>OX443561.1:138029689-139229689 GCA_949372485.1 Cheilosia soror | reverse complement strand
AAATTTTGAAGGAATTAACGTCAAGTTCTTTCAGTAATGCCACACGTCAGGAGAAAGATTACAATTGATCCTGGTTTGTTTTATTATGCTGGTCTGATCCGGTTCAGATCACGGGCATAATAAAACACGGCTTTTGTCACAAATCTCAGGACGAACTGTTTTATTCAGAATTTGTTTAATAAAACAGACCTCATGTCATGAAAAATTTATACGCAACATATAGTTGTTGTAATTGCGTGTTAAAGATTCTACTTTACTTCTTCACTGAGGTAGATGGGCAATAAAACAGTCGGCCTAACCCGATTGAAAGCGACACAAGTCTAAATTTTCGAACGCACTTCGTCGGTACAGTAGAATTTCGATCGCACCCAACTTCACACATATTTGACATAATTAAACGTCAACAGTGTCGTCAACGTCAAAAAGTAGTAAATTCTTCACACGTGTGGTAAACATTTTCTTTTCTATTCAAAGATTCATATATTTTTAATTCAAAATGAGTGACAACGAGTCTGAGGACAATCAGCAAACTTCCAATGAACCTGTGGAAAATGCATGGGCATTAAAAATACCAGAGTTTAAGTCGGATCACAACCCGCACGGTATGTCTGAAGAAAGTTCCTTTGCTACCCTCTTCCCAAAATATCGTGAGAAATACCTGAAAGAAGTATGGCCCCTCGTTCAGCAAGTACTTGGCGAGCATCAGCTGAAAGCAGAACTCGATCTGGTCGAAGGAAGCATGGTAGTAAAAACCACCCGCAAGACCTGGGATCCATATATAGTTATCAAAGCGCGAGACATGATTAAATTGATGGCCCGCAGTGTGCCATTCGAACAAGCCAAACGTGTGTTGGAGGATGAAATCGGTTGCGACATCATTAAAATCGGCAGCTTGGTCCGGAAGAAGGATAAATTTGTGAAAAGGCGACAACGTCTGATCGGTCCAAATGGAGCAACACTCAAATCCATTGAACTCTTGACAGATTGTTATGTTTTGGTACAGGGCAACACAGTCTCCGCCCTTGGCCCATACAGAGGTCTTCAGCAGGTTCGAGATATTGTCGTAGAGACGATGAACAACGTCCATCCCATTTACAATATCAAAGCGTTGATGATCAAGCGTGAGTTGGCCAAGGATCCTAAGCTGGCTAATGAGGATTGGTCACGTTTTCTGCCAAAATTCAAGAATAAGAACATCAGCAAGAGGAAGCAACCAAAGAACAAGAAGCCGAAGAAGGAGTACACACCATTCCCGCCTGAACAACTTGAGAGCAAGATCGACAAGCAATTGGCATCGGGTGAGTACTTCCTCAACAAGGAACAGAAACAAGTTAGGAAGAACAAAGAGCGTGAGGAGAAACAAGCAGTGGCTGCCAAAAAACAGGAAGAGAAGCGTAGCAAAGATTTCATTCCACCTGAGGAGCCATCACGGAAGAGAAAATCGGACGAGGGTTCGTCTGAGAAAGTGGATGTGAAGGCACTTAAGGCGAAACTGGCGAAAGCGAATAAAAAGATGAAGGTAAAGTAAGAGGAGAACATAATTGTACTAGAGTTAGGAGTTAGATTTTAATAAAGACGGAGATATAAATGAAAAAAGCGTTTTGTTTCTTTATTATTTATATTATTAATCTGTTCGTTTCCTCGTCTTCATAGAGGAGCCTCGTGTCTCAGGGAAGTTTCTCTATTTCAGCAGCCGGATTGGCTATTAAGGAAGACGAATATCCAGTTGGAGTTTTGGTGAAACTTTAAAAGTGCTGTTATTTTATCCAGACTCGTCCTTAGTATAAACTCTTCCACATATATGTATAACCTTGGATTTTGGTGTTCTTAGAATCTTAAGGGAAAACTCATTGAAGTTGACGAATGAGGTCCTCTAATAACCGCTACTAGGTGACTGGGAGATATCGTTTGCATAATGTACTTGTACATACATAAAAAATACAAGGCAATCCACCGGGAATGAATGTAAAAGCTACTCAGTCGGGATTATAAGAATCATAATATCATAACCAATAAGTTCATCACAAAACCGCATAAATAAAGAGTATTATTAAAAGTATACCATTCACAAGCCTAATATGCTGTTTTTCGTTTGCTAACTTACTAACGGACTGAAACTGAACAAAAGCTAGCGCTAGACGTACCTACATTTATTAAAAATCAGCCAACGTTTCATTCTTTTACCAAATTACCCTTAATTCTATTACAATTTTATTCAGTCGCATAACACATCACTAACTAAAACATCTCAAATGTTTGAAATGACATTTCGTAATCGGTAATACAGTTTAGTGTCTGTTTCTGTTTTGTTTTACATTTGTGTCGTAAATTTGTGTTATTCTCGAAATATAATGCAAAATCCACCGCTTACAAAGTGCACACATCCTCAGAAATCAAAAGCTAAATCCAGACTCAGTAAACGGCAACGGCAGCGCCGCCGAAACAAACAAAAGTTAGTGATAAACAACCAAAACAAATCACCTTCGCATTTCCCCTCCAGACGAATTGGCTCAGAAATACAAAATGGCGCCGATATTTGGCGTAAAGCTTACGAAAATGCTGTAAGATGGCATGAAGAACACCAAAGCAATTTTTGGCGTCATGCGGCCGAAAATCTTCAAAGGGAAAATCAAATGTTGCGGCAACAATTGATTTCGAAATGTGTTGCGAAACCTAAAGAGGATTTTTATGAAACTTCCGGTTCCGACGACGAGAAAGTGGAAAAAGAAGCGGCTTACATGAAAGAAGAAACTGAAAAGGAAAGTGACGAAATTGATGCACAATATTTAGAATTTCTTCAAGTAACGTTTAAGCATCGAGAGGAAATGCGACTAAAACGACAAGCAGAAGAGCTTGAAGTGGTGGATAATTCTACTGATTTGCCCGAAAAAATAGTTTAAGATAATTATATTTATATTCTGTTCTTTCCTTGTAATGTGCCCTGTTCGAATAAATTGTTTCAAATAAAATAATGCTTAAAATTTCCCGCCATCGAGGTACATATAGCTTTTGCAAGAAAATTCTAACACCGTAGGCTTGTGGGTTCGGTAGCTGAACATCGAAAAAGAAGATCCGCAGTCCTCTAAGAGAGACCTAATCGAAGTACCTACATTTTTCAAGCCCTCTCGATTTTCTTAAATAAATAAAATAAAGATGCTTGGATAAACTGTGCGTTCGTATATTTTCTATTAGGATTTCCTACTCCTACCTAGACATCCTAATGGACTGCTCAGGCATTGGAAAAACGCTAAAAGATTATCATAGTTTACGATAATGTTGATACTTAAAGGACACAAGCGAGAGATGTGTCATGTATGTATACAGTCTTTTCTCGCTTCCAACTCGAAGCTACAATATTTCACAAATAGTAATCAGTCGACCTCTCTCTCAGTTATCTTTGACGACTCCCAGCAAAGAAATCCCCCTACAAATAGGTTACAAAGTCAACTTCCAGTTCATTTCCCGGAACACTGCATGCCCTCATGATTTGGGTTCCACGTCCACGAAATGTATGAAAAACCATAGCAAGTACAATTTAACCTTCCACCCGCACTCCCAGTTAATTGAAATATAACTTTGACCCAATCCCATTTCCAAATGGTTTACATTCGTGCTCTGGGCCAATTAACTCATCCACGATCTCTTCCTATACCAATCAAACTACTAACCTAACTGACTATTTTCACTTAACCAGCATTTCCTCCATAAATCATCTCACGAGGTAACCGAAAAAGCAAATTCAATTTTCTTCTTCAAATGCAAAAGTTCTACAGCGTCCCGGGCCGGGCTCCTCCGAGCTAGACTGTGCGGAGATAGCTTCATCGCGACTTTCAGATTTAGTTATTACGTCGCGTCGTTTCAGTCGGACCGTCGCGCGTCGCCGTCGTCCTTTCGCCATCATGTCATATGAGACTCCATCGATACTATTGCACAGAGGTGCACCTGACCTATTCATCTTGTTGCGGTAGTGTTCCGCCCCTCTTATTCATGGCCAGTGCTTTTGTACATCGATGCACTAAAATATGGAACACCACTACCATGTTGAATGTGCAGCGCATAGCTGTAAGTTGTGTGAGGTATAGCTGCCTTTCCCCTTCTCCTTCGTTCTATGCTTGTTTTATGTTGTGTTCCGTCGACCTTTCTCTAGTTCTGCTCTCAAGCATCATCAGTTCCACTGTGGGATTGAATTTCATTTTGCAGCGTTCGGTTTGGGTAATTTAATTTTTTCGCTAAGCTTTCGAGGCGAACGGAATGTAATCGTCTGGTCATCAGATTCAACCATCATCGGCACGTAGTGGGGTTGTGCCGGCCTCCTATGGCATTCTTTTTGCAACTAAATCTATCGTAGGTAGGTATGTACAGGTGGCTCACGACTCTGTGTACGATGCGAGTTGTTTTTCTATTAGGAGTCGATTATCCAATAATTCAGTGCTTTATGACTTCCAAACATGTGGTTCTGTCAGAGTAAGGATATCTAGCAGATATCTGAGTTTGAAAAAACAAAATAATTTCCTCTTGTGACTTGTGGTGAGTTGTATAGTAATTGCATGTGTGTGACTCCACTGCGGTAATTGTGTTTCTGGGTTAGTGTTTGGACAGCACGTATGGTTTGGCCAAATCCAATGTAATGATGATGCATATCTCAGGAGGTAATTGAGGTAACACATCCGATAAAGCCAGTTTGATAAAATTATTTGCGGATTGGTCGGGTGTATTATTGCATAACTATTATGATTCATAAGAAGTAGTAGTCTTTCAACTTTAGGGGGTAGGGTGGGGCATAGGGACCTTACCGTCACCTGTGAATATATTTTAGAAGCGTGAAATTTGAACAGAGACGCCACGAGTAACTAACTATGTCAACTGGGGTTGGCGTTTGGGGTTGCGGGCACTGGCCATTGGGGAGTTATGGATGTTGATGATTTTGTTTAGAATATACATATTTTAATGCAGAGGTCGTAGGTGGATTGATGAAAATGAAAAGTATATATATACATTTTTCAAATTCGATCAATATAACAGTCAAGCACAAGATTTTCTGCATCTATTTTTGAGGTTGAATTTGATTGAGAATTGATCGGCATTATTTTTGCCTTCATTCTGGTTCTATACTTCTACACCGCATAACTGTGTACACAATACATCCGTTTAGAATCATTTTAGCGAATTCTAATAAAAGTGAGTTCACAAGTCGCTCTCTCTCATACACAATAGTTGAGTAGGTACCTATGGCATGGGTTTCAAAAAAATAAGAGGACGGCGAACTTCGAGCTGAATAAAGCAAACTTAATAAGTTAATTTAAGCCTGAAAAAAAGCAACCACAAAATAATACTGTTCATTGACTTCCCTAAAGCTTTCGATACTCTGAACCATTTCGAC
This sequence comes from Cheilosia soror, assembly GCA_949372485.1. Classification (NCBI taxonomy): domain Eukaryota; kingdom Metazoa; phylum Arthropoda; class Insecta; order Diptera; family Syrphidae; genus Cheilosia; species Cheilosia soror. The sequence continues at coordinate 139,224,309 of OX443561.1, read as the reverse complement.
TTACTAGAAGCTCTAGGATGTATTGGGATAAGAGCGAATAATGGCGGACTGGCTATGAGAATATCTGCACGACCGGCTGTTCTGTGTGAAAACTAGGAACGAACTGGGTGAGAGAAGAAAGTTTGGAAATAGAGTTCCTAAGGGATCAAAACTGGGTCCAATCCTTTTTAACCTCTTCTCGAACGACGTTTTGAATATCTTGAAGAAAGCCATACTTTTTATGGCTTTTGCAGATAGGTACAGCTATTGTGGTGCGCCACAGATGCATGGAGATGCGACATTAATATAATATAGGACGAATTAGATGCTTTTGTAAAATGGTGCCACGACAATGGCAAAGAAGACAAAAATCGTGCACATACAAATTCCAAACTTCAAAGCAACGCACATCCCATCAATAAAAATGATGATGTCCTAGTACCTACCGCAACGAAAGCGAGGTAATTGAAGAAGACCACTTCAGTTTGGCGTTCCATCTACAATTGTCAAAATTTATGTACATAAATAGAAGCAGAATGTGATTTATTACAAAGAAAAAAAAATAAGCCCAACGCTAACGCACTGCCTTGGCTAGCTTTGTAGCAAGAGTCAATTTAAACGCAGCAGATACAAATCGAGTATTTATTATAATAATATAAAGCAAAATAAAGAAGATACAAATTAATTGAAATATTCAGTTCTGTTCAGAGACAATTGAAAAACACGACAGAGAAAAAGGGTGTGACAGGAATGACATCAGATGACAGATGTTTCGTTGATCGCGTTCACTGTAGTGCGTTTGTATACAATAACACTCCTCCTCAAACGCGCTCTTGTAATCCGCACCTGGTCCTGAGATCCTTTACTTTATTTGCCGGAAGTGGTTTTGTGAGAAGATCTGCTAACATGTTGCCACTTTCACAATATTCGCATCGTACAACACCTTTCGAGACGAAATCCTTGACGAAATGATACTTCGTATCTATATGTTTTGAACGACCGCTAAACTTTTCATTGGATATCATCTTCAGGCAGCTTTGATTATCTTCCAATATAAGAACTGGATCCTTGAAGTCTTCACCGATATCTGCCAACAACCTTTTAAGCCAAACTGCTTCTTTGCAAGCCTCCGCAAGGGCGATGAACTCGGCTTCAGTTGACGAAAGAGCCACACAGGTTTGCTTTCGACAGCACCAGCTAACAGTTCCGCCAAACACTTTAAAAATATATCCGCTATTCGACTTCCGTTCAGTCCTATCCTCAGCCCAGTTTGCGTCCGCATATCCCAGTAGCTTTGTTTCATCATTACGTTCGCTGAGAATTAAGTTAAGCTCCAACGTACCTTTGAGATATTTAACCAATCTCTTAAGCTCATTCCAATCCTCTGAAGACGGCTGAGAAACTTTTCTTGCAAGGATGGAAACACTGGCCGCAATGTCAGGACGAGAGTTAACAGCAATGTACAGTAAACATCCGATGAACTTTTGATAGTTTTCGTTATCCGATAGTAAACATGCATCTGCGTTCCCCTTTCCGTAGCTAGGCTCCAATGGAACATTTGAGATCTTGGCATCTTGGAGACCCATGTCTTCGACAATCCTTTTAATATATGCTGATTGGTTTATAGAAAAATGTCCATCACTTTGTCGTTGAACGTGAAGTCCCAAATACTGGCTGACCTCTCCAAGATTCTTCAACTCGAATTTTGAACTTAAGCACTTTTCTGTTTCCTTAATAAGTTGAAAGTCCTTGCTAATCACCAACAAGTCATCAACGTAAACCAGAATGAAGATCCAGCAACCCTTCTCCTTTTTCGCATATAAACACTGGTCAATTTTACTTTGGCGAAAACCGTTGCCCATAATAACCGTATGTATCGTCTGGTTCCATTCCCTTGCTGACTGCTTTAACCCGTAAATGCATTTCTTTAATTTACAAACTTGATGTTCCTTACCCGCAATTGCAAAACCTGGTGGTTGCCGCATATACACCGTCTCCTTTAAGTCGCTATTGAGAAATGCTGTTTTAGCGTCAAAATGCTGTACGTGCATTTTCCGATGTCCTGCCACTGCCAAAATAACCCTTAGTGTTGTCTGACGAACCACCGGAGCAAACGTTTCGTCATAGTCCAATCCGTAACGCTGCGAAAAACCCTGTGCCACCAAGCGAGCCTTATAGATACTGATGTCTCCTCCTGAGTCTGTCTTTCGCTTGAACACCCATCTGCAGCCAATAGTTTTTCTGTCAACAGGTAAGTCGACCAACTCCCAAGTCTGATTGCGCCATAACGAGTTCATCTCCTCCTTCATTGCACCTTTCCATAATTTACTTTCGCCGCTATTCAGAGCCTCCTTGAAACTGATTGGATCATTCGCCTTAGTATGCTTTATCATCTTGATCTCATTAATTAATCTCTCTGGTGCCTTTCCTTTTGTTGATCTGTTTGATACTCGCTGTGTTGATGTTTCAGCTGCTGAAGGTTCCTCTGGAAACTGCTCCACCAAAGTATCATCAAAACCATAAAATTCGCTTTCAGATGGAGAATAATATGCCTCCTCATCCAAAACATACTCCTCCGAATCGCTGAGTTTCTCTGGAATAACAGCTACTTGTTCCTTAATCTTTTTATGGCGAACGATGACCTCAACGCTATCTTTACTATCTTTTTCTGGAACATTACATACAGGAATATTATTTACTGGAACTTCACATGCTGACATTTTGGGCTGTAGAAAACGAACATCTCGACTAACCGCAATCCTCTTCGTTTCGATGTTGACTAAACGATATGCCTTCGAATTCTGGTCGTAACCTACGAACACCATGCATTCGGATTTGTTGTCCCACTTCTTCCTTTTCTCCTTCGGCACATGCACATAGCACCTTTCACCAAACGTTCTGAAATGTTTGAAATCTGGTTTCACTCCATTCCAAAGTTCAAAAGGCGTACTCGAAACTGCTTTTGATGGTAACCTGTTCTGTATATACGTTGCAGTTAAAATTGCTTCTGCCCAAAACTCCTTCTGTAGACCTGCATCTATAAGCATACATCTGGACATTTCGACGAGAGACCTGTTGCGTCTTTCAGCAACACCGTTTTGCTGTGGAGAATATGCTGCTGTATATTGACTATGAATACCTTGCTGCCGTAAATAATGCTGAACTTGATGACCGGTGTACTCCCCACCACGATCCGATCTGAACACCTTTGGCTTCCGCCCAAACTTCGTCTTTACAGCTGCCACGTACTCCTTCATTCTATCTATGACTTCTGATTTTTGTCGCAATAAATATACGGTTGTATATCTACTGTAGTCGTCGATGAACGTAAGGAAGTAACGATTTCCACTGGGGCTAGTGACCTCCATAGGACCGCAAACATCTGTATGTATTAAATCAAGAACAGCAGTTGACTCACCTTGTGAAGTTTTTGGAAACGGCAAACGTGATGACTTTCCCTGCAAACACACCTCGCAAGTCTCCTTGATACTACATTTATCGATTTTAATACCCGTACCCAAATTCTTTTGCTTAATTAGATCAATTGCGTCCTTGTCCCTATGGCCGAAAATACGATGCCACTGATGCACACAGTTGCCCTTGTGATTAACTGCAAAAACTCGTTCAGGTTGCCTAAGTTTGTACATTTTGCAAGATCGATCGCCTATACCAAGCAAAGCACCATCCTTCCATATCTCGCACAGCCCCTTATCGAAAACAAGCCTACAACCCTTTTCTTCTAAACATGGGACAGAAAGCAAATTCCCCTTCATCTCAGGCACATATAAAACATCCTTGATGGTAGTTGTGATTTCAGAATTCTCAGCATTCAACATCTTTATATCACACGTGCCCCTTCCTGCAGAATGTAATTCACTGCCATCCCCAACAAAAACTGTTTCCTTGATAGCAGGATCAAACTCAACGAAGAAATCCTTGACATTAGTGATGTGGCATGTCGAGCCAGAATCCAAAATCCAACCGCTCATATTACCAAAAGATGAAAGAAAACTCACCTCCCATTTAGATCCGAAAACCACATTTGCATGCTCATGTTGTTTCTTTTTGTTTTTCCAGTCTATATACTGCTTGCAATTCTTCTTCATATGTCCATTCTCATGACAGAAATAACACTCCGTATTCTTTTTGACTTTTGGATTTGGACGATTGTTCTTTCGAATGTGCATTGCTGTCTCGTGATGATCTGTATGTGAATCCAACCTTCGCTTATATTCTTCCAGAAGTTTCGACTGAACTACGTCAAAGCTGAGGACTCCTGACCGCGTCTCTAAAGCCGTAATGAGAGTATCATAGCTCCTTGGTAAACTACTCAACAGCATCGCCACACTCCAACGCTCTGAAAGTGTTTCCTCTCCAATGGCTGCCAGACGCTCGAACAGATTTTTCATTTCAATTATATGCATTTCCATGTTACCGCCTTCTTCCGCACGCAGACTACAAATTTTCCTCATTACCTGTACTTGGTTTCCGAGGGTATTACTTTCGTAATAATCCTTTAGTGCATTCCACGCGTCCCTCGAAGTTGTTGCTTTCCGAACATGCTGGAGTTGGCTGTCCTCCACCGATAATGCAATTGTAGCACGGGCTTCGTTATCCTTGGTAGTCCATGTTGATGTCACTGGGTCCGGTTTGACAACAACGCCAGATACATACCCCCACAAGCCCTCCTTTATCAGCAGCATTTCCATTTTATATTTCCATATAAAATAATTATCACTGCTCAGCTTCTGTATGGAAAATCGTGACTCCGCCATTTTGCTCGTGTGAAATTTTATTATTATTTTACTCTTATTATTTGATATGTGCTTTGTTTATGGACTGGGCCCATAACCTGTAGCAAGAGTCAATTTAAACGCAGCAGATACAAATCGAGTATTTATTATAATAATATAAAGCAAAATAAAGAAGATACAAATTAATTGAAATATTCAGTTCTGTTCAGAGACAATTGAAAAACACGACAGAGAAAAAGGGTGTGACAGGAATGACATCAGATGACAGATGTTTCGTTGATCGCGTTCACTGTAGTGCGTTTGTATACAATAACAAGCTTAACGCCAAACGGGAAAAAAGTTTGTTTTTGTTTCTAATTTTGATTGTGATTGTTCGCTTGATTTCTGAATGGATGCCATTTTGCAAAGTTATTGGTGTGGTGAACTTAGATACAAACAAAGTCTTTAACTTAAGCTTTTTTTGTTTTGTCCGACTCTCCAATGTTGAGACTCCTTTCTTGATGACAATGTTTACTCGTTTTGTCCTCGTTAAAAGACTCGATATTTCTCTAAAATGAACTTTTTCTTTCATAGCACCCCAGAAGAAAGTTGTAAAGAACCTTTGGGGCACATTTGACTTTTGCAAATGGGCACATTTTGACATTTGTTAAATATACCCCACATTGATCTGTTTATATTCTTATTTTTGTGTTTATATTTGTGTTTTTGATTTAAGACGTAGTACCTACATAAAAAACGAGCATCATCAGTAGCTGATGAATATGGGGTGAAAGGTCAAATGTACCCCAGTTTCCCCTACGTTAGTTTATTATTCTCACTTAATTTTGTTTGACCATTTTTGCCTTACAAAAAACTGCTTTTATACTACAACTTCTGTTGATCGTAGGCGTAAAAAAGTTGCTTAACATCTTTTAGGAAATTTCTCAAGGATAAACATTCCGCAATAGAAATAAAAATTTATTAAGTAACATTTTTGAGAAAACTTCAAAATTTTGAAGGCTTGTATTTTTGTTTTTTTTTTTTATAATTCACTAGTGCTCAAAGGGTTTTTGTTCCCTTAAAATGCTAATGCACAGGACGAGTGGAAGGGTTAATAGGGAGGATAGAGAAGAGGGAGGTACTGATGCACATTGGTTTTAAACAATTGTGGATTGTAGTGAGAGGGGAAAACCGCGTGAGGCAATGCATTCCACATGCGTGTTGTTCGACTTACACGTAGGGCTTGTATGCCATACTAAATTGTCTTTTCAAAATGTACAAAACAATTTTTGTATCTATAATAGTTTAGAAGTCATAGCGTTTAAAGTGGTAATACCTCCAAATTAGAGGTCCAGCTACTTTGATGGGCTATAACGGGAAATATGGTGAGAATTGACCGCCCCCCATCCAGACATTTTTTTGTTGTTCGGCGAAACGTAGGTACGAATCTTCCCTTAAAGGATTATACCGCCCAGCGTTACCAGATTTAGCAGTTTCCTGCGATTTTAGCAGGATTTGATCATAAATTTCACATGCAGCAGATTTTTTTAGCATTTTTGTAAATATCAGCAGTTTTTAGCAGTTTTTAAAAATATTTATATAACATTTTGAAAAAAGGACTTTTAGTTAACATTTAGCACCATTTCATACATTGGCTACCTCTATAAAAAAATTGATAAAACTCACAATTTCAAGACATGAATGAAGCTTTTTAAAATGCAGCAATGTGTTGTGGAATAGCAGAAATCAGCTCAAATTACATTCGAGGTATCCGTTTTCGAAAAAGAACAATTTTAATGCGATAACGCATTGATATGATATGATATGATAGAGTACGGGTTTTGCTAAGAGCATTCATTTTTCAAGTACGGCAGGCGTTTATGTAAGTTGAAGCTATTACAACTTTATTCCAACAAATAAAATGTTGCCTTTAATAAATTCGAATGTTCTTTATTCGGAATAATTGAATTTTTATTAACTTTGTAGGTAATACATTTAAATGCAGAAAATATAATCTTTGACATGATGACTATATCTTTATAACAATAACGTTAATAAATAACAAATGTAGTCGAACTTCCATACGTCCAACTCTCAAAATGACAGAAAATAGATTCGAGTTATAGAAACTTCATTACTCGAAGGCCAAAAGTTGAAAACGAAAACGAAAAACGTATAGCTAGTTCGAGTAATAGAAAAATTCGACTGAAAGAGTTATGGAATTTTGACGTACACAAATATGAATTTTTTGTAAATGTAAAATAATTCACTAGAATTTACATTAAAAAGTAAAAAATTCAGTTATTATTCGTGGAAAAATCGATCGCAGTTTTTTCAGCATTTATTACGATTTTGTTTAGGAGTTTTTGCAGTTTTCCGCCCCCGCTTTAGCATTTTTGGAAAAAATAATCTGGTAACGCTGATACCGCCTGCAGCCTGCAGGCATTTACTATGAAAAGAAAGTGTATAACTCTGTTTGTAGCGCTTTCTTCTGACCAACTTTTGTGGTAGTAGAAAGTGGTAGAATAAAGTTTACAGAAATTTGCCCAATTTGACTAAAATGGTTGAGTGCATTATCGTATCGCAATTTTGTCAATTTTAGTTTCAAATAATGTTTCCGTACTTTTTAATGATTGGGCTCTGGCGGCAAACATTTTGCCCTCACTTCTCCAACTTCGATACCTACAACGAATTGGGCTGATCGAATGGGGCTATCTTTTTATTTTAAAGGTTGGAAGCGATTGAGGAAAATAAAATTTCATTTTTTTTATTAACTAGTAATTATAACAAAAGTAGGAATACAGTAAAAGACCTTTAATTCGGAAAACTCGTTTATTCGGAAAAAAATTTCTTTTCCGAATAAATGAGAGTTGGTTTTCAATTTTTTTATGTACAAATTAAATAAAACCAGAAAAAATGAAATAACGCTGATGATTGAACATAGGTAGCAAATAGATCTCAAATAAGTGCAAGTCGGAACAAATCATCCAAATGTCTATGTCCCCATTTATTTAGATGTCGGGAAAACCATACAAAAAAAATGATATTGGGGGAATCCCGGTAATCCACATTTAGATGTTGCTTGGGAAAACACCAGTAGCATTCAAATTTTAAATTGTATGTATTATTTCCAATCTTTTGTGTTATTAAAATAATTTTTGGTTAAATGTTCTTGCCTTTTTTCATCAATAGGAACGCGTTTGAGTGCATAAAAAAAATTTCTCATTAATTCGGAAAATTCGTTTATTCGGACTGCCCTAAAAAAAAGTTTCAGGCGCATTTACATTGGCCCTATGCTGCTGCTTCGATACTGTTCGTGGAATTTTCAGGGTTTCAGTTTCATCCACAATACTTAAAAGGCCTTGTGCAGTCTCAAAAATATCTTTAAATTCTGAACTAACATCTTCTGGAATTTTTTGAAACGTATTTAAAACAAGCTTTACGTGGTCCAGAGCTGACACTAGGTCACAAGAAGCGGATTGGAAAATTTTACACAATGGTAGTGTGTACGAAAACAAAATATTTAAGCAGCACAAGCTTATCAAAAAATCACTGGCCAAAACTGATTTTAAAAAACAGGTAGCTTTAGATGAGGTCTCAGAGTCCTTATCAATACTCAACACATCCAAGGTATCCAGTATGCCTTTAAAAATTTCTTTGAACCTTAATAAGCCGTCATGATTTTCAACCCATCAAGTTTCACACATAGCCGTTAAATTCTTCCATTTAGTTTCCGGATAATTTTTTTTAATGTTATCCTGCAACAAGTGTGTTCCAACCGATTTTACAATGCCAATCATATTGGCTGAATTTGACAAGAATGTCCTAAAGCGAGGTTTAATGAATGTGCACTGCAATGAACGTACAATGCTTCTGGGTAAAATTCCCGTACAATTGCTTGGACACCTTTAAAACTACCCCTCATAGCGGAAGCACCATCGTACCCTTGTCCAATTAGGTTGTTGCAATTTATTTCCAAATTTTTTAATACAGATAGAATTTTGTTAGCTAAGTATTTTCCGGTAGTGCTTTCTACATGGAGAAGTTCCAAAAAGTCTTCTCGTAAGATAAAAATGTCGTCTTTATAATCAACGTAGCGAACGCATATTGACATCTGCTCCTTTCGTGAAATGTCAGTAGTTTCATCTGCTAAAGCTGCAAAAAACTCTGCTGATTTAATGGCTTCAACTATTTTATTCTGAACAATATTACCACATACAGCAATCAATTCGTTTTGAATGGTAGGGCTTAAATAAGTAGCGTTCAAATTAAAATTTTCGGAATATTTTTTAAGATTTAAATCGCCACATTTGCTTCGCATTCGTAGCAAAGCTCGAAAGTTACCATCGTTTACTATTGGTTCTGGCTCATTAAATTTTATTGGACCGGAGTCACATGTCGCTCTTAAGGCAAATTCTTGCCGTCCACAAATATTAATAGTTTCAACAAGGTATCAATTTTTTCCTATTGGAAAAAGTCAATGCTATGCTTGATTTGAATCTTTTTGCGTTTAGTTAGGTAAAATGCCGAATTGGCTCATTTTTGTTTTGCTCTATTCTGGTTTTACAAAAGTGCACTTGTTAAAATTTTCGGGGGGGGGGGGGGGGGGCTTCAAACCCCTGTGATCCCCCCCTAGCTACGGCCTTGGTATCCGTACACATATGTGGTACTGAGTCAGTGTTAAGCAGCTGTCCATAGGGTATTTTGGCCAGAGTATATCCATTAATGAGTAGGGACACTCTCTCTACATATGCATTTCATACTACCACAAAGCAAAACGCAGAAAAAATCGTGCAATAAGTGGAAGCAGGTCGAAAGAATACTTTTTACCTGAATACGACGAATGCCTGAGAAGAAAAGGGTAAACAACACATTTTACCTGTACCAATACATACGGTTTGCTGTGTATGACGAACGATTGTGGGTTTTTTCATAATGCATTTTTAAAGGCGGTAAACTCGGATTTCGATGTGTGTACCTATTCACTTTATGCAGTGTGACCTGCTTTGCTTTTTGGAAAATGGTTTCATGCTTCGTTTTTATGATTATGTTTTTCAGGAATTACAACTAATTCTGAACTCTTACCATTAATATTTCAATCTAAAATATGAAAATAAATGTTTCTTCTCTGTTCTGACTTCGCTAAAAATAATGCAATTCGATATTGGGCGCAGTAGCAATACAAATGATTTCATTCCATAATTGCTAGTTTTTATAATAACTGGTCACACTGGTTCTGCAGTGACAATGGGGTAGGTTTTTTTATAATGCATTTTTAAAGGCGGTAAACTCGAATGCTTATCAGTTGTGCAAAAGAAGTGAAATAAACACAATACAGGGTGACCCGTGATAGTTTTCGGTGCGAACAAACTACAGTGCAATTGTTTTTGGATTAAATAAAAAATGGGAAAACATATTTTGAAGTGTTTAGCCTGCGCGGTCGGGAACAAAAAGTAAATGCAGGTGTAAAACATTTTTATGTGCCGATAATGGAGGGCATTAAGTTTAACTTTATTGGTTTTTTAGTGATAACTCCTGAAACTATCCCTTTTCTGACTCCTTTTTTGGAGGTGTAATTTTTCATTAAAATCTTTTTACGCGCTGTTTATTTTGCTTTTGTTTTACTTGAACACATGTATTTTACATATATACGCCTTTTGGTTTTAAAATGAATAGCATTGCTTGTGGTCGAAATTGTGTCCTAAGTTATATTAATCTTTAATTCATATAAATTTAAAGACCCCAACAAATTCAGAAGACCATTTTTGGAAAATGAAGAGCAAATCAATTTCTTATGAAATGCATTTTTTAAGTACCTATTGCCTTTTTCGATAAGTCTTCCAATAGGCGTATTTTTTTGGGAAGTGAGTATAACAAAACCAAAAGTGAGTATACAAGGTTTGCATGTAAAAGTAAAAGTGAGCTAGCTATAGATTTTCAAAAAAATACGCCTGATATAACTAAAAGGATGGCAACAGAATATAAATAGTCTTATTGGTATTTCAATTGACTTAATTGCCATTTTAAAGCAACCGAGGAAGAAATAATAAGTTGCTGACTTCATTTTAATTTATTTGTGAATTTAAAAGATCTTTTTCAGCAAAGTAGCTACATGGAGAAAATAGCCAACTGAAAATTTAGAGCTTTACGGCGTTGAAATAAACGCTTTCAAAACTGAATCTGACTATAAAACTGTTGATTTCGGTAGTGAAAATGCGTTTTATTATAGGCGTATTTTTTTGAGAATCTATAGCTAGCTCATTTTTACTTTTACATACAAAAGTTTTATACTCACTTTTGGATTTGTTATAGGTACTCACTTTTGGTTTTACATACAAAATTATTATACTCACTTTTGTTTTTGTTATACTCACTTCCCAAGAAAATACGCCATTTTTTGTATGCTATATTAAAAAAAACGTCAAAAACGCAATTTGAGTTGCAACTAAGTCAACAACATAGTGTTTCCTCCATATTTACAGATTTTTAAGGAAGATGAAAGTGCGCATTTAACACGTTCGCCTAAAGAATTTTTAGATGCATTAGAAAGTTTATAGCAGAATAAAAAAAAATAATCTTGAAATGAAAATGTATTACCTACATATTAAAAAATAAATGTGATTGATTACTGGCTGTAAAAATCAAAACAAATAATTTCTTATAAAATTATATGTAGGCACGTGTTTGAGAGCATGACTTTATCAAAAAATGTAATAGAATAATCAAAAAAAACAACAACAAGTATAAATATCTTAGCGTAACACACATGTAATTATAATTTTGTATTTAATAAAAATGTATGACAAGTTAAAAATTTCCCTTTTTTTAACGGAGCACCCTGTGCCATTTTCCGAAAAAATATTCCTCCTCTTTTCTCTCCCTCTCACTACCCACTTTATATATCCGTCTATTTCTCATGTCTGTGTGACACAGTAATACTTGCTGATAAGGAAATTGTCGAGAGTGTCCCTACTCATTATAATGGATATACTCTGATTTTGGCTGACTGAGTGTACCTACTCCTATGACACAGGACATAACGTAGTATTCGTAGCATGACAACCTATAATAATCAGGGTTGCCAGAATTTTGTTTGCTTTAAGCGCCCAAAACTTAAAGAAATGTAGCCCAATATCGTTGCCCAGAAAGAAGCCCAAAAATCGTTGAAAATAATTCGGTTCTTGTATTTTATTATAAAACAGGTACAACATGTATGCCTATGCGCATCAAATCATATCGTGAGACTCCGTTGACAATCGTTTTCGCGGTTTGGTCTTAATTAAATTCATAAATGAAAACGCTCGTTCTTCTACAGCCGAGCTTCCCAAAGTCTGCTCCGCGAAGCACTTGGTGCTCCGCCATAAAAATTCACGTGCTTCGCGGAAAGATGAGCGCAAAATTCCATCAGACTAGCTAATTTTGTGCTTCTGTAACTTTGTCATTTGGTTCGCAACAATGTAATTTGTGTATTGATTACACAGTACAAAAATGGGTAAAAATAAATCGTGTACTCCAGAACTTCCCAACTATCAAAATGTAAACGAATCAATGGCGTTGATAGCGAAAAGAGTTGTTTTTCTACGAAACTTTTTTTTGAGGAAATACAAGTTTCTAAGAAGACTGGAAGCTTTGAGAACCGCAAAAGAAATGAGATTGGACGCAAACTACTCCAAAGAAAGATTTGCCGGACAAGTAGTAGAGCCAATCCATTTTTAATGTCCATTAAAATTAAGGAGATTGTTGCACCTAACTCCACTTAAAAAAAACATTTGCAATTTTGGAAAAAAGTACTTTGGAGTGCCAAATCCAAGTTTAATTTATTTTGATCCGACTACTGTGCGAGAGGTCACAGGTTCAATCCCCGGAAAAAACACAAATTACGTCTTAAGGTTTTGTCCACTGCCTCACCTCTCGCAAACGTCCGACAAACATCCGAGACTCTATGTCCTGAAACTGTCCTGAAAAGCTTATTAAATCAGCCATTCGGACTCGGCCTAAAAATTGAAAGTCCCTTGTATTCGTCCCTAAAAAAAAACTTAAAAAAACAAAGCTTGGCCTAGGGTGCCTATATGACCTGTTGCGCCAATATGTCGGATTTTAGTGGAATATCTTCAGAAAAGGTTGTTAGCAATTGGGTTACATGCAAATAAACTTAACTCCTTCAAAATTGCTTCATTCGATCCATTTCTTACGTTAGATAACATATAAGCCCAAAAATGTTCGGGATTTTGGCTCGTGTCAAGTAAAAAGGCCTGCAAAATAAATTAGAGTGCATGCAAGTTGAACGACTGTTCGATGTTACTTGACTGCAAGAGTGCTGCCATGTTTTAAAAGTGAGGGTTTGTCCAAAATATTAACAAAATTAAAACAAAATTTGTAAAACGATATATAGCCCAAATCTGTGTTGGGCGCTCATGGAAGAAATTTCTATCGTTTTGTAAGCAAAAAGATAGCCCAAAATACGACAAAGCGCCCAATCTGGCAACCGTGATAATAATACGCACGTCACGCTCTTTGAAAGAAGGCTCACGACTGCATACATGGATGAAGATGTGAATTCGTTCTTGACGAAGCCCTCTCACTCGACGAACAATCCTTTCAGTTTTAATTCCAAGCTCTCTGAATTTTAAATCGGGCACTTGGATGTTGGATGCTATGCTATATGATACAGTCAATCAAAGCATTTACATATATGTAATATTTAATGTCGCACTGGCTTAAGAAATTCCAAACAAAACCCCCACTCGTTGTGCATCCACCTCGTCTAATCGCAATCATAATAGATCAAAATTATTAGCTATCATCTAAGCTAAGCAAAATAAAAAAGAAAGAAATCCAAGCAGCCAACTACATAGACCATCATCATCATAATCCAAGGGCAACGAAAATATTCCCCCGCAACTGCAATTCCACCAGTTCAACTCTTGGCCTTCTGCGCTACCTCAAGTCCTCGTTCCTCCAGCGCCAGCGTTGCGCGCGCGCACTAAATAAAGCGCAGAACAAACAGAAAAAAAATCGTTTTAAGCCCATTTACTTAGTTTCTAAAATGTGTGTTACCGCCCACTTCATACGGTAATTCCTGAATCGTGATCACATTATGAGATCCAATCAGTTGAAGGCAAAAAACGGCAATATCGGTGCGCGGTGCGCCTCCTAAAGACACACAGCAAATAAAGTAGACACACCGAAAGTTCTCCTCCTAGATATCTTCGGCGGTCTCCTGTCTCAGCCCGCACTGTTGCCTACTCCGGATCAGTTAAAGTTTCTAAATACTCAGCGCACAGTACAGACACACACTCTGTACTACAAATTATCTAGAAGATACTATCACACACTGGTGAGCGAAAGGAGATAGGTGCCGTGTGCTGTGCGGTGCACTGTGCTCTGTGGTTTGTTACTGTTTACAGAACCATGGGCAAATACGATTTGCGCAATTGTGCACTCAAAATGCTGCAGATGATGATGATGATGATGCTGCGGCGGCTGATGATGATTCACGACGACGTTGTTTCCCGAACCACCGATATACCCCACCGTACACCGGGATATGTGTGAGACACTGGATTTATTTTAGGCAATTTGAAGCTCGTCCTCCCGCAAGGCAAGTGGGGCATTAATTAATTGCCCCAGCAATAGCAAGTCATCGAGAGTATGGCGAGTTTCTTCGCGCCCATTTGATTTTTATTGCCACAACGATAATCGAATTCTAGTAATTTAAGTAATTTTGCTCGACGACCTTTTGGCCCAATGAGAACCGGTGCGCTGCTATTACAAGAATTTATTAGACGTTGGAGCCCGAGCAGTCTAACTTAACGGTACCCACTATACCAATGTCGGGAAATGGAAAAAAATGTTCACGCTGTTGGCAGGTCAGCAGCAGCAGCAGCATGGTAGCCGTAATATACAATGTAACCGGTAGACCGACCGACTTCTCTAAATGACATATTACTGATCTGTGATCTCGTCCATCGATCACCGATCACCGATGGACAAGATGAGAGTCGCACAATGGCAACTGATTTATGTGCGCACGGTGAGCTGATATGGATGTCCGTGAAAGTCATCCAGTAGCTGGGTGCTCCCATTTTCCATGCCGTAGACGTAGAGAGTGTGGTCTTGGGTTTTCGGATCGGCCTTTATCCACTCACGTATAATTAAAGTGTCTCCCATTGTCTTTGAAGAATCAAATTGAAATCTCGGGAACATTATCGAAGGTTGTAATTAAATGCCGATTCCAACTGTAATCGTGCTTAGCGCATCAGCGACTGTGCCATTAGCCATGGCAAGGTAGAATGTATATCTGTGTCTGTTATAGCGATTGCGATTGTGTTTGTGTTTGCTTCACTCTGTCATCATGATGGGATTCATGCAAAATGCATGATTGCTATCTAATGGTGGCTTCTCTATTGCGATTGTGAAATGCCATAGAAAGTCCAAGATTCCTTGCTCTGTGATCTGTTTATTATGGGGGTCCGAAGGAAATCAGGCCGATTGCTGGGAAAGAATAGCTTGTCTCGTCGGAATTGGGCGAAATGGGAAAACAGAAAGTTTTTCAACTGCGCTGCAATTGCACTGAACAGGAGGAGCGGCGGCGGATCGGTTCTAACTAGGGGTCACATGTATTTTATAAGAGGGAATGTAATTGAATTCCTGAAGTCATTGAGGTCGGTAGGTAAAAAACATGTGACAGTCGTGCAGAAAATAATTAAAGAGTTTAATTTTTTATATAAGATAGTTTGAAAAATAAAGACTGTGAGTTATTCTAGAAACTTCAACGAGTGTACTCATTATTTATGTTGACTTCCCCCCACCAGAGGTAAGGGGTCAATTAAGAATTTTAAGTTCCTCAACTTTTCAGTATGAAGAAAGTAATTAAAAAAGAAATTGTTATAATTAAAAAACAAAATAAAAAAGCACAACAAAAATGAAAGAAGAATTTCAGCTTAAATGCATGTGGATCAGGATTTTTTGTAACTTCTACAGGCTATAAGAGCTGGGATTACTAAAGTTTATTATGCAGCTTCTGCTTCAGTTGGAAGTATGCCTGTGGCTTGTCTAACATTCTGATAATGCTTCAAATGCTCTTAATAATTACCAAAACCAATGTCAGCGATGAGAGAAGCTTTTCTAAATTTAAGCTTATAAATCAATTTTTAAGATCAACTATGATCACGACTAGATTCGCTAGGATATGACTGAGACAATCGATAAGAAAAGTATTATTAAAGATTTTACTTAAAAAAGAAAATATACAAGAAACATTTAGATAAAGAAGATATATTTTTCAATAAATAAATAAATATTTGGTAAACCACCCCCTAGACAAGTAAAAAGAAGAACTTTACCACTACCAGCTTTCACCACGATATAATGAACTAGACTAGACTCGTCGTCGTCAGTCGTCAGTTGCTGAGTGTCCGCCAACCTGATAGCTAGCTCACTTTCATTTTAAATTATATTTTTTTTACCTTTCATTTAAATAAAACCTTATTGTATTTCGTCAATAAATTGATGTTAGTCTTTTTCTTACACAATCCTACATACATAGATAAATTATGTAGATATATAATGAATTCATATGTTTTTTGTTAGTGTAAATATTTGTGATTTAAAAATGTCAAATTTGCTGCTTAATTTTGTTCCCTCATAAAACCTACGTTTCAAAATACTTGTTTAGATATTTTTGCGGAATACTTTGTCGGTTGTGTGGCAAGCATGAATTTCGGCGTAGATTTCCCGGTCACACTGGCCATGCAATGAGCATACAATCTTCATCAGACTCTTGAGAATATTCACAATGAAGCTAAAAATGCCATTAATCGGGCACGAATGGTCATCGGGCACTTAGCTGCCGCCTTTGTCTCGACTTAATGGAACAACAATTTAAGAGATCAAAAAAATATAATCCAAAAGCAGAATAAAAGTTTTTCATTCATAAACAAAATTACATGCAAAGAACATCTCTTGAAACGAACGTTTGCCTACCTTGTATATGCGGATGCATAGATGAAGTTTGTAGACTTCCTGGTGAACCGCACTACACACAGCTTTAGGAAATATATTGTAACTTCTCCTCGGTCAGAAATGACAAACTTGAATCTCTGGTAGCAATGCGAAGTGCGAACTATGTAAATATTAAAATTATTAAATTACATTAGTTAGGTTAGGTTAGGTCTACGGGTTGGTAGAGCAGGGTGAAAGTGAGACATCATCAGAAAGTTCTTCTAAGTCATGAAAGTAATAACTTCCAAGTGTTCTGTTATGCGACAGAGTGACAGAGACTTGGTCAGTGACAGACGAAGTGAGGTATATTTATGGACCTCTTCGCCTCCGCACTCCACAGCCTCTACATATATCGCCATCTTTGAGATTTAGTTTCATAGCATGGTTTCATTGGAAGTTATGACCCGTTAGAGCCCCTAACCAGTATTCAGCGATGACCTGTCAATCTGTAGAAGTTTGATGGTCCGGTCTCAGTCATATTCTGGTCTACGCTTCCGTTATACTTAACAGGATTACAAGTCGTTAGTTCTTTCCACCTGTTGTTGGTTTTCATGCGAATGTTTTTTTCTATACTCGTTCTATAAGATTACAGGGTGTAGTGCTCTACCTTGATCCATTGCAGACCCATTTCTCGCCAGTTCTTTAGCCTACATTATAGTTACTTAAGGTGGGTTTCCACATGTCGGTTGATTGACCAAGTTCGACAGACCTCGCGTTTATGTCATTGAACGACACCAACGTCAGTTCATTTCCACTTATGCCAATTATTGGCAAAAAATCGTTTGTGAGTTGATTGACCACCTTATGAACTCGATGCCAATTACATTTTCTCTGTCAATTATAGAAAAAGTGACATTTTGTTTGACAATTCAGCAATTTCCACTTGTCCAGTGGTTTGTTTGTCAGTTATTGACAAATGCTGTTAGTCAATTCATTGACAAGCAATTTTTCGCTATTTCCACTTGCCAATTTTTTAATTGGCATAAAAATACGTCAATTGTCAATTTCAAATCGACAAGTGGAAACCCAGCATAACTTATTTTGGCGTTTTTTTTATTGCTCATCTTTTTAGACTACGACTAAAGCTATGAGTACACGACATGCCAAACACGACATACGCATGCCAATTTGACGTCAATTTGATATCGTAGCCATCCTTTGATGGAATTTGTTACTTTAATGCTTGATAGAAAGAAGACGAACCATATTTTGGGATAAAACGTCCAAGAAATCTTCAATTGAGTAGATTTTTTGCCAGTCACCGCCGACATTCGAATATGCCAACTTTGAGACAAAACGTGCATGCCGTGTACCTACTCGGCATACTTTTCGCACATGCCACAATATAATAAAACGTGACATATTCTACAATATGTCGAGTAATTATCGTGACGTCAGAGTGGCATGCGTATGTCGCGTTTGGCATGTCGTGTACTCATAGCTTTAGTTTTTTCTTCTCTCAAGTATCATAGAGTAAGAGCTAGCAACGTTTTTTCTCAAGTCATTTTAGCAAGGCTGTATAACTTTCCAATATAAACCAACGCAGCGCTGCCAGAAATGTATTTTCGTGTTCAGTAGTCACCCCGAACTAAGCTCACAAAATTAGAGCCTTGCTAAAATGACTTGAGAAAAAACGTTGCTAGCTCTTAGTCTATCACAGCATGTTATCAAAGTTGAAGTGAGATATATGACTTGTGAAATAAAAGTGCTTATTTTAAAGTAACATGTAACGATGATGTTCAAGATATACATTTATCTAGGAGAACCCGTTCACCAATTGGTTTGCTGGGTCGTCTAACATTATGTCTAAATTTTGTGTGTCTAATGGTGTATTTAAACAATGTCTGCTTAGTTGCTCGTCAGAGGGCTTTGCTATTCAATTGACTTCTGCACCTAAGAAATTGGCAAGAGTAATTCTTCTCGGCGCTGATGTCATTACTGGGAGTTCACCGCAGGGCCTAGGTAGACCGCTAGTCCTATTTTTACTACTTCTGACTCTATACTCACTAATGCACCACTGACAGCTCGGCGAGTTCTTCCGATTGTCAATGTCATTGACCGGCATATGCGAGTAGTTGCACATACTTTTGACAGATTGTATACCTCCGTGGTTGGCTTGTAAGTTTTGTAAAATTCTTGCAAGTATCTAATGTTAAAGGAATTACACGACAGCGCGTCGCTTTGTTTAAAACCCTTTCTGACATCGAACGGTTCGGTGGTGTTTTTACCGACCTTAATGTATCAGCAAAAGTTCTCCAGCTTCATTATGCACAAACGGATGAGTTTAGCGGGGATGCCACAACTAGACATGGCTTTGTATAGTTCATTTTTATTAAAGACAACTGTTCAGTACTATATGCACTAACTGCCAAACATCCTAAATAATACCCTACATATTATTACACAATAATTTTGAATTATATTTACTGTCAGCACTCTCTATTGTACTTGCTCTCTAGTTGTAATTACTCCGAATCTTACAGTAATTTGTTGCTCTTTTTTTATTTCGCTTTGTTGTCATATTCGTTATCGCTTCATTAGCTTGTAAAATGACAGAATCTTTCTTTTTCATTTGGACTATCGAACAACACACATCATACACAGAGTAAAGGACAGAAAACACAATTTGAATTATCATATACACTTATACACATTACACATTCATTAAACATTTATATTAAAAAATTGAATTTATTCATTTTTTAATTAATCATACACACAAACAGATTTATCTAACACATACAGTCCACACACATATTCCAAGACATTTATTGGTCCTTCGATTAGCCGGATTTAATTGATCAGGGCTTAGTGTTTCCAATTGACTTTTGATTAACCTTTTTTGATAATTATATGGTTGCTGCATGTACATATGACTGGGTGCTCCTCGTGTCGAGAAAAAACGGTGTTAACGGTAGATGCACGAACATTTTATAGGAAATTTGGCATACCCGGTTTTGTACATATATCGCGTATAAATAATTAAAACACATGTTTTAAACCCATATCTTCCAAAATTATCAATCAAACAATATAGAATGCATGCTTAATTAATTGCATGTATTAAATTAGTGCATGTGAACAAAACTTTAATCAAATATTTTTGGACAATCGGTTATTTCGGTGTTTGCAAATTTGTTAATTCATTTTGAGAATCGTTATTAATCAAACGATGAATGCCATAAAAGCTAAATGCGGTCATGCAAAAGCGGGTATTACAAGGGCGTTATCATTTGTACAGTCAATTGATAAATCCACAACACTGGATATGCTGGAAGTTCATCTTGCTCGCCTTGCGGATTCCTGGTCGAATTTTACATCTCTTCACGAGCAATTATACAATTTTTGCAATGAAGAAGGTTTCGTAGATCCTGAGCAGGAGTTTGCCGAGTACGAAGATAAATACTGTCAGGCTCATTCTTTATTTAACAGTGCTATTCGGGAAATTTCGAAACCGAGTGTTTCAACTAATAAGCCTATTGATGAGATATTGGCTTCGCAGCAGGCATCATTCTTGCAAAAATTGGATGCGAAGAATACACAAAATCCCAAGTCGGTTCATTTGCCAGAATGTGTTATTCCAACCTTTTATGGTGACTACAAAGACTGGCCTGGTTTTAAGGATCTGTTCACTGGAACAATCGATCGCAATCCATTGATTACTGCGACACAAAAATTTCAATATTTAAAATCTTTCTTGGGTGGAGACGCAGCCAATCTTATAAAACATATTTCATGTTCCGAGAACAATTATATTGAAGCTTGGGACAAGCTTGAAGCGCGTTTCGACAAAAAGCACTTAATTATTCAGTCGTTCATACAATCGTTCCTTTCGTTACCATCATGTAATTCCGCAAACGTTCAGTCTCTTCGAAAATTAACAGATGGAGCTGATGAGACTATACGCGGACTAAAGGCCTTGGACTCTAATTCTAGAGATCCATGGCTCATATATATCTTGCTTCAAAAATTAGACCATGACACAAAACAAGCATGGGCTGAAGAGGTGGGATCCGATGATAATTGTACCATAAACCAATTCATTGACTTTTTAGAAAACCGGTGTAGCTGTCTGGAATCCTGTTATACCTTAACTCGTGCTAAAGTAAATAGCAAAACTCAAAACACGGTTCGAACACACATGGTGGAAACCAAGGTAGGGTGTCCAAAGTGTAAAGAGGATCATCTTCTTCCCTATTGCAAAACGTTTATCGGTCTAGCGGTCAATGCTCGTCGTAATTTTGTTAAAGAAAATGCATTATGCTTTAATTGCCTTCGATATGGTCATTCCTCAAACAAATGTCGCTCAAATTTTCGATGTAAAACATGCAAGTCTCGTCACCATACATTAGTGCATTTTTCACAAACCATTCCAACTTCGCCAGCTAGCTCCAGCTCAGACCAACCTCATTGTTCGTCATCCTCGCCTCAGGATTTCGTTGATCCTATCGTGACTAATCACTCTCTCGAAATAAATCGTCGTGCCTCTGCCATTCTTCCTACTGCTGTGGTAAGAACTCGTGATAAAGAAGGAGTTTATCAAAATATTCGTTTGTTGCTGGATACAGGGTCCCAAGCCTCTTTCGTAACCGAACAGTGTGTTCAACGCCTAGGACTCTCTCGAAAAAGATCTCGCATTCCTATTATGGGAATTTCGTCGACCTCGGCAGGTGTTACTAACGGTTTGGTAACCTTGAATCTGCAGTCGAGATTTGATTCAAACAATATCGACATCGATTGTTACGTCATATCAAAATTGACATCATTACTTCCATCAACTGCGGTAACCAACGTTGACTTTACTGCTCTCCTTTCAATGAATTTGGCAGATCCAAATTTCAATACACCTGGTCCTATCGACATCTTGATTGGGTCAGATAAGGCCTTCAGCATTATTGATGGACCTTCGCAACCTACAACCGGAGGTGGTCCCAATTCCGTATCTACTATATTCGGCTGGGTAATAGCCGGGAGCTATAAACATCTCACACCAACCAATATGGAAGTAAGGACATATTGTACGCAGTTAGACTTCTCTCAGGAATTCGACCTCGAACGTTTTTGGCGTCTAGAGGAAATTAATCACGAACCAATTTTATCGGTTGAAGAACAACAAGCCGAATATCATTTTGCTTCAACACACAATCGCCACTCAGATGGGAAATATGTTGTACAACTGCCATTCAAATCCACCTCTAACCTAACTCCAGGAAACTCCTTTCGTTTGTCGTTAAATCGCCTGTACTCCATCGAGCGTAGATTTTTATCCAATTCCGGCCTAAAAACACAGTACTCTCGCTTCATGAACGAATACATATCCTTGGGCCATATGGAAGAAATTCCGTTGACTGAACTTCACCAGTCAAACAATCATTATTATTTGCCACATCACCCCGTTTTTAAAGGTGATAGTAGTACAACTAAGGTGCGTGTAGTATTTGACGGCTCAGCTAAATCAAACAACGCTTCTTACTCTTCGTTAAATGAATCGCTTCTCGTTGGCCCCACAATTCAGCGCGACATATTTTCTATATGTCTTCGATGTCGTCGCCACGTATACACCATTTCGGGGGACATCGAGAAGATGTACCGTCAAATCTGGGTCTCACCAAATCACACACATTTTCAAAGAATCGTTTGGCGTGAGAACCCAGAAGATCCTGTAAAACATTATAGGCTTCTAACGGTAACTTATGGTACATCAGCTGCTCCATTCTTGGCAGTCCGCACACTCAAGCAGCTCGCTTTAGATTCCGCAGAAAACCATCCTCAAGTCGCTTCAATCATCGAAAACGATTTTTACGTCGATGACGTCATTACCGGCGCTGATTCCATTGAGGAGTTGATTGTTCTCCGAAATGAACTCAAAGACGTGCTTAAATCCGCAGGCTTCAATCTTCGCAAGTGGACCACTAACTGCTGGCCTCTTCTATTGTCCCTACCGGAGGATCAAAGAGAAATTTCTCCAATCGAGTTTGAGGACTCTAACATGGTAAAGGTGCTTGGATTGCAGTGGTGTCCATCGAAGGATTGCTTTACCTACAAGGTAAACCTTCCAAACCAATCACTATGCACAAAACGTCGAATACTTTCCGACGCCTCGCGAATATTTGACCCATTAGGATTCGTCGCTCCGGTTATTGCTGCTATTAAAATCCTCTTCCAAGACCTTTGGCGGGAAAAATTAGCCTGGGATGACGAGGTTCCAGAAGAACTTGCACATCGTTGGACTACTATTCGTGAGGAGCTTCATCAGATCGAATCAATTTTCATTCCTAGGATCCTTTGGAGCAACAAATTCAATTGCGAGTTACATGCCTTTTGCGACGCATCGTTGGATGCATATGCAGCTGTCGTGTACTGTAGGAGTACTAGCGTAACTGGCGAGGTTTCCATATCATTGGTGGCAGCCAAGAGCAAGGTCGCACCAATCAAAATACTCTCTCTTCCGAGACTCGAGCTCTGCGGAGCTGTGCTTTTAACACGTCTTGTTAATAAAATTAAATTATCTTTGCAGACTAATGATCTTAAGGTATTTGCCTACACAGACTCTGCAATTTGTCTGCATTGGTTTGCTGCCCCTCCCAAAAAATGGTCTGTTTTCATTGGTAACCGGACATCAGAAATTCTATCATCAATCCCATTGAAATCATGGAATCACGTTCGTTCATCAAGCAACCCAGCTGATGTCGCCACCAGAGGAATGTCACCATCTCTTTTGGCATCCACAGAAATTTGGTGGAAGGGTCCTCCGTGGTTAATTAAGGATTCTATTGATTGGCCGGTATCGAGTTTTAATATGCAAGATATTCCGATTGAGCAACTGGAGGAGCGTAAGTCAGCCAAGACTCAGGTATTTATAGCTAAATTAAATACAAATAATATTATTGAACAAATCATCACTAATTCGTCAAATTGGACCAAATCCGTGCGTGTAGTTGCATACATTTTTCGATTTATTGGAAACTATTTTCATTTGCCAAATCGTAAGAATTACCACTTTCTATCAGCAGAAGAAATTTCAGACTCTTCAACTCGTATAATCAAGTGTGCTCAACGTTCTTCATTTGCTTCTGAAATAGAAACTCTTCAAAACGGTAAAGAACTGTCCTCGCGAAACAAACTGATATCCTTATCTCCGTTTCTTGACCCTAATAAAGTGCTTCGCGTCGGTGGCCGACTAAAATATTCAGACTTATCTTATAGTGAAAAGCATCCTATCATTTTATGCAAATCGCATCATGTGACAAAACTTATCGTTCAATACACTCACAAACATTATCTTCATGCCGGTGTATCCCTCATGTTCGCGATTCTAAAACAAAGGTATCATATCCTCGGTTGTAGAAATTTATTACGAAAAACAGTGCACGACTGCGTTGTATGTTTTCGGCAGCGCAAGACATCGGCTAAACAGTTCATGGCAGATCTCCCAGTGGAGAGAGTTCGGTATTCGCGTCCCTTCAGTAAGGTCGGCATCGACTATGCTGGTCCTATAACGCTACGTTTAGCTCCTGGGAGAAATCCAAAGTTCGTAAAAGCATACATAGCCATTTTTGTATGTTTCGTGACCAAAGGAATCCATATTGAACTCGTTGGAGACCTATCTTCAAACGCGTTTCTCTTGGCTCTAGATCGTTTCGTGTCGCGTCGCGGAAAGCCTTCAGAAATTTGGAGTGACAACGCAACAAACTTTCATGGTGCTAAAAGACTGCTTGGAGAGCTTTACGACCTACTCCTTAGCGAACAGCATCATAATATTATCGTTAACCATCTCTCAAAGGATCATATTAGTTGGAAATTTATACCACCTTCCGCGCCTCACTTCGGAGGTCTGTGGGAGGCTGGTGTAAAGTCTGTTAAAACGCATCTAAGACGCGTTATTGGGGAAAACAGACTTACCTACGAAGAGATGTACACTCTTTTAACTAAGATCGAATGTCTACTTAATTCGCGCCCTATGTGGCAAACATCAGACTTCGAACCCACTGCATTGTCTCCATCTCATTTTATGATTGGAGAATCATACTCTGCAGTACCACAACCAGATCTTTCAAATTTACATATTTCAAAAGGCACTAACTGGTATCTTTTGCAGATTTTGATGCAAGGGTTCTGGAAGCGGTGGCACCAGGAGTATCTGACGTCCTTACAAAATCGATCCAAATGGCAGAAAATCCAGCGCAACGTGCAGATAGATGACATCGTATTGCTCAAAGAACCGAATCTACCTCCATCGAAATGGATTCTTGGCCGAGTAATCAATATTCATCCTGGAAGAGATAACAGATGTCGAGTAGTCACTGTGCATACACAGTTTGGGGATTATACACGACCAGTGGTGAAGATTGCCCCATTGCCTATATCTGAAAGACCGGAGTCTTCCAGGGGGGGCTGAATGTTCAGTACTATATGCACTAACTGCCAAACATCCTAAATAATACCCTACATATTATTACACAATAATTTTGAATTATATTTACTGTCAGCACTCTCTATTGTACTTGCTCTCTAGTTGTAATTACTCCGAATCTTACAGTAATTTGTTGCTCTTTTTTTATTTCGCTTTGTTGTCATATTCGTTATCGCTTCATTAGCTTGTAAAATGACAGAATCTTTCTTTTTCATTTGGACTATCGAACAACACACATCATACACAGAGTAAAGGACAGAAAACACAATTTGAATTATCATATACACTTATACACATTACACATTCATTAAACATTTATATTAAAAAATTGAATTTATTCATTTTTTAATTAATCATACACACAAACAGATTTATCTAACACATACAGTCCACACACATATTCCAAGACAACAACCTTAAAACCGATGAAGAGGTGGTGGGTGTCGATTTGTTCTGGATCTTTTCGAAGATCTGCCGTTGTAAGAAAAGTTGGTCAATGGTGAACTTTCCCGGCCTAAAATCGCAGTGATGAGGATTACCAGATTGTTGACCATCGGCTTTAGGCGTTCACAAATTATAGCAAACACGATCTTGTAAGCAATGTTGAGAAGACTTATACCTCTATGTAATAAGCTTTTAAGATCTCGTTTCTTCAGTACCGGACAAACGGTATGAACAAAAACATCTGATTATTTATTTCGTTTGTCTAAATACTCAAGGCGTTTGATTAATCATTATACCTACTGAAAACTTTAAATCCCTGCTAATGAGTCGTTATATTTTCTTCACTCAATCGTTGCCAGATTTCCCATGAAAACTTACTGTCCATTGCAACAAGTTTCCCAATGCCGAACATTGATTAGAATGTGCATCGATCTATTCGCAATAATTTCAGTGCACTGCACTGCACATAAAGTACTGCATTTTCTGCAATTGTCTTATATCTATGAACTGGGCATACTTAACGATCTAATGTTGACCTTTAGTGGCTAACTACTCCTCAGAGTTGAACATGCTCCTGGTTATTTATGTCTAATTAACGTCTCAGTGACTAAATCAGTTTCTAATTAGATCGATTCACTTTGGCAGGTATATGGGTAAAGAGGTGCCCTGACTATTTTCTGCAGTGTCACAGTCTCTCCCTATTTTTACCGTCCCTGTATCCACTGTGGCTTGCAATAAGAATCAGCGGCTGGCTGGATCCGTATCTTGTTTTGATCTTCGACAGGTTAACAAGTTTTGCAAAATAACAGAATTAAAAGGATAGATACAACTTCAGAGAACCGTATGCAGGAGAGATTTTATTTTTCCGATAAATTTATGCATAAGTTTTTGATTTCATTACACATTGACGTGAGGTGATTGGTACACACTCAGCTTGCCTCAATGACTTCAATTTAATTTAATTTTAAGAATGAGCTTTTAATTCTAAGCGTGTTGTTGTTGTTCAATGGGTGCCGCTGCCGCGCGGCAGCCACATAGATAAATCGGCAGATAATTAAATAAATGTGCACCGAAATGTTTTCGCGATTTAGGTTATGTTGTATCTTTCGCGACACTAGATGCTGTTTGTTTAGATCGCTCTCAAAGCTTGAGATAGATCGGATTGGAAATGCTCGCTGGTGCAACGTGTAAATAACGCTTTGCCAATGGCTATCGTATGGTTCGAATGATTTTTCTTTTCGTCATTGGAAATCTCCACTTGAATCTATGGATTTATTAGTGTATTGAGCATTCGTTTGTTTGGTTGCTTGGAATGACATGAGAGTAGTTGCAGTTACTTCTAATTAATGTAATCGCATTTAGGTTATGGGCATTCTGGAAAATGTGCAAGATTTTATGAAAGCTCGTTGATTGTTATCTTTGCTATCGTATCGCGCAACTGCAAATAGATACAAGTTATGTAACTAGGAAATTGAATACAATACAACGTGACGTCTGTTAAAATAAAATTGGGATATAGATAGAGCTGTCAAATTAAGTACAATCTATACCTTCGGGAGCGGGGCGTTATTCTGTATTCCATAATTCTGTGTTACCAAAATTATCTAAATCTCTCAAAAATGCTGTACGATAAAAGTTATACTTTTTAAAATTCTGTTTTTTCAAAATTCTTCGTAAATAGCAAAAACATAAATGAAATCCCGAATTTTCCGCTTTTTGTATTTATTTTTGTATTTAGGCGGCTCTACAGTTCGGGGTGAACCGAGGCCTCAGCTAACATGCCTCTCCAGTTAGCCCGGTCCATAGCTAACTGTCTCCAGTTGCGCACTCCTAGTCGGTTGAGGTCGCCTTTGACTTGCGTGCGCCACTTAAGGCGAGGTCTTCCTCTATTGCGTTGTCCCTCCGGGTTAGACTCGAAGACTCTACGGGCCGGAGCATTTGTTTCAATCCGCTCTACATGTCCTAGCCATCTTAAACGGCTTACTCGCAGTTTTTTGACCAGGTCGATGTCGCTGTACAGCTCGTATAGCTCGTCGTTGAATCTCCTTCTCCACAGCCCGTCAACGCAAACGGGACCGAAAATTCTATGAAGAATCTTTCTTTCGAAGCGACCGAGGATATCTTCATCCGATTTAGATAGAGTCCAAGCTTCAGCGCCATAAAGCAGGACTGGAATGATTAAGGTCTTATACAGAATCTCCTTAGTTGCTCGGGAAAGGGCTCTACTACTCATTTGCCTTCTTAGCCCAAAGAAACAGCGGATGGCAAGAGTTATTCTTTGTTTAATTTCTTCTGAGATGTTTTTGTCAGAATTTATAGCAGAGCCGTGGTAGGCAGAGTCCCTCACTACCTCAAAGTTGTAGCTGTCGATCGTGACGTTTTGTCCGATTCGACGATATTGGGTGTCCCTTCTTGTTGACAGCATATACTTGGTTTTGCCCTCGTTGATCGCTAGACCCATTTTAGCCGCTTCCGTTTCTATTCTGGCAAATGCACCAATGACAGCTCGCTGTGTTCTACCAATTATGTCAATATCATCGGCGTATGCAAGTAATTGGACGGACTTTTGAAAGATCGTGCCTTTGTGTGTTGGCCTGTGAGTTTTGGACGATTCTTTCAAGTATGATGTTGAAAAAGTCGCACGACAACCCGTCACCTCGGTGGTAGACAGGGTCCCAACCACCTGCCGCCCGGTGAGATACCACCACATCATGCTATAGGCTCCGTGAAGTAGTCTTGACTACGTTTCGGAGTTTGGCAGATGGGCCGGTGCAAAACGGATGGGACACAAAAGCCATGATGCAACTTCCTGAGATAAAGAATTCCGGAGGTAAACTAGCCTCCCATTCGGATCTCCGGAGGGGACTATCTCAGAGGGTTCAACATGCAAATATTCACCAACAGGACTTGCAAGACGACGGACAACAACGAACACAAAGACAAAATAGACAAAACAAGGTCACTAACAGAAGAAAGCTAGCAACAGATTTCTGCAACATTCGAGGTCTAGGATTCAACAATGTCAACGTCAGCTGCGTGCACCAGCATCTACAAGAAAAAAAGCCAGACGTCCTAGTCTTAACCGAGACTCAAATAAACTCAAACACTGACTACACATATCTTCGCTGTCCAGGATACGAACTACTTCCTCGTTTTCGATATAAGGGGGGACTATGTGTGTTTGCCCAAACAGATCTGGCGTGTGAAAGAAAAGAAGAGATGGAACCTGCGGATCTCGGCTTAATATGGCTAAAGGTTGTCCTACAAAGTTGTACTAAATACTTTTGCTACCTGTACCGCTCGCCAAACGATAACGAACCATCTAAATTATTTCGTCATTTATCCGAAAAGGTAAACTGGATACAAATTCATCATCCAACGGCTGAAGTTATTATACTTGGTGACTTCAATGCCATAACCTGGACTGGCTACGATATTCTAACAGAACGGACGATGCAGGGAAACAAGCTGAAGACTTCGCCATTAGCTGCAATCTCACTCAGCTCGTTGATGAACAAACGAATTCCTGACAATCCATCGAATTACGGGAACACTTTAGATTTGTTTCTCACAACCGAGCCAGATAATTATAAAATAAAAATATCTGCCCCCTTAGGGAATTCGGATCATGCTCTAATATCTGCTATCCTCTCTTTACCGACATCAATAGGAGCGAATCAGGATCGCCATCGTCTGATTTGGAATTATAGTAAATCTAACTGCGACGAGCTGCGTAATTTCTTCGGTTCGTTGTCATGGGCTGATATGTGCTTTAGAGATACCGATGTCAATATGTGCGCAAAAGCCGTAACCGAAATGATTTTACTCGGTATGGAACTTTATATTCCACATTGCATCAAAAAACCAGCTTCAAATAAACCCTGGTTTAACAAAGAATGCAAGCGAATTGCCGCAGTGAAAAACAAGGCTTTCCGTGAATGGCGGTCAAACCCATCGGAGCAAAAAAGATCAGAATTCATAATTCTTCGAAATAGATGCAACCTAATTATTGAATCGGCGAAGACAACTTACAACGAAAGAGTCACTAACAAAGTAATTGGATGTCCCGCATTCTGGTCCATGGCAAATACAATCAGTTCTAACTTTAGTTGCTCTTCCTTTCCACCTCTAGTAAAAGAAGATGGCACGCTAGCAACAACTCCTAAAGAAAAGGCAGACCTTTTCGCTAGCATGTTTTCACTGAACTCCACCCTAGATTCTGCACAACTAGAGCCACCAAATATCCCGAGGGTGCAAACATCGATGGCAGAAGTGAAATTTCGGCCTCGAATAATTCAACGCATCCTTAAGGAACTGGATTGCAATAAGGCAATGGGACCCGACGGAATTCCGGCTATAGTACTCAAGAGCTGTGCTCCAGAACTTGCACCTGTACTATGTAAGCTGTTTAGCATGTCGTACTCCCAGAAGACGTTTCCTTCTTGCTGGAAAACCGCTCGCATTCAACCTATTCCAAAGAAAGGGAGGAAATGTCTGCCACAAAATTATGGTCCAATAGCGCTACTTTCACTGCTCTCAAAAGTAATGAAAAAGGCAATAAATGTCAAAATAATCAAATATCTAGAAGGCCACCGATTAATAAGTGACATGCAATACGGTTTTCGGAGCCGTCGTTCCACTGGAGACCTGTTAAGCTACGTAACGCACTTATTGAACAACACGGCGAATCCAGAGTCATAGCCTTGGACATATCAAAGGCATTTGACCGAGTCTGGCATAGAGCCCTAGTTGGCGTCTTATGGGCCTGTGAATGCGGCTACATCACACAGTCAGAGATGTGAACAAATTAGTTCTCTAAATGGTGATCTGGACAAAATCTTGAAGTGAGGAAAAGACAACTTGGTTGTATTTAATGCAAACGAGACACAGCTCACAACATTTTCCAGGAAAAATGCATCAACTGTTCCTCAGATCCAAATGGATGACCATCCAATCCATCCCAAGGACTCAATGCACCTTCTAGGAGTCACAGTCAATTCAGGAATCACATGGCAGGACCACATATCCTATATCGCAAGATCGGCGTCCGCTAAGTTGAGCTACCTATTTAGAGCAAAGAGGTACTTTAGCCCCAAGCAACTTCTCCTTCTCTACAAAGCACAGGTTAGACCAGGCCTGGAATATTGCTCCCATATATGGAGCTCGGCCCCAAAACATTCACTTAACCTACTTGACAGCATACAGAGACGAGCAGTTCGACTTATTGGAGACCCTACACTCACATCGAATCTGCAACCGTTGGTGCATAGAAGACAAGTCGCTGACCTATGCTTGTTCTATAGGTACTTCCATGGTAGATGTTCCGAGGAACTCAAGGACATTATCCCTCGAAATGCAACTTTTGGGCGCCCCACAAGACAGGCTGCTAATTCTCATGACCATACAGTACACTTGACAACCGCGAGGACATCATCTTTCCAAAACTTCCTCTGTTACAGGACAAGCAAACTTTGGAACTCGCTTCCTGGGGATATATTTCCAGAAGACTAAAATTTGCAGCAATTTAAGTGCAGAACTAACATACATCTGCAAGCATCTCGGGGCGTTGATGAAGAGTTATAGGTTTCCCTTTCCCGGGAGAAGTATTTAAAAAAAAAAAAACCTTGTTTAAATCCTCGTTTGACATCAAATGTTTCAGTGAGGTCGCTACCGACCTTGATGCAGCAGCGAGCTTTCTCCATCGTCATCCTACACAATCGAACGAGTTTTGAGTTTTTCCACTTACAAAATTTTAAAAATCTGAATTTTGAGAAAACAGAAAACTAAATTTTGGAAAACATAATTTTAAAAAGCAGAATTTTGAAATACAAAATTTTGTAAACAGAATTTTGACCCAATCAGAATTATGACCCCAAATCTATACCATCAGCTATAGGAGCACACAATCAGGACTACCTTACTTTTCCACTACTCCACTGAATGATCATTTCGATTCACAAAGGAAGGGTTAGGTTTATTGGCTGGTGAAGAGTTCTCTAGTCACACTCAATTGAGGTCACTTCTGACCAATTGCATTGCAATGCTTGTCGGACTTCGTTGCAAAGGAGTGTTCGGACGAGTTGGTTGCTGTTTTATTTAAAGCTCACAACCTGGATTTGTTTGGTGCCAAGTCACTGACAGGAACTTCCACTGACAGCAATTTTTCAATGATTGTTATAACTCTCTTATCATATAGCTTATTTTGATTAAAACACGCTTCCGAGTGATTAAGAAAAGTTAGTCCGTTCCACCTGTTGTTGGTTGGAAGGGAAGGGACTACCTGTGAAGTATAACGGAAGCCAAAATACGACATTATCCGGACCATCAAACTTTTACAGTTTATCGCTGTCTAAATTGGTAGGGGCTGTAATGGGTAATAACTTCCTAAGAAACTGTCACTGCCGGAGTCTCTGTCACTTGAGGAACAGAACACTTGGAAGTCATTACTTTCATGGCCTACAAGAACTTTCTGATGTCTCACTTTCTGATCTTTACAGGTTTTTGAGGATATCAGGATGGCTGGACGGCCGGCGTCGAGTAGTCACTACAAGAAGGGACATAAGGCTAAACATCTCAACATCATTTTAAAAGAGCATCACAATGGGTCCAGATGGACCTAAGTGTTGCACAGCAGGATGTACCCTGCTCTGCCAAACCGTAAACCTATCCTAACCTAAAAGGTTGTCGATGACAACCACTCAAGAGAATGATACTATACTAATTGACGTGCCAATTGCAATTCAATCAAAAATACCACTCTCAATCATCCGCACTCGCCTTCGATAGTGATCGCTACAAATTTATTGAAAACTAACCACAAAACCTCAAAGCCCGCTTGTCGCGTCGTGTCGTGTCGGTCAGCCAATCTTGTTATAGCAAATTGAATTTGGCCTTGATTAACCCGCGTGTTGCATTGCATACTCTGCCAATCGAAAAGCCATTCAAGCCTCAAACAATTTAAATATTTCACCATACATTCAGTTGACAATGAACAAGATCAGAAAAAAAAAACCGTCAAAATCTAACATTTTGTTACAAGGTATACGCGCGACATTTTCTCACACACAAATGACTACGAATGACGGGACGGGACACGGGAGCGCGTCGAGAGTAGCCATCGATCGACAGGTCTATGTTCTCTGGCCTTAAAGACACGCAAGTCCATAGCACCATATTGCCGGCAGCAGTAGCAGCCAACTATAGGTGTACACGATGTGCGAAAGGTGCCACAATCGCTGCCACATGGTGCTTTACAACGTGCGAATAGGTCGGACTCGCGACAGGATCGCTTCTTAACGTGGTAATAAATTCTGTCATTGATCTGCGCAGCGATAAGGAGTACAGTGTGTTTTTTTTTTTAACTCGTGAATTCTTGTATTTTGATTGAATTGGAGTTTTGGCCACCGCCATTGCCGAGTGGAATTCGCAGCGATATTGAGTTTGATTAGGTTGGCAATTGATTGCCGATGACCTTGTGAATTGCCAATGAGCAGCATACACCGCGTAGCTGGCGCGAAGCAATTTAATTGGAATTTATGAGCCGCTGTGTCTTGTCACAAAGTTGACGACTGAACACACATCCCAGTAATTTAATTGCGGACCGCGCGAGAGGATTTTCATTCTGGGAAATATTGCACTCGATAGAGATCCCATGGACTAGTCCTGAATTATGAGATACATCTTGCAACGTTGTATTGCAATGAATAGGAATTTGGTGTACATCACGAGAAGCCACACACAAGAGGTTGCACAGATCGAAAGGCATTGCGAGATAGAGAGGGAGAAGGCATCATATTGACCAGATCTGCATCTCCCAGATTCAATGAATGGCGTTTAACTAATTTACCCGTTAACGTTTTTTCGCCTCTCCTTGTCCTCCTTCTTCTTTCAGCTCCAGCTGAACACTGTGTAGTGTAGCCGTGTAGAAGTACGTAACATTTTCCGGTAACCTCCAGAGTTGGGATAAAATTGCACAAGGAGCCACGGCGGCACAGCCAAACCGCTCGAGGTGGGGTATATGTTGGGAAACTTTAATTTTCCATATACCGAGCTGCATGTTTGTCTGGCCGACTTAGAGGGGATAGCAGGACGCAGACATTGGCTATAAAACAACTCAAATCCTTATACCAACGACCGACGACGACGAATCAGTTTAGTAGCCTTGGTTGCTGCAGTATAGTTGAGAACTCGTTTTATTTCGGAAAACAATCTCAGTCGTGGAGTGTGTTTAGATGCTCGAGGCATTGCTTACATAGTTGGCTTATCAGCTAACTGTAAACAAAAAGGGAAGCGTGGACAAAATAAACAAATAGGTACATACCAAGGTTGCGGTCATTGGTACGATATACCAATAGTGGTATTTTACTGCAATAGAATATTTCCAGATTTTTCTTGATGTTACTTTAAGATTTAACGTTAAATGTGTGTACGAGAATCTGCAAAATGGATAGATACTAATAGATAATAATTAAAGTATATAATACTTACTTACTGTAGCCTTATTTTTAATTAATTTTATAATAGAGTGAGTGGGTATGGTCGACATTTTCGAACACGGTGTTCGCATTAAAATGACAAATTAACACATTTTCAGAGTGTTACTGAGGTAATTCGATTCCAGCTTATCCGCCCCTGTAATTGAGTATTCGATTGATTGATTGATCCGAATGAGCCGATTAGCCATCGTGCACAGCAATTGGAGCTATGCCCATCCACTTACTTCTCCCGGGAAAGGCGAACCTATAACGCTTCATCAGCGCCCAGAGATGCTCGCAGATGTAAGTTTGTTCTGCACTTAAATTGCTGCAAATTGTAGTCTTCTGGAAATATATCTACCAACAAACAAACAAGCATCTGTCCACCGCCTAGGACAAAACGTCACTATTGATAGCAATAATTTCGAGGTAGTTAAGGAGTTCACCTACCTCGGAGTAAACGTAAACTCCACGAATGACACCCTAGTGGAGATCCGGCGAAGAATTACCCTAGGAAACCGTTGCTACTTCGGTTTGTCAAAACAATTGGGTTCAAAACTCCTAACTCGAAGGACGAAATGTGTGCTCTACAAAACCCTTATCCTGCCAGTTCTGCTTTATGGCGCCGAGTGCTGGACGATAAGCAAGAAGGGAGAGCTGATACTGGGCTCCTTCGAAAGAAAAATACTTCGGCGGATTTTTGGTCCTGTGTGCGAGGAGGGCGAAATGGAGGAGAAGATACAACCGCGAACTCTATGAGCTGTACCAAGATGTGGATGTAGTCCAAAAAGCCAAAACACGTGGACTACATTGGCTCGGCCACATCGAGCGAATGGACAATAATGCTCCAGCCAAGAGGATCTTCGAATCCCAGCCCCCAGGTTCGAGAAGACAAGGAAGACCGAACCTCCGTTTTAAAGACCAAGCCATCGCGGATGCCAGAGCGCTTGGTCTGGACAATTGGAAGCAGCGTGCCCGGGATCGTAGAGGATGGAAGGCTGCAGTGTCTCAGGCAGAGACTCTTCACGGGTCGGGAGCCCGATAAGTAGGAAATATATCTACAGGAAGCGAGTTCCAAAGTTTGCTTGTCTTGTAACAGAAGGAGTTTTAGAAAGTTGATGTCCTCGCGGTTGTCATGTGTACTGTATGGTCATAAACTCATAAGCATTAGCAGCCTATCTTGTCGCCCCACAAAAGATACATTTCCAGGGATAATGTCTTTGAGTTCCTCGGAGCATCTACCATGGAAGTGCCTATAGAACAAGCATTATGTCAGCGACTTGTCTGTGCACCAACGGTTGTAGATTCGATGTGAGTGTAGGTGTAGGGTCTCCAATAAGTCGTACTGCGCCGCATTGCTCGTTGAAGGAATGGAGTTCGCCAAATCAAGTTCTCTAGTAAAGGCACGTACCCTTCTTACAGGGACAAACTAAGGCTGTTTTCGACCTCCTTCTGACATCGGAACCAATTAATCCAAAAACTTCAAAATTGATATATTTACCAAGCTCATTAAAAAGGTCCATCTTGCCAAATTGCATCTCTATAACATTAGTGGTTCTCAACATACAGGAAGTCAAAAATCGCAAAAGCCGTAACTGACTGACAGACTCACTCACTTACTCACTCACTTCCTCACTTAGATGATGATTATCAAAATTATGAAGCACTCCAGCCATCATAGAATCGTGAAATTTGGCAGAATGCTAGATCCTGTGGTGCATACACTGGGAAAAGTCCAAAAGTTGAGATTTTCTCTTCATCCCTTCATGAATTTTCTTAAAAATGTGAAAAAGGGAAAAAATCATTAAATTTTAGAAAAGTGGCCTCATTGTGCCAAGGTGGTATACAAAGTGCCAAATTGCAACTTTAGTCTCACAACGGTCACGCTGGTCTTGCCTGTCGCTTCTTAATGGATGGCCTTCTAGATACATATTTGATTATTTCGACATTTATTATACGAGCGGTTCTCAAACTTATTAAGCTGTGGAACCCAAAAGAAGGCCCAAATATATTTCGGAACCCCAGCTCATACGCCGATTTCGGATTGGCAAAAAAAACAAATTTTTCTTGTCGCAGATTACTTTTTGCGTTCGTTTGGTACAAAAAGGCTATCTTTTCAGATTCGAGAGCACTTTTGCGAATCTAAATTTTTTTCAAGGTTAGTGAAACTATTTCATTGTTTGATTTATAATTTTTTTTTTAAATTGACTTCTATCTCTGAAAGCTGTATTCGCACATCTGGGGCAGCATTCAATCTCGATCTATATTTAGTCTTTGCATAAGCATACGCTGAAAAGCCTGCTTCACCGCGATATATGTTGTGACAAAAGGGAGCAAATTTAATATAGACTGTTTGGGAAGTTCGGGGTTCACTCCTAATACTAACTAAATGTTTTGATGAGGAAGAACTCTGCAGATCTATAAGAGACTCGTTTTCCCGAATGCTTACGGTGATATTATTCACTCACTTTAATCCGGATTAAACCCGGGTTTATGTGAATCCGAAAATTAAGCCCAATAAGTCCGATTGAATTTAAACTGCACTTCGTAGACCAGTTGGAGTACTTTAACCCGGGTTAAAACTCAATTTCATATCATTGACTGTTTTTTTTTTATGTCACATTTTTGACATTTCTTCGCTCGCAGAAAGTTTAAATTGTCGGGTTTAAAAAATGCGGATTAATGATTGGGTGTAAAATCAACTTAAACCTGATTTCCACCCAGAGTAAGTAATTTGGCCGTTAGTGTCGTAGACTGTGCATAAAATATTTGCACAAAAATGTTTGTAATTGCATATCTACTTACATAAATTATTTTTGTGGTTTACTATTTTTAATTCAAGAAAGTCGCGGAACCCTGATAACAGGGTACGCGCTGGGTCTCGTTGGCGATAGAACGCTTGGTGTCGTTAGCGATACACGTTGTTATTTCTTGCGAGACACGCTGGGTTAAAATCGGGCACTACTCAGACTCACGTTTGCTTTTGGTAACGGTAAGGGTCGATTTCATCAGCAGGCAATTGGATGATATAGTACTAGCTGAACCCCCACCAGCTTCGCCATGCCTTTTTTTGTCCAACTTTGACCAATCTACACAGGAGCACTCTAGGGCCAATACCTAAGATTATCTGTTTGATCTCAATCGATTCGATGGTTTTCGAAATATACGATTTTGAATGTTTTTTTTTTCTATGGAAGGTGCCACGCACCTTTGTCAGATTTTGACCAATCTTCACAGGAGCACTCTACGGCCAATACGCAAGATTACCTGTAAGTTTGAGCTCAATCAATTTGGTGGTTTTTGAGATTTATACGATTTTGAATGCTTTTTTTGTGGGGGCAGACGCCCCTTTGTCCGATTTTGAATTTGTTTAGCCTATCGCCCGATCACCGTAATTACTGACATTTTTAAAAAAATTAACAAAATTGGTTGAAAATTACGGGCGACAGGGAAACAGTTTTTTCCATTTTGTATAGAGATTAACTTCGGCATCTCGGTATCATGCGAGGCATGCGAATGATTTACCCTCTAATCATATGACTCCGTCACCTCTCGGTAATATGTGGTGTAATTACCTACACCTTATCTAATCACGTTGTAATTTCGCCCGCAAAAAAAAAGAAAAACAAAAATAGAAAAATCAAGGCTCCAGGCGGTGCTTTATTGAACTTCCGAGATTTTGAGGCTGGCAAATATACAGTCCACGGAGCAAGACTGGCTATATGTGGATAATGCGGGAAACACTAACGCGTTAAATATAACTTTTAGGTTCGACTAGCTACTATAATGTGGATTTGACTTTCACTTTGACTGACCTCGCTTTTGGCATTCAAAAAGAGAAACGTAATGCTACGTGTTTTAGACGTTTCCTTTGTTTGGAAACTTTTCACGGCGGAGAGAAACGAAAACACTGAAATGTGTCGAGGTTTGTGTGCTGAGTGTGCCACTGCCATCTGTTATAGAATGTTTGAAATCATTTGAATAAGTCGTTATTTTTGCGCAGTTGCAATGTTTTTACAATGGATGGCACTATGTTCTATGTAAAAAAATAGCAAAGGCGCGCGGCGGTTGAAAACTCTTTCCTACTTTCGCCGCACTGAACCAAAAGGGCTAGTACTTATGTTTGCTTCATTTTTCCTCGCAGGTTTGTATGAAACTGACAGTCCATGTATAGTATGTCAATGGCCGTCGTATATCTTAAGTCAATACTCATGGCGAAATGGCAAACCAAAAGGAACACAAATCAGCGGTCAGCTGTCAAATTAATTGTGCCTCTAAAAATTGTTTCCAATTTGAAAAATAAAATCAACCTTTGAAAGAACATTTAGAAGAAATTGCGCTAAATTATTTGTTAAAGCACTGTACCTAAATATAGCTAGAGGGCAAAAACAAATTATTTAATGCCTAAATGTTAAACCTTTCTTCTGTTTAAAGCAAATCTATATAAAGGATAAAATGTAGCAGTCACTGCCTAACAGATAACCTATATTCCAAGTGTCAATTTTTTCGAATTCTTGTAGAATATTCTCAAATATTGGATGTCATCGAAACCAGTAGGACACTATACAGAGTAACCTAAGTTGTACCATTCTACAGAAATCAACTTCATAGCATTGGAATCCAAACGAATTAAAATACAATTTCTAGGCGACCGACGCCAAAATATATAAAAAAAATGTTACTCGCTCATCAACTCTGTCATCCATGCATTCCAAGTATCACTGGTACTTACTCGTGCATTTATTTTCAGAAATTCTCAAGAATTAATGAGAAATTAACTATACTTGCACAGAGTGCACTTCGTCAAGGTGGCCTAAATGAAATAATCACAGAGTCAGTCGCATTGTAAAATAGTTTCCTTAAGCAAAACAACACTTAACGCACAACCAGTTCGCTATGCCTTTGTTGGAAGTTGTTGTCTCGGTCCAATTGGTTGGTGAGGTGTCCTCTCGCTGCTGGTTTGGACAAGTGCAAAAAACCGACACGATCAGATCATCATCATCGAAAAACTATTCCACATTCCACATTTTCTCTCTTACGGATCATAAAAGTTCCAATCAATTTATTTGCCAAGGCACCTCCAATGTTGCACGTCGGTCGTCCTCGCCATCATCATCATCATTATCATCATCAGCATCGTATCATCATAACAAGTTCACTGCGCGTAAACTGTAGATTACCAAATGTGTAACAGCGCACTGCACTCCCAGCAGACACGATCGATTGGGGACTGCTATCGCAGCAGTACAATGAACGTAATGTACTGTCGTGGCCATCATAAAGTGCTGCGTGCGTGCGTACAATTTCCAAGGGACCCACAATCAATCCGAGATCGCCCTTCGATCAACTCGCGATTGACACTCTCGTCTTTAGCGCGAGCTAGCATGCGCCCGCGAATGACGATGAGGAAACAATTGATCGCGATGGCGCGATTCCGATTGCAACGATCATCAAATGGTGGTGCTGCGATGATGCTGCCGTCTTGCGACAGTCAAGGTAAATATGACTGCTTCACAGGGAAAAATCAAAATTAACCACAGCTAGAGATAGAGACGGCTTAAATATGGAAAGGTCTCGTTTTTTTAGTGAGCGCGATCTTCCGTTTGTCGTTCGTTCGTTAGCCATTCGCACTTTTTCCATTTTATGATCGATTGACTGGAGCTGATCCATACACGACAAGCGACAATGACGACGATAATTCGTTGGAATTTTTTACCTTTTTCCGGGAATACTTTCATAGGAGTTTGCAGCCGAGAGGGGAGCCGCGCCGCCAGTCCAATCCTAGACAATTGGTCCATGTTTTGGCTGAAGTTTCTACCGACACGGAGTACATTCTCTGGCGGCATTTCACACAGAACCTCACTTGAACAGATGTCGGTCTGACAAGTGACGTAGTCCCAACATGGTACCACAGAATTACTATACTACCAATACCAGGCGACAACGAGACCTAAGACGACTATATGCCTTCGACTGGCTGTGGCAATTGTTTCCGCGCCACTGCGAAAAATTTAATAACAAGTCGAGGAATTTTCCCCGCAATCAGTTGGCGCAGATCAACCGGGTATGTACTCGTATATGATGGGCACGTCTCAGAGAGAGATCTAGTCGACTCGACTGGCCTGCGACCAAGGAAACAATTGCGCGCGCATCATGTTACGAATGTTTCAATTAAAATGCAATTGTAGCATACCTCACGTGTTCCGTCGTCTTGTGTGCTGGTGGGACGCTGCTTGCCTTTTAGTGAATGCCAATAATAAATTATGAACGTGTGAAATTCCTGGCCAAATATCACTCAATCAATTCGAATTTGAAATCAAGTTCGCTGTTGAACTCTTTTGTTTTTAAATGGTTTTCTTGGGGATTGATGTTGAAGGCCGGCCGGCCAGCTATTTTAATTTTTAACACAAATTGAAATATCCAATCGAGAACATGATTGCCAATTAAGAAATTATGTGAAAATCCGAATGCTCTACTGGGAATGGTGTGAACTGTGTGTTTAGTGCGCGCGGTGGATTATGGGCGAGCATGCGTTTTATTGATTTCTCGGTTTGTTATTCGGTTAATTGATTGCGGTTTCTATTTATGCAGAGCGTGCTGGAATTATTTCTATAGAATGCCGGGCATAGGCGACTGCATCCAGTATGCAAATGAGAATTTCGAGTTGCGAAAAAAATGATAAATGTTCAGTGGATGCTAATGAAGACGTAGATGTGAACGCTGATAATTGAATTTGTATCATAACATGTGAAGCTAACGTGGGGAGTATATGATTTATTTGCATCATGCCCGTCAGATTAGTTTAGAATGTGAATGTCCCTATACCTTGTATGAGTATGCGGAAGACACTAGCCAATTGTTGGAACTGCATATGAATTGTGCTGATTTCACATTTCCGCGGTAGTGCCGCGAGTTAAGTATCCATAGCAAAACATATTGAGAAAAAAGATAACATTATTTGTATTCAATGATATCTTTAGCCTCTAGTACAGTCTTGCACACAACGCTACAATGATAACATATGTACAAGAGATAATATCGTTTGTATACAATGTTGGAATATTATCTCTTCTTCATTATCAAGCAAGACGATTGTACGCTTGGGTCTCCTTGTAGATAGATAAGAAAAATATATAAATACGACTGTATGATGAATTTATCGATAGTCTTATTGTAACTACATAGTAGCCTTAAGCTCCTTTTAGAATTAGTAAAAAGTATTTCAATAATAAAGGACATAGTTCCAAATAAATATTGTTTAATTTTAAAAGTAAGAAACAAGTGTTTTAATTGGCGATCCTGCCAGGAGGTTAAATATACTTTTTAACTTCAATCGAGCGGACCTCGGGAACAAGTAGTGAAATCTAGTATAAACAGAACACTCGCGTTACCGGTTACAAGAATTACCTAGCATAGCAGGTACAAATATAGCTTCTTCATACGAAGCAGCTAAGCAATTCAGTGAAAGTGTATATGTGGAGGAAAAAAACACACAAATTCGACGACAACAGACACGAGTTCAAAATGGAACAACTCGCAGTATTAATGGCAAGATTAGAAGCTTTAGAAACCAGGTGCAACACAGTAACACAAACCCTAGAGCACACACGCACAGAGAATGCAAGGTTAGCAGCAATAATAACTAACCAAAATCAAATAAACACTAATTTAGAAACAAAACTAAATGAAGTAAAATCTGGATTAGGCATAGTACCAAACATACCTGTGCTAGAGGAAATAAGAACCACATATACAGATGGTAGTGAAATACAGTTAGACGCATTTAAAAGCCTACCTATTTTCAACGGCGATCAATCAAATTATCGGTCGTGGCGCGAAGAAGCATCCAGATTAATGGACAGCATTAAAAACTTCAAAACACACAGTAAGTACGCAGCAGCATTGACTATAGTAAAAAGTAAAATACAGGATGCAGCCGCGAATGTGTTAACTAATTATAACACAATTTTTAATTTTGAGGCGATACGTAACAGATTAGATTATACGTACTCTAATCAAGAACCTCTATACGTGCTACAAGACATGATGAAAGCCATCACGCAAAAAAGAAGCACACTGTCTGAATACCACGACGAGATAAATAAAAATCTCAATTTAATAATATCAAAAATCACTATGTCAGGTGATCCGCCGAATATAATCGACAGACTAATTAAAAATGCTAACGACGACGCAGTTCGTATATTCATTGATGGTATGAGTGACAACTTTACAAGAGGATCATTATATTCAGCTACAATAAATGATCTAGAACACGCATTCGCAATTGCTCGCAGAATAGAACATGATAATGTGCACAGGCATTTACATCTCACTCAAGATAAGCACCACAAAAATATGCCACATGAACGCAGAAACGAAAGAAGACCAAATTATTCGAGCCAAACAACGAATTATCAACCCCAGAAGCAATACGATAATATGCAGCAACACAATCAAGGACCACAGCCGATGGAGATAAACTCGAGACAAATTGTACATGCACAGCGACAAAATTGGAATCAATGCAAACCCGATGTATATAATCCACCAGCGAAA
The DNA here is from genome assembly GCA_949372485.1 of Cheilosia soror. Lineage (NCBI taxonomy): Eukaryota > Metazoa > Arthropoda > Insecta > Diptera > Syrphidae > Cheilosia > Cheilosia soror. Next base: position 139,181,704 of record OX443561.1, on the reverse strand, counting down.
CGTGAACACAGCGGGAGTTTCAACACACACAACAGACCGCAACGATCTTATCAGCAGAACTTCAAGCAGCAGAGAGTAAATAACTCCCGACAACAACGCAGAGACGATGCCAGCAGTACATATGCAGAAGCAGATGAAACGGAATGTATGGTAAATAATAACATAAGAATAGATCATTTAAACTAGTAGACGGGTTGCCCTGCTTAAATTTAACTAGTACTATTCATAAGAAAATTTACAAAATTCTTATTGATACTGGTGCAACCCATAATTACATTAATAGAAAATGCGATTCTAGCGAAAAAATTAAAATTAAACCTATAAAAATAAAAACAATGCATGGTTATTCTATGGTAGATACAAAGAAAGTAGTTAGGATATTAAAGAAAAATATAACATTTTTTGAATTAGAGGATATTCAGTCTTTTGATATGATATTAGGATATGAAGGACTTAAAGTTCTAAACGCGGAAATAAATTTCAGTAATATGACTCTAACTACCATAAGCAGTGTCGAATCTATTCAGAAAATTAATTACATAATTGGGGAAAATAATATTTATAAAGCAGACATAGATAGACTGATGAAGATTAATAACAGCATAGGACCGTTACCCTTTACAGATACTATAGAAGCAAGCATTAGGACGACCAATGATAATCCGGTTTATGTTAAACAATATCCATATCCCATAGCAGATAACGAATTCGTAAACAAAGAAATACAGAAACTCTTACATGACGATATAATAGAAAAAAGCCATAGTCCTTATAACAGTCCCATATGGACAGTACCTAAAAAAGGTTTGGACGAAAAAGGAAAACCAAAACGGCGCATGGTTGTTGATTTCCAAAAACTTAACGCTCACACTGTAACAGACAGATACCCCATTCCGGATGTCAACATGACAATTCAAAATTTAGGTAAAGCCAAGTACTTTACAACGTTAGATTTGGAGTCAGGTTTCCACCAAATTAAAATCAAAACAGATGATAAAGAAAAAACAGCTTTTGCTATAAATGGCGCAAAATATCAATTTAAACGAATGCCTTTCGGGCTCAAAAATGCACCAAGCATATTTCAGAGATGCGTGGACGACATTTTGAGAGACTTTGTAGGTAAATTCGTACACGTTTACATTGATGACGTATTGATATATTCTTCATCTGAGGAAGAACATATACAGCACATAAGTCAAGTATTCGACGTACTCAATAAAGCCACATTAAAAATATCTGATGAGAAAAGTAAGTTTTTTCAAGAAGAAGTAGAATACTTAGGTCACATAATCAGACATGGTAGAATCACTACGAACCCTGAGAAAATAGCAGCTATAGAAAATTTTCCAGTCCCACAAACGGTAAAGGATTTGAGAGGATTTTTAGGTCTTACAAGTTACTATCGTAAGTTTATAAAGGGATACGCAAGCATAGCCAAGCCCCTGACATTATATTTACGAGGAGATAACGGTAAAGTAAACAAAAAACAAAGTAAAAATATTAAGTTAAATCTGAATGATTCAGCATTAGAAGCGATTAGAATTTTAAAAAATTATTTGAAAGAACAAGTCGAACTTTTTCAACCGGATTATAGTAAACCATTCGAGCTTACTACTGATGCATCCAACATAGCTATTGGAGCCGTACTAAGTCAGAATAAGCAACCTATACACTTCTTGTCAAGAACACTGAGTAAGACAGAAGAGAACTATAGCACAAACGAGAAAGAGCTATTAGCGATCATATGGTCCTTACAAAAACTCAGAAACTACATATATGGTATAGCAGACTTAACCATATATACCGATCACCAGAGCCTTATATATTCTGTATCAGAAAAAAATCCCAACACAAAGCTGAAACGTTGGAAGGGAATCATTGAAGACTTTGGAGCAAAATTAGTTTATAAACCAGGAAACCTAAATCTTGTAGCTGACGCATTATCACGTCAACGCATAAATACTTCTACCATAGAAACAGCACATTCAGCTGAAAGTTCTTCTAATGATATAATAAAAACTGTGAATCAGCCTTTTAATGCATACACTGCACAGTTCGAACTTATTGAAGATATAACAAATAATATCGAAACACAAATCTATTTTGGTAACAAAATAAGACTCATAATAAAGTTTAAGGACAAAGACTCTTTACTAAGGCAGATGAAAGAAGTTATACAACCCCAAAAGATTGTAGCTTTGCATACGAAATTTGAAAACATATACAAATATGGTGAAAACATAAAAAAAGAATTCCCACTAGTAAGATTTATATTCACACCAAGAAAACTTCAAGACGTGACAAATTTGGAGGAACAACTAAAACTTGTAAGGGTAACTCATGAAAGAGCACACCGAGGGTTACGTAACAATATACAAGAAATCTCAGAGAAATATTACTGGCCCGATCTAAATAAACAAGCAAAGAGTTTCAACAAAAAATGCATAGCATGTCTATTTGGAAAATATGAAAGAAAACCTATCAGAGAACCTCTGAATAATTCAGAAATACCAACACATGTGGGAACACACATTCATATGGACATATACTTCAACGACAAGTATACTTTCCTTGTAACAGTAGATAAGTATTCTAAATATACAATCCTTCGGGAAATCGAAACTCGAAACAGACTGTACGACGTTATGGAAGAGGTCTTATCTAATTATTTCCCAAAATGTGAACGACTCATGACAGATAACGAGAAGGGATTCAAAACAGAAATGGTGAACCAAATGTGTTTGAAATACAACATAACTAAAGTAGAAACTCCAGTATACAGATCGACAGCTAACGGTCAGGTAGAACGTGTAAACGGTACAATAACTGAACTGTCTAGAATATTCACAATTCAGAATAAAACAAGACTTATCGAAGAAATATTTAGAACAGTGCGTGAATTAAATAATTCTATACACTCAGTTACCGGTTTGAAACCTAGAGACATTTTCTTTAATCAAAATAAATATAGAAATAGTGAAATTATAATAAATAAACTAAACTCAGCATCCAAAAAAGTGATCGAACGTCTAAATAAAGGAACTCGACACAGAGAGTATAAAAAAGGAGATAAGATAATGGTAAGAATCACAGGTCTTAGAAAGAAATCTAACGCTAGATACATAACAAGAATAGTAGAAGAAGATAAAGGAGACACGGTAATCTCTAAAGAAGGAATAAAAATTCACAAGGATAACATAAAGAATTATCATTTTTCAGATGACGAAAATATTAATATTCCTAACATTACTAGGAATTGTACAGAGTCAAGAAGGGCAAGGAAACGTTCAAATAACTGAGATACTAAACAAGAAGTTTATACTTACACAAACAGATGACGTGTATTTATTCAAAGAACAAACTTATTTGTTACATGCCACCAACCTGACTTCGATATTTCAACCTTACGTAAATATCGTAACTAGTAAATATCAACCTACACAGGAAGAAAAAATTTGGTTAAGTAAAATTAAGAATTTAGCAGACCAATTACAAGAACATACTAGGCATACTAGATCAATTAACTTTTTAGGAACAGCTTTCAAATATGTGTTTGGTAATCCTGACCATTATGACTTAGTTAACATAGAAACGAGTATAAATAATCTCATAGAAAACAATAATAAACAAAAAACTATAAATTCTAGATTTGAACAAATTTTGCAACAATTCGAAGGTCAGAGCCTTAAAGAACATTTAGTAATAGAACAAGTGTACGAACAATTATTATTATTGACCAGAACAATTAATGCAGCAAAAAATAATGAATATTTATCAGAAAGCCTAGACTTAGATGACATTAAAAATATTATTCAACATGAAATAATTCAAGTACCCATAATAAATATACTTGAGTACTCTAAAATATTTTTAGCTAGAACTGATGAATTCTTCATCACAATATATAAATATCCAGTTCTAATTAAATCATGTAAATTGTATAAAGTAACACCTTTAAATTCAAAACATGGAAAAATCATTACAGATAAAACAATTGCCTTATGTAACCAAACTTATTTAAGAACAAGAAATTGTCAAAATCATCTAAGTAAAAACATTTGTGAAATTAACTTTGAAGAAGAAAATTGTCTTATTCCACTTTTAAAGAATATAACTTCAAAATGCAACATTAAACAAGAATACGATTACGACTTAGAAATTGAATCCGGTGTTATGTTATTAAGCGGTAAGCATAAGTTAAATAATCAAACAATTAATGGTATAAACTTAGTTACTTATGAAAATACTATAAATCTAGACGATAAAATATACAAAAACATGCATAAGCAAATTAAAGAAGTTATATTAAGAAATCATAATTCAGAGTCTTACATCGACCAAATAATTAAAGAAGATACAATGTACAAATTCGATAACATAGATACTTTAAAAAAACTAATTATTCCTTTTGAAGAAAAACCGATATTATCAACTATATACACAATTGTAACACTGATTGTTATTCTAGCATCTACGTACGTAATGATAAAAACTATACAATGTATAACAGATCGTCAAAAACAAAAAAAGATTGACGCATATAACAAAACTTATGAAAGAGAAATGTTAAAAATAGCGTCGAAAAATCGGGACGATTTCGTTTAACAAGGGGGGGAGTTAAGTATCCATAGCAAAACATATTGAGAAAAAAGATAACATTATTTGTATTCAATGATATCTTTAGCCTCTAGTACAGTCTTGCACACAACGCTACAATGATAACATATGTACAAGAGATAATATCGTTTGTATACAATGTTGGAATATTATCTCTTCTTCATTATCAAGCAAGACGATTGTACGCTTGGGTCTCCTTGTAGATAGATAAGAAAAATATATAAATACGACTGTATGATGAATTTATCGATAGTCTTATTGTAACTACATAGTAGCCTTAAGCTCCTTTTAGAATTAGTAAAAAGTATTTCAATAATAAAGGACATAGTTCCAAATAAATATTGTTTAATTTTAAAAGTAAGAAACAAGTGTTTTAATTCGCGCCGATGTCTTGCTGAACGCAGTGGTATTAGCCGGTAAAAAAAGGATGGGAAAACTTTATATACATTAAGGTGATTGCTACAGACAAGTAGTCTTGACTGTGCTATGCGTGCGAGACCTTCAGTTGGCTATCATCAGCGGAACCCTTATGTGCGCTCACACCCCGAGAGAAGAAAGAGAGAGCCCCTCGACATGTGTTTGACCAATGTTCTAAGGATTTCTGTAAAGTCGTGATTTTAATGGTAAAATTAAGAATGAACGACATTTGTGCAAGTATCTAGTCCGAAAGTGCTACCTGCACGGCAACACGTCTGGAATCGCCAACCAAATTAGTAATGTTGTTGCGATCAAGGCAATACACAGATCTGCAGTTTTTTAGATGTCCCAACATTTTGAGAGGCGTCGCATGAGCTTGAACCACTACTTAGTTGTAGCAAAGGAAAGCCTATATAGGTACATATTTCGGCCAGATAAACAAGGATTTGCGAATCACGTATCGTTCAACCGCTCGAACAGTTCTATTATGTAGCCAGTTTCACGTACCGACGCCGAGGAGCATAGAAATAACAGAAAGCCACCAGAAACGCCGCAAATTATGTGCTGAGTTTCACTCGACCACCCCCACGAATCCCCCGTTTGATTATAGCTACCGGCAAGCAAAAATACGGAGCTGACGGTGCTTCTCTTCTTCCAAAATCCGTACGCAATTTTCGCACACATTCTGCAACATTACCATGATTTTCAAAGTAATGTCGCAATATTTCCCAGCGTTGTTCAAGCGTATACACAACCATATTCGTTCAGCGGAAGGACAGATAATTATCTGTCAAATCAGACATAAGCTAAGTGTTACCATTCGCGAAATAAGCACTAGTTGAAAAAAAAAAAAACGTTAGATGGCGGATTCTTTAATATAGACTATAGACTACGCTCCATATAGGGGTGGTAGTGGCTGCTAGCAAAAGGGGAAAACATTGTCTTCTACTGAGAAAGTAGGAGAATCATTATGGGCGGGCCACCAAGAAAATAGAAAAGCCGCTCATTTAGAAATTAGGAAAAATTTAACAATGAGTTAAAAAGAAAATGCCACAGCAAAAAACCCCAGCAATGAGACAAAAAGAGGTGATCAAGGTAATTTGGTGTTTTGTATTGAGGTTAAGCAGAAACTATTTCTGCACACTATAAAATGGCAAAATGTGCGTTCTGTCTGACAAACATTCAACATTTCAACTTGAGCAATCAAATTCAAAACTTTTGTATGCGCGACTAAAGTTAAGTGAGAAAAGCAATATCTTAATTCAAGTCGAGAAAAAAATGTAATACCGCATGACATATTCGCAGAGTTGTAACTAACTCGTTTTAGTGTACAAAACTCATAAGCCAAAATCAGAGGTACAATTTTTCAGAAATCTGTTCAAATGCTTGCATATGCGGAAGATCGCAGCGAGCTGTCAGTGGCGCATTTCCAAGTATTGAAACGAAGGCGACGAAGATGGGTCTGGCTGTAAATGAAAACAAAACGAAGTATGTATAGTATATGCTGTTAACGAGAAAGGAGTCTCAGCATTGACGACTCGGAAAAAATGTCACGATAGACAGATACAACTTCGAAGTAGTAAAAGACTCTGTCTACCTCTGCTCCACTATCATCTCCCAAAATGACATCAGGGCAGAGGACGAAACGAAGAATCACTGTTGCCAATCGCTGTTTCGTCGGGCTAAGAAGGCATCTAAGAAGTGAAGCCCTCATTCATAGCGATATTATATAAGACCCAATATAAGACCCTAATCATACCGGTTTGCTGTATAGTGCAGGTCTCTGTCAAAATCAGATGAATATTGGGATGTTTTGAAAGAAAGATTCTTCGAACGATATTCGGTCCACCTTTTATATCGATGGGGTATGGAAGAAAAGATTTAACGACGAACTATACAGCGACGTTAACCTAGTCAAAAAGATACAATAGCTGAAATGGCTAAGGCACGTGGAGCGTATGGACAGCAACGCACCAGCCCGACAAGTCTTTGAGTCCACCCCTAAGGGACAACGTAGCAAAGGAAGACCCAATCTAAGGTGGAACACACAATTGGAGGGCAACTTGGTGTGCGTAACTGGATGCAGCTAGCTAGGGACCGAGCTGGCTGGAGGGGCTTTTTGGTAAAGGCTGTGGTCCATCCCGGACTGTAAGCACCACCAAAAGTAAAGTAAGCAACTAAAGTTTTAAAGATTTGACTATCTTTATTTGTGACCCTCTAAATTTCTCCGGGAGAAAATTCGAAATTCCAGGGACAAAATCGCGGTAATCGTATTGAAATGGGTTAGTGATGAAATACCTCTTTTCAAAATACCTTTTTCAAAATACCTTTTCCTAAAATACCTTTTGGACAAAATACCTTTCCTAAAATACCTTTCGACAAAATACCTTTTTGGAAATGTGGATTCTTGAGAGGCGGCGCCGCGCCTTCTCTCAAGAATCCACATTTCCAAAAAGGTATTCAAGCGGGAATTTTGCAATATTTGCATTATTTTCCTGTTATTAACACTTTGGGTTTATTTCACTTCTATTTCTGGGCATAATATTTTTCCTGTATTGGCTTGCTTATTACCCAATATTATTTATATGCTTTCTTTCTTTCCTTTTTTTTTTATTTAGAAATATTTTTTCTACCAATAGGTATATGGTTTGATATGCTCATTGCTATTTGTGCGCTTGCCGCTATCATGTCGGGTCTCCATATTGTAAAATCTAATAAAAGAGGAGAAAAATTAATTTTGGATGGGTATGGGTACCACGTTAATGTTAAAAAGGGAGATATTTATTCCTGGAATTGCGAATACAGAAAGAGTTTGTTGTGTAAATCTCGCTTAATGACGCTAAAAACAAATGGGGAACACCGAATTCGCAAAGCTCCATCCAGTCACGTACATGAGCCATCTAGTAGCAAAATTGATGTTCATAACGCCAATAATAACGTTAAACAAATGGCATCAAGTACTGGTTTGGCTCCATCTCAAATAATTCAAGAATCCGTAGTAGCTTGTCCAGAGCCATGTCGAGTATACTTGCCTTCCAAAAGCGCTCAGAATAAAAAGATCCGACGAGTACGAGCCAGTCACCAATCCGAGCCGCAGACTTTGGATGAGATTTCCATCCCGGAAGAATTAAAAACTCTTGAAGGCGAGATATTTGTACTTTCAGAAAAAAATGTTGGAGCCGAAAAGATCATAATATTGGGGACTATGACGACCCTTAAAAATCTAGGCAAATCAAAGTGTTGGCTGCTGGATGGCACATTTTACGTGGTACCCTCAATTATGCGCCAGCTTTTCAGTATTCATGGGGTTATAGACAACCAAGTCATCCCCCTCATTTTTGTCCTAATGAGCAGTAAATCTGAGCAAGCATATTATGAAGTTTTTTATGAGCTCTTCGCAATTTCTTCGAAATTGAATATAAATTTAAACCCTGAAAGAGCAATAACAGACTTTGAGAAAGCTATTGGGAATGCGTTGATACAATTCCTCCCTTCATTGCAAATAAAGGCATGCCTTTTTCATTTTAGCCAGATTATTTGGAGAAAGGTACAACGTAACAAACTAGCCCGGCGTTATGGAAACGACGAAAATTTTAGCTTGCAGATTAGAATGCTAAAAAGTCTAGCATTCGTTAAACATGAACATGTTATCCAATATTTTGAAGAACTTTATCGCATACTAGATAACGATGCAAAAACAGTTGCGAATTGGTTAAAAAAGGAGTATATTGGATGTTCGAAAGCTCGAAGACCACGATATTTGCCAGAATTTTGGTGTCTCGGGGATACTATAAATCAAAATTTTCCTCGAACGCAAAATTGTGTTGAAGCGTGGCATCGTCGTTTAAAGACGATAGTTGGTAAGAAAAATGTAGGTGTTTATCAGATCATAAGGGAGATTCAAAAAGAAGTTGTGATGGTGAAAACTATTTTGGAAAAAATTAATTGCGGTGCATTAATTCCAATAAAAAGAAAAAACAAAGAACGTCAAAAGAAGTTAAAAAAAATAATGGATAAATACGGGGAGTCACAAAAGCTTGATTTTTTGCGAAATATTGCACATATCATAAGCTTTTAAAGCACTGATGTTGTACTCCATATTTCCATACGTAATAAAACTGACTTTTCTGTAATTTACAGTGAATTATTAATTTATTATGCCCTTATCTATTCTACTACTACTATTACTAATAATACAAAATGGAGTCGTATTTTTTTTTACTACGAATTATTTATTTATTTTGCTTTAATTTTGTCTACGACCACGACCACATATTATTACAAATCGAAGTTTTATTATTTTGGTCGCTTCAATTTTCTAAATAACGAATTACAAAAAAAAAAAAAAAACAAAACAAAAAATAAAAAAAAAAATAAAAAAAAAAAAAAAGGCAACACCAGCCAATAACAAAAACAGATGGAACCTTTTCACCAACAAATCTGAAAATACCTTTAAAATACCTTTTTCCGACACGAAAGCATTCTAACAAAAGGGATTTAGAAAAAAGGTATTTTGTCCCATAGGTGTTTTCAACAAAAAAATTATGCCCAAAGGTCATCCCATCAAAAAAAGGTATTTTGTCCAAAATGTAATTTGAAATGAGGTATTAGGTAGGGTTCCCTATTGAAATTAAATAAAAAAGGCACGAAGTGATAAAGCGCAGAAAGCTTTTTCGTTCTGTAGTAAATTCTGGTTCTGTTTCAGTTGCTCGCTCAGCTTCAGAAAACTGAAACAGATCCAGAAAAACATGGCTGCGGTCTAAGGCAAGCAGCCAGATCACAGATACAGAAAAATAATATCCGTCGCTGGCCAGCGGCAACAGAAATAATCAACATAGATTAGTACTGGTTTACGTTCTGTCGTCAAACACTAACAGCCATTTTTCTGTCGCTAAATTCTGTTTCTGTTGCAAATACATCTATGTGAATCTGTTTCTGTTCATTGTCACTTGGTACCTTAAGGCTTTCCTAAATAAACATGGAGGAGACTCTATATCAGACTCATCATCTCAGTCCTTATAGCGCACTTAGAGAAAGCGGATACAGAATACAGAATTTTTTTTAAAAATTTTCGATGCAGTTTTCATTGACAGGGATTGGAGCAACAGATTTGACTACAAGAAAAGTGTACATCAGTTATATAAGATGGCTAGGACATGCAGAACGAATAATGCATTTTCGATCCCATCCCACCGTAATTACGTAGTAGATAAAAGATAGATAGATAGATTAGATAGATTAGATTTTTATTAATTTCATAAATATTTCAACATTAATTATACAAAAAAATCATTTGACATGGCATTGCCGTCTGCCGGGTTGACAAAAGATGAATATATATATAAAAAATAAAAAAAAAATATTGAATGCTACTAAAAGTTTTCATTTATAATATTTTCCCTATATTGTAGAGCAGTTTTGCAGTATTTAGTAAGTATAGGAACATTTATCTCATTTAGGACATCTATGACTTGATTCTCAGATAAGAGATCGCTTCCAAGAATAGACCTCCTCGTTTCTCGCAGTATTGGGCATCTGCCAACGAAATGGAATATGTCCTCCCTTTCTTCCAGATTGCACATACTACAGATTACCGGTAAATCATCTCTGTGAGGTATGAAGTTTAGTCTCATGAGCTCTCCACGTAGCTTTAACAATGTTGCTATTTCGTCAGTGGCGTGTTCATCACGAAAGTAGTTTTTTTCCTGCAGGTTATGGCACAATTGACTATAAATTGATCTGTGGAGTGACCCCGTTGCCTTATTCACGAATTCCTCTCTTATCTTTTCGTCCACCTGAGAAATAAACTGGTACAACTGTGGCTTCCAACTGGTTGATGAATTCTCGAGACATAGTTCTATACCAAAACCACTAGCCAGTTCCAACCAATCTTTGTGCCATCCAATTTTCTTTTGAAAAGTATACTCCATTGCTTTTTTTGGTAATCGATAATCAGGCATGTTGCGCACATGGAGAATGTAATCCACCTGTCGTTTAAGGGTTTTTATAAAAAGCGGCGATAAGCCTGTTTCCAACATTAGGATATAATTCGGCGTTTTCGATGGTAGGTGAAAAGTTCTCTTTAGATAATATCTGAGTAGCTTTTCCACTGTATCATACCTCTTACCACCCCAAATTTGTGCTGCGTATAGGAGGATAGATTCCGACACAGATTCGAAAACTTTGTACTTGCTGCTATGCGCGACAAATCTGTTGCTGAGGCATTTTCTCCATGCCACGTTTATAGCAGTTTTTGACTTGGTCAATTTTTCATTGAGGTGTCTCTCCATATTAAGGCTTTTCGTAAAATAGACCCCTAGGTATTTGTATTCTTTAACCACTTGGATAAGCTCACCGTTAAATTTCCATCTTTCATTTGCACAATTTCTTCCACCTCCTTTTTTAAAAATCATTATTTGGGACTTACTTAAATTAACTTCGAGACTCCACATTTGACAGTAGTTTGCTAACCGATTAATAGAAAGCTGTAGGGATTCCGGTGAATGCGCCAACAACACAATGTCATCTGCGAACAAAAGTGCTTTGATTAGTACTCCTGCGTACTCTATGCCTCCTGGCAGATAATCAACTATGTCCTCAATGAATAGTGCGAAAAGGCTCGGGCTCAGAGCACATCCTTGTCTTACTCCTGAGCAGTATTGAAACCATTCTGACAGTTTTTCACCGTTCCATACAGCTGCTTTCGTATCAATATATAGGTTTCGAAGAACTCGTCCGAACTTGCGAGTCATACCCATGCCATACAACTTGTAAAATAGTGCGTTTCGATCCACAGTGTCAAAAGCTGCTTTAAAGTCGACGAAGAATGCGTATAGTTTTTTATTCTTTGATATAAAACAATCCACTATGCTATTGAGGACAAAAACATGGTCAACAGTGGAATATCCCCTCCGGAAACCTGCTTGATATTCCTTTAGTAGGTTATTGCTGTCTATCCATGAAGTCAGTCGACATTGCAAAATTGAAGTAAAAACTTTGTACGATGCATTGAGGAACGAAATTCCCCGGTAGTTCGCTGGGTCAGCCGTAGAACCTTTTTTATGGATGGGGAAGATAAGGGCTTCCTTAAATCGCTGTGGTATTATTCCACTTTCCATAATGTTGTTAAACAGCAGCGTAAGTCTACAGTGGAGCTCATTTGTGCCGTATTTGTAAAATTCAGCTGGAAGATAAAAGACTTGCACCACATATGCCAAGGAACTGGGGATTGTGGTGCCATGAAATAAAGTCTTATGCAAAAAGGTCCAAAACGTAATTTTGGACTTTATTGCACTTCTGAAATTGCAATAAAGTCCAAAACGATTTTTGGACTTTATTTCATTTTTAAAAGTGCAATAAAGTCCAAATCAAAGTGGAAATAAAATCCACAATGCATAAACAGTAGAATATGTATGCAACCCCCCTGCTAGTCTCTCTTTTAAATAACTGAGTGCAATAATGTCCAATGGCTTTATTGCACTTTCAAAAACTCGTTTTGGATTGTATTGCAATCTCAAAAGTACAATAAAGTCCAAAAAATCCAAATTACGTTTTGGACCTTTCTGCATAAGACTTTATTTCATGGCACCGGGATTGTTGTTTAATGTCCGCGTTCACTTTGGTAAGTATAAGTAAGAAAGAGTAGCGCATCATAACGTAGAAAGGACGAAGTGGTCCAGTGGTTTGTGTGCTGGGCTTCTGGAGCAAGGAGTCTCAGGTTCGATCACCGGAAAAGTACAAATTGTATCTTTTCCACGGTTCCACCTCTCGCGAACGCCTGACGAACATCCGATTTAGAATCAAAGTCGACGGTCCAATCTATTCGACCCAAAAATAAAAACCCACACAAACATGTGGTTGTCAAAAGCTCGGCCTAGGATGCCTACGCCTAGGTCACGGACCTACTGCGCCAATTACAAATTTATTTATTTTTTTTATAGCGTAAAGAGTTTTTAACGACCTAGTCGTGCATAGCATTTTCTCTAATGCCTAATCAAAGATTCGTACCCATATAGAGCAAACCATAAAAAAAAGTCCGGAAACCAGGAAAGGATTTCAGAAATCATTCCCAGCTCTAAAGGCTCTTGAACGCAATCGTTATTAAGACATTAAATTCATTACAGTTTTACTCTACCTCAGGGTGCACAAGCCTTTGAACTCGATTGCATTAAAAAATATATTCTGCAATTACTGCGATTTATACCATCCAACTTGCCATATAAATGCCCTTGAGCAGTACAAAATATCTGATCAGCATAGCATAAAAATATGTGCCAAGAAACGCAACCAAAATGCCCTAGAACAGTGTACATACATCCATTGCTCATTATTGGATCTTCTGTCATTACGCATCTTCTAAAACCGACCGCCTGCAGAAATCACACCTACCAAGTTCATCCCTCAGTCTAATTAATGAGCATATTTCGATCTTAACACTAGACGATAATAGTGATGGGTTTGCTGCGCTGCCGCAGAGTTTAACACATTAAATTGTAACAACTTCCCGTGAATAATGAGCACGATTCCATGGAAAACACATCAAAACAAAGTGATGAAATCCAAAAGCTTATAATTATTATCGAATAAAAATTGCGTTCCTCATTGCATTATTATGCCCACTGAGTGTAATGGAGTTCCTCGAATTCCTTCTGTCAGTATTAAGAATCCTTCCTCTTTCAACTAAATCAACTCGACTCGACGACGGATTCGTGCGGCAATTCCACCAATGGGCATCGGCATCGGTTCGTTTCGAGATCGCCATCACCAACCATGTTTAGATCGTCATTGCCGCATCATCATCATCATCATCATCATCATCTCATTCAATCTGCATCGTTAGGCATTTTCCATGCATCCATACGAACAGAGCGTGGAATTGGCATCCCATTTTAATCCAAACAAAAGGATAATGCGATCATAAAAAGTTGACGAGTTAATTTACGCGCCTAGCATACCAAATAGCTTATAGATGGGCTAGCTGGATCGATGTGGATGTTGTTGATGGATACATGTTCTGTCGACTGACGGCGACGACCAACGTCGACTATGATTGCTTCTGCCACTAGTTACAATATGGAGGAGACTTCACATTTATGACGCATTTTCTCATAGGACCTCGGTTCGTGTGTGTTGTTAAAATATGTTCCCCTGGGCTGAGTGCTGAAGTCAGCCCCCGTTTTGCGTTGTGATCTTGAATGGTTTGCTATTGCTATATGGACGTATGGATCGGCTTGGCCACTTTCATCCGATTGCTGTTTAAGTAGTCCTTTTCAGTTATTAGTTTCATAATGATCATAATCGCTGCTTGTACGAGAGGGCGAGCTGTTGATGCTAGAGGGGCATCGCTATGTGATCTTGCCGCATTCGTGAGGTTGTAAACGGTAAGCCAAGTCTCAGTTTAGACTTGAAATTGAAACCTAAAATTGGTAATAAAAACTGACAAGAGATTACCCTTGTTAAATTAGACCTGATTTTGGTCCTTGGGCGCTCTTAAAAAGAAAAATTACCAATAAGAATCTCTTTGAGTTGATTGCAAGTCTTATTAAGAAATTGTTGAACTTATATGCTCTTTATGATTTGATGTCGATTCTTTCTGGGGTGGGATTCTGTAAGACGAAAACGTTTAATTGCTTTATCTTGGACGAGGCTTTTGCTTCATGTAACTTTGAAAACGAAAGGAATTTTCGTTTACGGAAAAGCTCAAAAACGAAAGCTTTTTAACTGACGTTTTTGTTTCACTCCATGTGACTGCAGAATAGACGGTTTCGTTTCGGGCGAAGGGAAAACAAAGACACCTTTGGTTTGGTCTGTGCATTCAATATGGTGATGCTGCTCATGGCTGTCTGTGGAATAACTGCACAATTAAGTCGAAACTCGTCTAATTGTTCTAAACAAGTAAGTGGAAGAAAATCGATGTTGCTATATTAATACAACAAAATATTTAATAATTTAAAATTAAAAGATGTACGATAATGAATTAAGATACATTTAGTTCCTGCTGCCAGAAACCAAATAACTGTGAAAAATACCATAAAAGTATAAGCTGCCGATTGTCAAAAACACAAATATGAAAAAAAAAAAACATGGAACGTTTTTGGAAGTCGTATAAAAGCTAAATACTGAACAATACTGCCAAATTCTATTCATTAAATTTAGTTAAACAGAGTTCAATTCAACTGATTACTTTGTGAAACGAGTTGAACTTCAAATTTAAATTCAATTTCGGGTTCAACTGAACTTTAGTTTAAACTTTAATGTCGTTTTCCATTGGGCAAAAAGAAGCGTCCGGGAGCATCAGGAATCACAAAAATCACTTCTGAAACCATTCCATTGGCGCAGAAAATAATCTTCTGTTGATTCTGAGGATATAATTTCGCTTCTCGATTTCAAGTCAAAATCCAAAATCAAGAAGCACTAACACAAGTGCATTTTATGTATTTTATACAAGCCAGCTGGAAGTAGCCATACAATAATTTTTGACGTTTCACCAATACGTGAGTGTGGTCACCCAGAAGCAGTTTTCTTGTTCCATTGGATTTCGGAATGAGTGAATCCCCGAGTGAAACCAATGGAAAACGACATAAATAAAAGAAAAACTTCGTTGAAATTTGAGTTATTTTATTTAATTTAAGCATCTACTCTAACCGTCCTTTCTATTGTTATAATATACCTACTTCACAGTCCACAATACTTAAAGTTCACATCAATAACGCACACAGATCAAACGAGTATATCTACTAACTTTTTGCAAAAAATATATCTCAATCATAGACGTTCAGAATTAAATAAACTGCGACATTTCTAAACTGCCAAAGAAGACAAAGAAATGAGATTTGCTTCGGCCAAAGCAACAAAAAACTACTACCCAGGCCGTGCGAGTCATGCAAAAACATTATTTTCAATTGTGTACCATATTTATTATTGAACTAGATGTACCCAATAGAGCAGCGGTTCTCAAACTTATTAAGCTGTGGAACTCTGAAGAAGGCCCAGATATATTTCGGAACCCCAACTCTTATGCCGATTTCGATATGCAAACAAAATCACTTTTTCTTGCCCCTGATCACTTTTTGCGTTCGTTTGTTTCAAAATAAATTTTTTTATTAAATATATTTTTGGTTATTGTGAAGAATGAAATTCTTTCATTGTTTGATTTATATATATTTTTTTTTTAAATTTGCTTTTATCTCTGAAAGCTGTGTTCGCACATCTGGGGCAGCGCCCAATTTCGATCTGTAGGTATTTAATCTTTGTATAAGTATACTCTGAAATGCCTGGGGCCAGATTATGTAAATTGAAAACGATCGAACGATATCGTTTCGAGAATAGCTGTCTCTGTCTACTGCCACAGATATGATAGAGATAGGTTTAGTGAAAACGAAAGCGTTTTTCGTTTCGTATTTTACAGAATCCCACCCCTGCTTCACAGCGATATACGTTGTGACAAAAGGGAGCAAATTTAATATATTATACTGTTTGGCAAATTCGGGGTATTCACTGTATACATGTTTAGATGAAGAAGTACTCTGCAGATCTATAAAACACTCGTTTTCCGGAATGCTTACGGCAAATTCACTCACTTTAATCCGGATTAAAGTTTACACCCGGGTTTAAGTGAGTTTAACCCAAAAATTAAGCCCAATGGGCTCCGCACACGAGATTAATTCTGCAGGCATAAAACCGATTTTATAGGCGAGGGGACTGAAGTGAGGGAAAAAAAGGGAATAAAATGTTCTGCCGAGTTTAAGCGGTTGGGGCCGAATCGCCGCATCCGTGAACTAGCTATACGTTCACGGAATCAACCGATTTTACACTCGAAACAAAAACAAATTCCGGCACGTATTGCTCGTTTGCGGATGAGACGATTCGGAACCTGGCATGAAATGTTTGCGCAAAAATGTTTGTTATTGCATTTTACAAAAATTATTTTTGTGTTTTACTATTTTTAATTCAAGAAAGTCGCGGAACCCTAAAAACTGTCCCAGGGTTCCTAGACCAAGAGCCCGCTGCAAATTTTGGGTGTGGATGATAACCAAAATAGATGAGTACCCCTAAAAAGTTTGGAAATTTCTTATTTCAAAAATGAAAGTCTTGCAGCCGGTGGTGGCGGCTCAGGTGAGTAATACTATGTTAAAAACTCAATTTTTTGGAAACTTGGGATAATTGTGATAACCACTTGAAACTAGTCTCCAGATAAAGGAAATTACTCCCTAAATACGAATCCGTGGGTCCAAGACGTTTTGCAGGCGGCCAACCGCTTGCCAGACGCGCTCAAAAAACGACAAAAAACCCGTTTTTGTTTTAATTGATATAACCAATTAAGCTTGGCACTAAAATGTAGAGCTTGATGTCCTAAACACGAATATATGGGTGCAAGACGTCTTAGACGCGGCCAACCCCCTGCCAACACTTGACAACCGAGGGAACATCAATTTTCCAAAACTCTTTCTGTTACAGGACAAGCAAACTTTGGAACTCGCTTCCTGGGGATATATTTCCAGAAGACTACAGTTTGCAGCAATTTAAGTGCAGAACTAACATACATCTGCAAGCATCTCGGGGCGCTCGCCTTTCCCGGGAGAAATATTAAAAATAAAAAATTACCTACTAAAAATAAAAAATTACTAGTTTCGTTCATTTTCATTCCTCAAAGTCATAAATATTCCTATTTTTGCTGGATTTCAACTAATGAAGTCTTCGTTCAAACCCTTCGCTCTCCGTCTTCCAAGTAATTTGACAAATTTGGTGTGCGAAGAGAACACTATATAATAAATAAATTTCAAGCTTCCCTTAAATTGCGAATAAAAGTTGTCCAGTAGTGCGGGTGATGTTTAAAGTACATGTCATCGATTAAGATAGATGTACAAAATAGATATGTGAAATTTGATCGTTTGTAGTTACACGGTTTTTGAGAAATTCAACTGCTTAAATGGGTCTAAGAACTCAATTTAATTTTACATAATTTGGGATTAGGGCGTTACCTGTTGGTGGGAAATTATTTTAGATAGTTTAGTTAAAAAGAGACAGATAGATGCATTAAAAAAAATAGATTTATCTGATGGAAGTTGTTTCGAATTGGAAATATGGGGATAATAATCTGGGCGCTTAAATTGCTAATAAAAGTTGCCCAGTAGTGCGGGCTAGCTTCCATTTGATATCATTGGTAGAGAGTATTGTAGAGATTAGAAATGTATAATTTCATCGTTTGTAGTTGAACAGTTTTTGAGATATGAGCGCGAGAATTGTTAGCTTAAATTTTGCTTTAATCTCAAATAAATCAATAACCGTTTGGGCGATGGACACAATTAGTATTTTATTAGATTGGTAGGGTTGAGCACTTTTGAAAAAAGAAGATTTCATAATTTTTTTGGTATGGTTTTGGAGATAACGGCTAATTTAATCAAATTTTTTCAAATGGTCATAACTTTCTAACGGTTGAACTACAAACGAAAAGCTTTTCACTACAAACAACTACAAACGATTGCCTATCGAAATGTAAACATCTAAACCTTTTTTTCAAAAGTGCGGGCCAACTTCACAAACGCCCATAAAAGCTGCCCAGTAGTGCGGGTGATGTTTAAAGTACATTACATCGATTGTGACGGATGTACATAATAGATGTGTGAAATTTGGTCGTTTGTAGTTACACAGTTTTTGAGAAATTCAACCGCTTAAATGGATATCCGCACTTTTTTGCTAAAATTTCGCTTAAATCTGAAATAAATCATTAACCGTTTGGGCGATGGGCACAATTAGTATTTTGTTAGATTGGTAGGGTGGTGCACTTTTGAAAAAAGAAGATTTCATAATTTTATTTGGTATGGTTTTGGAGATAACGGCGATTTGATGTTGTCTGCTTAAACTGCATATAATTTGCTTACCGCTGCAACAAATTTTATAATTTTGATTTTATTACATAGAAAATATATGCCTTCTACCAAAACTATTATTTTTGTCGTTTGTAGTTGTCCAGTAATAAAAATATTCACCCCCTTAAATCGGGTTGCGCGAACCTTTCGCTTAAATTGAGAATAAATCATTATTTAATTGCTTAAATCGATAATAAATCATTATCCAATTGCTGAAAAATGCGTTTTTGATTTCATTAGAAAGAGGGGGATGTGCTTTATGAACCAGTATGCTCAATTAATTTTTCCGTGTTGGAAATTCGAAGTTATAGGTACAAACACAAATGTCTTAATATCTCTTAAATACGAATTTTCAGAAAGAAAAGCTTTTCACTACAAACAACTACAAACGATTGCCTATCGAAATATAAACATTTAAATTTTTTTTCAAAAATTTCTAATTTTTTCTAATGGTCATAACTTTCGAACGGTTGAACTACAAACGAAAAGCTTTTCACTACAAACCTTTTTGAACGAAACTACATCGAATGACACACAATCAAACTTTTCCCATACATTTTTCAAATGGCTATATCTCTCTAACGGCGGAACTACAAACGAAAAAAAATTCACTACAAACAACTACAAACGATTGCCTATCGAACTGTAAAAGTCTAAACCTTTTTTGGAAAAGTGCGGGCCAACTTCACATAGGTTATGGATCGGCTTGGCCACTTTCATCCGATTGCTGTTTAAGTAGTCCTTTTTAGTTATTAGTTTCATAATGATCATAATCGCTGCTTGTACGAGAGGGCGAGCTGTTGATGCTAGAGGGGCATCGCTATGTGATCTTGCCGCATTCGTGAGGTTGTAAACGGTAAGCCAAGTCTCAGTTTAGACTTGAAATTGAAACCTAAAATTGGTAATAAAAACTGACAAGAGATTACCCTTGTTAAATTAGACCTGATTTTGGTTCTTGGGCGCTCTTAAAAAGAAAAATTACCAATAAGAATCTCTTTGAGTTGATTGCAAGTCTTATTAAGAAATTGTTGAACTTATATGCTCTTTATGATTTGATGTCGATTCTTTCTGGGGTGGGATTGGGATTCTGTAAGACGAAAACGTTTAATTGCTTTATCTTGCACGAGGCTTTTGCTTCATGTAACTTTGAAAACGAAAGAAATTTTCGTTTAAGGAAAAGCTCAAAAACGAAAGCTTTTTCACTGACGACGGTTTCGTTTCGCTCCATCTGATCTGACTTCGTTTCGTGCGAAGGGAAAACAACGACACCTTTGGTTTGATGTGTGCATTCAATATGGTGATGCTGTTCGCATGGCTGTCTGTGGAAAAACTGCACAATTAAGTCGAAACCCATCAAATTGTTCTAAACAACTAAGTGGAAGAAAATCGATGTTGCTATGTTAATACAACAAAATATTTAATAATTTAAAATTAAAAGATGTACGATAATGAATTAAGATACATTTAGGTACTGCTGCCAGAAACCAAAGAACTGTGAAAATTACCATAAATGTATACAATTTTAGATACCTCCTACACTGCTCCTTAAACGTGTAGGAGTTACATGAAGCAAGATTTCTTTCGTTTTTGGAAAAGCGAAAATAGTTTTCGTCTCGTTTTTTTACAGAATACAGCTGCTAAGAATAGCGTTATGTTTATCGTTAAACTAATTTTTAAATATTTACTAATGTGTGCAGACTTTCAGTCCTGCTAACGCTTTTAACGCACTTGAGTGTTGCGATTGATAGGAGGTAATATCTTGCACTCGTGCCGTGCTCTGCTACGCATTGGTTAACAGCTAGTGATCTTTAGCATAAATCAATTCATACATATAAAGGGTGGTGCCAAATACAAATTTCTTTTTAAAAATGCAATAAAATGAACAAAATTTAATTTTGGCTTTTTTAGTTAGAGCAAACATTCCCATTAATTATGGAACACAACGTCGTTCAAATGGCTGCCTCGGCTGGCTTCGCAGTAGGGCATTATGTCACTTAAATTTTCAAGATCTTGTTGAAGGTTTCGGGCTGTTGCTCACGGATTGCTTAGATGATATTGGCCTTAATTGCTTGAATTGTTTCCGGATTGTTGGCATAACATCAGTTATTCACAGTCCAAAGGGACTCCGAGGCTCCGACTTTTCAAAGTTTGGTGACCAAATTCGAGTCAATCAGTTCATTCAATATTCAGTCAACACTCGTACGACAACGGAACTCAAGATCAGCTTAAAACATCGCCGCTGACTCAGAAGCTGGAGGAAAACTTCAAACCAGGAGCTTCACCAAAAGTAAAACTATCTTCATGTGGTTCAAAGAGGACGACGCACGGGACTACTTGCTACAGAACTGATGCTACAATTCATTCTACGCGAACGATTTGAGGGCATCAGACATAAACTGGCCACCTGTAGACTTGTAGACTTTTTCTTGTGACGTTTCCTTAAGTCGCATATCTGTGGATACCCTCAAAGTCAACATAACCCATTAACCCCCAGTTTCACGTTTAAACTACGCTTTTAGTTTAAACTTCGATTCAACAATTAATTCGGTTTCACAGTTTCTTTTAAACCTTGAACAGACTTCATTCTGTAGTTTAAGTTAAAGGACAGTATATACTGGTATACTATATACTGGTGTCTAAACGGGTTGGGCATGATGCTTCCCACCTGCAACGCCCCTGCTTGTAGTCTCTGTAGGATCTGGAGAAGGTGCGAGGTTGGGTAGGTATATGCAAATTTTATGTTATGTGTTTGCTTAATTTTACTGCCAAAACTACGCGTTTAACCCTCACATGGACGGAAATTTAAATGTACTTACATGGACAGTATCTACCCGGGTAGATAAACAAAATCTGACGCATTCTGTGTGAGTTTTTTCCACTAGGTTAAAGTTTTTCTTTCAATATTATCCGTTTGCATTCATTCTCTTTATTTTTTAACTTTCTCGTTTACGTTTGATTGTGCATATTTTCCAAATAACAGCTTTTCTTTCAAGCAGAGCGCTCCCTTTTATTGAGCAACGATATCGGTGAGGCGCTGCAAAGCAATTTCGCAATAAATCGTATTTCAATATTTTATTTGCTACGCATATTTGTATGTCACATATAATATACTTTAGTTTACTTTTAAGCTCTACTTGGTAAACACATGAATTTTTGTATCGATATTTTGCACGCAAATTCAACTAATATACCTGGGTAGATACTGTCCATGTAAGACAAAAAAAGACAAAACTTTAAAAAAAAGTAAGAAAAGGCATTCTCACAGCATTTTTTTCAAAATTATCTTCAATAAAACAATAATTTAGTCACTGATTCGAAATTGCATTAAAATCTAATAAGAAACCGAAGAGATATTTAGAAAGGTATTGATTTAACGCCGTGGGCGTTGGACTTGAGATTTCTCCGTAGATCGCATCAGAAATACCAGAATACGTGAGGAACTCAATGTCGAACAGCTACTTCTCCGGACGGAGCGATCCATGCTTCGGTGGTTTGGTCATGTTAAACGCATGTCCCCGACCAGGATTCCACGACGTACTATGGAATCCGTACCATCGGGTAGGCGTCCTCTAGGTAGACCAAGGATGAGATGGTTAGATCAAGTCCATAATCTCTCCTATAACCGTATGGGGATTGCCCTTGATGATTTAGAGTCGATGGCGGAGGATCGAGAGCTATGGAGGGTCCACTTGAGCAACCTACACCCGCGACCCACTTAATGGACAAGCGGACCATTGAAAATGAAATGAAATGAAGAGATATTTAGAGATGAAAATTCAAATATCTACTCGGGTAGATAGTGTCCATGTGAGGGTTAAAAACTGATAAATTCTAAACTGTGCGACCAGGGGATTTTAACGAGGGATTTAATAAGTATGTATGTAGGTGGGAGATTTTGGCATAGGATTTCGTCCCGAGAGATTTTCGAAAAAGAGATAAAAAAAAAGAGAGATTATGTCCAATAAGGGATTTTGTAAAAGGAGATAACGTATAGGGATCCCGTTTAAACCTCAGATCACTTGACACGATGACATTTCAATTTTAAAGCTGTCGATTGTCAAAAACACAAATATGTATTTGTCGTTGTTTAAAAAAAAACATGGAACGTTTTTGGAAAAGTCATATACAAGCTAAACACTGAACAATACTGCCAAATTCTATTTATTAAATTTAGTTAAACTGAGTTCAATTGAACTGATTACATTGTGAAATGAGTTGAACTTAAAATTTAAACTCAATTTCGGATTCAACTGAACTTTAGTTTAAACTTTAAATAAAAGTAAAACTTCGTTGAAATTTGAGTTATTTTATTTAATTTAAGCATCTACTCTAACCGTCCTGATTGGAAAACCCTTTTTATTGGACACCACAGTCCACACTACTTAAAGTTCACGTCAATAACGCACACAGTTTAAACGAGTAGTAGATACTTTTTGCAAATAATATAACTCAATCATAGACGTTCAGAATTGAATAAACTGCGACATTTCTAAACTACCAAAGGAGACAAAGAAATGGGATTTGCTTCGGCCAAAGCAACAAAAAGCTACTACGCAGGGCCGGCCTTAACGATCTAGGCACCCCGGGCGAGTCATGCATTTAGCGCCATTTTATATTTCATTCAAATTAAAAAAAGAAAACTTATTTTCAATTGTGTACCATTTTTATTATTGAACTAGATGACCTGGCAAACTTCGTTCTCCCAAAATTCGTGACTGTAATGAAAATTCAAACCAGAAATACAGCAATACGAACAAACAAAATTAAGAAGATTCATGAAAATCGGCCCAGTAGGTACCTACGTTTTTATCAATTTTAGTTTAGAAAAACTGCGGTCGCCACTTGCAACGATCCCTGGTACTGTTAACAGCATACGGAGTGATATCCAGGTGTTGGGATATAACTCTTGAAGATTGTGATTTTTGATTAAATTTAATGCCTCGATAGGTGTTGCCTGACTGCCTTCGAGATAGTGTTGCAGACTTGAAATTTCATTCCAGCAACAAAACTCCATCAGTAGGCGTATTTTTTTGAGAATCTATAGCTAGCTCACTTTTACTTTTACATGCAAAACTTTTATACTCACTTTTAGTTTTGTTATACTCACTTTTGGTTTTGTTATACTCACTTCCCAAAAAAATACGGCAAGTATTAGATTTAACGCTGATCCTTAACTTTTCTTGCAGTGCAGAACAATGTCCCATGAGTTATTTTTTATTTTATTTTTTTTATGTTAAACAAAAAATTTTACCTCAGAAAAATCTTACATCACTGTTGAGATCTTTCCTTCATAGATATAAGTACGGTGTCCATAGAGCATTAAAAAAATCGACTTCAAACTTTTTTTTTTTGAATCAGTTGTTGGTTCATCAACAGTCTCTTTATCCGGTCTAAGTTTAATGCGTCTTAACTGCGCTACTGATTTCAAAAATGGCTGCGTAACAACTAACAAGTCCCGATGCTAATTCCGATGCTCTTACAATGGCTTCTTCGAAACCTGTTTGTTCAAATAAGAGCAACATTTGTTAAGCATTTCGGTAAAGTCGACAAAGTTAATTTTAGGTGACTTACTTGCTTTGCTCAGAATGTTGATTTGAACCAAAATTTCGTTGGTACCATATTATCAGAAAAGCAACAAAATTTAAATTTTTTAACTGTCTTGCCAGTGTGGTGTTCATAAAATCCAATACGCTAAATTTAGTGTTTCTTCATATACATATAGATAGAGATAGGTAATCAAATTCAGTGAAGTTAAGCCCTGTACGTCGGCGCCCTTCAGGTGTCATCGCCCCCGTCGACCGCCCCCCTAAAACCGGCACTGCTACTACCTAAACACAATCGAAAGAAAAAAAAATAACAGGCAGATTTAGTTAATTAATGAAAATTAATTTAACCAATTTGGCACGCACTAAGATGTATTTCAGTTTCAGTTGTCGCAGAGTACCTATGTAAAAAGAAGCATTTCGGAAATTCTTTGATAACCAATTCCTCACTACACTTGCCTCCAGCAGGATACATATTTAGGTACATTTGTCCTCATTTGTTCCCAAGGGTTAATTGCTATATGTGAATAGCCATTTCTTTTGAAAATTCATAACCTCATGAACTGTTATAAAACTATATGTACACCTATATGTATATATTTTTTTTTAATTCGCACTTTTCGCTGTTATTGGAATATCCTTAACCCTTGTAAATTATTAAAGCAAAAATATGTCAACATCTTCGTTTCCTTTTTATATATCCGTTCTCAATAACTGTAAACAAAAATTGCGATAATAACTCAAAATTTCATTGGTCCTTCTCTTAATCGGTGTCCACCATCGGGTAAGGTTTTTTCTTGTGTTTGGACGGTACTTTTCTCTCTCAAATTTCAAATTAATGACAGATGAAATAAAAAATGATTTTCTGTTAACTTTGATAAATTTTTATCGCGTTGGTGATAAATTTATGCACGTTTATACTAACTTGCAACACAATCGCTTGCAACCAACCGATATCGATTTTCATCGATGACGATGAGTCGATTCGATGAGCTGATGCGACCATTAGCGATAAATTGATGAGTCAAATAAGAACGAGGCAACAAGCTGCACGTAATAAAGTATCTTTTGTCGAATTGTGCTCATTATTTGCCAAGATGCTCAATGAACATCGACCAAGTGTAGACTCGCCCACCACTCATGATTGTCATCAGGCGAGCCAACAGCCAACACACTAACCATACAACAACCAATCCTAGTCAACGAAAGGGACTCCAACTTCGTGGGATTCCAATCGAAGGGAGTCTAAAAATAATTTACTGCTGAGTTAAAATTAAATGAACGATTTAAATGCATGTTTACACAAAGGAGTTAAAGCTAATTTACATGCGATTACATTCAGATAAGACGCTCCACCTTCCACCATCCACCATCATCAGCAGCAACAACAACAGCACAGCAGAAGACAAATGCTCTCCTCTCTAGTTTGGATATAGTCTGCTTCTGCACCAAGACACCAGACTAAAGGACCGGCAATGCCATGTGATCGACATCGCATTTAGCTCTAAATTCATGGTCAGCGAGAATTGCCAATGGGAGACTGAGAGGACACAAAATATTTTATTTGGTTTTAAATTGTCAATCGGTAGGTTAAATTATCGAACATTTCTGATTCATTAAGGAAAGGAAAAGGACCTAAAGGTAGCCATATGATGTAGGCTAAGGCAATGGAATAGTTTATTTTGTTCCGCCATTGAAATGGTTAGCCAGTGTTATTAGGATTGTTCTGGAGACCAATTCA
This sequence comes from Cheilosia soror, assembly GCA_949372485.1. Taxonomy (NCBI): domain Eukaryota; kingdom Metazoa; phylum Arthropoda; class Insecta; order Diptera; family Syrphidae; genus Cheilosia; species Cheilosia soror. The sequence continues at coordinate 139,155,518 of OX443561.1, read as the reverse complement.
ATATAGCAGCGTCTCTATCTTTCATAAAAATCCGTCAAAATAGATGAAAAATTTTGTATATACTTATCAACTTTGGATCCACTTATATTGGACAATTTTACTGGGAGTTAACCAGATTGGATGGGTATGGTATATAGTGTTCTCTTCGCGTACCAAATTTGTCAAATTACTTGGAAGACGGAGAGCGAAGGTTTTGAACGAAGACTTCATTAGTTGAAATCCAGCAAAAATAGTAATATTTATGACTTTGAGGAATGAAAATGAACGAAACTAGTAATTTTTTATTTTTAGTACCTAATTTTTTATTTTTATTTTTAATATTTCTCGCGGGAAAGGCGAGCGCCCCGAGATGCTTGCAGATGTATGTTAGTTCTGCACTTAAATTGCTGCAAACTGTAGTCTTCTGGAAATATATCCCCAGGAAGCGAGTTCCAAAGTTTGCTTGTCCTGTAACAGAAAGAGTTTTGGAAAATTGATGTTCCCTCGGTTGTCAAGTGTACTGTATGTGCATGGTCATGAGCCCAAAAGTTGCATTTCGAGGGCTAATGTCTTTGAGTTCCTCGGAACATTTGCCATGGAGTACTTATAGAACAAGCATAGGTCAGCGACTTGTCTTCTGTGCACCAACGGTTGTAGATTCGATGTGAGTGTAGGGTCTCCAATAAGTCGAACTGCTCGTCTCTGTATGCTGTCAAGTAGGTTAAGTGAAGTAGCTAACCTGTGCTTTGTAGAGAAGGAGAAGTTGCTTGGGGCTAAGGTACCTCTTTGCTCTAAATAGGTAGCTAAACTTAGCGGACGCCGGATATGTGGTCCTGCCATGTGATTCTTAAATTGACTGTGACTCCTAGAAGGTGAATTAAGTCCTTGGGATGGATTGTATGGTCATCCATTTGGATCTGAGGAACTGTTGATGCATTTTTCCTGGAAAATGTTGTGAGCTGTGTCTTGTTTGCATTAAATACAACCAAGTTGTCTTTTTCCCATTTCAAGATTTTGTCCAGATCATCATTTAGAGAACTATTTTGTTCACATCTCTGACTGTGTGATGTAGCCGCAATCACAGGCACTCTGTTCGAGATGGAGGATATAAGAGTGCTGTCATCAGCAAAGCTGTAGATATTATTATTTGTCGATCCAAGCAAATCGTTGATGTGGAGAAAAAATAGAGTTGGAGAAAGAATAGATCCGTGGGGCACTCCTGCAACAATAAGATAGACTGAGATGACGGGAACGACGGCTCCGAAAACCGTATTGCCTGTCGCTTATTAATCGGTGGCCTTCTAAATATTTGATTATTTCGACATTATTATTATTGCCTTTTCCATTACTTTTGAGAGCATTGAAAGTAACGCTATTGAAAGAGCATAGGTACTGCTCTCGGCCTTTTGTATAGGACCGATTTGTTGCGTTGCAAATTCGCACCCAAAAATGTCAAAATTGTGCAACAGAAATATATTCTCAAAACTCTGAACTTTTGAACTCATCTCCAACATAATATCGAGTTTCTATACAAAAATATTATACTTTCGATAGTCATTTCTTATGCAAGTGGGCACCTAAAGAAATTTAATCTAAATTACAGTCCAATCTTTAAGCCATACAAGATAAATGCAGCAACTTTCTCAAGTTATGCGCTTTGCCTGAGAAATTAAGACCACCGTAACAGCGATTTCACCAATTGATCTCTATCCAAATTCCCAGATCCGATTGTTGCTCCCTATAGAAAGTACCAGCACTTACCTCGGAGTATATACGATTAATTTCCAAATTAACTTTTATCTCTGCTATCGCACGGAGTATCTTACAAGACCGAAATGGCCAAACACACCAATTGAATAGTATCTCACAGTTTAGTGTTTACCAAAGTACCAACCGTATACGCTAGCTAGATACCTAACTGCGCATATCGGACCAGTAACACAAACTACTCGTAACCTCCTCAAACATCAAAACTTATCCAAGCCGCCATGCTATGCTATTGCTATCTACTGTGACTATCATCTGCACGCGGTTCTTGTTCCCGCTTGACACACAATTTGTGTACAACGTCGCGTATATCCCGAAAGGAAGTGTTAACCTCTCGATGGCGGCCCCAAAAACGACTAAACCACGGAAACAGTCAACAGTCAACAGTCGAACAAAAAAAACTCTAGAAACGTGATCGGTTCACGATCGTCGAAGTGTTGATTTCCAACATCGACCAACATCGAATAGACATATCCCCCACACACACAGCTGATGGGTGGTGGTAATTAGACAGCACTTAAAATTTAAATAAAATATTTTATTGAGGGGGTCTCCAGTAGACTACCGCCGTGCCGTACCGCACCGCGCCGCCGCCGCAGGGACACTGCACGCTCTGAACAAGGATGAACTTGGGCGACATTTGCTGCCCTCCAAATGGGACCATATAGATGGCAGCAGTACAATGGAAACGGTGTCGGGTTGGTAGATGCTAGATGGTGTAGGAATTTCTTTAGTTTTATTCTCGACGCTTTTTTTGTCACCATAGTCATCAATTGTTTGAATTTATGGTCAACTAAATCGAGTGACACATCCGAGTACAAGATCGTGAACATTTCTAGGACAAGACATTTCGCCGAAGTACCTATGGTATACGGTGCGCGCGCGCTACGGACACCTTCCACAGCGTGGTGGTGTTCTGCTCTGGCAGCTTCTACACTCTGCGCCAGCTTCCAGGTGAGGATGAGAATACCTATAGACTTGGGTATCTATACACATATGCAGTGTGTTCCATAGAGCACCGCATTGGCATAGATAAAAGTATTGTGACCATGATCGTAACATCAGAGGAATTCCTTTACTTCTGTGTCGCGGCGCACTGGTGGGGGGGATACATTTAGGGGAAAATGGTCGATGTTTCTCGTTTTGTTTTTCGCGCGCTCGATTTCGATTTCCAGGAAAAAAAAACCAACCGAAAATACTCCAAACGAAAACAATCAAAAAAAAAGAAGGAAGTTCCGTGAACATTACACGATTTTCCACTGGCCGCCTTTTTCTATCGCAGCCAAAGTATATCTACACGAACAAAAACTTGCTTAATGCGGAAGCGTACGGAAGAATAAACAATACGCCGAACGGCTTTTCGGGTACAAAAAGTTCCTATATACGGTACCGAAGTTGTCCTTATTTTCGGTTGGATGGAAATGCAACAATTGACTGGCGGAATAAAAGTTTTTTCAAAGTGGCAGATGCAGTACTATAACCCGTGTATCCACACCACAAGCCAAGCGAATTATTTTGCTTTCTGTAATTTTTACCAACCTTCATTTAAAGCCTTTTGAAATACTTTGTTTTCGATCGCATCAACAGGAGGGGCAAGCACTGCTTACATACTTTTTTAATCTGGGATACTCATTGTGTAGTGTAATCAACCAATTTAATTATTTTTTTTATAAATACGTTTTTAGTATCAACACTTTTATGTTATTGGTATGCTACCCTTACTAACAAAACATATTCGTCAACGAGTTTCAACGTAGGTCTGTTTTAATGTACTAGTTCTAGCTAATATAGCCGGATGGAACTGGACATGCTAATAGAAAACAATGGCAAGATTGATCTGCAAAAAGCCGCTCAACCATCAGACTCAATTGAATCACGCGCATACGGTGGGAGGGGCTGCAGGACGATAAGATACGGGAGGAATTTGCACGGCAGGTATCTGAAAGGTTTGAACAAATTCCAAATGTTCCATTGAATGTAGAGGAAGAATGGCAGTTGTTTTCAACAGCAGTTATTGCCTCTGCAGGACATGTTTGCGGAGTGAAGCGGCTCGGTGTGGCGGCTGGTGGTGAGAAAAGGACTGCGTGGTTTAAAACGCCCGGAGTTCAAGAAGCTATCAGAGAGAAGAAGAAGGCTTTCAAGGTGTGGATTCACTTGGGGGACTCTCCTTCTCGAAACCGGTACATTGAGGCGCGAAGAACTTGCAAATTGACTGTTAAAGCAGCCAAAGAACAGTCTTGGAAGGAGTTCGGCGAAAAATTGGACCGTGATCACAGATCTGCAAGCGAGGTGTTCTGGCAGACCATCCGCCGTCTTAGAGGAAGGAAGTGGAACATTATCGAAGGAGTCAAATCCGTACCATCGGGCAGGCGTCCTCTAGGTAGACCCAGAATGAGATGGTTAGATCAAATTCATAATCTCTCCTCTAACCGTATGAGGATTGGCCTTGATGATTTAGAGGAGGTTCCACTTGAGCAACCTACACCCGCGACCCACTTAATGGATAAGAGGGCCATTGAAAATGTATGTATGTGTGTATGTGTTGATGAGAAATAATATGTATCGCAATCGCAGAACTTCAGTTGATTTAGCTATTTTTCCTCTACATCCTGCAGGTATATCTTCGATTTTAGTAGCTAATCTTCTCTATTAGTGAAAGAATTTCTGAAAACGGTTCATTAGTATTTGAGTAAGCCCTACAAAATAACTTTACTCCTTTATACACAAGAGATTATTTTTTTAATTTGCTCGATGGCAACGGACATAGAATAGGATTTTCCTGTGACTATGTTTTCAATCAATAAGATTTGTTTAATATTTTTGACTCAGACACGAAAACAATATACATTACATACACTAGGTATAGAGATAGAATAAGATAGGTTAGGTTTGAAGGAAGTGCACAGCTTTAAAAGTGCTGTGCTACTACGGGGGCTTTTTGGTCCATTGTGATCCCTTGGTTTTTGGTCGTGGATACAAATTTTCATTTTATTGGACCACACAAAAAACATGCATAAACTCTTTACCTGGTTTATTGGTGTTGTTCCTTGGCGGGGTTGGTCTAATAAGTAAACCATCGCGTACTTTTAACAAACCTGATTGTGTCCGTCAGTGGTACCTGCACTGTGTCCTCTAGGTCTCCGAAAAGTCTGTCTCCCATGTATCGGAGTCGACTAGTTTGGAGGTTTGGGCATTCGCAGAGCAGGTGCTTGATGGTGTCCGTTTCTTCTATGTCTTGACAGCTCCTGCAGTAGTCTGGTGAGTTAATGCCCAGTCTTGTGGTCATGGTACCAATGGTACAGTGGCCTGTCAGTACACCTGTTAAGATTCAATATCTCGTTTATTCATTTTCAGAATACATCTTGTTCTTTTTTCGTCGATTCTTGGCCAAAGGCTACGGGATACAACACAGTCGTGTTAGACCAGGTGGTGTTAATTTTTTCCCTTGATTTTTGATCAATACTTGTTTTTACTACACTAATTGGGATGTCTATCGATGCAATGATATTTACTGCATCCAGCTCCGACCCAGTTCTTGCTAGCTCGTCTGCCTTTTCATTTCCATCAATGTCACTATGTCCGGGAACCCAGCAGAGAGTGAGTGTTTCTCGCCTATTTTGTTTAGGGCTGTTTGACAGTTCCTGCTTTTGCTTTAATAGTTGCGCTGTCTGGTGCTTCTGTCTACGAAGATTGTAATCTTAGAAGGATCGAGATTCTTTGTAGATATGACACTTGCTACCTTGTCGATGGCGACTATTTCAGCTTGGAAGACACTGCATGCATCTGGGAGTTTGTACGAGTTACTTATACCTAAGGACTCGCAGAATTCTCCGGCTCCTGTGCCTACTTCCATTTTGACCCGTAGATTTTTATATCTTGTACGCTTGCGTGCGTGTCCAATAAGGAATCATGTAGTCCATTTTTCTAGCCAGATCAATACTCAAGTATTCTTGAATTATGGAGCCGTGCCCATAGGAGCTGTGCTTCCAGGTTTTTGCCTCCTTTAGGCGGAAGGCTCCCTTGGCTGCCATGTTGCAAATGTATTCACTTAGGGGTGGAAGATTTAGCATCATCTCCAGCCCGGCTTGAGGTGTTGATCTCATTGCTCTCCTTATGCCGATGCATGCCAATCTCTGTACCTTGGATAGGTTATTGAGATAGGTTACCTTTTCTATTGCCTTCCACCATACAATGGACCCATAAGTAAGTATGGGTCTTATAATTGCCGTATACATCCAAAATACTTATTTTTCTTTGCAATTAAACATTCGACAAACATTTTTTAGTTTGGGGTGGGGTGTATAAAATTCCGATTCAAGCCTATTTTATCTAACAACAGTAGGTAAGTCCTAATGGATGACTGTCTTTTCTCGCAACAAATATAGACATTCAAGAGAATATAATTTTACATATCAGAGTGAATTCAGTGGCATACAAAGGCTTTTCGGTGCACTCTCATAGAGTGCAGCACGTCCAACGGTGCCTGCCAACTTCTGATATACACTCGTATCCATTTAAATTTCAAAATATCCCAACCATCTGCGGAGGATTGATCGCAACAAAAGGAGCCAGAGATTTAAAATCAGATTTCGATTCGATACCTCCCCTCTTTTGATTCCACACTCCTATAACCATCGCAAATACACAAAATTCCACTCGACCCGATAATAGTGTGCTAATGAGATTCACTTCCTGGCCAAAAAGGCGCGCCAAACACCAAAACAAAAGCCAACAACTGAAGCGATCTGAACCGTTCGCTTGCGAAATTGAGTGAAGGTACGAGTTTATTTTTTCCTTTGGAACCTTTCCACACAATAGAATCGAATCCAAGGGAAATCCATTTGCCTGAAGCAGAAGCTACAACAAAGTTATCGATTGAATTATCAGCATTCATTAGCATTTCACTAAAGGTTTTCCCCGCATCAACACAGTTGCAGACGACGCGACGGAACAGAGCTGGAAAAAGAAGCGAGCAAAACGGTTCCTATAGCTGTGTTTCCCACTCTATGGAGGAAAATGCACATGCGGCTAGGTACTTTTGATTTGAGATTGTCCAAACGTTTCTTCGTTTCTTACAGACAACAACTACAGACAAAACTCCAGAAGAGCCACCCGGGTTATCCTACTGGCATCTGATACAGGGCTGCCGATATCGTTTTGGGTGAAAAGCTAATTGCCGGTGAATTGGTTTCCTTTTTCGAAAGGTTCAACGGCGAAAAATGCTTTCATTAATTAATTTCCTCCCCCAATCAGTCCAGCTGGTCATGGTCACTGTCAACATCACCCTGAGGACATTCACAGAAAAAAAAACCAACGGTACCCATACGGTCGACAATAGTACAAATATGTACATAAATATATTCAAGAGAATGCCAAAACAAATAATGTGGGATTCTAAGCCGAGATCGTCATCTTCTCAACTCAGCTCAGAGAGAATGGGAAAGCCTGCCAATGATGAAGGGCACAAGAGTGGGCGGACGAGCCCATCCACCGATCATACCCCTGAAGAACCATTCACTGAAAATCCTGAATCACGGAAAATCGTGAATCCGCTCTCAGTGATAACACGTGTAGAGTGTCTTGCTGCACCGCGAAATGCTTTTAGAGGATATTTTACATACTTCGACAGGCAAACCACTAAATAAGTAGATTCTTATTTTTGCGGAATCGCGCGACGACAATAAATAGCTATCGCCTCTGGAGAGGCACACGGATGCAGTGTGTCTCAACGAGCAGCCAGGCGATGACACTAGGAAACGAGTTGAAAAAAATACACAAAAAAAAAAAAAATAAGTAAATTCACAGGGAGCAGTCAAAGAATGGGGTAGCGCTCTATGGGATTCAATCGAGCGACCGCGACGTTTGGAAGGAAGTTGATTGCGGTGAAGTGTATGTGGCTTGCATACCACTAATATCTATTTAGGAAAATCAAAAATGGAAATAGTTACCCGGATGGACATGGGAGTCGGAATAAAATAAGTTGACCAGGCAAACGTTTTTTATTAGGTAGATGAGAATTGAAGGGTGTTGGTCGGTCAGTCAACACAGATGGTGTTAGACGCGTAATTCTGCATTCAAAAATTCAAAGAAAATCTTCGTCTGGATTATAGTAACACCCGGGATTTTGCCTCTGCAGTAGATCTTACAATCTTATACAGAATGTCTATAGTCAGTACAGATGGGTGGAGCAACTCTTCATTTTCAAAAAGTAAAGGTGGATCAGTGACAGTGGGTGTCCATTTGAGAGCAAAATTGCTGCGAATAGCTCTCAAGAAGCTCTCGAGAGCAAGCTCGCAATCGCAAGTGGACACAGTCTTGAGTGTAGCTCTCGATATTTGAACCTTTTTTGAAGTCACTCGCAAGTGGACACACGTTTTTATCACTATCGGAGATTAGCTCACAAAATTCCAACACGGTTTGTATTTTGAGAGTAGCTGCAAAACAACGGATATCAGGTAAAATAAACAGTTCATAGTGTTACCATTTGTCGATCGTCGCCGCTACAAAAGTCGTTTATTTTTAGTCGCCAATACCAAACAGTCGTGTCGTTTTTTTTTAGAGTCATAAACGACAACAACAATAGGGGTGATTTTTGACAGTTTTTGTTTTGTTTTTTTCTTAGTAAATAAAAAACTGCAGTTAAAAAGTGGTAGGTATGTTCCATTTTATTTTGGAAATTTTGGAAAAATTACGTCATTAATGATATTATTTAGCTAAATCAAATCACGATGGTGGGATCTTGGTTTAAATACATTTTAGCTAATTATCTAGTTTCTGGTAGAATAAATATTAAGTGGACACCAAAAATGTTTCAAGTCAAGAATAAATTCAAGAAATGAATATAGTTTGTGGAGTAAGCATTAAATATTATTAAACATTTAAGTGGCCTCAACTCCAAATGCGTTTCGCCCCGATGTGGTGGGTGGGCTCATCAGTAGACGAACCACCACATCTGTCTAGACGCACTATTTACTCGATGTTTACCGAGACTATATGGAATCACAAACACAAAGTGACTGTGAACCATAAGCTAATACGAGTCTTTGGTCAAAGATTCGTCTACTGATGAGCCCACCCACCACATCGGGGCGAAACGCATTTGGAGTTGAGGCCACTTAAATGTTTAATAATAAGTGGACACAGTTATGAGAGTACTTTCGGGAAAAAAAAACTCTCAGAGCTCTACGAAAGACTCTCGATATTAAAATTTCGAAGATATTACTCTCAAATGGACAGCCACCCGAGAGTAACTCTCGAGAAGTACTTCAGAGTACTTTACTAGCGAAAGTACTCTGAAATGGACAGGCTCAGGCACAGGTGGTTCAACATCGAATGTCCTTTCTCGTAGATAGTATATATGTATCTGATTTCTTCCGCTCATCCTTCACATCGGAAATATTATATCAATCCGCCTAAAGTTAAAGTATCTGCTTGTTAATTGCTGTCCGATTCCACATGCAAAACCAGTCCATAACATAAATGAATGGTTTTGAAAAACTAAACCCATGTATGATCATACACGCACTGGTTGCACCAACTATTTAAATATATTTTTTTTAGATTCAGAGGTCGTTACATATGCAGGAAAAGTATTCGCAGAATAATAGTTTTCTTTGCTAGGATAGTTCCAACAGTAGCCAGGATTTTTCGTAGATCGACTATAATGATCCTTTAGCCACTATGTTCGTTTTCTGCCATTAAAACATATTCTAATTTAAGTAGCAAGCATTTTCATGTGCGACTCGCATTCTTTTCGAATTTCAGGGTTCGAAAGATAATACAACTCGAAGCCTCACATCAGAAGTTCTTAACAATCCAAAAACTAAATCTCCGACTACTACTATAACCCATCAGAAGATAAAAGAGAATAAGCAGCGAAAACGTAAAAATTTCATCGTTGCATCGGCCTAGATCTACTTACCATACACGTAGCCCAATGCATGCAGAATTGTGACAGAGCTTGTAGAGTATCTACTGTGAATCTAGGAAGCTGAGCTTTTCTATAATATTCAGCACAACTTTTGCGGAGTGGCAACCGTCGGCCACAGGCATTCGGGATCACCGAGCAAGATTTTCTTCAGCAGCCTTTATTTATTACACTTTGATAGATTGAGGTATTGAGTTGTAAGCTAGGCATATACAAACAAAATTTCACTCCCACATTGAAGTAATTTTAAGGTATGCGAAGGGTAGATAATTCGATCGACCTCTGACTGAGAGGAGACGCAGCTATAAGAACAAACAAGTTCAGGGGCGAGACAAACCTCGAGACAAACCTCGAAGTAATTTCAAATTCGAGTGATGAATTATTTTACTGGATAAGCCATCCCTCCTTACACTGACGCCTTAGGCGAACGCCCGGGTCATCCCACCCTAACTACTCGTATTACCCAGATATTTTTAATTTACCTGTCAAAACTGCCTCAATAGAAACCAGTGGTACTCCGATATAAGAAGATTTTATCCCGGTATTGTCATAAGTGTTTTGCATTTGCTTGGATTTTTTTGTATGCTTAGCTTGAGCAGCTCCCATACAAAATTCTCTCCAACATTTAGCTGAGCTAAATTTAAGCGAATCCATTTGAATTTTTGAAGGAAATTATTTTCTACGAACATCTGGTTTCTGTGACATTTATATCCACAATGCACTTCATGTCAACATTTAGCTAGGGGTTTAGCCAGTGTTGCCAGATTTTTTCAGTGGAAATTCCCCATTTTAGAGGCAAAAATAAGAGTTTTTCCCCATTTTGCATTTCGATTTTCCCCACGTTTTCCCCCATTTCAGATTATGTAGAAAACTATGTAATTTAATCCACTAATAATTTTAAATTTAAGACATTTTGATCTTTATTCAAGTACCTACATATATGGAAGTATTCCAAAGAGTAAAATCTACAGTTATTTCTGTAAAAAAATGCATTTTAAAGACCACTGACATATTACCTATATAAATACGGGTTGCCAGATAAACTTGGTATTAAAATCTTTAAATACTTGTAAATTTCATTCCAAGCGAATTGGATTTCATCGTTTTTAAATTTTGATCTGGAATATCCTGCCATCTTTCGTGTCAACCAACCCGTAAAAAAATGTAATGACATTTAGGTAGAGCGAGTACTGCGAAAATTCTATCAAATCAAGATTTGGGCTTTTGATATAGATACCTCGGAACCGCCCCAGTGTGCTTAAGGCCCTACGGAAATCATGAAACTAATAATCTAATTTTAAAAATAATTATTTTAAAGACCGCGGCCATTGAAGACAGCATCGTAGTACTAACTAAATGAATTAAGGTTGCCACCAACTATATCACCGAATGGTATGTTCATTCAGACAAGTTAGTTAACATACCATATACGTAATGTATGTCCATCGTTACTCGTATTTGTAGTCCACCGATTTGTGATGTCGAGTTGCGTAGCCCGATTTATCTAGTCTTTCTGTTGTTTCTATTTCTATCACCTTACTAAATATAATTTCCAACATAGCGATCTGATTGAACTCAAACAAAGCTGCCGAGAATATAACACAGTTCTTAGGTATAAAACGCAATACACAACTTAATGAGCAACCGCTGAAGCTATATCTACCTATTGAAATACATGTTTGTCCTCAGGCAAATTTTTTTAAGTTCATAATAAAGAGTCGTCGTTGAAATGCATATTTTTGTTTCTAAATGAGAAAGCATTTTATTTTAAAATTACAATAAATAATGGAAAAGTAGAATTTGGTTTTTCCCCATTTCAAGTGTGTTTTTCCCCATTTCCCCATTTGATTGAAATATCCCCAAAATGGGGAAAAATCCCCACACCTGGCATCGCTGGGTTTAGCTAATGTTTGGAGAGAAAAATTGGAGAGCCGCTAAAATTCAATTTCGATCGAGCAGCGTACTCAACTGTCAAATGGCGTCGTCGAAACGATTCGATTGAACGATGGCTGTTTTGCTATCGTTTCATCGTTTTTGGTGTGATTTGTTTCTTTTCAGGATTTAATTTAATTAATTTAATTAATTAATTTAATTTAATTGTTCCAATTAAAACCTTATATAATAATCATAAATAGGACACTGCATTAGCATAGCAGCATGTAGTGAAATGTAAAAATGTAAAAATATCGAAAAAATGTCCATTCCCTTCATACTTGTTAAATGAAGTTAAATGACTATAATGACAACTTGAATAAAGTAACGTCATACAAAATTCCCCCTTAATAGGGGTCATCGCCAATAAGCAAATTTTCCAAAATCGGATAAATATGATTTTCTTTATTGCTTATACAAATTACAATACAAACCGAGTTTGTAGTCGATTGGATGAAAAATAAAAATGTTACCATACAAGTGTTGACCCCCCATATTTTACCCTTTTAAGTTTTGCAATTTTAAATCTTGTTTATTCTTTTCATATACATATCCCAAATGGTACCTCTGTACGACATTTCAGATTCATAGGGCAAAGGGTTTGGGTTTTGGCGTTGATGATTCAGTCTTACTTACTTAAGGTGGCGCTACAGTCCGGGGTACGATCTTTGGCCAGCTTCTCCAGTTTCGCACGCTATGTTGGTTAAGGCCCCTTTCCAGTTGCGTGCGCCACCCGAGTTGCGGTCTTCCTCTACTGCGCCGTCCCTCGGGTGTGGATTCGAAGATCTTCCGCAAAAGCAACCAAGAGTAACCTTATCCGCTTTTGATAGAGTCCATGCCTCTATACCATAAAGAAGGACTGGGATGATTAAGGGGTTATAATGGGTCACTTTAGTTGTTCGAGAGAGGACTTTGCTACTCAACTGCTCTCTTAGCCCAAAGAGTTCTGAGCTTCTGAGTTCATATCGGAGCCTAGGTAGACAAAGTACTTTACCACCTCAAAGGTATATCTGTCTATAGTGACATTCTGTCCAAGACGCCGGTGTTGGGTGTTCTTTCTTGATGACAGCATATACTTTGTCTTGCCCTCATTGACCGTCAAACCCATCTTTGCCGCCTCCGTCTTAATGCTCACGAACGCGTCAGTGACATCACGCTGCGTTCTCCCGATTATGTCGATATCGTCGGTGTAGGCGAGTAGATGGACGGACTTTTGAAAGATAGTGCCTCTGGTGTTAGCGTTTGAGTTTTGCACTATTCTTTCAAGAACGATGTTAAAGAAGTCACTTGACAGCGCATCGCCTTGTCTAAATCCTTTTTTTTTTGACATCGAAGGTATCGGTGAGTTCTTTACCCACCTTGATAGAGCAGCGTGCATTCTCCATTGTCATCCTGCACAAACGGACGAGTTTGGGATGCCAAAACTAGACATTGCTCTGTACAGTTCGCCTCTATAAATGCTATCGTAGGCGGTCTTAAAATCGATGAAAAGTTGGTGGGTATCGATCTGAACTTCCTGGGTTTTCTCCAAGATCTGCCGCAGTGTGAATATTTGGTCGATGGTAGACTTTTCCTCCTGAATCCTATTTGAATCAGTCAGTGAATGGTAATTTCCATTTTTATATAATGCAGGGTGTCCCAGTTAAGCACTGAGATCATTTAAGGGGAGATTCCTTAAGTATCTACCACCGAACAATAAAAAAATTGTGGCGGGTCAAGTTATAGTCCATCAAAGTGGGTGACCTCTAATTTGGAGGTGTAACCACTTTAAACGCTATAACTTCTAAGCTAAGTATTATAGACACAAAAATGGGTTTATATATTTTGGAAAGACAATTTAGTAAGGCAAACCACTAAAACCACGCGCACTGAAGTCTTAAACACTTTGGGCAAATTTATGCAGCTACAAAAAAGTTATGACTACTTAAATTCAAAATTATGAATATTTGTTTTTCCATTTTTTGCTTAAAATGTTTACTTTATAAATTTATCCTTAAAGTACATAGATATTATACTGCTTAACTGGGACACCCTGTATAAGAAAATTTGTTCAATTTTTAAAAGATTTATTTATCTCATTTGTAAAAAGAATATACGAAAAAATAAATATAAAATTGTCTTCAAATTTATTTTCGTAGTCACAAATGCGATTGATGAATGAATAAATGAATGAATAAATGAATGAATGAATGAATGAATGAATGAATGAACAAAAATGAACAAATGCGATTTTACCGCTCCGTGGACAGGGCTTCGTTTATTTATATGCAAGCTGCAAGGAAACTGCAAGCAAGCGTACAACAAGCGCCTGCAAATGACGAAAGCGTGCGTATGAAGCGCAGCTACGTGGACAGTAGGCCTTAATTTACACTCTTGCTTCTGCAACCAGTGTCACTTAATTTTCGGCGACCTGCACCTGCTCGTTTGATCAGATGTAAATGCCTTAAGGAGTCTTATGGTAATTTGTTAAGTGCTATTGTTTAAAATAGCTATAGATTCAACCAAAGGGTTTGTTTACAAAAAATAAATACCTAAAGTCTGCGGTAATTACGATAGCTATGAAGCCAGAAAGTTAATAAGCTTAAATACCTTTGGCAAGTTCTTAAACCCACCACAAAAGAACTTCTTCTTCTTTTGAACAAATTCCATCAATTTGCACATATACATATTCACCACATAAATACATATCTACAGCATATGGAACTCAACAATGTGTCGTCTTCCTTCCATCTCACAAAACATTGCTGACAGTTATCATCCGCTTGTCCAGACAACAAATGACAAAATCCCGAATGCAAATCACCTTATCCCGCAGCACAGTGAGCTCCTTTACGAATGAGAGAGATGGGGAGAACAAGTGATTCACAATGTCCCATGCCCAATGCCTTTAATGGGCTAATGTGGCAGGACATTTCCCTTTGGAAATATGTCAGTGCCACAGTTCTTCCACTCCACAATATGTTCTACATACATGTTTGTGAATATTTATTCCTTGGAAGAGCCCTACATCCAACATATAAAGTCGCGAATCATTATCAAATGAACAAACGAACAAAGCAAATCAACAAATAACCAAACAAAAGCAAACCAGCCAAAACAACAGAGAAAACAAAACCAACAACAAACTCTGCACAACGCTCCAACAAAAAAAAAAAAAAAACACACACAAAACGCGCCGGGGGAAGCAAGCAGCACCATCCTTGCCAATCGATAATCATCGACAAAGGCCGACAACAACAAAACAAGAATTTCCTATGTTTATGTCTTAATCAATCTACGTTTACGTCGATTCCATAGAAATTGGCATTTCGGGTACACTGCGACTAACCAATGAGCCAGACCGCATCAGCTCCCCGAGTGGAGGACCTTCCGCGCGCTGGAGGTGCACTCAGAGGATGCTGATGCTTGTGGTGGATTTATTTTAATGCAGTTTTTTCTACCCCGGATAAATAAAGAAAAGCGTTCAATTGTAGGTGCACACAGCATTACAGCAACCACCAACAGTAACGCTGACGATGTATTTATGCTTGGAATCTAGAGCTCGGGAAGTGTAGGCAACATAAATAGCAGCCGAACCCCCAACCCAATGATGAAGATACATTGGCATTGGCCTTGGATTAGTCCAAACGAAGTCGCCTACCGGCCAGACCAGAGAGTAAACTACGTGCTGAGTAGCTGTTATCTAATTCACGTTGATTTATTTTTCAATGCGCAATTGTTGTGCGACTTTTTGTGACCGCCCTGCTGATTTGGGTTTGGTCGCATTAGATCGGGAGGGTGACGGGGGAGTCCCGTGTAATAGGAATAGGATACTGGTGCGCATGTGCCGTACTTCATGTTTTGACTGCAACAATGTAGTTATTGAGCCGGTTGGATAACGCGCTTCCGGCTTTAGGATCAAGTGCAATTTAGCAGACAATAGAAGACCTTTTATGGTTTGGACATTCTCTGTTTATAGGTTAATAGCAACCGCTCACTGAAATAGCCACAAAGTTGCAATATTAGTGTGGTTACTCAAAGTGAATGAGTGGCTTTACTCAAGAGAAGCCAGTAGTTAGCGCTTACTTTTCCCTCGTCGTTCGAATCGTTTTATTTTTGACTCATTCGAAAAAATGAGAAGAGAAATCCGCGTTTTTCGAAATTCTATACTCGTTTGGTTTGAACATTTGACCAAGATTCTTACGCGCCAAAATGGAAGCCAAAATACATGTGAAAATACGCGTCGCTCCATAGACAACCCTTCCTCTGTTTTGCCTTCGCGGCCGGTAGGATTCTCCGGTCAGACTCTTTCTTTCTCCTTTCCTGTGTTGTGAGTTTCACTGTCCGTGAGTCATCATTCGTCCTCATTTTCAACCTGGCCAGTGGCCACCCAACAGATCATACATCCTTAAACCTTTTAAGAGGTAGTTGAAACACCAGATTAAAGTACGCTTCCCAGGACCTTGAAAGAGAAAAAAACAAAGAACAGAGGGTGGTCCTTGTTGCGGTCTGCCAATTCCTGGGAAAAGCACCAACTACTTCTTGCTTTATTGTTACAACTGACCGATTACACACACGCATACACAAATTCACAATGACCATTCTTCCGAAATCAATGACCCCCGAAAAATTCTGCATAAAAAGCACCACAGATTTACATTTAGTGACATGCAAATTGATACTTATATGGCTTCATTAAACCGATCCCTTCCCAAGAAATCGCATCAGCACAGCATCCACTGAGTCCACTACTCTTTTTCGCTGCCTGCTGAGCATGATGACAATTGTACGTGTCATCGGATTGTCAGAATTAAATGTAATTCCTTGCATGGGTCTCCCCATTTGAATATAAGGAACCTTCCTTCAACAACCCAAAATGCATCCAATCACTTGCCACAGCAAACAAAAACCAACAACACAATGTGCCATCAAAATCTGCAATTTACCTCTCAATCATTGGCCACCGCACTCTGACCATCGACTCTTGTCGGTCGCATGGCTAAAAAAAAAGAGTTACAGAAGTCTCCCCAAGCCATGCCCACTCGATGCATTCCAAGAAATGAATCTTTTCGGGGATTTCACCATCACCATGGCGAGGATGTGCAATCATCAAAATCCTGCACACAATCCGTCTTTTCTTGGTTTTACTGGCGAAAGGGGCTTGAATCCTCATTTCGTCGGGATTGCGCCATTGTCAAATTCTGGAAATTGTTCTTCGTTTTCGGCAGTAAATCCTTTACTCGCGCCCTCGATGTATCTTTGGAATTGTATGTGTGGTATTGTTGAATTGAATTGCTACCAACTGCCAGGAATGGAAACCACACTCTATACCGCTGCTGGTTTCAGCTTGAGAGACTGGATGTATGGTGCTGCACACACGGGCTCGGTGGTGTCACACCACACGTCGTCGTCGGTCGTCGTTGTCGCAGAATGGACCGCTGCCGCTGCGCTCCGAGAGACTCAAAGAAATGTGGAAAATATGCAAATTCGCTGTTTTCTTTCTGAAAATTACCGTAAAATATTTGAATATCTTCGATGTTTGGTTTTTGTTCGCTGGCACCGTTTTTTCTGTTGTTGTTGCTGTTGGTGGTTTTTGTTCTTTTATGTTTGCTGTTTGTCGATGGAGTTGGTTGGTTGGTGCTGTGGTGCCGCTGGTGGCATTGTTCCTGGATTGTTGTTCTACTCTTACCAAATGCCATACGAGAATTGCCTCATTGCAGTGAGTGAGCCTGCCAATGTCCCCTTCGTATACCCACTTCCTCTCAGCTAGTGTCTACATTGCGAGAGTAACCGCAGTGTTGGTCGTTTGTTTGACAGTTAACTATAAAATTTGCAGCTTTTCAATTTGCAGTGCGCTTTGTGAATGTATGAATTGGGATACAGTAGGACCCAAAAGTCACCGATGACATCAGTTTGCATATATAGATTCTCCGATCTCGTGTGAGAGTTAAATTGTTGGCGCGAAAGCGAATCGGAATAGGTTGAGTTAGGTTAGATTCAGGGTTGTGAGGAGAACCATCACAAGAAGGAAAAACCTACGCACTTTCCTTAAAGAATTTTATTTCCCTACCAGATATTGTTCAGGCCAACAGAACAAAAACAATAACAGAGTAACTCAGTCAGAGTCAGCACAACAACACACAGGTCAAGTTCGATACATATACTTAGACAAACGAGTCAGATATCTTCGTTTGGTCGACAAGCCCTATATCTTCTATGTTGTTAAAAAAGTAGTTTCCCAAAACTTTAGACTCTAGATCGTTTGTGGTCCGCCTCTGGCCACAGGGCCTTGGTGGCCAGCTATGTTGGCCCATCCCATCTTCGGACTGCTTGTTTTAGTATACTTAAGGGTTTTCCAATGAGAGGTGTTATTGTGAATGGCCCGCTATTTCGGTAGCTGTTACTTTTGAAGCTTTTATTCTTTGACATTTGACAAGTAGAAACTACGCCATTACTAAAAATGGAACGATACACGCTTCAACAACGCATTGAAATTATTAAAATTCACTACAAAAATGATGAAAATCTTGCAGTCACAGTTCGCAAAACTAAAGCATTTTTTGGTCATCGTGAAGCACCTTTCTGCAATACAGAAATTGGTGGAAAAATTCGAGCTGTTGGGACAAATTAGTGATGTGAAGAATCCCGTGCACATCGCTCAAGAACAACTGAGAATATTGCTGCTGTAGCCCCAAAGTGTTGAAGAAAACCAAGGTTTGTCCATTCCTCGTCGTTCTTTGGAATTGGGCATTCCACAAACGTCATTACACCGTATTTTGCATAAAGACTTGGGTCTTAGGTTAGGTTAGGTTAAAAAGGGGTATGAGATGTCTCATACAACACTAGGCACCATAAGGGCCCATCGCGATCCCTAGGGGGAGCCAATTGCAGTGACCTACAATGGAAAAACACCTAAACACTTGCCCTTGAGAAAGCCCCAATTTCCCTGCAAAAACCAAGTAGTCCCTTGAAGTTGGTATTGTCTATCTCCCCTAAATGTTGGAAGAAGTACCTGCCCAAAAATTTTCTTCTACTGCGACATATTGCCTCACATTCGCACAGTATATGTGTTATGTCCTCTTCGGCTTGCAGGTCATTGCAGAATCTGCAAGTGTCCGAGTCTGCTAGCCCTAGTCTTCTAGCATGTTTTCTAAGAAGACAGTGCCCTGATAATATGCCGATCAGTGTCCTAAGCTGTTCCCTGCCTAGTTTGAGGATTTCCCTAGATCTTTTACGGTCGTATTGCGGCCAAAGTGCCTTAGATACTGCGTGACCAGTGAGTACCTCCCACCTCCGGTCGGCTTCCTTATTTATTTTATTCCTAATATCGCTTTTTATGATACAAGGAGGTGGTTTAATATCCACATCTCCTCCGTCTTGCAATTCCCCGCCTATCCTCGCAAGCTCATCCGCTTGCTCATTTCCAGCTATACCGCAGTGTCCTGGTACCCAGAACAGTCTCACTCGGTTCTGACTGCATAATGCCTTAAGCATTGTGCGACAGGTCCTGACTAATTCAGAATTGATGTTAGTAGATTCCAGTGCCTTGAGTGCAGCCTGGCTATCGATGTAGATGGCTATATCCTTTCCAGATATAGATCTCATCCGCATTAGCTCTGCCGCTTTCAGAACAGCCAGAACTTCTGATTGGAAGACACTGCTTGTATCCGGTAGTCGTATAGACACTTTTAAATCTGGATCTAGGCAATAGATTCCAGCACCCGTACCTTCCGCTGTTTTTGAGCCGTCCGTGTAGACCGCTATTTCGCAGTGCTTAATTACTTTATCCCTTTGCCATTCATATCTTTCCGGGTATGACACTTCGTACGGAGTGTCGAAGTCGACCAAAGGGTGTATTTCATCAGTTTGCACCTGTACACCCGGGAGTAACTCCGCTAGTATTGTACAGTGTCCAAAACTGCCCTCTCTGAAGTAGCCCAAGGTTGTGAGCCGTAGGGCACTATTCCCCGCAAGTTGCTTTATGTGCAACTCAAGTGGCGTAAGGTGTAGAAAGGTGTCCAGCGCTGCCGTAGGGGTGCTGCGAAGTGCACCCGTTATTGCTACGTTGGACGCTCTCTGCACCGACGCTAGTTTGCCGATTGTTGTTTTCTTCTTTGTCGCCGTCCACCATACTAGTGCGCCATATGTAAGTATGGGTCTAACCACTACTGTATATAGCCAGTGCACCATAGCTGGTTTTAGGCCCCAAGTCCTGCCTACTATTTTCTTACAAATGAAAAGAGCGTAAAGACTTGGGTCTTAAGGCTTATAAAGTTCAGTTAACACAAGAATTCAAGCCGGCCGATCATCAACAACGCCAACAGCCCAGCGTCGATTCAAGACCTCAAAGATAAAATTCGTGAGGCTATCGAGGACATAGGGCAGCCACTTTGCGGTTTTGTTATGTAAAATTTCATGAAAAGGATATGGTCCTGTAAGCGTGCTCGTGGTGGCCATTTGGCTGATGTTGTTTTTCATTATTAGCGGCACACCTTCCTCTTTATTATGAAATAAACATCCGATCATTTATCTCAAAAAATGGCATTTTTCGTTTTATACCAAAATAACACCTCTTATTGGAAAACCCTTTACTTTTGATAATTTTCTTGAAGGTAACCCAATGGTGGGTTGACGTCAACTTGCTGATTTTCCGTCATTTCCCCGCCCTTTTTTGCCAATTCGTCGACGAATTCATTTCCTTCTATGTTGCAGTGACCTGGGACCCAGCATAAGCTGACTTGGCCCTGTACACATAATGCCTTAAGCATTGTGCGACAAGCCCTGACTAATATCAATTTGATGGAGTTTGATTATGTCGATGTAAATAAAGATGTTCTTATTGGATATCGATTACATCGCTAGTAGTTGTGCGGCTTTAAGTACGACTAGAATCTCCGGTATTATTGACGTTTTGGAGGTTTAGTTTTGCAGAATAAATACCAGAGCCAATTCTCTTCCTGGTTTTTGATCCGTCGGTGTAGATTGCCAGCTCATTTGGTTTTATTACTGCGTTTTCGTGCCATATTCTTCTCTTTCTGGATACTATACTCTGTATGGTATATCGAAGTCCAGCCAAATGCAGAGATGCATTGTTCCTGAATCACACTTTCCACGAAGCCATTCTAAAGAGTGCTGATGTCATACTGAGTTCACTTTATCACACACACAAGATCATCGTCATGTCATGAACTAAAATCCGTCGTCAATTCACTCTGGAGCAGTTGAGACTCATTTTTGAATCGTCAGATTTTTTAATAAGCTAAATTGACGCATGGGGAGGGAGCATTAAGCATGGACCATTATTTTTTTTACAAATGGGGATCAAACTTGCATTTGAAAATATATGTATGACAATAATCCGGCTGAGATGTAGTTTCAACCAGATGGCGCTACGTGACCTTAAAGTTACTACAACCATAAAATGTTTGAGATTTAAATTTGTCCAGAATGTGATTTGGTCAAGTGCAGCTGGTTTGTGATTGTGACGCCCTAGGGGCTTATGACTCTCACACTTTTTTTCTCTGGTAACGTGGAGCTACAATGAGGTCTTGCAGTGCCAACATCGTTCGTGTTACTTGTGATTTTGGATTAGTTCTATCACATTTTAGCCAACTTTGCAAATAACATTGCTATATATAAACAAACTATTAATAAATAGACCTCCAGCTTCCGTGTACCTACCCGATTTTCCCAGCAAACTTGGAAACTAAATCCCCATTCGTAAACTATTTATGACTTAAGACAGTAGATACACTCACAAACCCAACGCATTCATTTCATATTCATTGCATTCAGCTCTAGGAGGTTCTAAACTATGTGCAGGCAACTTTTTTTTGAGATGCTTGGAATGGAGATTGTTGCTCACCATGTTACTCTGCCTCTATGATACTTTCATAAAGCGACATAAGGCCACATTCGAACATATGGTTGGTTTGTAACTCATACCAGGTTCCCTTGCTAATGAATGAATAAGGTTGACAGAGCTATTCAATATTTGTCACCCTAAACTCTAAAGAACATCTTGAAAGTGAAACGCGATCGTTTTGTTTGTTGAGTCCGTGACCTGCGACACGATCGCAGAGCTCTATTTGGGTGCAGAATCACAGTCGCTGATCATAGGGAGAATCGAGCAATATCAGAGCTTCTTCGACTGATACTATGAATCCTCTTAAAAAATGAAGTATCTTATGCAAATATAGCTCTGACTACCGATAACGCAGATAGCTGCATACTTGCACTTCACCTTTCTTTGTCAGCGATGTTAGAAGGCATTAGATAGATCATAATGCTCTACCTTAAATGCATCTTTATTGGTTCTCATGCTGCGTTCTCCGGCTCAACCTCCGAAAGGATGGGAGGCATCCCGGTTTAGAAAACCTTCGACACTGAGGCCTATCAAGTGCTGATGTTGTTGCATTTATGCGTTTAAGAACTTTTTGGGCCTGCCTTGCCTCACTTCTGGGATTCTATTCGATCTAACCAATAACGCGCTGCATTTCTCTTTCATATGGACCAATACCTTTTGACTTCACCTGTGGGTGTTTAAGATTGTGAAGGGCATACAGGTTTAAACATTCGGACGAAAGTAAATATTGCCTAACAAAACACCATCACGTAGGTATAAGGATAAAAAGGTGTCGATGTGGTGCCAAGTCTAATCGAGAACGTTTTTTTTTTGGTTAACCATAATAAAATAAAAATAAGTGGCTTATAAGATATTGATATAGGTTGGCTGGATATACCTTACAAAAAAACTCATTAAAAAATTCTACACAATCATTATTCATTATAGCTGCATTTTTTCACTATAAATTAAAAAAAAAAAATACAAAAATTATATAATACTTTTCGCCCACACTGTATTCCACTGGCAGTTGCCAATACGCCGCGTTTCATGTTGTTGTTTGTCACTGTTTGCTACCAGATCTCGCATTTACTTTGCAAAAGTACAAAACAAAAACCAAAACGCACTTGGCAGGTACACAATCGGATGGATAAGCTGAAGTTGGGATGTCCGCCATTGCATGTGGTGGCGGCGGCGGCTGGCTTGAAGGAATGTTTTATGGTTGTTTTAATGTTTTGTGCCATGTTCGTCGTTTCCGCAAGCTACTCGAACGTTTAATTAGTCCTTGGCCTGTAGTTGTCAAGCGTAAAAATCTTCGACTCAAGTTGGGATTTCTGTTGTTGTTTTTTGTGTCTGTGCAAAGCTGTTTGGTGCTTTAAGGCCTGCCGCCAGCTTAACCTTTCGAAATGACGCGCTGATCAGCCAATAAGCCAAGCCTACCGAAATGATAGGGTGATGGCTAAGGTATTTCACATTGCGGTAATCCACTGGTGAAAAATTTCGGAAATTTGTTGACTTTTCTCAGGATCATCGGTGGATCGAAGTATTTATCTGTAGAAGCCACTTACCCGAGGCGTTTTGGTGCAAAGGTCGTAAATAATTGCCAACATCGAGAAATTGTTTTGATGGGTAATTTGGTGACTTGCGCGCGGTGATTATCTCGTTGCCAAACTGTACTGGGGTAATTTGTCACATGAAGTGATTCGGCTTCTTTTTTCGTATTACATTGTCTTCAACGAAAGGCAGTATAAGCGAGATCAAAAGGTTTCATAAGTTGAATGGACATTGTTGGATGAAATTAAATAACTGTTATTGGATCGAATGGGAAAGGCTTATAAATATACTGTAGCCGATGGGTTTCTTTTATGCTAAATGAATTAAATGAAGTTGGCCAGAAATTAAGTCAAGAAATCGTAAAATTTGTTCACGAAGTTAAGTAAAAGCCTTTAAAAAAGGACTGTCCTTTTAAATAAAGGATGAATGGTCACCGTAAGAATAGCCGACAAGATCTAATTTGCTCATATTTAACGTGGATAAAGTGTCATCTACCACATTCGATGAGTAGGTACGACTAGGCTATCTGTGACAGCTCCCTTGAGCTTCAGGAGGACTTTCTGACCATTATTATCCTGGTTGAAGGTATAGGTATATATATCATTTTGCCTAAAGGCTTTCGTTTCACGATCTGGTAAGACTTTGAACACGACTATGTGAAAAATGTCTAGAGCCTTAAAATAGATGCAATGGATGCCACCAAGAAGGAGTATCACTATTACCCTTAACATAAATACTCCACGCTTTTGTTTAATAATACTAGTAGACCAACGATACTACCATTCACATTGAAGAACTCTTCAATGACTATATACGACTATATCTGGTTCACGCAGCCGAAAAAAAAAAAACGCTCACTCACAACCTTTGCGCCTGTCCAGCAGTACCTGGTGGGACCAGATAGCAATATCTATATAGGAAAACCATTACTCCCTTGATGAGGTCTCGAAAGGTAGCAATAGGGATTGATAACCTTTCTGAATTCCACAGGTTGGATATAAAGACCTCCTCTTCAACAAAAGATTAAAACAACCAAGCCTGGTATAACACTAAAACCTTTTTACGGGAATATACCTAGATACTTCCGTATTAATAAAATAATATGACGGTTTTACACTAAAATAAAACCGATATTATTTGCCGACAGAAAACACAGCGTCGCTGCTGAAGAAGCCATTGTGTATTCGCCTTTAAGTCTTACGTGTTTACCTTTAAATCCCCTTAGAAACTAATCCAATTGACTTCCAGAGGGAGAACGTGTAGCTGTCAAACACCGCAAGCGCCAACCATGTTTTAATTTCTTCATAGCGTTGTGTATTTCGTCGCCATTAAGTCGCAATTCGAGAACGATCTTGTTTAAGTAAGAAATTAACTAGCAAACGTGATTAAATTGAGGTTTTTTATAGTGAATAATAGTATATACACATCTAAGATGAGTTTATCACCAGAGAAATCTAAAAAGAGGGACGATAGCCCTCGACGTTCAAAGAGGAGTATATCATCGTCGAGCATTACGTCATCCGAGAACGAGCCGATGGCTTCACCACCACCTAATAAGCGAAAGACAGAGTCCAAATCTGGGGAACAGGCATCTATAGATCCTTTCAAAATCGGCGCTCTTTATACAACAACGAAAGGAAGCCTAAAAGTGAGTCCAGGTATAATTATAAAAGATCTACACATAGAAATAATTACAAAGAAAGACAGGCAAATAGGAAGCAAGACAAACGAGTCATGTCGTCCTTTCGCTCGAAAGAGAACACTAAATGACTCACAACTGTTCAGGGGGGGGCAACTAAAGTTTTTCATATAGACAAGTGGCAGAGTCTGGGTGCCACCCCCTTCATTTTAAAGAGCATTTCTGCAGCAAGGATACCTTTTCGATGCAGACCACCTCTGGTTTACCCCACAGCAGATACTACTAGCTAGTTGCTACCTAACCTTAGTTAGCTGTCAAGTGTCAGTTATAGCGTAGACGTCAAATAGCATAAAAATAACTTCTGTGTTATCAGTTGATAGCTTTAACGGAGTGTTTATTTATTTCCGAATCCACACCCGATGGACGGCGCAGTAGAGGATGACCGCCACTCAGGTGGCGCACGCAAGTGGAAGGGGACCATAACCAACTTAGCGTGCGAAACTGGAGACACCTGGCCAAAGATCGTGCTGGCTAGAGACGCTTGTTGGTTGAGGCCCAGGTCCACCCCGGACTGTAGCGCCACCTTAAGTAAGTAAAAAAATAAAAATAAATAAATAAAGGCCTAGCTTCTCACATAGTTTTTATTTTTGTGAGGAATGGACGGGACCTACAATTTTATGCCGAGTCCGAACGGATGAATTGAGAAGATTTTTCGGGACAAAGTTATACTCTTGGATGTTTGTCAGACGTTCGCAAGAGATGGCTCAGTAGAAAAAACCTTAAGATGTAATTTGTGTTTTTCCTAGGATCGAACCTGGCGGACACCCTGTATTTTATGCGATTTACTTTCTTACTTACTTAAGGCGCAGTAGCGCAGTGGTTAGTGTGCTGGACTACTGTGCGAGGGATCCCAGGTTCGATCCCCGGAAAAACACAAATTAATAAAACAAAAATTGTATCGGCATTTTCGAGTGAACCGTTTAAGCAAACGCATGCGTCTTTATTATCTACCTGAGACTAGAATTATTTTGTCGTAAAAAAGCTGAAGTTACCTTTTAGTAAGTTGTCATTGTTACAAAATGTTTAAGGCTACAACCAGAAATATATACCGTAGATATAGAAATTGCCATATACCAATAATGTCAGATAGCCAAACATCCATCAAGATATTTGAATGGACAAAAAAGTATGTCATTAAATCTATAGTGGTCGCAGTGTATAAGTACAATAATAATCAATATAATGGCCTATTAAATTGGGCTTATATACCTGGCAAACCACAAATTGGCCAAGAATAACAGAGTAATCGAATGCGCGGCAAAATATACTCTAGCAAGACAGGGCAGCGAAATCTTGTATAGGTCCTAAGCGATTTTTTGAATTAAGCGAGTACGTCTTAACTTAGGAAACATAAGAGTAAAATAAGATTACAGCTCTTCAAAACATCTCCAAGTCAGTTTGTCATGTATGATAAAGGTTAATAAGAGATCCTAGGGAAGTATAATCTAAAATATTTCAAAACATTAGTCGAAGAAAATATAACCTACCCTGTTCTAATTTGTGTCCTAATGAGTCTTTTAAGACTCCAGGGATCATTCAGGAGCGTTCGAGAAAGGACTTAATAACTTTGTCGTAAAGTCGTATTGAAAATATTTCCTGGATAAAAAACGGGTGGTCTTAAGATGTCCATGATTTTAACAAAAAACTTTTTTCCAAATTTAAGGCGTTAAAGACTAGCTTTCAGGTCTGTTTAGTTACCATAGACTTAGCTTTTCACAACTATTCGTCTGTGCGAGGTTTTTTTTTTTTTTGTAGGGTTGGGGTAAAAATTCTAGAAGGGTCAAAATTCTTTTTACAAAATTCTGGTTTCAAAGTTCGGTTTTCAGAGTTCTGCTTTATAAAATGTTTTGTATTTTTTGCAGAATTTTTGTGTGAGACGGCAGAATTTTGCAAAGCAGAATTTTAAAAGCAGTAGGTATTTCGACCAGCTACCCTTTTTCTATTTTTGGGACCTATAATTTTATGCCGAGTCCAAACGGACGAATTAAGAAGCTTTTCCAGGACAATTATACTCTCGGGTGTTTGCCAGACATTCGCCGCCAAAGGTATGGCGCAGTGGAAAAAACCCTTAAGTAAGTTGTGTTTTTCCATGAATCGAACTTCAAACCCCTCACTCAGCTCTGCGTCCACTGATAGGGTTGTTCGAATCTCACAGAGCACTCTTCCACAAAGTATGCAAATCAAGCTGCCCCTGCAGTCTGCACATGTGTACCTACTTTCATTTCCAGTATAGGTTTGTAAGAAAAATGGAAGATGGTTACTTGGTTCATGCATTTATTAAAAAAGCAGCTTAGCCTTAATTGATTATTCCTTGGAGTTCTTCTTTTGAAAGTGATCGGAATCTTTTTTTGCGTGCTTAAGGCCGTATCTTCAGGGCTAAAGCTTTCAATCCTGATTTGGCGTATATTGTATGAACATTATTAGCTCACAAATCCATTTATTTTATGAAGGAAATGCTTTTCCAAGCTGTCACAATTTAAAGGACATACCCGGACCTGTACAGAAAGTCTCCAACTATAAAGGCGCATGAATGAGAGGTACCTATATATACAATTTTGCAAAGCTACCTTGCTAACTCATATTGAACACGTAAACTCCAATTTTATGACAGGCACCACAAACGCGAAGCCTCAAGATGAATAGTTGTGTTGTGGTGCCTACTACTACATAACCCCTCAACAGCTATTAACATCACTTATTGCAGAAAGAAATGTTTAAACATTCAGACTCGAATCCGACACGAACTGTGTCACCTATTTGCTGCAACCATTTGTCAAGGTACACTTAGACACTTTGTCTGCAGGTAGTTGCCACCCGGTTCACTGCGCCGCCGCACCGTCAAAACAATTAAGCTCACATGTTATGAGTTGTAAGACATGCGGCAAACGCCTCCAAGGCATCACCTCGGCTTCAGACAACAATGGTGATTAATTCCAGTAAAATCGCGCTCTTCGAGCCACCAGCCACCGCCATAGTCTCCTCTAGTGCCAGTTGGCGGTAATTGCAATTTGTGATGTTAATTAAAATAAAATATTTAACAATTCAGTCAACAGCTCGGCGGCGGGACAGCGTCTGAACTGTGGCTCTGGCTCACATTGGCGTGCGGTGCTAATAAATTAATCGCACCGAGTTTGCGCGCAGATAGTAGGAGGTCGCCATTAGAATAAAACGTATTTCGCTGTCGATTAGTCTCTGCGTCATATCAATGCACCAACTGTAGCTGATCTGGTCCCTCGCTGGTCAGCTGCTGCTGCCGTGTGAGGGCGCACAATTTGTGAATAGTGACCATGGTCAACGGTGGAATGCTGATCCATTAGCCGAGCAGCAGGGGAGACACATTCGCGACATACGTCGATCGGTATATAGAAAGTGGCTACGATTTGTCTGATTGTTGGAGCTTTCAAGTTCCCAAACATATAGGCACATAATGCGGTTTGGACTCCACCTACTGCCACCTGCAGATGGATTCTTTCTACAGAGTCGACTGTTCTGGATGACGTCGCTTTTTAAAAAATGGCGTCCATAAATATCATCCGCTAATTAAATGGGTGTGTGTAACAATTCCATCAGCAGCGAGATGCACGCAACCATGACTGAGAAATGAGCCGGCTCACATTGGACAAGATAGTGTCCATCGGGCTTGGGTTCATTGGGATTTGATTATGTGGCGACACCACGCCAGCACTTGAGTTGAGCCGGCCTCTGCGGCAAGGATTTCCATTTGTTCGCACACCAAGAGCAATGCTGATGCGTAATGTGGCAACTGGCAAGAAATGAAATTACACAAAGAAGACTCAGATGATGATGATGATGATGCTGATGACGATGACGGGGACAGAGATAGTGATGGTGATGAGCTGAATATGCATATATACCGAGTGTGTTATGTTATGTACACAGGTTATACTGGTCACCCATTAGCTGGAACACTTTAGAGACGCCATTGCGAGGAGCCTGCACCAACCAGATTATGTGAGGTGTTTTCCTTTTTCGTTTTGCTTCTTTTTCTCATCCAGAGTCAGAGGTTGGGGATTTTTTTCCCCTGGACAGTATTTGCATCCTTGTGGAGATTCATGCTACGTTTTCAGGTGGATGCACATGAGTGCACATAATTAGTTTCACTTTTAAATATGGCTGCACATTTTTTAAGTGTATCTTTTGTGTGTTGGCAGGATCATGTTATCTTGTTGTCTTTGATGTCGAAATTTCGATTTTGAGAACGTTGCTGATTTTCGACAGGGGTGGCGGTGGCGCATAGATGCGTTTTTGCTTCGCGTCGATGCATATTTGAGAGACGCCATTTTTAATGCAAATCTCTTGGTTTTATGTTGATAATTAATTTCAAGATGGTGGGTAGTATAGTCGAGTATAGGTACTGCAATTGAAACAATAATCAAATGCGTTGCATGCATAGGAAAAGGAACCTACAATAAAAGGATACGTTGGTATAATTAACTGATGGGTTCGGGCAAAAATTCTCTTCCTTCAGTCCTTCTCGCGGGCGCCTGCCTGAATAATATGGCTAATCAGTGTCTCACTTAGATATTGACCGCGCGCTGTAACCCGTTGCTACGCACGATTAATGTATAAGCGTGAACCATAAGTTTGAGGTGGGAGTAAACCCCAAATCCCAAATCTAAGGTGGAACAGCAAACACCGACGGATGCATGGGTAAAAGAGTGTTTTCAGCCGCTAGTTTGCGAATTTCGGAAACCGGGCGACCTCCAATCGCAAGATAGTCTTCCTGTGGTTAGACGGGTGGACCACAGGCGACCAATGACCAATCGTTCCAAAATGGACTCGGGTGTGGGAGCTTGTATCCATGGACCAAATCGGAACGTATCAATACCTATGGGAAAAGTCCCCAGTGTATTTTAAGCAGAGCTCCATTGCATTAAAGAATGCGCAAACCTTATATACAGCTATAAAATCCCTTAGCTCACACATTATTGACTCCAAATCAGTACTGAACTGCTTCAATTCCCTCCAAACACTTGGTTCCAGGAACAAAACCAGATTATTGTGGGTCCCCGGCCATAAGGGGATTAAAGGTAACGAAAAAGCTGACGAACTAGCGAGAAAATGCTCAGAAACCCCATTCATTGGACCTGAACCCTTCTGTGCAATCCCCAAATCAACTACAAATCTGGCTATAAAAAGCTGGGAACAAAACAATGTAATTCATATTGGGAGGACATCCCAAGCCTAAGACAGGCCAAAAGAGATATTCAGCCCTTCAAAGCAGATGCCAATAAGATACTAAATCTACGTAGGCACGACATCAACAACTTAGTAGGCTACCTAACGGGTCATCACTCACCACTGTTTGCGATTGCGATTTCACCTAAAATGCATTTAGTCGACTCACCGGAGTGAAAACTATGTCTTGAAGAAGACGAAACAGCCGAACATAACACATCATGTAAAAGCCCGGCCCTTTGCGGTATAAGAAGGAAATCATTCTTCAATCTTTAGGGAAATAATAAGTACCTACCGAAGAACTAAGGAAATCCTCTGTTAAATGTATTATCAGCTACATTAGGAAAGTAGAAGCGCTACTAACCTAAACATATACCTGACGGCAAGCACAATACATTTCTAAGGTCGGCGTGCATCTTAATCCTCCGGCAAGTCAGACGTTTAAAAAAATAATAATAATAAGTAACTGATTTTTGCCATGTAAGCAGACACAATAAATGTAAGAAACGCCCGTGATGGTGGACTACAGAGCTATAAGCTCACTTAGAAGAGAAAGTTTAAAAAATAAATAAATAAATAGGTGGCGCAACCGACGGGTAGACCTAGACACCCAAGGCCTAGCTTATCGTAACAATTCGTTTGTGTGCGTTTCTATTTTTGGGACGAATGGAAGGGACCTACAATTTTATGCCGATTCCGAACGGCTTAATTGAGAAGCTTTTTCAGGACAGTCATACTCTCGGATGTTTGTCAGACGTTCGCGAGAGGTGGCGCAGTATAGAAAAAACCTTAAGATGTAATTTGTGTTTTTCCGGGGATCGAACCTGGGATCCCTCGCACAGTAGTCCAGCACACTAATCACTGCGCTACTGCGCCCACAAGGCAACAAGAACAAGATCATCCACAGATTGGGACTGTTACAAGAAAAGCCTTAACGACTTAAATACCCAGCTATATAAAGAAATCCGATGGAACGGAAACAAAGTCTTGTCAAGAATCACTTCTGTTGCTTCTAGACACTCACTTCCCAGGAAGTGCCCAAAGGCAAACGCAAACTTTCATGGTCGATTGATAGCTTTCTCCCTTTTAAATCGGCAGAACCAGATGGAATCATCCCGGCAGAAATGCAATATATTATGGCATTATAAAACCATGGATGATTTCACTGTTCTCCTTAAGTTTAGACCATGGTTACATACCAAAATTATGGAGAGAGGTGAAAGTGGTTTTTATACCCAAGACGGGAAAAGCATCTCACACTATTAGTCTGTCATCTTTTCTACTGATAGAGGCTGATAGATCTATATATTCGCCACAACATCAAAACAGGAACTCTCTCGAAATCCCAACACGCCTACTGTCAGGGCAGGTCGGTATCTAGAGACATCTCTGCACTCCATTGTCGGCACCGTGGAAAAATCACTAGCCGTAAAGGCATTTACAATGGTAGCTTTCCTAGACATCGAAGACAACAATATAGAGCCGAGAGCGATAATTAACGCACTTGAAAACCTGCAGATTGACGCTATTCTAAGTCACTGAATCAACCAAATGGTGCTAAGCAGAGTTATCAATTCGGAACTTGGCTGCTGCAAACTGAGAAGGTCTGTGCAACGCGGCACTCCGCAGGGTGGAGTACTTTCACCGCAGCTATAGCTGCTAACAGTAAATGAAATACTTGTAACCCTGAAAAAAAAAACTGTGGTAAAGTTATAGCCTACACAGACGATATCGCCATTTTATTTATACTGCGGGAAATACCTCCCAACATTATGGGACTTGATGGAATCGGCCCTCGCAACGCTGGTCAATTGGGCTAACAATTGGGCCTGGATATAAACCCGGGTAAAACAGAGCTAGTGATATTCACGAAGAAGCACGGAATTCCTCAAATCGATCCACCCAAACTAAAGGGAATCCGCCTCAGCTTCTCTGACAGCGCCAAATACTTAGGTCTGGTTCTGGATAGGAAACTAGGCTGGAAACTAAACCTGCATGAACGCATTAAGGAGGCCGCTACTGCACTTTACTCCTGCAAAAGGATCTTGGGTCTCAGATGGGGCATCAGCCCGAAAGTAATGCACTGGCTGTATACAGCAGAAGTCAGACCGATATACTCATGTACTGTGAGGACAAAAGTTGGTCCCATAAGGCAAATTTCCCTACCTTGATTAGAGTTGTGTGGTGCAGTTATGTACAAAATAATATTTGAAGGCAATTGGGAAACAACTAGTTCAACCAAAAATATACCTTTGGAAGTGCTGCCAGGTAGCTTTAACCACTCAGAGATAAAACAATTCACAAAAAGCGCTAAATTGCGCTAGGTTTTATTTTTATCAACAGAGTATAGGAACATAATATAGGTACTTTTTAATTACAAAAACACAGTAAAACTTGGATTTCAAAAATCAGATTGATAAATTTTTGCAGACATATCTCTATTTTCACACATAGGCAATTAATTATAGAGGCCGAAAGGCACGTTGAACTTTTAAGCAATTTTAAATTATGGATATAGTTTGTACGGATGCGTGATTCGGTAGATTGTACTTTTCTCTTAAAATTTTATGAGCTCCTGCTCAATAACAGAAGCATTGGCTGTGGCAATTCTAATTAGATTTTTTAAATTTGTAATTTTGTAGTGTTGCTGAAACTTTTTTCTGTGATGTCACTTCCATATCTATAATAAAAACAATCTTTGAAGCAATTTAATTCGAAACAGATGCCTACCTAGATATAGTTACTGTCACTGAGCAAATGCAGTAGGTAGTAATAAATAAGAAAGAGATATCCAAAAAACGGGAATTCACATTAACTGTATGGCGATGTCATGTTAAAGTTTAGTACGTACCTACTAATATTTCCATATAAAAGTTATTTAAACAAAAAGCGCTAAAAATTCCGCCTAAAACTAAACTAAAACTTTTTAGTACGCGCTGAATACATTAAAAAAGCGCCAAATCTAGCGCCGAAAGCGCTAAACTGACAGCACAGCTTTGGACTGACTCACAGATCGTCCTGGCATGGGAACGTGCACTCCCAATACGCTGGAAAACATTCGTAGACAACAGAGTAAGTGAGATCCAAGAAATGACAAATATAGCAGATTGGTATCATGTCCGGTCGGAAGACAATCCGACTCGAAGGACCACATATTCAAAAAAAATCAAAAATCTTGCTGATATTGCCGAAAAGGATATCAGCAAAATACGGAAATTTCTCCAAAATTCGAAATGGTTCCAAGAGTAGCGGAAATAACCGACTCTGTTTGTGGTACCACAATGGACCTTATCTGGTCTAAGTGAATTACTCCGTATTAAAGGATAATTGCCACCTAACCTATAACCTAATCTAACCTAACTGATTCTTTAGCACCAGTATCAGACCACAAAGGGATGCCCGCAGGGAGAAACTCTGGCTTGGTCATTGGTCACTGTCACTGACTACCTGTTGCTATGTAGGTTAAACAATTAAGGTTTACATACAATTGGTTATCCCGATGACTTGTTCGTTTTTCTATAGGGCAGACGAAGGAAAAAGCCGAGAATGCACTTAGCTATGAGGAGCTTACAGTATCAGGGCTCACCACATCTGCCACCTGATCCAAGTAAAGGCAGAACAATAACAAAGGACAGGGGCGAACGCAGGTAGGGATTTTGGGGGTTCAAACTCCTCCCGTAATATCTGGTAGATAAAAATAAATAAATAGGTGGCGCAACAGGCGGGTGACACCCAAGGCCTAGCTTCTCGCAACCATTCGTTTTGTGTTAGTTTCTATTTTTTGGACGAATGGAAGGGACCTACAATTTTATGCCGAGTCCGAACGACTGAATTTAGAGAAGCTTTTTCATGACAGTCATACTCTCGGATGTTTGTCAGACGTTCGCGAGAGGTGGCGCAGTAAAAAAAACTTTAAGATGTAATTTGTGTTTTTCCGGGGATCGGACCTGGGATCCCTCGCACAGTAGTCCAGCACACTAACCACTGGCGCTACTGCGCCCACAAATATCTGGTAGATATCTATACTAAAAAGTAAGGGGAGGCCGTTTTATGAAAAACAATACTGAGGTTTCATTTACCGGTAACCAGTCATACTTTCTTCTGACTGACTCCACACACAAACGATGGTTAAGGCTATCATTGGCAAAAGCTTTAACACTAGGCCGTAGAAGTCCCCAATCCCAATGATACATAAGTGCTATCTGTAATCTAGTTCTCATCGAATTTGTTGTTTTCACTGAGTTCTTTTGGTTTGCTAGAATGATCAAGTAACGTCACTCCTCTTAAACTGAGTGGCAAATACTAGAAACTAAGGCTAGATAAAAAGGTTATGTAGCTGAGAATAGCAAGTGTTTGGACGTTCGGTTCCAAATGGGACCAATAAGATGAAACACATGACACGGCATCGGTATAGTGGCTTCAGAGTGTAGATCGAAGGTCCAGTTTCAGTGCGCTATAAAAAAAACTCAAGCGTCTTAGCATGACTGAGTATACTAAGCACCTCTCAAGCGCTTCATAGTTAATCTTTTCCCTCTATATCTTTTCTATATTCCTTGCGCATTGCCTTCATTAACGAGGACTACGGGACTACGGCCTGATTCGAACAGCATTTTTTCAGAAATTACTGCTTGTTGAGTTAGCTACCGCAACCAGCGTGTGTTGAGTGTTGACCCGCCTTCAACCACAAGTAAATTCAATTTCATTGTGAGCTTCAGTTCGGCTTGGTTGTCATTCATATCTGATAATGTTTCTCATGAACTTCGAAAGACATTGATTGAAATCTTTTCGCTTCGCACTACTGCCCACATAGAGGAACGTGTCATCATTGCATTTTGTCGCCGCTTTAATGAAATTAACCATTTTCCATATGCGCGTACTGCATCCATTCTCATATCTTCTCCGCCGCCGCGTGTATATAAACTCTGCGAACTGGGATGCATTTTTAATGATGATCTGATCATCACCATCCCCATCACATATACATCCAAGATGAAACCTGAGAGTCTGGCACTCTGTGATCTGATTAAGTTGCTTGGTATGTGCCGGTTGGCTTCTAGCCGATGTCCTTCGCAAGAACATTCATCATTTCCCTACTCAAGGATGATTAATTCCAACTGTCGTCGCCATGTTTGTCGCGCGGGATTTTGAGTTTTTTTTTTTTTTTTACCTCAAATTTATGAACCTCGTAATTGTGAATCAACGAACTTATCCGTATCCGGAAGCCATATGGTGGTTTGCGGCTGCGCTCCTCGCAACATAGAACCCAATGACCAATTGTATATTTTTACGGCATCATTAGGGCCAGTCTTTTCGCATATCAACTGAGCGATCGGTGGTCGGTGGCTTTGGATTTGGAGGATATCTTTACCATCACCGTCGTCATCATGATCGCCATCAATTTCACAGAGTGTGTCGCACATTGTGAGAGACACCGCTCACCGATCGCTGTATAGCCATCATCATCATTATTCCATCGCATGTTGTCGTCGCAAATTTTATCACTTTGATCCACGTCTTCGTAGCGGCCGACGCGACGGTGCGGTGGTGGTGGTGGCGGTACTGCTCTATTGGTGGTGGTGATCTGCAGGAATGCCATTGGCTTTAAAATACCCTCCGATGTTTGTATATGTCGAATCTTAGAATCAGCTTGGCTGTTCGGCTGGGGGCCCCCTACTTCGCGCGATGTGAGATCTTGATAAGGTCATGCTATTGCTTCTCGGATATTTTATGGTGATGTAACCTGGAACTGGAGTAGGCGCTGTTCATATCACAATGGGAATTGTGTGCAAGCAGGACAAAGCTGTTGGGGTTCTATATATACCTAAGTGCATGTATGCATACCCCTTTTGGTGTCGAAAGAGGGGGACTTGCCACCGCATAGGTATATGCTCTACCTAAATGCGACAACTTCTTCCACGTGTAATAAATTTCGCTTCCCAGCTGTATTGTCGGTATTTCGGTTGGTTGCGGACTCGGAGGATGACTCGGTCGAGAATCTCTTTGAATCTCCAATGGAAGAGCATGGAGAGGCATTCAATGAATGGCTTCAGTTGCGCCATAATTTTTGTGGTTTTGAATTTAAAATGCAGCCCCCAGACACATGAGTGCAAGTTATTGCAGTGTGTGGAGCTTCCTGAAATTTTTAATGGCCAACCAACAGTGAATACAAAATGGCTGCGGTTGTGTTGTTTTATCGGACACTTCGCACGGACAACTGATACTTTTGATTTGATGATGATGAGGTTCAAATTCCTAGGGATTGTGTTTTCCGGCGGTTGTTTTCCTCTTTCATTAGGGTGACAGGTGACACCACTGTTACCCAAGGCGGACATTTTGTTTAACGTCCACGTCCTTCAGTTGAGTGTAGTGGATAAATCTGTATAGCTGCCCAGTGCCCAATCGTCTGCAGTTTTTGTAGATGAAACAAATCGATGGTCCCTCATCATATTTCATGCATCACAGTGCGTCCTAAAAAGTACAAGGCTTACCTTCTGTATAGAAGAATTTAGTGTGAATGAAATGTTCCTACCGCCATTTTGCTGATGCAGACCTTCCCTAGAGATCGAACGCATTCCAAAACACGCTGTCGCCGCCTCTCTCAATTTTATAGACACCCATGTCTTCGTACCTACTCACACAAGTAGAAAAAGGGCTTCATCGAATAAATCCTGAAACGTCAATCCGAGCCAACTGTCTATTCAATTGCTCATCACATGCATGGCATTCCCATCAAACAAGCCTGCTGAACTATGCAAATCCTTCAACGAAAATGTCAACTTTAAAAATAGATGTCCCCCTCTGATCAAAGCATCAATACAATCACATATCTGCAACGTCGCACAGCCAAGGGCAGCGCGCTCTGATGGTCAGAGAGTCTTAATAAATTAATCAGAAAATTTTCGTAATGACATTTTGAGCAATCATCGCAACCAAATCAGAGGAATAACTTTGAAATTATTGAGCTATGCGGCGAGTGATTGCCGCGACTCATCCTTTAAAGCGTTTATCCTTGCAGATTATTCACTGTGGACTAGATCGCCCTTCTCAATGGCAACAAGGGCAAAGGAGACAAAATGCACATTTCACAAAATTGACAACATAAAGATTTGTCTTCATCGTTGAGATAATTTATTTCGCGTACTTGTGTGTATACAAATCTTCGAGCCCCCGGATCCCTTATCCATGTTATAATATGCCAAGAGAGGGAGAGCGAGTGAGAGAGACTGAAAATAAGAATAAGAACCATGGAATGGAATAGATGACTATACACAGCAACGACATCAACGACACATTGTCGACCGCAAAGAAGATGAAAGCAAAACCAAGTGCTCCTCGCAGCATCAGTAGCGCATTCTCAGAGCTAGAAGGCAGCAAGCATCGCGCAGAAGCAGTCCTAGTCAACAGCAACAACAAATAATTTCAAAACCATCTTGAGAGATATTTCCTTTGTCCTGTCACCAAAAAACCACTTTGCATACATAAATTCATCTCAAGGAGGCAGTTGAGCCAGAGACCACGAGAGCAAGGGGGCATCAGAGGCACCTCAACGAAAGGGAACTTCAGCGCTACTGGTCCTACGATTGAGGATTGAGGATGCTGCGCTGTTGTTCGTCACAAAGCGTCGTCGCGTATCCCATATACGTCGTTGTCGCTTGCACACCGCAATGGGAAGTCCTTAGTCGGAGCTATTTTGTTTGTATCTTTGGTTTTGTTTGTTTTATTATTTTTTGTATATGAGCCTGGTTCCTTTTGAAGAAGATCCGCGAAGAAGAAGCGCGAGTGCGCGCACTAGTAGCTACGAATCAGAGTAAGTGCAGACAACCCTTTAAACGGTCTGATCGTATGCAAAATAGTCCCCTCTGTTTACTGGTACAGTTGCAAAGTTCATCCATAAACACCGTCTTTGCATCGTCGTCGTCTACGTTGCCAAAGGGGCGCAAACTTCGTCCTTCTTATGGTTGTTTCTGTATCTTTGACAGTTGTCGGAGACGGGGAGACGGACACTTGCAAGGAGATGTTTTTTTTTTTTGTTCGCTTAGTCGCGTCGTCGATGTCATTGCGATAAAAATAAATTACGCCTTGGCTGCCATGTCAATTGTTTCTAAAGGAAACCAGAACTGAAACTTTTTAAGTGTGTATGTGATGGTGTTCCCATCATGAGGTGGTGAATGCAGATCCTTAATCGGATGCTTTGCTATTTTGGAGGGTAATTCATTATTGTCTGTGTCAATTTGAATTAAACTAGAAAGAGAGTGAGAGAAGTTAGTTTTTGAATTTCCTAAAAAGAAAACGGTTGCCGATGTTACGAACAGCAAATGTACATATTCTAACTTGTCAAAAACATAAAGCGTGTCACATAATTCACGCAAAATTTGAATTTCCCGCCATTAATAGTAGGTAAAGTGATGCCAACAAAAAAAAAAGATAACAATGTGACAGCTGTCAGTTCGGGGTTAGTAAAAATGGAACAACACATTTTCATTGTTCAGCAATATTTTAAAAATAATGAAGGTTTGTTTGAACAAAATCATCTTCAGTGTTGAAGCTCATTTTCATCTTGATGGCTTCGTTAATCGTCAAAATTGTCGCATTTGGGGTTCAAAAAACCCACGAGTAAATCTTGAGAAACAAATGCATCTACAACGCGTGACTATTTGGTGCGTATTTTGGGCTTTAGGCATTATCGGACCATTCTTCTTCGAAAATGCGGGTGGTCAGACAGATAACCCAGTTTTTAGTACCTAAATTTCTAGATATGGATGTGGCCAACATGTTGTTTCAACAAGACGGTGCCAACAATTTAAACTGCATGAGTCATTTCCTAATCGATGTAATCGGCCGTTTTTGCGATCAGAATTGGCCATTCAGATCTTCCGATTGACCGCCATTGGACTTTTTTCTTTGGAATTTTTGGAAGTCAAAGGTCTATGCAAACAAACTCACGACCACTAACGCCTTGAAAGATGAAATTGAGAGGTGTATTAATGAAGAAGATCCTGCGTAGAAAGAAAAGGGCTTACGCAGCTTCCCAGCTCAAGGAGATCGAAGAGTCGCGTGATCGTAATATCCGGAGGTTTTATAAAAAAGCTAAGCAACTGGCTGCTGGCTAGAAAACCGGAACGCAGGCTTTTCGAGATAGCGAAGGAAACTTAGTCAACGAAGCGCAGGGAATAGTAGATGTGTTAAAGCAGCATTTCCAGCAGCTGCTTAATGGGCATCATGTAGAGAACCCACGTCCAGTAAATGAAGAACTAGTTCCACCACCTAGTATAGAAGAAGTTGGCTTAGCTATAAAAAAGCTTAAGAACAACAAGGCCGCAGGCTGTGATGGTATACCAGCGGATCTCTTTAAATACGGTGGTGATGTTTTGGTAGGGAGCATGCACCGAATCATCAACCAAGTATGGGTGGAAGAAAACATGCCCGATGACTGGACTATCAGCTCCATATGCCCCATCTACAAAAAGGCGATCCTATGTCTTGCAAGAACTATCGAGGCATATCCCTGCTAAATGTCGCATACAAGATCCTATCAAACGTACTGTGTGAACGTCTAAAACCGTTCTGCAACACATTAATCGGCACGTACCAGTGTGGCTTCCGGCCCGGCAGATCGACTATAGACCAAATTTTCACACTGAGGCAAATCTTGGAAAAGACCAACGAATTTCAAGTCGAAACTCATCACCTATTCATCGACTTCAAAGGCGCGTATGATAGCATACATCGTCAGGAGCTCTATATGGCGATGGCCGAATTCGGAATCCCTGCAAAACTGATTCAGCTGTGTCGCGCGACGCTGGAAAACACGCGCTGCAACGTGCAGTTTGGAAGCAGCTCTTCCGAACTATTTCAAACATGCACCGGATTTGGCAAAGGAGACGCTCTATCATGCGATTTCTTCAATCTAGTACTGGAGCAGATAGTGCGCAGGGCAGGTGTCAACACGGAAGGCACTATCTTCAACAGGTCCGTCCAGCTGCTTGGCTATGCGGACGATATTGACATCATCGGTCGCTCCCAGCGTGCCGTGATAGAAGCGTTCACGGCGATTGAAGAACAGGCGAAATCCGTTGGGCTTGAAGTAAATGAGGACAAGACTGAGTACATGCTATCAACAAACAAACAAGCATCTGTCCACCGCCTAGGACAAAACGTCACTATTGATAGCAACAATTTCGAGGTAGTTAAGAAGTTCACTTACCTCGGAGTGAACGTAAACTCCACGAATGACACCCTAGTGGAGATCCGGCGAAGAATTATCCTAGGAAACCGTTGCTACTTCGGTTTGTCAAAACAATTGGGTTCAAAACTCCTAACTCGAAGGACGAAATGTATGCTCTACAAAACCCTTATCCTGCCAGTTCTGCTTTATGGCGCCGAGTGCTGGACGATAAGCAAGAAGGGAGGCTGATACTGGGCTCCTTCGAAAAAAAAATACTTCGGCGGATTTTTGGTCCTGTGTGCGAGGAGGGCGAAT
This sequence comes from Cheilosia soror, assembly GCA_949372485.1. Lineage (NCBI taxonomy): Eukaryota > Metazoa > Arthropoda > Insecta > Diptera > Syrphidae > Cheilosia > Cheilosia soror. The sequence goes on along the minus strand of OX443561.1, from coordinate 139,115,158 downwards.
GGAGGAGAAGATACAACCGCGAACTCTATGAGCTGTACCAAGATGTGGATGTAGTCCAAAAAGCCAAAACACGTCGACTATATTGGCTCGGCCATATCGAGCGAATGGACAATAATGCTCCAGCCAAGAGGATCTTCGAATCCCAGCCCCCATGTTCGAGAAGACAAGGAAGACCGAACCTCCGTTTCAAAGACCAAGCCATCGCGGATGCCAGAGCGCTTGGTCTGGACAATTGGAAGCAGCGTGCCCGGGATCGTAGAGGATGGAAGGCTGCAGTGTCTCAGGCAGAGACTCTTCACGGGTCGGGAGCCCGATAAGTAAGTAAGTAAGTAAGTAAGTATTAATGAAATTCAGCAACATTTATGCGAAATGTTCATAGAAAATTTCAATACAAGAGTACGTACTTTCTAGCAAAGCCGTGACGGTTATTTATCCGATGTGCTAAAAAAAACCTTAAGATGTAATTTGTGTTTTTCCGGGTATCGAACCTTAGACCCCTCGGGCAGTAGTCCAGCACACTAACCACTGAGCCACAGCTCCCACTATTGAGAATTTTTGTCTTGGCCACGGCCATTGGTGGTTTTATGCCCCCAAATGTTTCACTGTGTCTATAAGCTCAGCTCCTTTTTTAGCCAGTACGTCGGACCTTTCATTATACCCTTAATATCACAATGTCCGAAGGATTTAGACAAGGTCATGTGTAATGCCATGTCAGGTGACTTCTTCAACGTCAAACTTGCGAAAATTGTGCGAAACTCGAAAGCCAAGAGGCACAATTTTCCAAAAGCCTGTGCATTGTGCAACTACTTGCATACGCTGACGACATTGACTTCATAGGCAGAACGCAGAGAGCTGTCACTGGGGCGTTTGCAAGTATTAACACATAGAAATGGCAAAAATGGGTCTAGTGAGGGCAGAACAAAATACATGCTGTCAACGAGAAGGGACACACACAACATCGACGAATCGGAGATAATCTCACGATAGACAGCTACAAATGACACCACAGCAGAAATCAAACGAACAGTTACACTTGCCGCTGTTTCTTTGGCCTAAGGAGGCAACTGACTAGTAAGGCCTTGTCAAGAAACACTAAGGAGACTCTAAATAAGACCCTTATCATCCCAGTCCTGCTCTATGGCGCAGAAGCATGAACGTTAACAAAGGCGGATGAAGATCTTCTTAGTCATTTCGAACGCAACTCTACGAGATGTACCTCGACATCGACCTGGTCAAAAAAGTATACGTTCACCAAAATGAGCATAATTAATGACAAGTCTCAAATGTCACATTTGTTGTTACTGGATAAAGTGTTGCCAATTCAAAAAAAAAAACACTGTTTGTGTAGAATATTTACTACCGCAATTATTTTGGTTCATTCTAATACAACGAAAAACTGATCATGTGAGATATCCCTACTAGTTGAAACTTTTTGAGCTCTTTACAAATCGGAAGAGGGTTGTACTGTCTGTACTCGTCAGATCACCTCCCAAGTAAAGGTTCCTTATACGGAAGAGAGCTGGGCAGAAACGAAGAAGGTGAGGAATAGTTTGCTCCTCTTCTTCATCTATACAAAGTCGTTTGCAAAAAGGCCTAGCCTAGGGCTCCTAGGGAAGTCTAAGGATTTGATAGCTACTTGGATGTTTGAAAATATATGAAGGATATCTTTAACGGATATCATATCGCCATAGTTCCCGCTTGGAACACGCTTTCGTAGTTTACCCCCCTTATTATATTAAAATGTTATTTCAAAACCGGATTTTATGAAATATGGGCTAAATTATGTTTCCTTTACAAACTTCCACCAAACCATCAGCTTTGATCCACCTATTACCTTCACAACGGTTCCTTAAATCAAATTCAAATGCAAACTCTACTCCATTTCGTTGATGCCCTTTCAAGGACATAAGCCAACTGCGAACAGAACTGCATCGATACATAATATATTGTTGTCGTCTATTCATCTGCAACATACACTTGTCGCTGGAAAATAATCAAATCAATTGCTTTTCGATAAATTCCATGCCCATTGAACGGCGAGAGCCCAAAATCGATTTAACAAAGCGTTCCCTATTTTGCATACGAAATTCTCTATGCCTACCAAGAAAACACGTCAATAAATTGACCGACAGTTGGACCCATACACTAGCTCCTGGTACCCGCCTGCTCCGCACCCAATTTCCCAATCAAACATAACATAACCAACCGCAGCGAATTACAACGACTTGGCCTGGCCATTCATCCATCCATTGCATCGCCCAGCCATCGGATGTATACGATCCATCCATCCATCCATCTGTATGGTAGCGCGCATGTTCCATGGAAATCCTTGCGGAACGACGACATCTACCTGACGAAGGGACTTTTATTTTCTTCTCTTCGTTGGAACGTAAAATCAATTTCAATTGTCACCGCCGATCAAAGCGAAGATGTGTCCCCGGTTAAGAAAGATTTCACATCATCCACTGAGCTGAGCCATCGACTACGACTATACGACGACGACACAGAAGAAAAAGAAGAAGAAGAAGAAGAAGACTCCCATTGTCAGCCACCACCGAAAAGACAAAAGACAGATCGAGCTCTGGCCTCCACCCCACCCAAACGACAAAACTTCTCTCCCTAGCACGGCCTTAACATGACACTATTTGCATACATCTTAAATCGCAGCCACATCTCTTCCAGACATCAGAGCGGTCATGTCAGTTGCTCGGATCTTCGCCCATTATTCTCATCTTCTCTCAGGGTCTCTCCTGCAGGTTCAATCCCTTTAGGACGACAACAATTCCAACATCATTCGATCGCTTTACATAAACGATCCTCCAATCCTCATCTCATCATCATCATCATCGTTGTCCTCGTCCGCGTCGTCATCATCATCATCATCCTCATCATCATCATCGTCATCGATTTGTGCTAGGCTCGCGTATATTGTGCTCGATGCTCAGCGAGAGAAGCCAATCGTTCGGATTGAATGGATGGGACATAAATCCTCTTTCATCAAGTTGTCAAGCTGACAGTCACACACTGCACCGAGGAGGACAAAGAAACAATACGAAAAAAAGTAAAAAGTTCTGTGTACCTATACCTCGTTTCCAAAAACCGAATCCGCACACCATGGTCAAGCGGTGCACTTCCTTCCTCTTTATGTGCAGTTGCAGTTGACCAGCTCCATCCATCGGCTCTATGAGAGATTCCAGTATGCAGATACTGGGGGCACACTCACTCTCCACCACCACTAGCATCGACAACGACAACGACAACAGCATCACTATACAGACCCATTGGGCATACTAATGTCGCAAATCTCAGATGTCGGTTTAATCTGCGATTAAGATTTAATCATATCAATTTAATAGCTTGCGCAAAATTATCTTTAAAAGACTATTCATCGGCACCGCGCTGCCGCTGCCGCTGCCAATACCATAACAAAGCGTTAAACTGATGGTGGGGTGCCCTAGTCCAGACCAGACCCAGCACCCAGAGCGCTCCTGAGTGCTGAGGCTGACCCTATACGCGGTGTTGTGGTGGTAGTTTTGCGGCGGCAGCCCTGCTCGATGAAATTTATATCCTCCGGATGGCTATTATTATGCCGAATTGCGATCTATTGACTGCGCGGCGGCGGCGGTGTGTGCACGTCCATCGGCAGATCGATGCTGTGTGGTTCGGTGGTCTTAGGCCATGTTTTGGTTGTAGAATCGTCGGCAAAAGGGCTTCCTTTTGGATGTTTAAAAGCGAAAATGAACTCTTATGTCAGTTTGCTGGGTGTTGAGTTATTTATTTGAATGAGCTCTTCAAATGGGGGTCTTGGCCGTTACACCACACAGATATGCTCAGCGCTGCTTTGGCATGTGAATTAAGTTGATTTGAATTATTTCTCTACGTGTACAAGTCTTATTTGCGAGAATTTAATTTACTGATAAACTTTTAAGGGCGAACCAGAGATCATGGATAGCCGAACATTCCATCTGCAGAACCTGTTGGAATCGGACCTGCTAAGAGGTGAATTTTGTGCATTTATTCAAAGGGTCCAATTGGCTGAAGTGCCTCTTCTAAGGCCATTCACTATATAAAGTAGGTACTCGTCAACAATATTCTGGAAAAGAATTCACTTGTCGCAAATGATCCTGTAAAATCTGACGAGCTTTGTTTTAGAAATGCTATAAAAAATGGATCAAAAATCGTTAGAAAAGAATCCCATCAGCAATTACCTCAAAATTAATTCCTTCCCCTAAAAGATTGGGTAAAAAATCGGCTGTAAGATATTTTTACAAATAACATGTCAATCGGAAAAATCAGAGATACACTAAATATCAGAAAAATTGTATAAAAGGCATCGAAGGTTGGACTTCCTTCAATACCACTAAACATTTATAGGAATTGAATACATCAAAATTAGCTACGATGAATCATTTTAAAAACTCCAAAATCCAAGCAGGGGGGTTGCATACTTATTACACTGTATTATGCATTTTCACTTACTATTTTGGGCTTTACTGCTTGTCAAAAAAACATACCCTGGAAAGGAAATAACACCCAAAATGACGAACAATTTTGCAACAACAAATTGTAGGAGTTTTTTTTGGGCGTTATTTCCAAATTGATTTGGGCGCTATTTCCTTGGGCGTTATTTCCTAACGCCGAAATCTACGTTGGTAAAGTCCCAATTTAAGCACAAAACTTGCAACTTTGTCTTTATCTCTGTCAAAATGTTCGTCATATTTACTTCTATGTGTGATATCAATAAATTCATTATTTTGGTATACCTAAATTGAAAGGCTTTATTTAGCTTATTTTTGTATCCAGCAGCCAGCCTTATTCAAATGGTGCCAAACAGTTTTTTGTGTCATGGTTAGCTCCTGGGCAGTCGAAACAGTGCTTAAATGACGGTGAGTTTTGACAATTTGCATGATTTTATCGACATTTTCGATAATAGGCCTTCCATCAGAGCGTGGTGCATCTTTAACATCGAAATTCCCGAAAATAGAAACTTTCTGTCGGATTCCAGCCGCTGCTCAAATTACATTTACACACTGACGTGGCGAGAAGAGGTTACCGTTACTTGTGTTTTCGACGCGCTGATCTCAGGAAAAATATTGAAAAAAATTTCTACGGTCTAAAGAAAGAAAGAAAAATTTCAAACTTTTGAGTCGCAAATATATCGAGAACGGAGATTCATAAAGAAAATCTTGCACCAATTCAAACGGTTTTAAAATATAGTTAAGAAAATAGTTTTAGTTATCGATTTCGATGAGCGCAAAATTTTGATTTAATTATATATGTAATGGTTATAAAGTGTATTATCTTACCTGCCCCGCATAATAGACAATGATTATGAAATAATTAAAAATGCCTTACTTCATCAATTTTCATACGGACTCAGTAAGAGCTTAAAATCACTCTCTAAACGTGGTTAAAATTTCAGACAAAGTGTAGTAGTAATAGATAAAGATCGCTATGAAAATATTCAAAATTAAGGCTTCTCCAAGAATTGATTAACAAATTGGCTAGCAATAAAAATTGCCCTAAAGAAGAATCAAACGCTTCAGAATCAAAATCTGATAAAACTACCATAATTTCATAGAAACAAAACAACTAACAAAAATTACCTCAAAACCCAATACTTAACTTTAAAAAGGTTAACAAAAATATCAGAACCTAGACCACTTGATGAAGAAACAAAACTCGCGCAGTGTTTTTACAAATTAAAATTGCTTTTAAAATTGTTTGGAAAACTATTTCAAAACTATATTGATAAATAAACTAATAATTACATGATTTTGATTCTAGCACCCCGAGAAGTAAAAATAAGTCAGAAAGTCCTCAGAAAACTTTGCAAATCTAATACCCTATTCACACCAAGCCGAAAACCGAGTTTTCGTCAAAAAAGTTTAGAAAAACTAGTGGATGCATTCACACCGAACACAACTCGTTTTCGTTTGACGTTTCAATTAGCTGTGAAACTAGATATGAAATGTTTGTGGCAACTAGACTTTTATTTTAGTTACTAAACTTCGCTCGTATTGACATAATATAAAAACAAAATTATTTAAGCTACATACTTGATAATCGTTAACTTATAGTTAAATGCATAAAATAATTAACATAAGCAACATTCAAAATAAAAACATCTGAAAATACCATTTAGTTGTGGCAGGTACCTAGTTTGCTCTTTATGGTGGAATGCAAACATAACAAAAAAACTCTCACTCTCACTCAGTCTCTCACTACCTGTCAGCAGTTTTGCTGAGCTCGCTGAATGTTGCAAAAGGTGTGTCTGCTTCAACAACCCAACGACTGTACTCGTTTTCGTGGCGTTTTCATGGAAAACGACCTCAAACAACTCGTTTTGAAAACTGCAATATGTATGGGAAAACTTCTGTTTTCGAGGAAGTTTTCGACTGTTTTCGCGAAAACCCAGTTTTCGGCTTGGTGCGAATAGGGTATAAATCTCATCAAAATACACCATATTACAGGCCACTTCAAAAAACTAGCCCAAAATCACATCAAAAAGGTAGTGACAAAAATCTTCTAACCTCTAACGCAAGGAAGAAAACTCAAACAATTAAACATTTCCAAATATTTAGTTTAGTATCTAAATATCAGTTGACGTTTATTAAGGGGTAGCCGACAAATCTGGTCAAGACTTTCTCGACTTAGTACTAAGTTGAAATTTGTATTATGTCATCGGAGAGCGCAGTTTGCCATTTCGGTTGCCCTGCTGACGTAGAGCACCAGTCAAAACTCGGTGGCAAATTCCAATTCCATGTTGTTTATTGTTAACTAAAAGGAAAATAATTATTATTGTTCATTTAGTTATTTTTGGATCTTGGAATACATTTTGTTGCTAAATGCCACATTTATCTTTAAGGGGGAAAATTTGGGCGCAGTAGCGCAGTGGTTAGTGTGCTGGACTATACTGTGCGAGGGATACCTGGTTCGATCCCAAGAAAATCACAAATTACATCTTAAGGTTTTTTCTACTGTGCCACCTCTCGCGAACGTCTGACAGACATCCGAGAGTATGACTGTCATAAAAAAGGCTTCTCAATTCAGCCGTTCGGACTCGGCATAAAATTGTAGGTCCCTTCCATTCGTCCCAAAAATAGAAACTCACACAAAACGAATGGTTGCGAGAAGCTAGGCCTAGGGTGCCTACCGCCTGTTGCGCCACCTATTTATTTATTTTTAATTATTTTCCATGCTATACCATGGCCATGGGCCTAGGATATTTCAAGTATGCGTGCATTAATGGCGCTCCTTTGATTTTGTACAGCACCAATGCATGAAAAATCCCGGGCCCGCCGGCAGCTTGTAGACAAAGTCCGTTATGTGGGAGGAGTCGACGGTCTATTCTTACTGGTTTGTGCTAAGATGGCTGGGACATACAGAGCATATGGACATCAATGCTCCGGCCCAGAGAATCTTCAACTCTACTCCAGAGGGACAACGAGGTAGAGGACGGCCTTACATAAGGTGGCGCGCGCAGTTGGAAGGGGACCTCAACCAACATGACGTGCGCAACTGGGGGCAGCTAGCGTTGGATCGAGCTGGCTGGAAGAGGCATGTTGGTTGAAGCCCAGGTCCGCCGCGGACTGTAGCGCCATCAAAAGTAAAGTAAAGTAAAGTAAGGAGAAACTATAGATAATATATCCCCTATAGGTAGGGTTACCAGAAATCAATTACCAGAAAGAATTTCCCGGACAATATACGATCTGAAAAAGAGTACGAAAGTAGGACTCGTGATATTACAAAAAGATACTTTTTTTATTGCGGCAGGCACTTCATATTTTAAGGCCGTGTGTCATTTGCGTTGAAGAATTATTCACAGATGCTTTTCCGACACATAAACTCCTCAAATCTTAGAGCAGAGATTTTCTTAATCTCACACTTTCAATCACATTTAATAAATGTGTATATTAACAACAGAAACTGATTTTAGTCAGATACTCCCACTTTCAAGTGGGCCGCTAAGGGGAAAGAGATAAAAAAATCTATTTTTTTTTGGAAATTTTGCTAGGGACCCGGCTAAATATATTTCACATTTTACAAATAAAAAGGTTGTGTTATAAATTCTGAATTTTGGCATTCACGCATTTTTTAAAATGTTCTAAAACGTTTTTCTCATTCTCAAAAGGAACTCTGTCCCATTAAAAAACCCAAAACAAATTGTATATTTTCTGTGGATTTTTGACGTCTTTAAAATATTGTTTTAGGATTTCAAAAATTAGCAAAAGTGGTTCCACTGTCCGGTGAAGAGAAATCCATCTCCTTTTTGAATGGTATAAAACTGACTAGTTTACTAAATTCATTGTCGAGCAATTCAGCAAAATATTTTATATTTTTAAAATGATTACATACCTACGCAGACTTCAATAGGTAAGATCGCAATTGATATTGAGTACACACTGATGGACATACAATACTCATAAATTAATTCAGTGCTTTCGAAAACTTCTTTTGTCCATTACTAACGTTGGTACCATAAGTTTCAGACTTCAGAAGCAACAAAACAAGTTACGAATCAAAATCACTCACAAAAACGGGAATAAAAATGACACTTTGAAGTTCTGTTAATGTTGAATTTCCATTCCTCTTGATGATAACGAATAGCGAAAAACCCGGACAATCTAGGAAAACTATCTAGGACGTTCCCCGCATAGGCGAAAAAGAGTACATGTCCGGAGAACTCGGACAGATGACGACTCTACTCTACCTGCAGGCGAACTACCTACATTCTTTGTAAGCCTTTCAAAAACCATTTGCCGCAAATGTACAAAATCGTTTTTAAAACAACACCAAAAGCCAAATATTTGAGGTTGAAAAGTCGAAATCACATTAAGAACAAACGCCAAAAAGTATTAATAACATTAAAAACTCACCTACAAATTAGCTTCAAAATCAATTGAAAAGCTTCTAGAAAGATCGCCTCAAAAACCGCTTGAAATATCTTTTGAAATTTAAAAGCGCATGTAGAATCACGGGGAATATAATGCACAAAAAATTGATTCGAAATTCAGACAGAACTAATTTTTATACCCTCCACAGGAAGGTATATTCACTTTGCCATTACGTTTGTAACGCCAAGAAGGGTTCACCGGAGACCATATAAAGTATATATATTCTGAATCAGGATCACATTCTGAATCGATTTAGCCATGTCCGTCTGTCTGTCTGTCTGTCTGTCTGTCTGTCTGTCTGTCTGTCTGTCTGTCTGTCTGTCTGTCTGTCTGTCTGTCTGTCTGTCTGTCTGTCTGTCTGTCTGTCTGTCTGTCTGTCTGTCTGTCTGTCTGTCTGTCCGTCTGTCTGTCTGTCTGTCTGTCTGTTGAAAGCACGATAGCGTCCAAAGGAATTGACCTAGGTGAATGAAATTTTGTGAGACGACTTCTTTTTACCGTCGCCAGGTTGGTATTGAAAATGGGCTATGTCGGTCAAGTAGTTCTGGTAACTCCCATACAAAACCACTATTATACCCACGTCTCTCTCTGTCTGTTGAAATCACGATAGCGTCCGAACGAATCGATTTAGGCAACTGAAATTTTATGAGAGGTCTTATATTTATGGCCTTCAAGTTTGTATTAAAAATGGTCCATGTCGGTCAAGTAGTTCTGTTACCTCCCATACAAAGCCAATTTTTGACCCATAAATCTCTGTCTGTTGAAAGCACGATATCGTCCAAACGAATCGACTTAGGTGAATGAAACTTTGTGAGAGGACTTTTTTTAGCCGTCGCCAGGTTGGTATTGAAAATGGGCTATGTCGGTAAAGTAGTTCTGCTACCTACCATATAAAACTAATATTAGACACATACTAACACGCATGGCAAGCATTTTACACGACTTTTATGCAGTGGAGGGTATCAAAGCATCGGCCAGGCCGATGATAACACTTTTACTTGTTTAATTTGATTAGGTAATGGTCGTTAAAAAAATCGAAATAACAAATAATGCTGCAAACTCCCCATTTTGGGCCTAAATGTTGTGAAAAATTAATCAAATTGTTTCGAAACGCATCGAAATGAATGAAAATTGAATAAACACTGCCACTGTTCGAAATCACTCAGACTTTTAAAAAAATCGTCAGCAGCTACGTTAAAACGTCTGCAATCGTCGACAAAATTTGCATTCCCGTTAAAAGGGTACCTACATTTTAGCCACAAATCCGTTTTTATATTTCAATTAGAAATTTAGTTAATTTTTCGACATCGTGCATAAATGGCGAACGACAATGCTGGGTACTGATTACTCTATCAATCCACGAGTAAAGGGCTCGGTAAAGGGTAAAGAAATGCTAATATATCATGCGTTGAGATGGACGACTTTTCAACTTTTCATCGTGCCTTGGCGAACAATTTGCCCAACACTTCCTACTAGACTACACTGATTAGCTGTCATCTGGTGAAAAGAAAGCCAATCCAACATCACACAGTACCTGTCAGCACTTGATTGGCATGTGCTTTGAGCCGCTCTTTTCCAGAATCTTTTCGCATTTCCGCAATAAGATCGCCACAATGCGTTTCTCACTTCATGTTAACCTAATTGTTTTCCATTCCAGTGATCAGTTCGAAGACAAATTTCCGCATTCGTATCTATATGAGAGCATATACAACAAAAAAATTAGCCCCGCATTCAGGACAGGACCGCTGAATGAGAAGAAAAATGTATTTACACTGAAACGCCTCATTTGAGATGTGCCTTCAATGCCAACTCCTCCCAATCACCCTCACAATGGCTTTAGAACGGCTCTACCGTCTGCTTAGAAATTCTAATTGCACGGAGCGGCCAGGAGTTGTATGCTACACCAAATCGTATTGAAAGGTTTTCAATTTGGTTCTGCTAGCGCGTCCTCATTTCGCATTCACACCTCTGCGCTATAGCTAAGGTCGTGATATGCAGAGGAACAAAAGGACTCTGGTACCGGGATTATTGTCACGACTATCTGCATTTTTTTTTTCGCCTCCTTTCGTTTGTTGTATCTGGCAAAGAGGAGGTGGAATTATGCTATGAATGAAAGATGTCCGTTCATAAATCACTGTCACATGATTCACGAGATCACTTTAGTGCGCAGCTAATGTAGGTTGTAAAGGACTACAAAGGCACACGGCAGTTCCTGTTAATTGTTCAAATCGCGTCGCGTCGCTAGCAACAACCGCCAATGTGACCGTTGATATACGTGATGATTTTAATTCACACAGCGCGCGAGAGACGATGCAAAACCGATCCCTGAGTGGGAGGGCGGAATCATGGAACCATGTTGCAGCAATATTGTCTTTGCCGTTTCCGTGTTCTGGCGATATTAATGAACAACAAGTTACGGTTGACAGCGCGGAATTTGACAACTTAACCTATAAGCGTCGCGTCGGTCGTCCGCCTTTTACACAGTCGACGAACTTCTTTGCGCAATATGTGTACTGTGTAGTCGTAGCCGTCGAGCCGACTATTGTATCTTATCCCAGTTTGGATTTGGACAGTCGGAAATAGAGGTGAACTGGCAGCACATTGTCGTCGACGATTGTACAACACGCGCATGGTGGTTGTTGGTTCTGCTAAACTGGTTGGCCTATTAACGCGCGCTCTGGTGCATTTTGACATCCAGCTATACTAACCGGTGGAATTCAGCGGCTGTCCGAAACACCTGTGGCCGCCGCCAGTTCCCGCTTAATAGAGTGAAAATCTACAATTATGTGCAACATAATAACGATTTCCGATTCATATCTCCCGACTGGATGGTAAAGGTAGTGCCTGTGGTTCGGAAAAATATCCGCGTGATTAATATCGCTGGTCAAGTGTTAGATGGCTAAAGACCTGCATAGCCGTATGGCCGGACGGCTTTTGTTGTGGTACAAAAATTGAGAGCAGCTAGTGTGGAGTGAATTAATTGCATGATTACAAACGGAAACCATAAGCGAGGTGCTTGTGTGTGGTCTGCGTTAAGTGGGTGAACTGCAAATGTTAGCAAGTGCTCTCGCCAAGGTGTTACACCTCGTAGAACGTTGTAATTTAATTTAATTCTAATTCGCAGTAATTTTGTTCATAAGTGGATTGGCAGCACATACCAGGCAGTATCTAGATAGATAGAATTTATTTATTGATGTGAGAATCTTGAACGCTCCTGCTTGGCAAAATGGTCACTAATACACATACTCAACTCAATGAGAGCTATTTATCCACCGCTAGTCACTTCCAGAATGAATTGTATTCTATGCATTATAGATGAGAGCAACATTTTATGCTAATCGGCAGCAATTAACTAAGTGCGACTAATTAGCTTCAAGATAACTTTTGAAATGACAATTTTTACTAATGGTGTCATTGGGAATAACAATTTTTAGCCTTCATCTCTTGAATTTATTATAGGCAGCGCCGGATTTACATTTTTTGGGCCCTAGGCCTTTACAACAAATGGTGCCCTATTTTATATTTCCTTTTATTTATTATCTGGTAAATCTTGTCTATTGACAATGGACCTTACCAATAATCATTTTTACTCATCAACTTAAATATTTTGAGGCCACAACAGATAATTTTAAATGAAAATATTCACCATTGTGAATGCCTGGACACTAAAAATGATTTTATAGTATTCGATAGGTTCCAGTAAATCTGGCCGTCGACTTTAAACCAAAACCAATAGCTGGGACTAGTCAAATGTAACGCTTGACAAGTTTGTTGTGCAAGTGTTTTTATTTACGATTTAAAAAATAAGTTTGTCTGCATTGCCCATTTTGAATATACAGGGTGTTTCGAAGTTAAGTCCCAATACTTTGGGAAATGATTCGTGGGTATAATGTAAGAAAAATAGTTCTACAGTTCAATGTGAATAATATAATTCGCTAAGAATTTAAGAAAAGGCTTACTTTGTACACCTTGACCTAAGATAACAAAAAGAGTTCAGCAGTGTATAAACAAAGTGACGAATATCTCACATATTCTTCTTTACCACCAATGGATCCCCGATAATTTGCTAACTGTTTTCCAATTCACATAAACTTTCTATAGATGTTCGCATTTTCTTCTTTCCGGGGGATTCCGGGGAATTCGAAGCGAACGAAATGCGAACTATAGTATTTTTGGGGTACGTTGATAGATTTAAAAAAAAATATTCAGAAATTGTGGTAAGAGTTACACACATAGATGCATAGTCGCATAGTTTATGTCTATTTAAAAAAAAAAAACAAAACAAACGAAAACTGCAAACTATGTAAAAATGTATAGATATTATTATGAATGTCTAAGACATTAATCTGTATTTAAATATTTAGAAGAATTTGGTGAAGTTTCGTTTTAACCCTTCTGTCAATTATAGCTTTTTATACCTTCCCGTCAACCACAAGGTCTGCCCAGACCTGCACAGGCACACATTTTGCATAAAAATAAAAGTGTCAAAACAGAAAATATAAAAGAATTTATTTCCTTTTTAAAACTCTCGATTTTTATAACCCACGGATTATATTCGCTCTCCTATCTGCAGTGTTACCACCGACATGACTGACACAAAAGAATGAGAAAAAAATGCATGCATCAAATAAAATCATAAAACATGCATAATTTGAACGATTTGTGCGGAAGGTGCATGAATTGACAAACTCTAGTCTTTATCATCTAAGGGTTTACGTTTACGGTACACCTATACTGATTACCAAACCACAGAACAATACGTGTTGACTCTATCATGGAATTTCAGGAAGCTGTGGTCATTGTTTCTTAGAGAAAACTCGGTTCAAAAGTCGGAAAGGTCTGGCCAGACCTTATATTTGACGGAAGGGGTATAATCATAATCTGAAAACGCTTCTGTCTATCAAACGAGTACATTAAAAAAAAATCATCACAGAAAATATTTTCGTTGACCCTGTCCTGAACTTTTAAGAAGCTATTGGCATTATGTTTTAAGGTCAGAAAGGTCTGGCTAGACCTCATAGTTCACAGAAGGTTTAAGTGATGAAGAATAGGAAGGCTGGAAGGATCGTCATGTAAATTCTTTTATGAAGGTTTTTACTAGTAGATTTTCCTTCCCTCTTTTTTTTTTTTTAAATTGTGTGATATTTTTGTCATAAAATATATAATTTTTCAGTAGTATGGTAGTTTTACCATATCTCTGTAAATTGTGCAATAGTGCCTATGTGAAGAACAATGCATCTTTTCTGCTACAGTAAAAATGTTATGTTATGTTATGTTATGTCATGTAAATTCAATTTCAATTGTTGCGTTTGCTTTGCAGTTTTCGTGGTGCCCCATCTGTCGTGATGCCCTAGGCCTGGGCCTAGTTGGCCTAAGGGTAAATCCAAGTCTGATTATAGGTCACAATAGATTTCATTCTATATGAAAAGTGAGTTCGTTGAAATTACTTATGGGATAAGTACCAACAATGGCTATAAGTAGGTACTGAATGCGCGTTGAAATTAGTTATAGCCGGACAGGCTGATTTCTGACAGTATATACGGAATGGCGCCTGTATATATGAAACTTCAAATCAAATGACCAACAGCTTCAATGTGACGGTGACCAACAGCTTCAATATGAACAGCTTTAGTGGAGAAATACACAAAAGAGGCTAAAAGCTAAATAGGATTTATTTGGTGCTTTTCCTCTGGTATTATGATGTCTTTTGACTGGCCACAAAATTCAACAACTGATTGATTGAACGGGTCGAGATGGATTTACATACTCGAAAAAAATAAATAAAATTAACTGCTCTAAAATTCCTGACAAATTTGACGCAATTACCGCAATTACGAGACATTCTGTTGACGCTCAAAATCTAGTAGATCTGCCTTGATATTGCACCCAAGTATAGTAGCTCTAGCTCAGTTACGATGTTGTTCTTCGGCATAAATATTTGATGTTTAGCATGTGAGAATTCCGAGTCTTTCGTCAACTTTTAGTTTAGTGTCCTATTCCTATCCATGTAAAGACTCAAAGATGTTACTCTCACCGGTGCTACTGTAATGGGGCACTGTATTCAGATGTATAGCATGGAATCAACCTGCAGGCTGCAGCTTATTCTTGCCAAATTTCGGAATCTATACATATAATAAAACTGTAGCAATTTTCGTTGTCAGCTAAAAACTCGAAAACTACTGGACAGATTTGAATGAAACTTTTTTTAAAATGTTCCTTAAGACTGTGAGACTGCTATAGGCTATGTCGTTTATAGCCACGTCCTTAGGAACAGTTTTTAGCCAAAATGTATTTTTTTAAGTGAAAATATATACATATACATATACCTTGCTACAAAGGGATGTTTATACTTTTGCGATCGTGCGACAGGACAAACAAAAACAAAACAAGACTAGCATACGTATACTACACTGGATTGATTTGTTTTCGCAGTGAGTGCTATGGTCAGTTGTATGAAGGTATGTACATTATGATCGTATGTCCGATGACGGATGGGGATGGGGTGCTTGCTGCAGTATGGCATGGGGTATATTAAATCTTTATTTTCATAATACAAAACAGAATTTCATTCTGGTGGTATGGTAACAGTGTAGGTTTGGGGTAGGTAGTTGCTTGGATTTCATAGGAAGAGGGAAACAAAGGAAAGGAAATGCAGTATTACAAATAAGTAGCAAGATCTAGGAGAAGGATACATTTTCTTTTTCTTCTAAAAGCGCGAATACTACTGGATAGATTTCAATGAAACACAAAGTGTAATTTTTAATGAACCAAATATAATTTTGTGCGAGCGGGCAAGGCGACCACACGGGTCCAGCTAGTCGTCAAATATAATCTAATAGTTTAACTGCCCTGAGAAAGCTTCTTAATTCAGTCGGCATACATTTTAATTACTGTTCTATTCGCCCAACAAATAAAATCAAAATCACACGAATAATTGCCAGAAAATATATCTATATATAAATTTTATTTTGTTTTGCTCAATCTTGAAGCCTTTAGATGGTTCTTATATTTAGTTTTTGACACCTTCTTTGACAGACCTGTGGAGAATAAGATGTATCTGTTAATAGCTATCATATTTGCTACATGACTATTTATCCTCTAGGAAAATAAAGTTCGGTAACATTATGGAGTTTGTCAAAGGAACAAACTTTCTGAGTCATAATGCAACTAACAAAATTAAAATCTATGCTAAAGGCGGATTCCAGAAACGTAAAAAAGATAAAAAAGATGTCCAGTTCAGCGGTAAATGCTTCAAGTTTAATCGTTACTATTAGGTAAAGACGAAAAACTTAAAAAAAAAACTTTGTCCGCGGTAATCCTAAAAGATAATAAATCGATTAACGTGAAATAAATTTTATAACATTCTCCACCTTCAAAAAATCCAGTAAGGCTGTTTTCTTAGCTTAAATGTTTATTGTATCGTATCGTATCGACTGACGATATTGCTGCTTTTATAGATCTTATCATCATTCCGCGGTTCTTACACGGTCTCTCGATCTCATTTATAGTGCTATCTCTATATATATAAAACAAAGTGGAAAAAACGGTTTCCCTCTGTCGCCCGTAATTTTCAAGCGATTTTGTTGATTTTTTTTTAAATGTCAGTAATTACGGTGATTGGGTGATAGGCTAAACAAATTCAAAATAGGACAAAGTGCCGTGGCACCGCCCATACAAAAAAAAACATTAAAAATCTCGAAAACCACAGAATCGATTGAGCTCAAACTTACAGATAATCTTAGGTATTGGCTGTGGAGTGCTCCTGTTAAGATTGGTCAAAGTTGGACAAAGGGGCGTGGCACCCCCAATACAAAAAAACATTGACTGAAAATCAGTGAAACATTGAAATAAAAAATTAAAAAAAGGCATGGCGAAGCTGGCGGGGGTTCAGCAAGTATTGTATGTTTTAGACTCAAAACTCAAGAGTCAAGAGTATTGTCCTTGTCCATTCCTCACAATCTTGTATTACTCTGAACTCTTAAATTTGTAAAGACGCTAGAGCAAAGCGTTTTCTGGTATCACCTGATTTGTTTAATGATTGTTGCTTCATCTGTAAACTTCAATCGAGAAACTACACTTTTAAGAATTAATTTCTTAAAAATTAAAACACTGTGTATCATAAATATAAAAGCTTTAAATATGTCTGGTCGACCAAAAAACAAGGCTTTTGAGGAGCTAGGTTTTGTTTGGGTGAAAACAAACAACAAATACTCAGCACATTGCACAATTTGCAGGAAAAATCTTCAAAATAATGCTGAAACACGTCTTCGCAGACACAGGTAAATAATGGTGTATTTTAATTTCCATTGATTTACCAAACTATGATGTTTTAATTATCTGTATTTTGCAATAGGAATGGTTGTACACTCAGAGAAAAATACCATGGAAACAATAGGAATTCCCATTCATTCAATGCGTTTTTACTATTAAAATTGGTCAATGCGATTTATCCTATTAAGATTACAGTGTACACATTATTAAAGTTATAGTATGGTTTGCAGTTTTAAAACAATGGTTTATCATATTGATAATTAATGTGATGTACTTTTCTTTTAATAATGACGTACCATTGACGTTTCAAAAGGAGTCTACTATTAAAGTCATGTTGCATACCATTGAATCTATCTGACAACATAATTAATTCATAGTACACATACTTTTGTTTCAATAAGAATATACCATTGAAACTATGTTGCACCCTTTTAAATAATAAAAGTACGTCGTTTTGTTTCAATAAGGTATCACTATTGAAGCTATATGATTTCCTTATTGCTTTAATACGACATACAGTATTAAATTTATGCGATAACACTATTATTTCAATGGCATTCAACCATTGTTTTTATTAGATTGTGGCATTGAATCAATAGTGTATCCTTTTAAATAATAAAAGGATGTCCCCATTATTTCAATTAGGTCTTACCATTGAATTTATGGGAATTGCAGTTGGTTATACTATTGAATCTATGCGATTCACACATTGTTTTAATATGAAAATCCTATTAATTTAATAGTGATCATATCATTATTCTAATAGTGTCTTCAGATTGAAACTATGCTGTGTACTATTAGATAATAAATACTTACTCGCCGTTGAATCCCTGAAAACCATTCGAATCTTAAACCATAAACATTTTGTGTCGGAAAAATATAATGTTTATTTATCTTAAAATACACATAAGTGTGATAGTATCTACACATTGCTTAAATATATTAAAAATACTTCATTCAGAATGTTTCTACAGTTCAATTTTAATTTAATCTAATTTTAATTTAATTTTGAATAGGTAAGTGTACCTATACACAATAATATTTTATAAACTCATTAGAATTTTTTTAATCGAAAAGCTGTTTTTCCATTTCCAAGCAAATGCAAATGAATTGGAGGACCGTCAAATTCAAAAACGCTTTTTAAAACGTGTTTGTCCACATTTTTCTTTTCGACAATGTAAGACTGAAAATGTTCACTAAAATATGCAACTTTCCACTCACTGCAAATCAAATATAAAGTTGAATTATGTATCAACATTTCTTTAATTTCGAATAGTAGAATCTGACTTAAAATAGATGTTGTTAAGAAAAAATGTTTTTTATATACTTTTCCTCTGAAAGATATATTTTTTAAGCAGTAGCAGTTCGATAAGTTTATAACAGTCTGGTTAATTTTCTTATAAATTCCGCTTAAGTCGGATGGGATTACGTCGTTTACTGAAAATGTCAAGTCCTTTTCGAAAAACGTTTCAGTTGAAAGAAGATGTGCAAATTTCAAGCCAGCCTGAATCGAGAGCGTGTAAGGAATGTTAACTCTAGAATTAGTTACTTTAGCTGAGTTTTTATAGGGCTTATGAAGTGCTTCAAAGCGCATACACCACAAATGTTTTAACGGACCGCATTTTCGAATCGCTGTTGGGTAATGCAACAAAAAATGGAACTTGGGTTTCAATGTGTCTTTAAATAATGCAATGTATAAAGAATTATGCTTTGAAATAAGATGCTCTAATGATTTAAGATTATGTTCATTAAGAGATGACAATAAAACCAAATCTACTATTTTTATCAAAACAATCAATAAGCTCCATACTTTATTATTTTCAGGGACTAAGTCGCCAACCATCAGTGATAAGAAGTTAACAAATGTCATTGTTTCCCGAGCTGTCATTTTTAAACAATTCGATTTTAGAGCAGCCAACGTTAATGGAGGTGAAATATTGCCAATTTCAGTTTCCCCATAATCAAACATCTGCTTACGGAAGTTTAGAGCTTCTAATGAAAAACATTTCGAAGTATCAATTAAATGTAGTATAATTTTTGTGATGTCATATTTACAAATGCCTTCAAAAAGATCGTGCATAATGTCATAACAAAAGTTATCTACAACATGAAATGTCGGAATTTCATTAAAAATCGATTTTTCTTTAATCCCTGTTAACTTTTCATTGTTTATTAGAATATCAGCGTCGTAATTAAGTGCATTGCGTATAGCATCTTTTGCTTCAACAACGTCTGTTTGCATTTCAGACCTATTTCTTTTGCAAGACCGACAGTAAAAATTAGAACTAAAGCTACATGAAAAACCAAGATATGTGTTTAGACCTAAATTATCCCCAAGAACAAAAGCTAATATAAAATGGATATGAAATTTCTCATCGTCGACTTCAATGGTTAGACCAATGGTTTCCAAATTCTTAATTTGATCTACAAATGGCCTTAATGTATATGCATTTCCAAAAGCTGATCGGTCTTTTGTTTTAAAAAATCCAGCAACAAAAATATTACTGAGCTTAGACAGATGATGTTTCGGAATTGTCGGAAATGTATAATATACACCACACACTGATTGCGCCTTAGCATGTGAGCCTAAAGGATTGTCAACACCAAAATCGTCCAGGTATAAAACGTAAGGAATTGTAAGTTTTCCTTGGAAAGACAAAACTTTTGACTTCCATATACTGCCATTTATTAAATTACAAAATATATCAGAACTAGTTTTTTCTAGGTCTTTTGTATTTGCCAAAGTTTGTTTCAGTATATCTCCAGATTCAAAAAATTTTTTGAATTGAAATTCTAAAGGCATTATAATTCCAGTCGTTTTATTTGCGTCGATTGCTGGCAAATAATTAACAATTATTTCGCAAACTTCTTCATTGATTATATAGTGTAAAGGGTTTTTATAAAACCCTTTACGTTCCATTTCTTTAATAAATTTGTATTCAGAATTTATATAATTAAAAGGATAAATAAGCGGCTGCAGTATACTCCAAGCTAAACTCCTGTTTTCTGCATTTTCAATTAAGGGTAATATATTTGATACTATAACATGCGCTAAGGGCTCTGTTATTTTTTTCTCTATTGTATTTATTATAAAAGAAACATTTTTTCTATTAAAGTTATTATTATTATGTAATTCTAATGCAAATTGAAGACCAGAGATTTGTTTAAGAGAATTGAATTCGTCTATTGTGTCAGTTACCAAACATGCTGAATTAGGAATGTTTTCCTCACTTTGAGTATTATGAAGGCTCTTGCTTTCTTCACCTACAATTGATCGCTTGCTTCTAAATTGCATTGGACTTACCGCATATTTATGAACTCGGTCCAGATGCCTTTTAAAAGAATACAGGCTTGTAAACTTTTGTGAACATTGAGTTTGCATGCACTCTATGATTTCATTTTCTTTAATTATATGGCATGATTTAATGTGCTTTATTAAAACTATCGAAGATGAAAAAGATGATAACCCTTCAGGACATAGAAAACAGAAAAACATTTCAAGGAATTATTGTTTAAATTTTTACAAGAATTAAACTAAATTATTCAGTGAAAACTGAGTTATGATGAATCATTCAATCATAAAACTAAACTGTAGTAAATAAACAATTCAATTGTTGGAAAGCTATAAGTTGCATAATCTTTCAAATCAAGTAAACTGTATTTCGAAAGTGATGTTAAAAAAAATCAAAGATATTGTACCCTTTCGAAACATAGAAAGCAGGAAAAGTTTTCAAAGAAAATTTAATGAAATTATTCAGTGAAAACTGAGTTATGATGAATCGTTCAATCATAAAACTAAACTGTAGTAAATAAACAATTCAATTGTTGGAAAGCTATAAGTTGCATAATCTTTCAAATCAAGTAAACTGTATTTCGAAAGTGATGTTAAAAAAAATCAAAGATATTGTACCCTTTCGAAACATAGAAAGCAGGAAAAGTTTTCAAAGAAAATTTAATGAAATTATTCAGTGAAAACTGAGTTATGATGAATCGTTCAATCATAAAACTAAACTGTAGTAAATAAACAATTCAATTGTTGGAAAGCTATAAGTTGCATAATCTTTCAAATCAAGTAAACTGTATTTCGAAAGTGATGTTAAAAAAAATCAAAGATATTGTACCCTTTCGAAACATAGAAAGCAGGAAAAGTTTTCAAAGAAAATTTAATGAAATTATTCAGTGAAAACTGAGTTATGATGAATCGTTCAATCATAAAACTAAACTGTAGTAAATAAACAATTCAATTGTTGGAAAGCTATAAGTTGCATAATCTTTCGAATCAAGTAAACTGTATTTCGAAAGTGATGTTAAAAAAAATCAAAGATATTGTACCCTTTCGAAACATAGAAAGCAGGAAAAGTTTTCAAAGAAAATTTAATGAAATTATTCAGTGAAAACTGAGTTATGATGAATCGTTCAATCATAAAACTAAACTGTAGTAAATAAACAATTCAATTGTTGGAAAGCTATAAGTTGCATAATCTTTCAAATCAAGTAAACTGTATTTCGAAAGTGATGTTAAAAAAAATCAAAGATATTGTACCCTTTCGAAACATAGAAAGCAGGAAAAGTTTTCAAAGAAAATTAAATGAAATTATTCAGTGAAAACTGAGTTATGATGAATCGTTCAATCATAAAACTAAACTGTAGTAAATAAACAATTCAATTGTTGGAAAGCTATAAGTTGCATAATCTTTCGAATCAAGTAAACTGTATTTCGAAAGTGATGTTAAAAAAAATCAAAGATATTGTACCCTTTCGAAACATAGAAAGCAGGAAAAGTTTTCAAAGAAAATTTAATGAAATTATTCAGTGAAAACTGAGTTATGATGAATCGTTCAATCATAAAACTAAACTGTAGTAAATAAACAATTCAATTGTTGGAAAGCTATAAGCTGCATAATCTTTCAAATCAAGTTTCAACTATCATAAAATACGGTATTAATCTATTTGATAATTGAGCGGTGGAAAGTGATATTAAAAAGAATCTTTTCAACTGGGTAGTTAATACAGTTATATAAATAATGATAATGTTTTTTTTTTTTTTTTAATCCAGCAAATAATTAGACTTTACTTTAATCTTTTATTGAAATAAAATTACAATATCACAGACATGTTTCTTTGTCTTCATTTAAAAAATTTATGAGGCTGGTTACATTTGTGGATTTTGGAGTTTCAAAATCGTAAAAATAATTTTCTAAGAAACTGTAAACAGGTTTTCCCTCAATCGGATATTTAAAGTTCATTACATGAAAGAGTTTAAATGTAGTATCTAAACACTTTAAAAATGATGAAAATTTATAAAAAATACCGTCGTAAAAGGTATAAAAGCTGTTTAATGCTGTCTTTTCTGGTCCTATTGCAGCTATAATAGGTTGAAACGACATACCTCTCTCGAAAATCCGCTTCTTTAATTCCTCTAGCTTGCTGTTGAACTGTCCGACTGAAATGCAGTGGAGTATTGTTGCTTCTTGAGAGTCTGCTATACTCGGCTTCCACTTCTTTCGTCCACTTGCCTTATTGGGATTCGACAGTATGGGTGATTTTAACACTGCGTGTAGAAGGAGAAATGTGATACAATCACGAGAGCCTGAAAGAAAAGAAAAGGTTTTAAAAATACTTAAAGTAGTAAAAGCCTTGAACTAATTACTCTTTAGCACTAAGAAAAGTCTATATTAGGCCTAGATCAGTAACACAGAGCTCAGTAAAGGACTTTCAGGTAAATACGGACCAAATCTGTCAAAAAACGGCTGATGTCGGTTTCAGTAGAAAAAAGTACTTGATTGTAGTGGTGTTTTAATAGTTTCTACTAACTCAGACATCATCCTTGTTTAGTAAAGCGACAGTGGTTAAATTTGTATAAATAACAATTTCTGCAAAGCTACGTAAAGCTGAGTAAATGATTACGCGATGTATAACTAAACTACATCGTACAAGTGTGTTAAAAAAATCTAATAAATACGGCTGTAAAAGCGTATTTTAAATTATTAACTAGTAATGGTTAAACGAAAATATTTTACAGAAATTCGACTTACTGCTATCAATATCTTTGTCCAACTCTTGCAAGAGTTTTATTGATGGCTTGTCTTTGATATGCTGTTTGAAGTACACTGAAATAGTCGATACAAGTAAAGGCCATTTGTTGAACAGCTTTGATGTGTTTTTGGGTTGCGATATGTTATAATCTATTTCCACCTGTAGTAATAAAAATCGTAAGAAGTAAAAATTTGCTAAATAGTTTGTTTAAATAAATAATTACCAGCAAATGCCCAAGCGCGTGTTTGAAAAGTGGCCACTTTTTTAAAATGTCTTCATCTGGTCTTGTAATGTCGAACTTTCGGATGTGAGCTACTTCTGCCCATTTTGCTTCAACATCCGCCCATGGCTCATTATTGTGTTGTAACCAAACGATGGTATCTACTTCTGTTGGAAGTGGATTTAGTATAGATATTGATGAACACGATCTGTCATTTTCTGAATCTGTATTTTTGGAAGAAGATATTAAAAAAAAATTTAAAATAAATGTCCCAAATCAAAGGTCTATTGATGAGCCCACACTACATCGAGATGAAACGCATTTTGCAGTAAATGCCACTAAATGTGCAAACATTTTATAAAAGTCCCAATCTTATTAAAAGTGGGAAACATTGTTTGTTAAAATATTTAAAAAAGCACTCACTTTGTTCCTTCAGCAGCGATTTTTCAAACTTTCTGCCTTTTAACCTTGCATTAACAGCCTTGTCATGCAGTTTTCCAATTGGATTTAGGCCCCGACCTCTTCTTTTGAAATAATAGTCCTTTTATTTACATAATATAGAAATTACAAAATAAAAATGTTAGAAAAGATAGTTATACCTACTCGAAATAAACAGATAAGTCAAAAGCTAAGGGACTCAAAGATGGAAATAATTTCGGAAATATGAAATTGTAATTATCAAGCATTAAACGTTTTAGACGGAGTACATCTTCTATATACAAACGGACATCTAGCTTTCGGAATTGAACTATTAAGACGTATTCAAACTAAATATGTGTTTTAGGCAAGATGTGTATTCATTTTATTGAGTATTCAAGTCTTCTCCTATATTTTTTAGACATGGAGTTACTACCACATTACCACAAACACAAAAAGCATGACCTTCTTTGATTCTACTAGAACACAATGCATTTAACATTTAACAAAATGCATTCCGTTCTTTCATAATTATTGTTAATTATCATACTTAGACCGATTGGCTTTCTTCTTGTTTTTTGTCGGAGGTTGCTACTATCCGATGGAGCACTCAGACACAACTACTGGTCCATTGTACTGCCAAACAGACACCTTACTTTACTGTACTTAGTTTTCCCGTCTTTCGAAGAAAGATGAGAAGGAGCTTCAGTGATGAAGAGCTTAGATTTTCGGCACTCACCACGTCAACCCCAAAGATCCGCCACCTGATGCAAGCAAAGGCAGGACAACTACAGAGGAAGTGTTCCGCTGTATCGTCGTCCTCTCCACAAGCAGGACAGATGGAGGTGTCGCTCAAGCCCAATACATTGAAGTGTTTGGCAAAAGCTTGGAGGCCCGAAAGGACGATACCGATACCGATACTCATGTTCACGAGAAACCCAAGTATCAATATGGATGACCTAACCAGAGAGATCTTCTTCTGAACCCAGCCTGGCAAGCTAATCCGCGATCTCATTTCCCTGGATACCAGTGTGACCTGGGACCCAAACAAGTTTGACCGTGTTTAGCCTACCGACCAAGTTCAGAGAAAGCTTGAGTTCGAGCACTAACTTGGACGAGGTTGGCTTAATAAATGGGGCATGCAATCTAAAACAAAATAAAAACTAAATAAGAAAGCTCACACAACATTCCGAAGGAAACACGGATTTGATAGCATTTGAGCTACTCACTATATCCTCCATTTTCATTTTCATTTTCTGGTCAGAGAAACTATCTACGATGATAGACGTTAATGTTTCTCTATGATTATCACTTAAAGATTTATTTTGCTCATAGAATTTGACTATGTCAATTTTTGGGATTTGTCTAATAGCTGAGTCAATTCTGATTTGTTGAAATTTGAAGATCTGGGTGAACCGATAGCTGTTGAAGTGCTTGGTGATGTACACGCCGACGAGTGTTGTTCATGAGAAGTACTCGTAAGAGTGGAACAGTGTCGTTCAACCCATTCTTTACAGATGTCACTTTCCACAGTACTTGCCTTAAGACAAAAATAAAAATTAATAGAATATGCAGAAGTTAAAACATGTAAAGTATAGGTATTTTACATTTTGTCTCCATAAGTTCAAGTGATGTCGAAATTTTGCTCGTATTCCAATTTGCTGAATTGGAAACATATCATCGATGTCCTTATTCGTTAAGACTAAAAGGCTTTCGAAATCTACTCCACAAGCTGATAAATTAAATTCGTTTTTCATGTAAAATTATTATACATTAAAATAGGTATGTTATGTAATTATTGTCTTAAATATTACCAATGACACGATCAAAAACTGCTTCGTCAAATTCAAATTGTTGGCAAATTAAGTCCTTAAGTTTCTTATTGCCCGAGCATAATTCGACACTAGTGAATTCAATTTGGGAACAATTTTCTTCAAATTCAGTATCAACCTCTTCAATTAAGTCTAATAATATATCGCTTTCTTCGCCTGGGTCCATTTTTGTTGCGTAGGTATATATGTAGCTTGTTGAAAAGAATATCATTTTGTTACTGTTTGTTCATTAAAAAGGCAAATCGTGCAGTTGCAATGGCATGGTTTAAAAGTTTCCACTTTAATGCAATGTACAAAGCGTACATTGCAGCTTTATGGAACCGAAGAGTATAGAATTTTCAACTATTTTCAAATAAAGCTTAAGCTAATTGACCAGAGTACACTGTTTTTATTGTGTTGTGTTTGAACACATTGTTTGAATATTTTTGTCACAAAATAATTTTGCTTCGAAGTGGCTATTCACCCGTTGCATATAACTGACTTCTCTGTCTACAGTTCGAGACACGGCTGCTTAATTTAGGCATATTTTAGGATATTTTCATTAAAAATAGATTTTTAAAGCAATAAGTTGGGCCCAAAACGTACCGAATGATATACTGAAGTTTGAAGCCTTTGCCTTTGCCACAACTTGACGCATTTAACTTTTGACATTTCGCTATATAGACGGGTCTCGAACGACGCACGGGCGAATAGCAATCCCCACTTTTCTAACTGGTGCTCAAATATTAAAATTATTCAAATGATTGAACAACTTTGGCGCCATTATGTTATGCGGGAGCATATAGTTTTATTTGAAAATTGTTGAAATCCTAAAGTGCAAAATACGAAAAGAAATCATTGCAGAATTTAAATGATGTGTTTAATTAAAGTGTTTATATCATGCTGAATAGTTCAAGTAATAAGGGATTCTGAATTATTGTTTGAGAGAATTACATTAACAACAACTTGTAGACACAGTCACTTTGGTAGGAATGATATTCGAACTACACCACTAATTCATCATCAGACTCCTTTTAAGTGATTGTTTGAATACTTTTGAATTCTGACAATCAATTCTCCGTATATGTATAATCTACTTGGGAAGACATTTCTGTTTTCCCTTGTCAGGAAATGAACTTGCATTTCGTTTGTCAATTGACCAAGTGACTACCACTTGCCCCAACTGAGCGATGAGTACAAGCCTGTCCAACTGGTGATTAGAACGGAGGAGAAGACCAACCTCTGTGCGTTGTTGTTGCTACGAGGTGTTTTTTTGTTTATTGTCGTTCTCTCGGGTTTTCTTCGCCTGTTTTCTGTTTATAAGTTAACCGAGCAAATCAGAAAAAATACCATACCACCTTACTTACAAATTTGGACTCAATTCATTAAAAGGAACATAGGTAAACTTGTTGATCTCACCGCACAACGAGCCCTCGCTTGAATTATTGTTGAAGCACACGGTTATGATGGCATCATTGGACTGTACCACAACTATTTCCTTTTGTTTTTCGATAATTTCATTTATTTTATTATATGTATTTTGTAACTATAACACTTTTGACATGAACTTTAAGGAAACAAACAATAAAGCGTTAACTTTGTCGCTTAACAGCGCAATTTTGGTTTTATGTATTCGCCTAGCTACTCTTTTCTGATGGGCTCGTGGAATGAATGAAACTGCTCAAAGGAAACTTGAAAATTTAGATTCGATTCGTTATACAATTAGGTAAAGAAAGATCATCATAAGGTAACCTTTTTTAACTCACCGCATAGCGAATCTCGTGATTTATTGCTGCTTTGAAGCAGACAGTTGACTAGTAGCCTAACTATATTTCTTTCGTTTTTCGATAATCAGTTTTGTGCTATTATATTTAGAAACCGTAACACTTTTTACGTGAAGTTTAAAGAAACAAACAATAAAATATTAACTATTTCACGAAGTACCCTATCTATACCCAATATGAAACCAATGTCCAATATGAAACAAAGGCATTCAAATAAGGGCGATGAAAAAGTGGAAAAGTTTGTCAAATATGAAATTTTACATTTTTACAAAAGAACGAAATCCAATATGAAACAAAGGAATTCCAATAAGGGCGATGAAAAAGTGGAAAAGTTTGTCAAATATGAAATTTTACATTTTTACAAAAGAACGAAACTTACAAATTTGGATTCAATTTATTAAAAAGAACATAATAGGTAAACTTTTTTAACTCACCGCACAGCGAACCCTCGCTTGAATTATTGTTGAAGCACACGGTTATATGATGGCGTCATTGGACTGTAGCCAACTATTTCCTTTTGTTTTTCGATAATTTCACTTCTTTTATTATATTTATTTTGTAACTATAACACTTTTGACTAGAAATTTAAAGAAACAAACAATAAAATATAAACTTTTTCACTTTACTGCGCAATTTTATTTTTATGTATTCGCCTTCTCTGATAATGTGCTCGTGCTCGTGCCTCGTGGAATGAATGAAATTATGAAACTGCGTAGTTAATTTTCAGAGGAAAATGTTGCAGCTGCAATGGCATGGGTTAAGAGTTCCCACTTTTGGTTTTACAAAGCGTACTATTTATACAGAAATATTTTCATTTTATTCTCCAATATATTTTCACACATTATGTGAATATGGGGAGTGCGGAATCCGATTAATACACAATGAAATTATTATAAATCGTCATCTGAAAATTATTTTTCTCCATACGCCATTTTGGAGTATTTGATTTTAGCCTAATTGACAGGCTAAATAACTATCGTCAGATAATTTTCTGATGCTGTTGTATGGTGGAAAACAAGGTAATAATTATCCTAGGCTAATTTGTTTGTGTTCTTTTTGCTCGAGATTTGTTTGAATGTTTAGGAGAAAATTAAACACGAATTTATATTTATTAAAAGTGTGCAAATAGAAATACATACTCATATCCACGAGTATATATATATATATATATACTCAGGTATATAATGTCAAAAAAGTTGCCGAAGATAATTATTTAGCCAAATTGTCACACGGGCTTATGGCATAAATTTAAAATAGAATTTAATTGCATTTTTTGACAATGCGTCGAGGCATTCTCATTCTCAAACCAAAGCGAAA
The DNA here is from genome assembly GCA_949372485.1 of Cheilosia soror. Taxonomy (NCBI): domain Eukaryota; kingdom Metazoa; phylum Arthropoda; class Insecta; order Diptera; family Syrphidae; genus Cheilosia; species Cheilosia soror. Next base: position 139,086,408 of record OX443561.1, on the reverse strand, counting down.
CTCGAAAGCGGAAGTGGATAATACCTTAATAAGAGTCAAGGGTATAAACAGAAACACCTCTAAAACTATTCTTTAATTCAATATGTTTTTTATGTGGCCTACACTTTTCAATATGTTTAGTGGGAACTTTGAAATTTACAACGCAGGCAACAGAGACAGCAGACCCACGCTTACCCAGCTGGCGCCAAATTTTAAAAGGACAATCACATTAACTTTATAGGGTTACCACATTAATTTTTATAGGGCCATCACATTAATTTTATAGTTTTTGCAGTAGAATATATGCAATCCCATTATTTATCACTAATTAATGGTATAATAATATAGAAACAATAGTATACTTACTTTAAGATCTATGCTGTACCTGCTTAAATTAATAGTAGAGTACCATTCAAGTAAGTTATTCCTTTAAGTTAATACTAAATACTATATATAGGAATATAGGTGACAAAGCATTGATTTATACTGCAATTATATGATACTCTTACGGCCATAATCCCCTTATTTTAAACTTTTCAATTTAAACCCAAATCCATGATATTCACTCAAAAACATGATTTAAGCCCATTGGATTAAACATCCATTTAACGCGGATTTAGAACGCGGATGTATCAGTTTAAACCCATTTTTAGATTTTAACCCGTTTTAAACCTACTAATGTTAAATTTCACATAAAATGCATTTTTTTGTTTATCTTATTTGGAAATTGATTTGATGTTGTGTGCCAATAAATTAATTTTAATGCGGGTGTACATTTTAACCCATCAGATTAAAGTGAGTGAATAATATTGGCCTATAATCTGTACTTCTATATGTCAATATTATATTAGTGAAATTATAGAATACTGGCATTCAATCAATGCGATCGTAGATTTAAGTCAATGATGGTGAGCATTCTTACAAGATTATCATAATATAATCAGTTAATACTATATATACCACCATTGCAATAATGGTAAATTTACTTTTAAATCTGGTTACATAAAAAGTATTATACAATAAAATCAATAGGAATGACACTATTAAATATCAATTAAAATATTGTACAAATTAATGATGTAAGGCTTCAGTTATAGCCATCAGAAAAATCCATCCGTAAAAACACGAAACAGAACAAAACCGACACATTTAGCCATAGCATATCATATAGGAATTCAGTGGAATACTTCGTGAAACTGGTTGAGAAGTTGAACAGAAAAAGTTTTTCGTACGGAAAAATAAAGAAATTCCTTTTTTTAGAAAATTTAAAGATCAATTGCTTAATTTCTTTTGACGAATTAGTTTTATAATTCAAAAGCAACATTTTAAGACCAAGATTGAGTTCAACGATTGAGTTTAAGTGCTACAAAAAAGTGAAACAATTTTTTTACGGATGCATTTTCCTGATAGCTATAACAGCAGCCTAATTAACATAAGAATAATGATATATATACTATTAATTTAATTCTGTTTCCGGTTAATGTAATAGTATTTAATTTGACGATAAGCAATAGTACATGAAATTATTGCATTAATAGGATAAAACCTATTATTTTTTATGGATGGAAAAACTGTACTATTGCTTCAATAGTTTGAATACTATTAATTCCAGTTTTATTTAATTCTAAAGTATTATACCATTAAAGCAATATGATCGTAAACTAATTTCAATAGGATTGACAATATTAATAATGAATGGTATTGTCTTATTGTTGTTAATAGGACAATCACATCAATGTTAAAGGAAATTTACTATTAAATCAACATTTCGTCCTTTTAATTTAATAGTATCACGATTGCGTCTCAATAATAGTACAAAATCCCATGAAAACTATTATATTAATAGGAAAAACTTATTGTTTACCGTACCATAAAAACAATGGTCGTAGTTTTGATTACTTATGGGATATTTTTCCCTGAGTGTAAGGTATCAGCTGCGACATCTGAATCGGAAGATGTCTCAATGATTATTTTGGTAGATGGTGACAACAACCAGAGCTCCGACAAATATAACTCTGAAAACGCGGTAAAAAGCTAATGTTTGTTTTTAATATAAAATTAATGACCAACACAAACTATTCTTTTAGATGTCTGTCTCTGTTACAAATATTGATAAAGGTGACAATTAGAACGCAATGGTTATCAATACTCTTGTGAGTAATTGATTATTTTCTGGTATAATACATTTTAGTTTGAATTAATTCTAAATTTGTACTTAAACCTAAAGGAATAAGACCCATTGAGAAGTACTTCAATTCAAGCATTATCAACAGCTCCCAGAACGCTTTCGGTTGGGGAGTTTTTAAGCGAGACCCAGTCCAAAGTCATTTCAACATCATAGTTTTTTGGAACGTGGCTGCAATTAAAAACACAAATCTGGCAAATCTAGCGAAAAAAAATTCTCCAAATTCCTGCTTCTTCGGCTCAAATTGAGAGAGTTTTTTCAAGCTGGTCGCATGTGTTCCATGCCGAGAAATCGTCTAACATTTGAACGATCTAAAAAGCTTTTTCATGTATACTATTCACTTCGATGTTGAATTTGAATAAGTTCTCATTGGCAACTCTTTTAAAACAATGAAGTTTGACATTAAGCTTAATAAAAAATAGTATAAAGTTGTTCTGTTTTGTTTTTTTGAAATAAAAAATAATAGGAAATTTTACAGCAAAAATTAAGAAGAAAACTTGTTCTAATAATTATCTACATTGTCTACGTTGTTAACATGGACATGTTGACAAATGTAAATTGTTTACGTTGTATTCTGTCTACACGTAGACAACCGTGTAGTCTACATTCTTAGTCTACATGGCACAACACTGATTTCCTTCCCTCTCTATGAAAGCAAGGGGAAAAGTGATTGGTTATGTGGTTTGAGTCTTCACTGAATTGGATGATGAGCCTTACATTTCATTTCATTTTATTATATAGAAAAGGCCTTGAGATAAAATCTCATTTATGGCTTTAAAAATATACATTTAGAATTAAGAGATATAAAGAAAAAATCGAAATCTTAAGAAACATAATTAAGAAAATTATATACACTATTATATAATTATAAGAAAAATAAATATAAATTTAAAAAAAAAAATAAAAAAAAAAAAACAATAGTGAAGTGAATTAATGAATAAATAAAGAGTGAAAAAGCAAGGTTACGTCTGGGTTCTGGAGATGATCTGTAATCGAGCGGATAAAAATATTTAAATTGTTTATAGATTTAAATCTAGCAGGTAAACTGTTCCAGATTCTGGCACCTATCACGAAGAAAGATCTGCGAGTCTGCAATGTTGAGCTTCTTGGAATACGCGTTGAAGTTGAAAATTCAAGTTTATCGTATAAATATGCGGGCGTTTGAAAATGTATCAATTTAAACAAGAATTTACAAATTTCAATAACAAAATGGGACATCGATGGTACACCGAAAATGCAATTCGTCAAATGCGATACATGGTCAAACCTTCTTAATGAATATACACTCTCCGAATGGAATAGATCTTCGATTGTCCCTAAGTAAAATGTATTGATACTAGTGTCGTTTGTATATAGGTTGCGTAGGTGGAGAAGCAGCTGCAAAGATGCGAAACATTTCACTTTCGATAGCGAATATGAATTACTTACATTTTCTTGCTCAATTTACAAAGTTGCAAGCGCATTAAAGGTGTGGCTATTTAAAACCCGCAGATGTCGACTTAGCATTAGCATGCATTTATGGAGCCTTATCAATTCAATAAACAATGATGCCTCTGACGAGCCTCATACCCATTCCGAGCTTACCAGCAATCACAAAGTCAAACAAGTCAATGACTAATCAAAACGAAATCACCTGCATCTCTTGGTGAAACCTATACCACAATGCATATGCGCCCATTGTCTATGGTCTATGCCAACTAAATTCTTTTGCGAAGATTTGAGATAATATTTACCCGAAAATTAAGTTTCAATTATCTCCCAGCAACACAAAAACTGAGAGAAAACAAATGCCACCTTCTTTAACGCAATCACCTGTACAATCTCTGTACAGCTCTTGATGTTTTCGCAACATTCGATCATTTGTATGCGCTCGGTCGTACAATGCAAACACGGCCCAAGAGCACCCAGAAACACACCACACTCTCGTTCGTATGCAAATAGTCGCTGTCTCTGCTGTAGGTCCCGGCAATTCAATTTACCAACGCCAAGCGCTTAGCTGCGGCAAACAGCCTCCAACCACCGAAATTGCAACAATCCTATCCCAAAAGACAGGCAGCCCAGCCGCCACCAACCACCACCAACCACCACCAACAACCAACTATACCGCAGCGGTGTCGGCCGCCAAAATGGAAGACCAGGAGAATAACTAATCTCCAAATGGCATCTAGATAAATAATTACCATATGCTCGGATATTTGTTTGATCGCGGAGCCCGATAGAGCGATTGCCATATGCGCCACCATCGCCGCCGTCGATGTGGAATTAGGAACACCATGCCGAGGGAAATGGTTTTTTAAGGTTCGGCTGCAGCCGCACTCCAGCATAGATGACGACGACAACGACGACGACGACGATCAAAATTGATTTGCGAATTAATAATCCCGAGCTTAGCAGGAATTCGCAATCCAAACACGAAAAAAAGCTCCAAAGACACCTCAAATTATCCGACACTCGTGTTCTGGCCGATCCGTGGTATGTAGGTGAAGCATTCATTTTGACATTAACAAAACGAAACGCACCTGAGGCTGCGCAAGCGCAAGACCTGTCTCTACTGTCTCTCTGTGTCTAGTCTCACCTATGTGGCGGTGATGATTCGGGTTGCCTCACATCGAAGAGCGCCGCATGATAAATCAATAAGTGAAGCTCCACATTGAATAATGAGGACAAATCTGGCTGAGTAATCGCAGGGATTCATCACTGGAATCCTTGGCATCCTCTGCAACGCGCACGCTTGCTCAAACAGTAGCCACTGGCCGCGGGGTGCGTTTATATGATTGCAATTACCATATGGTTAGGCGTGCACGTTGCGTCCATGTCCGTCGTATCGACGAAGGTCGTCGCAACTCCCCGATACTCGCCGATGATGATGTGATGGTGATGATGATTATGATGGTGATGGCCGGCGAAGAAGCTAGTTAGCCGGTGCTGAGTGGCCCGCTGTTTGTGGTTCTCTTTGATGCGCCACTGTCAGGTGATAGAAGATGATGCGAGGACGAGGCGAGGTTGGCGTTGGGCTTGGTAGCGGCTTGGATTTTTTCCTTTTTTTTCGCACGCGTGTGAGTGTGTGGCAAATCCATTTTTGTTGATTAATCAATCGATTGATCGAATGAGTCTCTGTCCCAGTTGCGTGGCGGTGGTGGCGCGTAGCACTCGAAGCGCTCTTTGCCAAGAACATTATTACTGCAAATTTATGGATGATTATGAGCTGGTGCTGTTGCCGAGATCGAGTATCGCAGCTTGTTTGTTTTGCCGCCCTAAATGCGCACTCTCTACCACAACAGGTGGTTGGTGGGAAATTGCGGCATTACAGTCGCGGTTCTATTCAAAGGGAATCAATAGTTCTATTTGCCGAGATGCGATCGGGATGCGATATTATCTGTAATAAGATTTGACAAGATGTCAGTGTCGGAGGAGATTTTCAACTGCAATCGATTCCGCGCAGATAAGGATGGGGGTATGAGTTGCGGGATATCCGTTGATGGCCTAAATAGATGATTAGTTTACTTGTCAGTTGAGATTCTGCGAGTCCGAGTCATTTTCGTAGTCCGCAAAATAAGAGGATGCAATTACTTTGTCACTTGGAAGAATTGATCCAGGTAGAATAGGGCTATCAGGTGGATATCCATTTCTTGACTGTCGACAAATGGGTGCGTTCAGTAATCGACATGGGGATATCGCAGACGTTCAAATTAAACTTGACAGTTCGGACCAATTTATGCCTTGCAACTTACAATGTGAGGAGTCTATGTAAACTTTTTTTTGTCACTGAGCCTTGACAGCTCACCATGCAATATGTTGAAACCCATTTTCATGTGAAAATAAAGACAGACACTTTCGAACAGTTGTAGCTCAAGGAGCAATGGAGATTGCAATTTCGAACCACCATCTTTTCTCAAGGACACCTTTAACATATAAAAAAAAGCAGAATGACATCATTTGGTGAATGTTTTTCCACAACATCTTAACACTTTGCAGATCTTCAAAACTATCTTGGAAGAAACACCTACTATACAACAACTGGACACGAAAACGTGTTAAAACTTCTCAAAGTACGCAGCTAATTTATCAATTAAACGACAACCCAAATGAATGGCGACACCCATTAATTTGGCCGAAAATTCACCAATGTTCCCGGTGACAGATCCGACCAGCCCAGGGAACCATCAATTAATATACGGACCTCTCTTAGCCTGATGTTCGGGCAAGAAAATGAAAACTTTTTGCTCCTAAAAATGCATTTACTAATTCCCATTGCAATGAACGACGACGCGACGAACGACTGATACAAAGGATCATCGCTTACTGCATTGGGCCATTGACACATGATTAATGGGGTGTGGCGTGAAATGTCCTACAACATTTTGCACGTCGTTGTCGTTCCCGATCGTCGTTGTCGAAAATAAAATCGTGGCCAACAGCAGCTTCCATCCCTTAAACACGTTTGACCCTCCGACAACGAGTGTGTCTCCTCCACACAACTGTCGTCGTGTCTAAGTGATTTCAAATTTTAATGTTCTTCCCTGGCGAATGCAAGGCTCAAAATTAAAAGAAATCCTCTGCCCAAAGAGTCGGTCGGTTAGGTAAATACCAAAAAAACCATCTCTTCAGCACCTTCAGCTGGACCACGGACCTCCGTGGATCAGTCATTGTGCGCGCGAGAGCGCGCTCGACAAACTAATATGATTAATTTGCGATCAGATAAAAATCACGCGAATCTCTTTTGTGCATGCTCCGTCGCCCCTTGGCAACCATCAGCAGCACCCATCGAATGCTGATGGTTGTGGTGGTGGTGATGGTGGGATATACCCCGCTTTTGCCCAGCGAATTCTAGAATTAATCATGAATTATGGAAATAAGTCGGTTTATGGGCATGTGGCATTATGTTCAAAGGAGCTACCAGTTTTCTCTGCATACTTGTGGCCGATGGTGCATATAGCGGAGGAAGCCTTCGTGGTCAGGTAATGCTGGCATGGAAAACACTTTTAAATCACTCCCCGTCACATTATAAAATTATTCATCTTTTGTGATCATTGTGTGATCGGTGGTAGATCAGTTTTTGTTTAGCAACAGTTTTTCCGGGGCCGGCAACAATAGAATTTGCATTTTTACGCCGCGCCGACGACCGGCCGCGGATAGCTAAAGGTTGGCCTGGCACTCTCTGTCCGTTGCGACTTAAATAGACAAATTGCTGATGTACCTGCTTCCAAAAGATAAATCGTGCTGGAGCACTTCGTGGTGATCCCTTCCTACCAAACTACTGCTCTGCAACAGCAGCTTTACCGCATGCAGATGGTGGTGAGAATTTTGCGATTATCGCAGGATGCCGGGAGGAGGCGTGGCGGGTGCACGGGGCGAATGTGATTTATAATTTATGCATTTCCAATTGTTTGGATTATTATTCAGTTGGTGGCCTGGGCCACCTACACACGCAATCCTTGCCGCAACCATCTTGGAGAAAATGCATGGCTTCATGACTGGCGTTGTGACACTCGCGCCAACGAGCCTCATAAAGTATAAAGAGGTTTTGTTGGAGTTTTATAGCCGTTCTATGGGGAATTGGACTTTTGGTTCGATTCGCGTTGAGCGATTGATTTATGTCTGACTTGTAATGGGCCAGAGTATTGTGTGTGGTTCTTTGATCTGAACCGTTTATGTGGGAAAACTGTAATAAGGTGGGATGTGCCTGATTGAGAGGCAGCCGATGTAATTAGTCCATTCTTAGATGTGGTTTCAAAAAAGGATATTTCCCGTTCTCGGAGGTGGTCTTTGAAGACGTTTTAACTAACTATGGGATTCTATTTTCGGTATTATCGACTAATGAAATCTAGGAGCGTAGTTAAGTTAAATAAATAGGATATCTTTCAAGAAGAGAACCCACATTCAATCAATGAAGAAACAGTTCCACCATCCAGTTTGAAAGAAGTTAGCTTAGCTATAGAAAAAAAGCTTAAAAACAACAAATGGCGAAACCCGTTGGCCTTGAAGTAAATGAGGGCAAGACTAAGTACCTGCTATCAACAAACAAACTTAGCATCTATCCACTAACCAGGACAAAACGTGACTATTGATATCAACAATTTCGAGGTATAGTTAAGAATTTCATCTACCTCGGAGTAAACATGAACTCAGTGGAGATATACGACGAAGAATTACCCTAAAAATCCTCTTATACTTTAGTCTGGCAAAACAATTGGGTTCGAAACTCCTAACTCAAATGACAAAAGTATGCTCTACAAAACACTTATCCTGCCATTTTAGCTTTATGGCGCCGAGTGCTGGACGATAATAAAGAAGCGAGAGCTGATACTGGGCTCCTTCGAGAAACAAGTTCTTCGACGGATTTTAGGTAGCTTGTGCGAGAATGTCGAATGGCGACAACGCGAACTCTACGAGGTGTATCAAGATGTGGATGTAGTCCAAAACCCCAAAATACGTCGACTACTTTGGCTCAGCCACATCGAGCGAGAAGCCCGTTAGGTTAGGTTATGTGGCTGTCTTAAAAATAGGACATACTTAGACCAAATTTGTGGGTCCATTGTGATACCACAAAAGGGTGGCGGAGAGGTGGAAATTGCCCACACAGATTGTGAGCCTGCTACCTGCGAATTTATTTTAAAGAGAGGTATCTCCGTGCATCTAACTTTGCTAGGAGGTCATATTGATGGCGGAAACAGTCATCTCAGTTGGTTAAAAATGTTTGAATTTATCATCTCCTGGTGGAGGTTTGTCTTCGGGTAGGGCAGAGGGTGACCGTATAGCAATCTACTCCCTGCCTATTGCCTCTGACAGTCTATCACTGAGGAGAGAGACTGGTACATGCAGGCATGGGTGATTGAATCAATCCATTCATCTGCTTCACCAAAAAGTCAGTGGAGAAAATGTATACTAGAAAAAGGATGGAGGGTAACCGTAGCAGTCTGCCGCCCGTTTATTTCCTTTGGTAACCCGTCCACGAGACAGTGACTGGTGCTGACAGCTGACCAGAAGAGTTGGAGTTTGTCCTTCAGGGAGAGAAAAGACGAAGGGTGACCGAAACAGTCTAACTTCCCCATCTATTGCCTCTGAAGATGACAGATCGACGTGTCATGGTGAGGTTGATGTACCCAGCTCATCCCGTTGGCGTTAAAAAAGGAAGGTGGCCGACACAGTGTAACCCCCGCTTGTAACTTTTTACAGTCCGCTTGTAGGGATTATGGCTAGTAAAGTTCTGCTATATACAACTTGACGTCGAAAGGGGTTCACAGTTTGTCTACGAGAAAGACGGATAGGTATTTTGTTTCAACAGGTAATTGCGTGTTGATGTTTTAGTGAAGCCAGTGGGACTTTGTAACGAACTTGATGATGCAGCAGATATCGGTTCGAGATAGGTCGCTCAGGTGTTTAATCAAAGAACCACAACGGAGCTAATTTTGTTTCTGTATATATAAACTAGCGAATCGCACACTTCGTAGTGCAAAATATAAAAATATAAAAATCAATTTCAAATTCATTTAAATCAATGGTAAACAGTTTCTAATGCCCTGCTGTATTCACAACACTTGGTTTTTTAGGATTCGTATTGCCTACATAATATTCTTGTCTATAGCTCCCATGACTGTCGAAGAATAACGCCTCCTCACCCTTTATCTATTTTTGACCAATCTTCACAGGAACACAATTGATTCGGTGGTTTTCGAAATATTACATTTTGAATGTTGTTTTTTTATAGGCAGTGCCACGCCTCTAGGTCCAATTTTAACCAATCTTCACAGGAATACTCCTGGGCCAATATTTAAGATTGTATGTAAATTTTAACTCAATCGATTCGGTTTTCGAAATATAAGATTTTTAATGTTTTTTTTTTGGCGGTGCCACGCCCCTACGTCCAATTTTAACCAATCTCCACAGGAATACTATTGGGCCAATACCTAAGATTGTACGTAAATTTTAACTCAATGGATTCAGTGGTTTTCGAGGAATAAGATTTTGAATGCATTTTTTTGTATGGGAGCTGCCACGCCCCTATAACTCGTGAACCAATACACCTACAAAGACCGTATGAACTTATAAACCATGGTATCAACGTCACCTTTCATGGAAAATTTCCAGAATCAAAATCGGTTCACGCATTACAGAGAACATTATCGACAAACACAACTGACCACGAATTTTATATATATAGATGAATAAATATAAGGAAATTGTCTAGTTCTTCTGGCACGAGAGTGCAATACAGACAACAGGCCAAATTTGTCTGGATGCTATACAGGTGCTAATACCTACTGTTCCATCTATTGTTAGTGATTTTTAATGCTTCCTCGAGAAGCAAACATTTTATGCCCAAAACACATGTGCAGACATTCTGAACGCTTCACTGCAAGCAGTACTGCAGATGAAACAGATGTGCAGAATTCGATTTGCATCGGTTGCTGTCAATGCGGCGAAAAATACGAGAGTGCAATACAGACGACAAATAATTCCCGTCTCTCTTTTCCTGGTATGCATCAGTAGCTGAATTTAAAAATTCGATGCTGCCAAGTCGTCTATTTAATTTAATTCATTGCGTTGCTGTACAGTAGATTTAGAAGTATTGCATTTGCTGCACAGTAAATTCTGCACAAGTATTTTTAGGCATTACTGATTGCAATGGAGCGTGGTGCAGACCATCGCTGATGTCAGTTATGTGGAGGCAGCTGCCTTGTCTGGCTATTGTTCGTCCGCCTTTTGCAGTTGCCCATTATGTCATCGTGACCTTGAACCTGGCACAGGGTAACAATCTCGTTAAGTGATTCCCGGCAATGTCTTACCAACTTTCATCTGGTTATTGGTGTATCCAGGGCTTATATGGCTGCCTGACTATCTCGCTTTAGCTCGAAGAACGCGAGTCGGAATGCTGATTAGCGAATAGCTATAATTTTCGCATGAAAAACGCTATATTGGTCAGGTAGGGGTAAGGTGGTTAGGTGCGGGTGAAGGGAAAGACTCCCACACCCGTACCTTCCGTCATTTTAGGTCTATCTGTGTAGATTTCATTTTCAACTTCGGAGTTGTTGCATACGGTGCCGTTCTCCCATTCGGATCGATTTGAGGAGCCCGTTAAGTATCTATCTCTTTAGGGCCTCAGGGCCTCAGGGGTTGTAAAAAGGAAAAGGAATCAGGAATCTGTAAAAAACAAAACGAAAGCCTCTTTCGCTTTTTAAAAAACGAAATAAATAATGCGGTAGCGAACATTTAGGTAGGTAGGTAGGTAATTGGGTGCTCTAGTGGCGGTTGCCACAGCTTCACGTAGACCATCAGTTGGGTCCATTGTGTCCAGTCACGGGAACCTTCCATTTAATACCTGTTGGAGACAAAGAATATACCGCTTTTTATTGAGTCACCTAGATTTGGTATTAATCACAGGCATTCACAAGCTCTTGTATCCAGATTTCCAGCCTGTCCTAAGAGTAACCGAAGGATGTAGAGTTTGTTGAACTACTGGAACCACCCCGACTTGAGTATGAATCTCAGGAGTTCCTTAAGATCAACATTCTCCAGATCCTCTAGCTCATCGAAGAAGACGCTGTTGAGAATCTTTTGTCTGCTGTTTATAAGGGCTGGGCATTCGCAAAGCAGATGACGAACAGATTCTATTTCTTCAACGTCTCTGCAGCTTCTGCAAAAGTCATTATGCAGTATGCCCAGCCTTCCCGCGTGTACGCCTATCGCACAGTGTCCAGTAATGACCCCCGTGAGTATGCGAATATTCTTGCGGCTCAGTCCGATCATGAATTTGGATCTCTTTTTGCTCACTTCTGGCCACAATTCTTTTGCATGTCTGCAGGTGCTGAGATTGTTCCAGCGTAGGTTTGTTCTACTCAAGGATTCAATGTCCACCTTCCTAGCCAGCGTACTTAGCGGAGTTCTTACAGATTCTAGGGCCATTGATGCATGCATCTTTGACCCGTTTCTTGCAATCTCATCCGCTTGTTCATTACCCGGAATATCCATATGCCCTGGTACCCAGCATAGGTTCACCGTGTTGGCTTGCGATAGTTCATCCAGGTATTTCTTGCAATGACTTACTGCCCTCGACTTCACAACGACTGACTCCATGGCTTTTATGGCCGCTTGGCTGTCAGAGTATATAGTGATTTGTTTGTCGGCAATGTGACGTCTCTTTAGGTCCTTTGCCGCTAGGGTTATAGCAGCAATTTCCGCTTGAAACACACTACAGTCATCGTTTATTCGGAATGATTCTCGCAGGTTTAGTTTTTCGCTGAAGATGCCCGCGCCTGTACCAACATCCATCTTAAAACCATCGGTATAGAGGGCAATCTCCCCTTCTACTGTAACTGCATTGTGCTCCCATTCATTCCTGTCAGGAATTCTGGTTGTGAATCTCCTTTCAAAAACGAGTGTGGGGGGTAGATAGTCTGTAGCTATCCTCTCCTTTGCCGCGCTCCATTGTGTTTCAATCGAGGCGTGGCCATAGGATTTGGATGACCATATTCCAGACTCTCTTAGTCTGATCGCGGTTTTGACCGCTCTACTGCTGCAGTAAATATCCAGAGGGGTGAGGTTTAGCATTACCTCCATTGCTGCCGTGGGTGTTGTTCGTAGGGAACCCGTAATCCCAATGCATGCCGCTCTTTGGACTTTAGTGAGGCTTGAGAGATGGTATTTTTTCTCCGTGGCCTTCCACCACACAATTGTACCATATGTTAGGATAGGTCGCACTATTGCGGTATACAACCAGTGTACCACGTACGGCCTGAAACCCCATGTGTTGCCGAATGCTCTTCTACAGGCATATAGTGCCACCTATGCTTTTTTAATGCGATCCTCTATGTTTTCCTTCCAGCTAAGCTTGGAATCCAGGATAATACCCAGATATCTCGCTGTCTTTGATATTTTTAGATCCACCTCACCCATCCTTGGTGGATTAAATGGGGGGATTACTCTCCTTCTCGTAAACAGCAAGATCTCTGTCTTTGATGGGTTCACTCCCAGTCCACGACCCGCGACCCAGTTGTTAACTAGTAAGAGTGCGTAACTAAGTCGTTCGCTGAGAACTGGAGTGAACTTACCTGGGACAAGGATAACTACATCGTCTGCGTATGCGCTCACAATGAAGCCTTCCTTTTCCAGTATTTTCAGCAGTTCATCAACTACGAGGAGCCAGATGAGTGGTGAGAGAACCCCACCTTGTGGTGTTCCCCTACTCACTTTCCGCTCAATACTTACGTCCCCTAGCTGTGCCTTAATCCGTCGCGTGCCTAGCATAAGTCCAATCCAGTCACATAGGCTGCTATTTAGGTGGGCTTTCCTCAAGCTGCACAGGATTGCGTCAGCTTCTATGTTGTTGAATGCCCCCTCAATGTCTAGGAACGCGCTCAGTGTATATTCCTTATGTTGTAGGGATTCTTCCGAACATTTAGCTTTCGTTTTTTCTTTCTTTTTCGGGTCGAACAACCATGACACTGGAAGGTAATGATTTACCCATTTCTTAGCATTGACTTTGGGAATCGATCACTCTCTCTCTTAACTCGTGCAAAAATTGCATGCGTGATGTTTTAAATGTCCCATTACTGCTCCAGGAATGTTTTAATCGTTAGAATAAGCCGCACGCAAATGGAAAAAAACGTCAATGGAAAAGTTTCCGATCTCGGGCAAACGAATATGTATTCCTTTCGCTTTTAAAGTTACTTCAATGAAAACGCTTGTACAAACAATTGAACGTTTTTGTCTTACAAAATTCCACCCTAGGTTTTTACGTAAAGAAAAATTGCGCAAGTTGCAGTAAAAATTGAAAAATTCGCGAAAAACTGAAAAAAACCGAAAATATTTTTTTTTTAGGGAATTTGGGAAAAACTGAAAATGTTTTTGTTGAAATTGTTGTATTAAACTATTTTGGGTGTTGCATATGCGATAAATTTATCTGAAATCTATTTTTTTTTTGCTAATACCCGGCTTGCTCATTTCTCGTTGGAGAAAAACAATATTAATTAAAATAACTAGCAAATTGCAGGTACTACAATTGAGACAGGTCTTTCAGACACTCTGTCTCAGAGGTGAGTCTCATGAGAGGTGAGTCTCTCTCTCACTCTATATCTTGATGTTTGTGGCAGCTAAAATTTTAAGCAATTTATGACGTATATTGCCCGTCGGAACCTACTGCCAGTTTTCGTTTAGAAACCAAGCGTCTATTTCTAAGAGAACATCAATAACGATTTGACAGAACAAATAAATGCCCCTCGACCTGTTTTGCTTACCAGAAAATATGTAGGTATGTCAATCCACATCTTAAATCCTACTAAATACTTTTACTATTATAAGTACTACTCTGTCAGTTAATGAATTACAAATGGACGTACATCAATTTGCCAGATAATTTAGTGAAAACCTCAGCCAGATAGACAGTTTAACACTGCAAATCGTGTTAACGAGATTACAGAGGCTTACAGAAAATAAATATTCATTACAATTATACCCTTAGCCCGAATGTATAGGTAAAATAAGACAATAGCTAGCCGCCAATAATATTCTACTACAGAGATTATTTAAATTTTTTTTTTCAACTCGCATTGGGAGTATCTAACACATTTTTCAGCCAACGCAGTTTCTATAATCTCGTTTGCCAAACCATTCCGCGTCAATAAATTACCTTTTACTACATAACCAGCTGACAGCGGTATGACCATATTTCTAGAGTAATTTATACAAAGTTTATACAAAAACGTGCAAACATGACCTACTTCATTAACATCAACACTTTTCAATGGATGTATGAATTAAATCTTGTAGTTAAGTAAAGGTACCTACTACTGACTGCAGGAGTTCTGCTGACTGTGTTACGTATTCGATTCTGTTCTTGTAATCGACTTTGAATCTGTGTCCAATTCGATCAAAGTTCAGTTTTAAATAATGTAATGTTTGGCCTTATAAGGGAATGTTTCACACCTTTGGGTTTGTTGAAAGACAGACATGAAAGATGGTCATGCACATGATTATCTAATGCAAAACTATTATGGAATGATCGTTAGTTTGTTGGTACGCTGGTACACATACTATTTTTTAGAGCCGATAACACTGATGACTTTGAAACGACCTTCACTAGTCCGTGACAATTAAGGTAGGTACTATGAAAATTAATATCTATGCTAAAAACGGCCCATGACAATATAACCCGACTTTAGTGTCGTGTTTTTGTAAAAAAAATTGATTTGGGGCAGATATTTCTTTTGTCTGCCTATTTTCCCACCTTGAAAACCGCGGAGCCGAATGAAATTACATCTGGCAGCAGCTCTAATGCAAGGCTAAATACCGATGATACGATACACAGAGCCGTCATGTCAACAGCAACACCGCTGCATCAAGTCGTATGCGCTAAATACATGTAAATGTTTAGGTTAGTTGAGAAAAATATGGTAGATTACACTGAAAATCCCTTACTCACTCCATATCAATACGTGTCTCCCTGGGCCCTATTTCACCAACCACTTTTCACTTTGCATTTTGCAATTTTGCAATTTATCTTTATTTCTTTGCAAAGTTAAACAATTTTCCTCTTTGCAAAATTCGTTTCACCAAAAACAAATTTTCAAAGTGCAAAGCATGTTTTTGTAAAGTGCAAAGTTTTGCGAATTTGCAAAGAATTCGTTCATTTCGTTTCACCAAACAAATTAGATTTGCACGTTACATTTAAAATCGTGAAAAGTTTGTCAATAATATGCAAAGAGAAAAAATCATTTGCAGTTGAGGTTTTATTGAACAGTTGGTGGAAATAGTTAAAAAATATTTAATGAACCGTTTCGAAACACGCTTTAAAGACAAAGAGGATAGGTACTAATAGTTTACAATGGGTCGTATTAAGGGAATATTTTGAAAGCTATATCTATATAATTATATAAAAATCAATTGATGTGCTTAAGTCTCGCAAAAACTCGAGAACAGCTGGACCGATTAAGCAAAGAAATTCTAAAAACCTCAAATGTCGAAAAATATAATAAATGGAAATTTCTACCAATAACAGCAAAATTCGAAAACCACCCAACCAATTGAACTCAAATGTTGAGAAAATATTTGTTTTGTCCCAAAGGTGATTCTGTTAGGTTTAAATTATTAGATATAAAAACAATTAAAAGTGTTATCATCGGCTTGGGCGATTCTTTAATAACCTCCACTGCATAAAAGTTATTTTTGTAATGTTCTGTGGAACGCAACTTTTTTTATTTTTCCAGAAATCGTATTGCCTAGACAATATCAGGACAATGCATTATGCATATTAATGTTCCAACATTTAAAAACGTTTGCTTCCAAGACTAGAAGAATTGCATTTCCATTTTGTTTATGGGCAGTGCCACGCCCACGCTGCGTTGTCCAATTTTTACCAATCTTCACAGGAATATTCCCGGGCCAATACCTAAGACTGTCTGTGAATTTGAGCTCAATGAGCGGTTGCGTTAATTATTATCCGGCCGATGCCAGAGAACAGTAAAAAATGTATTTACTTTGCATAATGTGCAAAGAATAATTATAATGCAAAGTTTTATTTTTAGTTGGTGAAACACCTAGACTTTGCGCTTTGCAAAAAGTTGTCAAAAATCGCAAAATGCAAAGTCGTGAGAACTTTGCATTTTTGATGAAACACATCGCACTTTACTTTGCAGGAATTAATTTTTTTGAAAATTTGCAAAACGCAAAGTGAAAAGTGTTGGTGAAATAGGGCCAAGGACACAACTTTCATTGGAAGACGTGTATGGCCATGACATAAGATATGCTTTGTAACAAGCTTTAGAAAAACGTATAGGGTTAGCCAACTGGTGGAAAAATGGGTGAACATTGGACAATATGTTCAATAGAAATGCTATACAGACGGGAACCTCAAAATGCAGAGAAAGGGTTGCAAAGGTTTCCAGCAAGGATGTGCTCTTTCACCTACATTGTGGAATATCTCTGTGGACTCTCTCCTTGACGAGACTTGCATTCACACAGTAAAATATGCCTATGACTTACCTAGGTAGTGACAAGACGCAAACTTATAGATCGACCTCCAGATATTCCGATGTATGCACTCAAAGAGGTCGAGTGCTGGTGTCTAGAACAAGGGATCTCCATTAATGCAGAGAAAACAGATCTAATGACTTTCAGGAAGAGGAAACATTTGGAATTTTACCCCTTAAAACTTTGCGGATCAGTACTATCAACAACCAGGGAAGTTAAGTACCTGGGAGTATATACTGAACTAATATAGAACTAATGGAAGAGAAAATGAGGACTTTCTTCGAGGTCAGCATACTATGGATGCATATAATGATAAGAAAAACCATTATCACGAATACTTCGGTTACTTCCTAAAATAATTACCTTTTATTTTGGATACATAATCGACGCACGGTAGCAAAAAAAACGGACTCCGCTGCAAAATAGGGACCAACTGTTTGAAGTTGGTGAGGCCAGCACCAGGTGACCAGGTTGGTAAAGACATGGTAAAACAGCAGATTGACAAGGTGAAAGTTGTCAACCGTGTAACTATAAAGATAGAATAATCTTCAGGTAGGCTTCTAAAGATGGGTCGAAGAACTTTAATTTGGTTGGTAGAGTCATGGTAATTTCGGATTACGACTGGAAGAAGGTAAAACAGCGGCATATTTACATACAATGGCAAATATCAATGTCAATAGGTGGCAGAAAAATGAAGACCTTGGACCTCAACGTGCTTAGACCCAATGTGTTTAGACCCATGTGCCTCCTCACACGAAAGAACATAATGGAAATGTGCAACAACATAATAAAATCCTGCTGGAGGAGGAGATCACAATTTTTTAATACATTTATTCCAAGTTTCTTAAGAAATAAATTTCATTTAATTTTTAAAATCATCCCGTGTGCGGAGGCCCAATGCGATGAAATAAATGGTGTCCCATAATTCACGCAAAATGTAATTTTGTTAGAAAACACAGATTTTTAATTAGAAAGCTTAAATTTTTTTATTGATTCATAGAGTATACATATACAGCCTTATTTATAAACTTTATACACTATCTATAATAGGTCTAAGCGCAAAAATATATACTAGGTTTTTGCGTTTAGAGTTATTATAGAGAGTGTATAAAGTTTATAAATAAGGCTGATACTGTACACAGATTGGGGTTACTCACTTTTTTATTGAAATTTTCTATGACCGTTTCGCATAAATGTGGCTGAATTTCATTAAAACACCTCCCAATTTCCTCTTTCAAGGCGTTGGTGGTCGACTTTGACTTCAAAAAACCCCAAAGAAAAAAGTCCAATGGCGTTAAATCGCAAGAACTGCATGGCCAATTCTGATCGCTGTTACGGCCTATTACGCGATTAGTAAACAAATAATGCTGTAATTGATTTGTTTCTCTGGCCGTATGGCATGTGGCACCGTTTTATTAAAACCGAGCTAAAAACTGTGTTATCAAGTCACGATAACGAACACCATTAATTGTTACTGTATGACCAGCCGCATTTCCGAAGAAGAATGGTCCGATAATGTCTCCAACCCAAAATCCGCTCCAAATAGTCACGCGTTTTGGATGCATTTGTTTCTCAACAATTACTCGTGGGTTTTCTGAACCCCAAATGCGACAATTTTGGCGATTAACTGAAGATGATTATGTTTGAAAATTGCAGACAGATGTAGCTGATAAACCTTAATTATTTTTAACAATAAAAATGTATTATTCTTTTGTATAGCGCTCCATTTTTACTAACCACGAACTGTCAGCTGTCACATTGTTTTTTGTTTTTTTTTTTTTTTTTGCGTTGGCATCATTGCGCGTGATTTATGGGACACCTGTTAGATCTTTTATAAACAGATGCATTGATTGCAGCCACTGCATGAATCGAAATCAACAAAGAACTATACAAAAATCCAGAGAGTCTTTCTGGGTAAGATAGGGGATCCCTACGTTATCTCCTTTCCCAAAATCCCTTATTGGACATAATACAGTCGCAAGAGTACTTTATGATCTCAATATAAATAAATCCGCTGGTCCAGACTGTATCTCCCCCATGGTTCTGAATAGGTGTTCTTCCACACAAAACCACTGCGTAAGCTTTTTCATCTGTCCTATTCTTCTGGACTCTTTCCGAGTAGGTGGAAAACAGCATTTGTCCAGCCCGTCCCTAAAAAAGGCGAATCTTCTTCTCCCACCAATTACCGACCCATATCACTTACGTCCATTCTTTCTAAGGTCATGGAAACGCTGATAAACCGTCATCTTATAAAATATCTTGAATCACGGAAACTCCTCCATGACCGGCAGTACGGTTTTCGTGGCAACAGGTCCACTGGTGATTTGATGACTTATCTCACCAAGAAGTGGAACCAATCTCTCCATCACTTCGGTGAAACGAAGATTTTGCGCTTGATATTTCAAAGGCATTTGACAGAGTTTGGCACCAAGCTCTTTTGTCGAAAATGCGAGCTTATGGAATCGATGTGTCTCTTATTCAATGGATTAGAAACTACCTTTCTGGCCGTTCAATTCAAGTTGTTTTGGATGGTTTCAAGTCTGAAACTCACCATATAAATGCTGGTGTTCCCCAAGGCTCCGTTCTGTCTCCGACTCTCTTCCTCATTTTTATAAATGATCTCTTATCTGCAACTTCTAATTCAATTCATTCCTTCGCTGATGACAGCACTCTTAGCTTCTCATATTCTTTCCAAGACTCACGTCCCTGCTCTTCGGCCGTAGAACTGGAACGGCAACGTATGTTAAGCTCATTGAATTCCGACCTTAACAGCATTTTAAAATGGGGTTCAGCCAATAGAGTGGAATTTAATGCTTCAAAAACACAATGCTGTCTGCTGTCTCTTAAGCGAAACCCGAACCTACAGCTATTATCCATGAATGGCACTTGCATCACCGAAACCGAAAAACTGTCCATTCTCGGTATATGCGTCCATAACAACCTTCGTTGGAATGACCATATACACGAAGTCGCCAAGAATGCTGCGAAATGTCTAGGTTTTCTCAAACGGTGCAAGAAATATTTTACCCCTTCTGATCTGGCTACAATATACAAGGCGTTCATTCGCCCAAAACTTGAGTACAATTCTCACATCTGGTCTGGTGCGCCCAAAACCATATTGCGCCTACTGGATAGGATCCAAAATCGTGCGTTAAAACTTATCGGTGACATAAATATCGCGAACTCTATTAATTCGCTTGAACATCGCAGAAATGTTACGTGCCTCTCGCTGTTTTATCGCTTTTTTAACAAACTCAAACGAAATTGCCGGCTGCATTCCACCCCTTCAGCAATTCAACCGCAATACTCGTCATGCTAGGAATGCTCATCAGTTTACCATTCAGCCTATCTTCGGACGTACTATGAAATATAGAGATTCATTCATAAGCCATACATCACGAATGTGGAATGCTTTACCAAACTCTGTTTTTCCTCCTTGTTACAATTTACAGACATTTAAAACCAATGTGCATCGGTTTCTCCTATCACATCTATCCTCATTTCCCTAACGCCCGCGCTGTGTAGTTCACCCTACATTAAAAGAGTAGTCATAATCTGTTTAGTGCGTGTCTATTATAAAAAAAAAAAAATCTCTGTCTCCTATGCCAAAATCTCCCATTACATACAATTACTTATTAAATCCCTCGTTTTAATCCCCTGATTGCACAATTTAGAATCAATACGTTTTTTCTTCTTGTAACTTCAATTTAGGCTGCAGTTATAGCTATCAGTAAAATGTATCCGTAAAAAAATTGTTTCACTTTTTTGGAGCACTTAAAGTTAATCGTTGAACTCAATCTTGGTCTTAAATAGTTGCTTTTGAATTATAAAACTAATTCGTCAAAAAAAAATTAAGCAATTGATCTTTAAATTTTCTAAAAACAGAACTTCTTTATTTTTCCGTACGAAAAACTTTTTCTGTTCAACTTCTCAACCAGTTTCACGAAGTATTCCACTGAATTCCTATGATATGCTATGGTTAAATGTTTCAGTTTTGTTCTGTTGCGTGTTTTTACGGATGGACTTTTCTGATAGCTATAACTGCAGCCTTAGCTTCACCATCAGAATCAATATGCGGGTTGTGATTCACAAACCAGAGAAATGAATGGAAATGAAACATTTTTTTTTACAAATTCGTAGTTTCGATAAAGCTTCGATTAGTGAGCTATTAGAGTCTTAATAGAAATCGTTTCAGAGGCTTTATAGATGAAATACCTTCGGTAAGTGTTCGCCTTTCGCACATTACCGAAGTTTTATAGGATTCTTTTGGAAACTAAAAGTAATCCTCTATTGAAGCTTATCCAAGCTGAAATGTCGCGTATCTTGACGTTTATGACAAATATGTCACATTTTGGCCATGAAATTTTTTAAATGGTCGAAGCATATGCGAAAATATGGTCGGTATTAAAAATTTGGGCGTGGCACCTTCTCTCCAAAAAAAGACAAAACACATTTAAAACGCTGTCTGTGTGGCCAAGTTACCTATATTTGAAAGACTGTTAAATACACTTCAGAAAATTGGGAGAGGGCAAAACATAGCAATTAGCCCCCAACCGTCTGAAAAACCCTGCAGCCTACGCACAAGCCTTAATACGTGTAAAATAATTACTGTCAAATAGTTTAAAAAACCCTCCCACTGGAGCACTATTTCATCTGCAGAAATCATTCCTCCGAGAACTGATACAAATTTTTTTTTATCTTCCAGATAGCTTATTTATTTGGTTAGTGAGAGTGAGCTATAGCTTTTCACTTAACAAATGTATACTTACTATATTGACCAGCAGTAGGTGTTATAATAATCTTGAATTGGCCAACCATAATGCTATAAACATTATGGGTTTAAATGAGAAAGTTTCGTGCGCCACAGTCGTCCACATTTGTTAAACTTGGCTTAGAGGCTAAAGTCACCACAAGAGAAAGATTGATAGTGGTGACGAAAATCATTTTTTGACGTTTTTTGATTTTGATAGATATGAATTGCATTGCTCATTGCATCGAAATTAAATGTGATGGCCGATATTAAATTAAGTCTCAGTCTCAGTACCTACTTTCAAGATTTGGAGATCTTTGAATTAAAATTGCTTAATTAATTGATTCCACCAAATACAAAGCATCGCATTGGCAAAGCTATAACCGAATAAATGACCTGTGCCAAATATATCTGCTAAATAAACTCTTAAGAACCACACTAAAGCTCAGCAGTAAAATAAATCTGTCCAAGTTCCCAACCTCAATCTAGATCTACATATATATAACAGAACCATAATAACGTAGCGCACTGGTTTGATCGTTTTAACAAAAGACTCAAAATCGCAGTAAGAAAGAAGGAGGAGGTGTGACAATAGCAATCAATTTTGCTCCCCCCGTTTCGACTTGCAAACCACTTTTTGGGCGAAAAGTTTCCCCCTTTCTGCGTTCCCTATATACCTCGTAAAATATGTACACATTTGCGATTATTTATACCCGAAGGCTTAGCACTTCTTTTTCTCCGTTTCCCTGCGTTAAGTAAGGCTGCTGCTCCTGTTAGGGATATGTCTGCCTGCAAGTGCTGGACCGTTGATCATTTTTATTAATAATTTTGTTTTGTATTGCGATTTTCTTTTCTCGTTAATTTCTTTCTCCCTAGCGTAAGTTATGGAGGAAGATCCTCGACCGCGAAAAACTACAATCGATGACCCAAAAGATTAGCGCAAGGGACTAACCGAAAAGGGAGTGAAAATAAATTTCAAAATCCTCACCCGTGTAGATTTCACGATTATTGATTCCTCCTGCGCGGTGGCGGCAGCGGCGGCGGCGGTGGACAGGACGGTAACAATGGTTTGGGATATTTGTCATGCCGCGTTGACCTTTCACCACCCCCTGGAGGTGGTAATTGAATTTGCGTTGTTAGCATCTTAGAGCGAGAGAGAGCTGACACGTTGCGGAGATACTTCGGTGAATGACCCTCCAAGGAATGGCAAAAATCTTAATTCATCAAACTGTCAGAAGCTGCGACATAACACAACACAAAGTAGCAAGCCGGAGAGTGGAGCGTCCACCTTTTCGATGACAGCTCTAGTTTTACGGTCGGTTAATACAAACGTTCCGTGCGCTGTGGCATGAGATGGTGTTAACTTGTCTCCCGACTGTCGCTGCGATTTACACAATTTTTGGGTCCAGCCCGAGTGACATTCGGAGAAATAAAGAAGAAGAATGCAACCAAGTCCACCACCACACTGCGCACGGCCATCATTCGGTCGTTGTACTCTTCTTTCGTCTTTACTCTTTTGCCAAAAAGGAAGGTTCAACTTTGGTAAGCAGAGGAGAAAAAAACAAAAAAAAAAATTGGAAAACCCACACTCAAGAAGGAACCCAGAATTTTTGGGCAGGGCCACGCAGGATTACCCATGTACGGTACGTGTGACTTTCAGTGCACTCTGTTTCTGCGAAGCTGTGTCCCCGTGCCACCCGCGGACCATGTTGGACCGCGCGTCGCAAGCATAATTTGTTGGTGAAATATAAATTGAGTTTTTGGCGGCGGTTGCGGTGCAGCCAACAGCAGCGGATATACATATTCCTGCGGACTGCGGCGGAAATGTGAAAGTCGTCTGCAGCAAGGACTGTTATACTGTTGTTGTTTCGAGCAGCCTCTGTGTGGCTGGAGGAAATGTGTTTGGTACTCCATCATATCGTCAGGCAGGCGAACGCGACCAAATTTGTAGTGCGATTCAAGGGAAGCGCAAACAACTCTTCTTGGCCATCATCATCACCATCACCATCACTATACATCGGCGAGTGTCTACCGCATGTTGAAAGAGGATGGTGCCATTGAAAGTGTCGTTGGACATTGTTTTTGGTGTAAGGATCGTTTTTCTTTTCTCGTCCCAGTAAACACTTCTCCCCAAACCCCGGCCAACACAGATAATCATTTTTATATTTGGTTGATGTCTTCCTGGTTGCCTTGCACGAAAAGCAGCCGAAGAGTAAGAGTGAGATAGAGAACCACGCTCTCTCGTTGGCCCTATGGCTTTGGTCTTGGTCTTCGGTCATATCGGTTGTTTTTGGCTTGGGACCGCATTTTTCGGTTTTCTTCGTTTCGGGCGGATCTTAAATAATTGAGTTTGGCACAATAAATTGCACATCTGGTTATGTGTTGACAGTGGCCAATGAGTACTTTTTTACCAATTCGCTCACTTAGGCCTGGGATGGTCAGGATAGGCGTATGCGCGTTCATTTATTATAACGCTTTTTCGATTTTGATTTTTTGGTCTTTTTGTGTGTTGGCTCAACACCACCCATCGAAATGTGTCCTTTGGAAATATAATATGCCGCGAAACTAATGAAACACGTACAACGGTGTGACTTTGGGACTTGGGTTTCACTTTGAAAGATGGCCTTAACGGAATTGTTTTCGAGATGCTTGTACGCCTACTCGGGGTGGATTTTATTGCCATTTTTTTTTAACAACTCTTAATGGGTTTTAGGTGGGTGCGTGAATTGTGGCCTCATTTTAACGCCATCAGTTAGCTTGACATATTGTGGGGTTTATTTCGAAACTTTAGTAGTAATTGATGTGGTGATTGGGCAACTTAACAAAAAAGACAGCTCAAATAACAGTTTTTAAAATGAATGAGAGAAATTTGCCAAAAGCTTGTACGAGGTTAAATAAGTCAAGGAGTGGTCGGTGTACCAACTTTTGGCCTAACAACTTTTGTTGGGATAAGGGATACTGAGTGCAAAATTTTAACAGGACTAGATGTTGCTCCCTATGCCTACATGCCAAAAGGTTGGACAAGAAGCTGTAGGATTGACAAGGAGCAATGCCCTGTCTCAAAAAAGAATGCTTCACCTTGAAGTTGTTTTTAACCGATTTGTCTACCATAAAACTTTATTGCCTTTAGATCTTTAATAATAGTACCGAATAACCATCCACTCACTAAATATAGCTTTACCCTTGAAAACAGGTCTGAGTCTGTTTCGTTGACAGCCATCTTACCTACCTAAGGTATTTACTTATGAATCGAGCTTCAGAATTATCATCAGAAGATTATAGACCCCTTATGGAGTAAGAACTAACCGCTGTTCTTAAGGTTAAGTCGCCCATTCAGTTCTTAGTTATTATATCATATTTTTGCAAATAATCCTTCATCTAAAACTCTAGCATCTTTTATTTTAAATACTTCTTTCGGGAAGGCAAATCTTTAACTTGGAAGATTTCATTAGTACCTAAAAGTGAGTGACGTTTGAAGAGTTCTTATCTAAGCGGTAGAGTATACTAACCCAGTGCGCCGGATCGAAGGGCCCTCTCGGAACCAAGTTCTTCTTTGGTCCACTATCTGACACCCTGAGACAGAAACCATGCTTTATTGGAGTGGAGGGTCCCCTATCTACCACCTAGTCGTTAGAGACTTTCGGATCTATGCTTGTCGTTGGCCCGCTTTTTAAAAATTTTGAATATTTATGGCCGCAGTATATCAGTGGTTAGTGTGCTGTACTACTATGCGACGGGTCCTAGGTTCTATCCCCCGAAAAGCACCAATTACATTTTAACATTTTTGTCTCGCGAACGTCTGACAAACACCCAAGAGCATAACCCACCTAAAAAAGCTTCTCAGTTTAGACGGACTCGGTATAAAATTGTATGTCCCTTCCATTCGTACCAATAATAAAAAACTTACACAGACGAATGGTTGTGAAAAACTAGGCTTATAGGGTGTCTTGGGTACAGTGTTGTTATAAAGGTTTTTTTCTAGATCTTACAACTTTCGATTTCATATCTTAATTCATCTTAAATGACAGTTATACCTATACCTACCTAAATGAATTTTGAATATGCACCCTATTTTCTAGTCAAAAACTAGGTGTGCTTGTGCAGCGTTTTTGAAGGTATTTTAGATACATATGCTCTGTTTTGAAAACTCTGTTGGAACCGTATATTTATATGCAAAATTTCATAAAAATCTTAAAACCGTTTTTAAGATATTGATAGGTAATCCTATAAACTTTCTCGTATACGTAGTAAGAGAAAGATAATGTTTTCGTAAAAAATTTCGAGCTCGAGATTTTGATCAATTCTGATATTACGATGATAGGGGAACTCAAAAAAGTGGGTCTCGCAATTCTGTCCGTCCGTATATGTCTGTCTGTTCCACCCCTGGGGAATCTAAACGCTTGGAAGAATTTGCTTCAAACTTCGTATTTAGAGTTTGTGGGCTTCCGCTAGGGACGTTTTTTTTAAGCTAGCCCTAATATTAACGGTATGTACCTCCCATATAAAAATTTTACGATATATGACGAAATATGCATAAATTTAGATTTTTTCAAAGACGGCTCTAACGATTTGCAGCAAAATTGATAGTTGAGTTAATGTAAGCATGCTTAACATGACTGCATATCCAGGTTTTCGCTAAAAAGTCCAGCAACGGCAGTTTTGAAAATTGGCTTTTTCTCGAAAACGGTATAAACGATTTTTAAAAAAAATTATTTTTAAGGTACTATTGTAATTCTTAACTTGATAGTAAACTCAGTTTTTCCCTAAAAAGACTTCGTCCTTTGATATCCACCCAAATCCCTAATAGTAGTACTTTAAAAAACTGCTCATATCTCAAAAACGCCATTTTCGATTATGATAAAAATTTTACTGTCAGGTAATGCTTAAATCCATAGTAATACTATTTGCTCAGTTTTGAGGTAAACAGTTAAAAAACAGTGTTTTTTGAACCATGAATGCGTCCTTCGATTTCCACCCGAATCGCTAAAAACGGTACCTACTTTAAAAACTACACATATCTCGAAAACGCCATTTTCGATTTGGTTAAAAATGTAACTGCTAGGTAATGTTTATATCCTGAAGAATGCGTCGTACTCAGTTTTCAGCTAAACAGTTTAATAACAGTGCTTTTCGAATCCAAATTGTAACATTTGTCAGCATAATTTTACAAAAAACAGCTCTAACGATTTTGATCAAAATACATATTTAACACAACATAAGCATTCTAAACATGATCGCGTACTTAGTTTTTCTCAGAAAACTCGAATATTGCCATTTTATGAATATTTCTCAAAAATGACTACCCAAATCCCGACCATTGAGACCATCATATACATATTTACCAGTACTGACTCCGTAACCAGCGTTCCCACTTCATATTTACCGAAGGGTAGTGCCGCGATTAAGAAAACGTAGTGTTTCGAGCTAAATCGTAGTGAAATATGAAAAATAATTGCAATCTCCATAATTTTTTTCAGTTCAATATTATTACTTACTGAACGAATTTTATACAAGAAATATATGGATACAGTCGATCGGAAAATCGTAGTGTTTCCAAATTTTTCATAGTGACGTAATGACTTTGCCGAACTTAGGCAAAATCGTAGTGAAACATTACGATCGTAGTGAAAGTGGGAACGCTGTACCGTAACGCTCCATACTTTTCTTATTTTTCTTATTTTAAATAAAAGTTGGCGGTGGGTATTTGAATAAATTTTGAAAATTTTAGTTTTCTCATTATTCAAATACGCAACGCCTACTTTTCATATACATATTTAAATTTTCTTCATGGTTCAAAATCAACATAACTAATGCTCGGCAAGTGTTTTCAAAAGGTAATTGGCAAATAAAACCAACCATTTGCCCTAGAAACCTGAAATTTTGCACAGGTTTCCTATAAAATGTATAAGAACAAACAATAAGGAAGGATATTTCGAGATTCAACCCTTAAAGGGGTAAAAAAGAGGGACAAAGTTTGTATGGGAACATTTTTATTTTTCATCCGATCGGTAGGCTCTCATTAAAATCATTGCCAATAACTCGAACCCAAAGCCCATTTTGCTTTTTCATAACTCACGAAGGAGTTCGTCGTATCAATTTAAAACTTTGTATCTATATTGATAAAAAAGTAAAATATTATTTATACTCATAAATCTAAATCAATAGATACAAAAAAAAAAAAAAAAATAGAAACAATTTTTAGGCAACGAATTTTTAGATCACTGATTTACTAACTGCTCCTCAGGTACTTTTTTTTTTTTTTTTTTTTTTTTTTTTATAAAAAAAGGGGATTCCAAATCCTGGAGCACTCAGACGAATCACGGTCCATTGTACTACCAAGCAGAAACCCCTTTTTTGGTGTAGTGGTGGAGAAACTCTGATATTATTCGTTTCTCTTTTTTATGGTCGGTGGCAGAGTATTGCTGTCCCCCGCCGGGGCTCGAACCAACGCCGCTCGGGTCACAAGCAATGACTCTAACCACTACACCATGGCCACCTCAGGTACTTTAATAGGAAGGTTTATTTCGCGATATTTAAATATGTATAAAAGAGAAAACTAACTGATCGTGAAGGAATCTCTGTGGACAAAATCCTGACGGCTTAGATAGATAGATAGATAGATATATTTTATTTGTTTATAAGCTTTGCTTTTACAAATTGATTGGCATGGTTTTTTACAATTTCACAAAATTAGTATTTTTTAATATAAATTAATTAGTAAAGTATCTATAAGTATAAAATTTCTCATAGAATTTAAATTTCGGTTTTTAATTCATTTTTAGATAACAATCGAAGAATTATGCTGAGTAATTAATATGAAACCTGGATTTATTTATTCATTTAAAATAAAAGCTCTGAGTTTGAGTGAGTTAACGACATAGGTATTTATAAATATTATTTGCATTGTTTACGTCCTCTACGTTCATTATGCTTTTTAAGTCGGTCAATCTATTAGCAAAAAGGTAATGGTTTCTCACTGCATTAAAAATAGGACATCTTAGGAGGAAATGTTCAATACAAATGTTCGCTGGGTCGAAATTGTGTCTATCTCCGTGCAAGATGATCCTATGGGCATACTTGTTTGCACACCTAATTTGGGCTATGACTAGGCCTGCCAGACGTCCCGATTTTGGCGGGACATTCCCGACATTTGAACCATGTCCCGATTTCTGTCCCGATGTTCAAAATGTCCCGATTTTGTCCCGATTTTCTTTCTTTTTATTCTACTTCGTTTGAAAATGATCTTAAATAAAAAATAAAACAATATTAACATGGTGTTACAAAACTTAACGACTATATGAAATTGCAACTGTTGCTTTGAATGCATTTATCCATATGGAAATATGTACATAATCATAAATTTCAAATTCAGACAAACTGCGGCAGTGTTGTATGTGGCGGTTGGTGTTTTTTGATTCTAATAACGAATATTGTTTAGAATTTATTCGAAGCTTCTCTTTTGTTATAGAAGTATATATGTACCTAATGAACCTTCCTACGTGCTCGATAGGATAAAAAAAATGTTACCCATACAAATTGAACCCCTCTTGAGCCCAAACAAAAATTACCAAAATCAGAAAAATTGGCATTCGCTATTTCTTATAGGTAAAGATTGCTTTAGACGTGTTTGATCAGATGAAATATAAAGCAAGGAGCGCAGTCAATTGGTGTGGCAGTGGCAGTGGCGTGGTGACCAAGTGGACCAATGTAGACGCGGGGATTAAAGCGGAGTGGGGGCGACGTGGTATTTTTCAGGTGGCGTGATGCCAGTCAGAAAGTGGCAGGCGGATGGTGACGACGTGGATTTTTGCATTACAACTGAGAATTTTTGATTACTCAGAAACTAAAAACATGCGAGACGACCAAGCATAGTATTCAGCATTATGATAACATTTTATGAACACCATACCTTGATTGCCACTTCAGTGGGCGTTAAATCAATTTCATACCACTTCGTCGCTATTCTATTGCTACACCACTCGTGTGCCACCGCCACTTGGTCACTTGAATTTTCCTTCAGAATTTTGTTTCAAAATAAGTATTAGCTTCCTAGATTTTATCGTATGGGCTGGGGCAGGCTGGGCGTTGATCACCAATGGGTAATTAGTTAGGACAAACTGTTTTATTTATGAAAGGATGTCCTTAATCATAATTGACATGACTTCTCCTGTTTAATAAGTCATCGCAAAACTTTGGTTTGCTATACAAAAACATAAAACATGTGCCCGTGGCTAAGAAGGCTACTTTTTAATTGCGAATATAGTAGTAAAGATTCTTGCAGGTTCTTTAAGGAAGATCTCATTGGTCAGATTATCTGGGTGATCACAGAATCCGCCTTATTCGGAATTTTGCTACGAACCCCCAAAGAAAAATGTCCGCTATGACGGATTCTGTGATAGTTCTTTCGGGGTTCGTATCAAAATTCCGAGAATACGACGGATTCTTTGATCACCTAAAATTATTTTTTATTTCTAAAATAAGTTCAAACGATAAATATATGAAATATGTTTATGTATCCATCCATACCTAACTGAAACTGAATATTGAAAGTTCCTGAAGTACCTACTATTATTTCATTGGTGTTTTTAAGGCATGTATTGTATAGGTAAAGTTAAAAAACGTTTAGTTTTCCTTAATTGCGTGTATAAAAATGTACCTATGTATTTTGTATGTCCCGATTTGTCCCGATTTTCGGGCCTTGGTGTCCCGATTTTAATAAAATTTCATCTGGCAGCCCTATATGACCTTATGGATGAACGGTTTCAAGGCCACATTCAAGTATGGAGCCGGTTTATATTCCGGCTCTTGTATGATTTCTAACGAAGATGCATAATAAGAGCAGGAAGTGGAGCCAGTTGCTTTTCTGAAGTCTTCTTCTATTAATATTTGTTTTAAGTCCCTTAGAATGCTTTCATAAGATCCTCGTATGCTTGCTAAGCTTTGCTGTTCCCATAGATACATCTGCGAAATTTCTCATTAAGAGGTCCTTAAATTGTGTTATCCAGTTTGGTCGCTGAGTGGAAAGATGGGTTCTGAAAGTCTCATTATAGCATTTTTTTTATAATGCGGTCATCCGTAGCACTTAAAAGCTTTATCCAGAAATTCAAAATTCTTTTTGCAATTTCGTATATTAATGGTATAGTTCCAGTTTCTACACGCACTACGTTGCTTTGGGTATTGTTGGCTAATCCAAGTAATTTCTTCAAAACTGTCGTTTGGATTACTTCAATTTTTTCTCCAGCTGCCAGAGCCCATACTTCAACACAATGCAGTGCAGTCGATTTGATGGTTGATTCAAATACTTTGATTCGTCCATCCCAGTTTTCCATATTCGAATTTTTCATAGCCTTATCAGATGCCGCTGTTGCTATTCTTGCTTTTGTTTTGAATTTCTCTATGGCTTCATTCCAGGAACCAGTGCGATTTAAGTTTACTCCCAGGTATTCAAAATTATTAACAACTTCAATCCAATCCTCTTTGTATGGAAATCCTGACGGCTTTTAAAATTTGAGTTTTCTCATTATTGCCCGGGAAGATGACGTTGTTGAAATTCCCACGGAAATTATATTAACTGGAGACTTGATTAAGACAATTTTTGGCAATTTGCTGCAAATGTCAATGCAGGAACTTGCAAGACGAGTCATTGTCGCGCTGACAAATGCGCAGACATTAGAAATGAATAGGAAGATAATCGATTAGATTGGTAGTAACTCATAAATCTATTTTAGCGTCGATTCTGTTGTCAGTGAAGACTGAAGATCCAAATGTTGCACCAAATTTCCCTGCTGAGTTCCTCAATCAGCAAACTCCATCCAGCAAGCCACCTCATGTGTGTGTATATTGAATCTAATCCACAGCAAGGAAGATTATTAATTAACCAGAGACAATTCACACGCAATGTAGTTTTCAAAGAAGTTCTTTAAATAAAATCAATTTGTTTATCAAATATTACTTTGCATACCCAGCGAAGCGAGTGCAACCAACTAGTTTTTTAAATAATAATCAAAAATGATAATTCGAAATTCATCGCCTCCTTACCTCCTTCAAGTGTCAGTTTGGGGTGAAATTTGAAAGTAAGTAATAAAGTGTTGTAGTTAATACGTACATAATGTCTATGTAGTATGTATTACGTGTTTAGTTAACAAGGGTTCAGTTACTAAACCTACGTAAGATGTACGTGAGTGGAAATAATTAAAAATTTGTTGAAATGACTCTGAGATTCTGCGAGATTCGCAATAAACGCTAAAGTTTCGTGCGACCCAGTCGTGCACATTTTTTTTATATTTTTATGCAATAGAATTATGTCTTTGAAAACCATGATGTATAAAAAGCTCTACTATTCTATTAACGCCAAGTCTATGTAACACATTTAAAGTAGATCTGTAGTTTTATCACTCTGTGTACAAAATTTTGTGGATGAGAATATTGCATCATCAGTCCATCGCACTATCACTAAGGACACTATAAACACCAATACTACGGCTATTACATATAGTGACACCTCTCAATCGTATCTATGTT
Source organism: Cheilosia soror (assembly GCA_949372485.1). Lineage (NCBI taxonomy): Eukaryota > Metazoa > Arthropoda > Insecta > Diptera > Syrphidae > Cheilosia > Cheilosia soror. The sequence goes on along the minus strand of OX443561.1, from coordinate 139,054,009 downwards.
CCACGATTTCCAATCGGCACTCTAACCGCTAATACTTTGAGAATACACCTTCACCCATTTCAGTAGATACATACATTGCCAAAGAACTGATCAATCCACGATCTGGCTTGTCATTCTTTTCACAAATTGCCTGCGATATAATTTGGTACAACTAAACTTGAGTAACAAATCCTTACAAGGGACTGTGCCCCACTTCGTCAATACAAAAAAAAAAACACTTTTTGGACAATCAGCATACTTATGCACGATTGCACGAATTTTTCCTATCAGATGCGTGAAATTGTTAAACATGTTGTGGTAAAGGTTTTCGCAATTTATTCATAGGATAGGAGAAGTCTGAGTCTGGTGTCTGCAGCAGCTCCCGCGACTATAAGTCAAATTTGATTAGGGACAACATCTTGCCGTTTGGTTGTGTTTTGCCAAACAAATACAACTCCTTGTCGATAGACAAGTAGTAGACTCGCAATATTTAACCCCAGACAATCCGCCAAACACCAGTAAGTAACGCGCGACTGACCAGAATCGTTTAAATTGGACACGGATTCAGCGATACTTTGCAACCTACGGCTATTTACATCGCGCGACATCGATACCAATTTACACGAGGACGGAATTTAATTTAAAGCCTCGACTGATGTTTTTTTAATTAAATCAGTTTTAGGACTACTCCTCGGCTGCTGGGCCGGATGCTACTATACAGCGCAGTATAGGTAAAGTGCAGTTACCGGTGGTGTTGGTGATGGTGGTAAATCCAGGAGTGGGTATTGTCCATCCCGATTCAAGACAAAGGTGCGGCCATAGGGAAATTACTTTGCCCAAAGGCTCGGCCCCATAGTCCCATTAATTTTGGCCCGGGAAAGGGGGATGTGACTGTTGTGTGGCTGAACGAATTAATGATCCTTCACATTGCAGCGCGGTGGTGCGGTGGAAACGTCCTTTGTCGATGTTCAAGTGGACAACCTCCACGATTTAAAGCAGCATTCCTGGCACCACACTCTCGTATATCAAAGTCATTAACTAATTACGCTCCTCTCGCTTTCGCGCGCGCTCTCTCTCTCTTGGAGGATGTCTCGGTCGCGGATGCGATCTGTTTTTAAAAAAATCCAATCCATGGATGTTTTATGCCACCATCCTAAGAATAATTGCAGCCGGGCGTCTGTGAGAGAGCGGCGACAAAGAGCGCCAGAGAGCACTGGGCAATTAAAGTGTGATCTTCATGTTCGTCGCGGTCGCGGATACGGTCTTGGCTCTTACCGGCCGGTGGAAACTGGCAAGATCAGCGTGGTGCTGGCCGGGGTATGGATATGGACACCTAAAATTGTTTGGCAGTTCAGTTGTGTTGTCAATGCCACTTAAGTTGGGGGGATGTGTGACGATTACGGCTCGAAATGGTTGTGTTCTCGTCTCGCAATCGCAACGCAATTCGCGCTACAATAACACAAACGGCGAATAACACTTTCGATTCAATTGCAATGTGAGAATGTAATGCATTGCACAAATGGCTATGTGCACAGGACAACCTCCTCGAGCATTGTGTTCTCGGCTCTGATGGTGTTTTGTGTAATTTCATTGGAATTACCAAAGCGATTAATTCGAATGAGTTGAGTTTCTGGTTTGTTCTCTTCGTTTAGTTGGAGTCGGATCGGAGTTCGGACTTTGGTTGGAGGATACTTCTCACTCATATGGGATTGGCAAATTCACACAGAAGAGTCGTCGCGTCGGGCTCGATGTCATAGGTGGATCAATGTCGACATAGGTCTTTAATTGAATTTCACTCATCGTAAATTGTTTAAAGTGCCTGGTGTTCGGACAGCGCATCTTGTCAAATAGAACGAAGAATGTGAATTAGGATTGCGAGCATACAGCTTCGAGTAAAGAGTGTTATTTTTTTTAAAGAAAAATACCGACTCAAGTTTTTTATTGTTAAGGAGAACACCTAAACGTGTAGTTTGTCGCGAATATCGTGAACAGTGTTGACTTTCAATGAAGCAACTGCTATTGGTACATTGACATCGAAAAGCCGCTTCACTTAACCCCAGTTAAGTCCATAGTATCGTGGCTTTAAATCGGGATGATCTTGGTGACCAATTGAAGGGCTGCGGTAGGCTTCTGTAAAATACGAAACGAAAGCGATTTTCATTTTCGTTTTCATTAAACCTGTCTCTACCATATCTGTGATAATAAAAAGAAGACTGCTATTGTTGGAACGATATCGTTCGATCGTTTTCATTTTATACGTGATCTGGCCCCTGACTTTGTAAGATGAAATGTTATTGCCGAAATGTTTGCCAGTATCATGACATATTGCACTTTGTTGGAAGCAAAAGTCTTCAAGTTCGATGTGACGTAAATAAAAGCAAAATATTCCAAATTCATTGTTAAAAGTCCGATGATAAATATCTGCGCTTTAATAAAAATACTTTACACGTATAACTTCGCTGTATAGGTACATATAATCCAAATAATTTAATCAGTTCCCTATACCCTTGAAACATTAGTATAGCCCTTGTAATAGGTGAGCACAGTGGCTCAGTGGATAGTCTGCTGGACTACTGAACAAGGGTCTAAGGTTCAATTGCCGGTAAACACAAATTGGCCCACCTCTCGCGATCCTCTGACGATCATCCGAAAGTACATACATACACCGTCCTGAGAAAGCTTTTCAATCGTTCAGGAATTTAGGATGTCTATATAAGTCGCTTCCATTTTTCTCTCTCTGATGATGGTGACAACGAAAAAGATGGAGACTTCTTACGGACTACTTAAAGAGTCATCCAAAATCGAGTCTGTATGAAATCGAATTACTTACTCACTTAATTAGGTGGCGCTACGGTCCGGGGTGGACCTGGGCCTCAACTAACAATTAGCACGATCTTTGGCTAACTGCCTCCAGTTGCGCACTACAAGTTGGTTGAGGTCCCCTTCCACTTGTGCGCGCCACCTAAGGCGAAGTCTTCCTCTACTACTTTGTCCCTCCGGGTTGGAATCGAAGACTCTTCGGGCCGGAGCGTTGGTGTCCATTCGCTCTACATGTCCTAGCCATATTAGTCGCGTCATACGTACTTTTTTGACCAAATCGATGTCGCTGTACAGCTCCTAGAATCTACACCTCCAAAGCCCGTCAACGCAAACGGGACTGAAAATCACTCGAAGAATATTGCGTTCGAAGAGGCCGAGGAGATCTTCTTTCGCCTTTGATAACGTTCATGTTTCTGCGTCATAAAGCAGGACTGGGATGATGAGGGTCTTATATAGAGTCTGCTTGGTGTTTCTCTTTTTCTTAGGCCGTGTTAAAACAGCGGTTGGTAAGCATAATTCTTCGCTTGATTTTTGAAGTGATGTAATTTTCACAGTTAATAGCGAAGCCGAGGTAGACAAAGTCCCGAACTACCTCAAAGTTATAGCTGTCTATCGTGAAGTTCTGTCCGATTCGTCGATGTTGTGTGTCCCTTTTTGTTGACAGCATATATTTTGTTTTGCCCTCATTCACCACTAAGCCCATTTTTGCCGCCTCTGTACTAATACTTGCAAACGCACTAGTGACAGCTCGCTGTGTTCTAGCAATGATGTCGGCAGCGTATGCAAGTAGTTGCACAGACTTTTGGAAAATTGTTCCCTGGCGTTGTCTTGCGAGTTTCGCAAATTTTTTTTTAAGAATGATGTTGAAAAAGTCACATGACAGCGCATCACCTTGTCTAAATCCTTTCAAAGGTCTCGGTGAGATTGTTTCCGAGCTTTACGGAGCAGCGAGCGTCCTCCATTATCATTCTGCACAATCTGACGAGTTTGGCAGGGATACCAAAACTAGACATGGCTCTATATAACTCGTCTCTATAAATGGTGGTCATATGCGGCCTTACAGTCGATAAACGGGTGGGTATCGATTAAGAGTTGTTGAGTTTTCTCCAGGATCTGCCATAGTGTGAACATTTGGTCGGTTGTCGACTTACCTTGCGTAAAATCGCACTTATATGGTTCAATCAATTCGTTTATAAATAGTTTCAGGCGTTCACACAGTACGGCAGACAGGATCTTGTAAGCGACGTTAAGCAGACTGATGCCTCTATTATAGCTGCCGCAGTTTAGAGGGTCTCCTTTCCTATGGTTCGGGCAAACATGCATACTTTCCTCTGATCAATAATATTGCCGACGATTTGGTGGATGCACTCTTCCAAGCCATCTCTCGCTGCCTTGAAAAGCTTGGCAGTTAATCCGTCCGGTCCAGCAGCCTTGTTGGATTTCAGCTTGGATATTGCTTACCTGACTTCATTTTGGTCAGGTAGACGGACACGGAAGTTTTGGCTTCAAGCCAATTATCAGTGAATTTTCCTGGATGACGGTAAAAGGGCTGTGTTGAATTAGTTATCATTCCCTGCGATAGTTCCTGTTAAAAATGATTGTCCAAATTTTAGTGTAAATAGAAAATCAACCTTGAGCTAAGCGCCATTTAATTTTTAATTTAATTTTTCATCTGATGTTTCTTCTTCAACGTGACCTGGGCTGGAACCCAGAACTTGGTGAATTCAGACTTTCAACGAAACACAAAAAAAAATGTATACCTATTTTTTTGAAGACCGAGATACTTCGCACCCTCAAATCTCTTTTCAACAGCACAGTGTATACCTCCTTACCAGTGTTGCCACTAAAAAAAAGTAAATCCGGTTAAAAAATCCGGTCAAAAGTCAAAATCACAGTTTTTGATCAGAAACCCGGTCAAAAATAGATTATGGTAACTATCTAACTAAGGTTAACTATCATTAGCCATTTTCTTACATTATAAACATGTTGAGAAAACGTTTTTATAATATGTGAATGTTGAGTTTGTGAACTTGTTTTATATTTCGTTTCTTTAAAATGTACTGAAACTAATTTTTCATTTTATATGACGTGTTTTAAGTCCTGAAATAGGTACACTTTTAGTGCATGGCCATACAAGTTATAAAACTAAATTCTAGTTTTATTTAAAAAAAACTTTATTAAAAAATTCGGCAGCGTTTCTGCCTCCTGACTTAAGACTGACATTGAAATTCTTACGACTAGCTTAAATACTAATTATCTGCTGCCACTGCACTTCTGCTTCAAATGTATTTTCCTGGAATCGTACGGTCGTCGCCGGTCGGTGTCATATGCCCGTGCGAAAGTGCTTTCGATGCAGGTCTCATCGCAGGTTGCTAGATGGCATGATTTCGGGTCGTTGCTCCGTGTGACGGTGGCATGTGTTATAGATTGTTTTACGTTAACTCCTCCGCCCTTAAGAGTGGACGCCCTCGTCCGCTTAAAAGAATGGTATTTGGCTTATGCGGGATGTTCTTGCTCTTGGTTGTGGGGACGGCTCGCTTTTGATAGTCTCCAAGGCTTCTGTCGATACTTCTGGTTTGGTTACGGTATTCTCTACTGAGTTGTTGGCTTTCGTAAATTTCCTGAAGATGACCAATATGACAATGCAAGATAGTAGACACGCTCCAAAACTTAGCATAGTATTATTTTTGAAGTCGGTTTTCAGGAGCTGGATGTACTGGGTGTTGTTTGTGTGGAGTTCTTTTACCATTTCCAGCGAGAGAACTTCTTCTAGTATGTTGTCCGATGAAGTTGGTTGCAGGATTGGCGGGAGAGGGTTGAGATGACTGATTTCGATGGAATTAAACGTGTTCTTTCCAATTTGTATACTGCTGTTATCATACCTTATAAGGAACGTACCGTTGAGTGAGACCATATTGTTGTTTATTGAGATTTGCCCATCGTACCGATTCAGGAAAATGATGTCTGATGATATCTCTTCGACCGCAGGAATGTGTTGGTTGTTGATTGCAGTACAGTTGGCTGGAATACTACGTATTAGGTTTGGAATACATGTTGTATTGCTTATGTTAATAATATTAATTCTAGGACAAATGGATAGTTTATTCACTGTTTTACAATCTGTTACAATTCCATAGATTTCGTTTTCACATTCTATAATTTCCTTAAAGTCGATTTTTATTATTTTTGTTTCTTCTCTTACTGCTTTTATAATAATTTTTTTACAAATTTCTTCATTTACAGTTGGTAAACTTACTATGTATAATAAAATAGCATTGTTAAATGCTATCTTTATTTCTGAGAACTCAATTGCCTCTTCTATATTCTTGAATGGTATTTCTTTATTATTTATAATTTTTTCGATAGTATTTATTTCAATATTCGACAGGATATATGAATTTATAATATTTACTCTTGCCCAATGTAAGGCGTATGCCACGTTTGTTATTTCTTCTTTTAATAGATCTAATTTATATTTTATGTTGAAGACTAACTGTTCTATTATGTTTCCATTTTCTTTTACATATTTATTTATTTCGTTAGTTCTATTAGCTACGTTATTTATTTTATCTATTACAAGTTTGTTAATTACTATCTGTCTATTATTATTTTCTAGGACGTTATTAATTTTTTCTTGAATTATTTGGAAGTCGTGTTTATCTGGGTTGCCAGTAATGAATTTCCAAGCGCTTCCTAGGAAGTCAATTGACCTTCTGGATTTTGGATGGTTTGGGACTAAACGTTTTATCAAGGAATTGATTGTTGATATTTCTTCGGATAACAGGTGAAAGCTATTGTGGGAGGTTGGTAGATTTTTTCTCATGGATGTCTCTATGCTTTCTATGGCTTCGGAATATTTCGACAGATCGATCTCGTGAATAATCTTATAGGTTCCTGTTTGTAGTCTTGATGTACCCGTGTTTATGGTCACAAGTCTTGCGTTTGTATAGTCCAGTATCTGTACGTCGGCTAAGCAGTCGGTCATGTATAGGTACAGTTGTATTAAATACACGATCGTCAGCATGTTGTTGGCGGCAGTAGTCTTAACTACACCTGTTCACTGTTTGTTACTAGGGGGCCCTTGATGTTTTCTCCAACTCTGGTTCACCAGCACTAGTTGTTTAAATGTTCTTTTAATGTTTTGAAGTTTTTCTTTGCACTGTACCGGTTACACTGATTTTCGTGCGGACCCTGGGTTTTGACGCACTCTTTACACGCACGTTACACTGGTTAAATGTTTTATCGGTTTGTACCACTTGGGGACTTTTCCGGATACGGTATAGTTATTGTACCACTTGGGGACTTTTCCGCGACTAACACACGTACCACTTGGGGACTTTTTTTTTTTTTTTTTTTTTAAAAAAATGGTTAGTTAAGTACTACTTAAGTACAAGCGCGACTAACTATAGTGAACTAATTTTAACCGTGTTACCAGGGTCCCTGCTCGGGCGCCAGTTATAAAACTAAATTCTAGTTTTATTTAAAAAAAACTTTATTAAAAAATTCGGCAGCGTTTCTGCCTCCTGACTTAAGACTGACATTGAAATTCTTACGACTAGCTTAAATACTAATTATCTGCTGCCACTGCACTTCTGCTTCAAATGTATTTTCCTGGAATCGTACGGTCGTCGCCGGTCGGTGTCATATGCCCGTGCGAAAGTGCTTTCGATGCAGGTCTCATCGCAGGTTGCTAGATGGCATGATTTCGGGTCGTTGCTCCGTGTGACGGTGGCATGTGTTATAGATTGTTTTACGTTAACTTACACGTCTTCCACTGTCCAGCGAGGCAGGTAGATTTTGAGTGAGTAAAAAGGAGAAAGGTAGATAGCATATAGAAAATGCGCAGAAAATCCATTTTCAGAAATAATTTTTTCGTACCATTGTGCTTTCGATATAAATCTGCATTTGATATTTGCATCGATAGATTGAGGGCGTCAAAAACGGGCGTCGGCTTGGGCTTTACTATAAAGTCTGTTTGTGTTTCCGATTTCAATATTCTTTTTGGAAATGAAAGTCATGGGAAGACGTGTATGGCTAAATAATTATTCTCGGATAATTTTCTGACATTTAAAAAGAGTAGTTCACCGAACTGAGATTTATCGAATTTCACACTTTTTGAAATGCATTGTTTAATTTCTTCTTCAACATTCTAGCAAAAGAAAACGTCCAAAAATTAGCATATAAGATAATTTTTTATCCTACTCCCGAAGGAGATTTTCATGTGTTATGTTGTAAATGTCCCAATATTCGCAGTAAATTGGTTTCTGTTTGAACTTGGGAGCGTGTTCGTAATGTATGGCAAAGTTTTATTCAAATTACCTAGAAATCTTTTTTTATTTATAGTCAGTATGTAGAGCAATTTTATTTTTCCATTCCGGTTAAAAACATTTTTCGTTTCGGTCAAAAAACGGTTAGACCGGATTTCAAAATTTTCTCCGGTCAGATATGACACTGCTCCTTACCATACGTTACATACCTCCACGAAAGCTCCAAATAGCTCTACTTAAAAATATACAACTATATATTCTTTACTTGACCGGCGAAGATGCTCTAGTCTAGGTGAATCCATAAAGCGCCGTCATAAGCTAACCCCTTCTAATTGCTAAAATGGCGGTGTTGATAATTATCAAAGGACAGGAAGATTGAAACATCTTGGTCAAAGCCTGTACTGGGGATGGCCTTCTCTGTTAGCGAGATATATAACAATTTTCGGAGTGGATGATTTTTCGCATGCGTATTTTGACTTTTCGGTTATAGGAACAGGGCGCGCACGTTTATGTAAATTGAAGTTAGAAACTAATTTTGTCGCAGAATCGGTGGACATGAAGTAAACCGTGCCATGTACCATCAGATGTCTTAGATGAAGACAATTATTGTCACTGCGCGATAAAACGGCAAGTGAGAAAACAAACGCAAGACGGAAATTTTGAAACGAAAATAATCAAAAGCATGAATAAAGTTGTACATAAATCAATTTACTATTCACATGCCTCATGGAAGGAAATGTCACAAAAATTAGCCGCACTTGTATAAATTCTTCCCACAATTTGCCTAACCCATGTAGAAACAGTCTTATGCAAAGATCTTAAGTAAACATTAATTAGGCTCTTTAGTTCTACACATATATAGTCTCTATGCAAAGTCGCAAAATCCTTTGGAGCTCCCTTCAAAGCGTCCGCTAATAAAAAGCCAAACACTTAAAATTCTCATCCATGATTCAGCCATTAAGACCCATTCACTCACTTAAAGAAGCCCACCATCTAATGGTTTGCCATCAAGAAGACACCGATCCGTGCCCATGGAGGCAACCATTCCATCTCAAGGCATCTGCATCACCGCATCATCTTTGTCGTAATAACAATATTTACTTCATGTGTCATGACTTTAGATCTTATGATCGTTTTAGTCACACACAAAGAGCGATATCTGCGGGTAGAAAAAGGTCTCTAGCTCAGCGGTCACAGAGACGCAATCAACAATTATTGACAACTCATACTCATACAATCTGCAGCGTGTTTTAAGCATCAACATAACTGTTTAGGATGCAGTCGAATCGAAATCGACACATGAGCAACGTATCTACGCGATGGATGCAAAATTGAAGCATTTTTTTTTTTTCGGAATAACGTGTTCATGAACACACACTTTCCCCCAAAGTGACATAAGAGCTCCATTAGCCCAAGTGAAACTCGGAGGCATAGAGCATCGTGCCGGCAGTTAGGACAAGTAAATATTCAATCAATAATTGCAAGATAAATACGTCACGTTTTGTGCTTCCTAAGTACGGCCATGTGCTGCCATATATCTACACACGTTTAGTGGTGAAGCACGCTTGCGAGCATATTAGAACGCATTCCATACGAATGCCCAGGCAGATGGGCACACCAGCAACAGTGCCAAAGATTTATTGACTTTTCCCGATTTCGTCGGTTTATTGTGTTTGTGTCCCGTGCGGCAAGGCGGATAAATGTACTCGTATCTGCCTGACATGGAGGGACAATTCAATTTTACGTTTTCTACAATTTTTAGTTCGTGATTTTGTTTTCCACAAACACTTTCCAAGTAAAAGTGACAGCTTTGGGAAAGTTATTTATTGGTTAGATTTAAAAAAAAAACTCGTGCGAATAACAGCGAATTTGGGAGGGTACATACATTATCCTCTTGCGTATAGGTACTACAGTGAGTGATAGAAACATTTCCCTCTTAAGTATTCTGCTCGCGGTATAGATTTTCCCGGCCGCCCTTTTCTCCTCAGCCACCTTTATGGTCGCTAAATTTGTAATGCTACAGGATCTGCAACAATTTTAAGCAACGCTTTTTTTTTAATTTCCCTGCCCAATTGGCTGACATCACGACCTATGAAGAGCTTTTGTATCATAGAACGTAGAGGGGCAGAGTTAGACTAAAAGACATTTGACCTCCATAGTGAAGAGCAAAATCGCAAGAGATCACCAGATCCTTCTCCGATCGAGTCTCTCTCAATCTCTCAAGAGGTTCTATGCAGCCAGCATCAAGCATTGAAGACCAGTGGCAACATCACAGTTGCAAAAATGCTTACTATTGTACTGAATTCAGTACAATTTGACTTTTCCGAGTACGCAAGTACCACTTCTCAATTTTCAGTACTATTTTTAATTTTTGAAAGTTTATTTTTACTACTTTTACTTACTTATCGGGCTCCCGACCCGTGAAGAGTCTCTGCCTGAGACACTGCAGCCTTCCATCCTCTACGATCCCGGGCACGCTGCTTCCAATTGTCCAGACCAAGCGCTCTGGCATCCGCGATGGCTTGGTCTTTGAAACGGAGGTTCGGTCTTCCTTGTCTTCTCGAACCTGGGGGCTGGGATTCGAAGACCCTCTTGGCTGGAGCATTATTGTCCATTCGCTCGATGTGGCCGAGCCAATGTAGTCGACGTGTTTTGGCTTTTTGGACTACATCCACATCTTGGTACAGCTCATAGAGTTCGCGGTTGTATCTTCTCCTCCATTCGCCCTCCTCGCACACAGGACCAAAAATCCGCCGAAGTATTTTTCTTTCGAAGGAGCCCAGTAGCATCTCTCCCTTCTTGCTTATCGTCCAGCACTCGGCGCCATAAAGCAGAACTGGCAGGATGAGGGTTTTGTAGAGCACACATTTCGTCCTTCGAGTTAGGAGTTTTGAACCCAGTTGTTTTGCCAAACCGAAGTAGCAGCGGTTTCCTAGGGTAATTCTTCGTCGGATCTCCACTAGGGTGTCATTCGTGGAGTTTACGTTTACTCCGAGGTAGGTGAACTCCTTAACTACCTCGAAATTATTGCTATCAATAGTGACGTTTTGTCCTAGGCGGTGGACAGATGCTTGTTTGTTTGTTGATAGCATGTACTTAGTCTTGTCCTCATTTACTACAAGTCCAACGGATTTCGCCTGTTCTTCAATCGCCGTGAACGCTTCTATCACGGCACGCTGGGAGCGACCGATGATGTCAATATCGTCCGCATAGCCAAGCAGCTGGACGGACCTGTTGAAGATAGTGCCTTCCGTGTTGACACCTGCCCTGCGCACTATCTGCTCCAGTACGAGATTGAAGAAGTCGCATGATAGAGCGTCTCCTTGCCGAAATCCGGTGCATGTTTGAAATAGTTCGGAAGAGCTGCTTCCAAACTGCACGTTGCAGCGTGTGTTTTCCAGCGTCGCGCGACACAACTGAATCAGTTTTGCCGGGATTCCGAATTCGGCCATCGCCATATAGAGCTCCTGACGATGTATGCTATCATACGCGGCTTTGAAGTCGATGAATAGGTGGTGGGTTTCGACTTGAAATTCGTTGGTCTTTTCCAAGATTTGCCTCAGTGTGAAAATTTGGTCTATAGTCGATCTGCCGGGCCGGAAGCCACACTGGTACGTGCCGATTAGTGTGTTGCAGAACGGTTTTAGACGTTCACACAGTACGTTGGATAGGATCTTGTATGCGACATTTAGCAGCGATATGCCTCGATAGTTCTTGCAAGACATAGGATCGCCTTTTTTGAAGATGTGGCATATGGAGCTGATAGTCCAGTCATCGGGCATGTTTTCTTCCACCCATACTTGGTTGATGATTCGGTGCATGCTCCCTACCAAAACATCACCACCGTATTTAAAGAGCTCCGCTGGTAGACCATCAGACCCTGCGGCCTTGTTGTTCTTAAGCTTTTTTATAGCTAAGCCAACTTCTTCTATACTAGGTGGTGGAACTAGTTCTTCATTGACTGGACGTGGGTTCTCTTCTTGCCCTATCACTCTCTCTACATGATGCCCATTAAGCAGCTGCTGGAAATGCTGCTTAAACACATCTACTATTCCCTGCGCTTCGGTGACTAGGTTCCCTTCGCTATCTCGAAGAGCCTGCGTTCCGGTTTTGTAGCCAGCAGCCAGTTGCTTAGCTTTTATATAAAACCTCCGGATGTTATTACGATCGCGCGACTCTTCGATCTCCTTGAGCTGGGAAGCTGCGTAAGCCCTCTTCTTTCTACGCAGGATCTTCTTTTCCTCCCTTCTCCTGGCTCGATACTCTTCTCTCGCTGCCCTTGTTTTGCGCTGCAACGCTTTCTTGTGTGCATCTTCTGTCACCTTTTTCCTGTACACGCATTCATCATCATACCACGGGCTCTTTCTCTGGGGTGGCTGGTACCTTACGGTGGTTTCGGCTACCTCCTTGATGATGTCGCGATACTGGCACCACTGATTGTTGGCGTTTGTGGTAGGTGAGTGCACAGAGGAGAGTTTCATACTCAGGCGCTCGCTGTAGGCTCTGGCTACTCCAGGTGTGCTAAGGCGTCCAACGTCGAATTTCTTCTTCTGGGCAGTTCGCAGCTTCTTTTCGTTGGACAGTCGGGCTCTGAATTTAGCCGCAACAAGAAAATGGTCAGAGTCGACGTTTGCCCCTCGGAATGTGTGCACGTCGAGGATGTTGGATGCGTGCCTCGCATCGATTAGCACATGGTCGATTTGGTTGGCGGTTCGACCGTCTGGAGAGCGCCAGGTTGCTGTGTGGATCCTTAGCCTTGGAAACCTAGTGCTACTTATCACCGTATTACGAGCTGCTGCAAAATCGATTAGTCGGTAGCCGTTGTCTGTTGTCGTTTCGTGGATTCTGTGCTTACCAACTAATCCGCCAAAGATGTTTTCCTTTCCGACTTTAGCATTGAAATCCCCGAGTACAACTTTTACATCATACTCCGGACAGGCTCCGTAGGCTCCATCCAGGAGGTCATAAAACTCCTCCTTGATAGGATCTTCTGCCTCGTCGGTAGGGGCGTGTGCACATATTAGGCTTATGTTTTGGAAGGTAGCTTTGATGCGGATCACAGAAAGGCGATCACTTATCGGCTTGAAGTCAATGACTTTTGTCCTAAGCCGATTTCCCACGACGAATCCGCATCCTAATACATGCAATCTTTTGTTGCAGCTGTAATAAATGTCGCAATCTTTTCTTTTCATCATACCTGATCCTATCCATCGTATCTCCTGGATCGCGGTTATATCTGCCTTGTACCGCGTGAGGACAGACTCAAGTTTTTGAGTAGCACCTGGGGTGTAGAGCGTTCGTACATTCCAGGTACATACTCTCAGATCGTAGTCCATTGACGTTCCGGGTCTGGTTGCCATTTGAGGAGTTCCATTATCCGAGGCTGGTTGTGTCTCTCTCATAACTACTGGTTTTTTCCATGGTCGGGAAGTTACCCCGACGGCACAACCCCCAACCTGGAGGACCAGGCCCTTGTTTTGACCCTAGGACAGCGGGCCGGAAAAACCGATGCCAGTAACCCATTTTGGGATATGAGCGCTGCCGTTGACCCATATTGAGGGCTCCTCCGCCACCAACTCTTTTCCAACACCCTGGCTCAGTATTGGAGATCCCCATAGACCTGGTATCCAAATATGTCGAAGCAGCTCATACAGGGATTACACTTTAGTTCGACCTGACCGGAACTGTAGACGCCACCGTTGATTCCATCTAGGGAATTCATCCGCTGCCGCCTGAAACAAGAGGAAGTGTCTTAGTGCGTAGACACTCCTCCCCCCTCTCTCGTTCGCTGCCACCAACGACCTTCCACAGGGGTTGGTTACCCCATCTCCAGTCGAGGTACTAGGCACCCACCAGTCACCAACGTGGAGGTGAGAGTAGGAGTTGGTAGTGAGAGGCTAGAGTGGGAACGCTTGTGTTCTCATATAATCGCATCACTACCCTTAAACCGGCAAAAGTTTATTTTTATATCTTTCAAATCAGACATTATATAAGGATTAAACAAAAATAAGCTGAACGCACTCCTTTGTTTTAGAATTCTGAATGCATTCATTACTCACCGTACTTCGTTAAAAATAATTTTTTGAAATTTGCTGCATTTCTTGAAGATGTGGAAAAACGATTTGATTTCGGAGACATTTTTTTGAACTCATTACAAAATTTTTCACAAAGTGCCATTTGGACGATCAAGTAAATTCAATCGTCCACTTTGTCTTAAGGTTTTTTTCCTGGTGAACAAAAAAGTATTGAAATTATCAATCAGTCAGATATTCAGACTACGATAGTAATAGGTACATACTTCTATTTCTGAGTTTTGGGCTGAAATAGGCCTTGTGCGATATGAATGCAATGAGTTCATATTTTCAGATCCTACACCGCATTGTCCAGGGTGCTTTTTGTATTTCTTCTTATTCTTCCGCAAACGTTTAAAGAATGTTTTCTTATCAAATTAGCTATTATCAAAAAAAAAGCTAAAGAATCGAATGCAGGCGTAATGTCTGCACTATTAGAACCTAAACATCTTATTACAAATTAAGGCTACCACATACAGCTCTTTGAATAAAACAGATCTTTACAAAATAATCTTGAAAATGAGGAATTTGTATAGTAGATTGTTATCTGAATGTGGTACGGTCGTGTTCAAATCACTTGGACAATGGTAGATCTTCTGTACAAAGTCTACAGTTTACTCAATCGACCGTTGGACAAGTGATTTTGAACACGACTATACAAAGATTAGTCTTAATCTGTTTATATGTATGTACATGGACTAAAGTTCCTATCCGGCGTCTATAAGACTTATATTACCTTGAGGTTGGTACGCTGCTCGTGCTAAATTTTAGCTCACATATAAAATTTTCTCCAAAATTTAGCTGAGCTGGTTCGGCATAATTTTTTTAGCTAAATTTTTACAGATAATGTTTTTTTTTCTTCTGTTCTTTTGTGTTGTGGAAAAGTAAATAAGGATAAGATTTTTCAATGAATACCTTCCTCCTTTATAACACCCTCCACTGGAAGGTATAAGTACTTACATTTCTAACACCAAGAAGAAGTCATCCTATACCCTATAAGCCATAAATATTCTGAATCAGGATGCAATTTTGAAACAATTTAGCCATGTACGTCTATCAGCCCGTCGGTCTATCTGTTTTTTAAAAAGACAACAGAGTCCAACCAAACGAATCAACCTAGGCGAATGAAATTTTGTGAAAGGACATATTTGTTCCGGTAACTCCCTGCACGCACAAAATCATTATAATAATTCCTAAACATTTTGCAAGACTTGAATGCTGAGGAGGTTATAAAACCTGGCCGATGATAATACTGATAGGTACCTACTCGTTTTTGTTTTTTTTTAATAAAATATTCATTTTTTATGTTTTCCTTTGGTTTTATAAATTTAAGAAATTTGAGTACTATTCAGTACAATTTAGTTTCAGTTTTCAGTACAATTGAGAAAAGTCGATTTTCATCACTGGGCAACATTGCCAAAAAGCCATCAGAGACGCCGCCTCTGATGTGCTTGGTTTCACCCAACCACCTCAACGAAACCCCTGGTTCGACAACGAGTGCCAGCGCAAGCACATGCAGCGAAACAAGATGCATACAAAGCGGCGCTGCAAAGAAGGACCATAGCTGCTCGTGAGCTCTACGCGCAGAAAAGAAGAGACGAACACCGGCTTCTCAGAAGAAAAAAGAAAGTGCACGATAAGCGCGCGATCGAGGAAATCGAGAGATACTATACAGCAGGAATGAGGTTCGGAAGGTTAAAAAGAAGCTGCCAAGGCTACAGAGTCCGAACCGAAGCCTGCAAGGACGATCAAGGGAACATCATAGTAGAATCGCAGTCGATGCTGAGGATATATGGAAGAACTACTTCTGCAGACTGTTTAACGGCAATGACGAACTAAATCCCCCTGTCAGGCAGAATGCACCATTCAACCTGGACGATGAAGACCAATTCCGTCCACCTGACCTGGACGAAGTGAAGATAGCGATATCTAAGCTTAAGTCCAACAAAGCCGCTGGGGCAGATGGCCTAACCGCCGAGCTAGTCAAAGCGGCAGGCGATGACTTGGTTAGGAGCATGCACCAACTCATCTGTAAAATATGGTCGGAGGAAAGTATGCCCGATGAATGGAGCCTTAGCATTGTTTGCCCGATCCTCAAGAAAGGAGACCCTCTAAACTGCGCCAACTACAGAGGTATTAGTCTTCTTAACATCGCCAACAAGATCTTATCTGCTGTGCTGTGTGAACGCCTGAAGCCTTTCGTCAACAACCTGATTGGTCCCTATCAGTGTGGCTTCAGGCCAGGAAAGTCTACCATCGACCAAATATTCACACTGCGGCAGATCTTGGAGAAAACCCAGGAAGTTCAAATCGATACCCACACCTTTTCATCGATTTTAAGGCCGCCTACGATAGCATTTATAGAGACGAGCTGTACAGAGCAATGTCTACTTTTGGCATCCCTGTCAAACTCGTCCGTTTGTGCAGGATGACAATGGAGAATGCACGCTGCTCCATCAAGGTCGGTAAAGAACTCACCGAGACCTTCGATGTCAAAAAAGGATTTAGACAAGGCGATGCGCTGTCATGTGACTTCTTCAACATCGTTCTTGAAAGAATATTGCAAAACTCAAACGCTAACACCAGAGGCACTATCGTTCAAAAGTCCGTCCATCTACTCGCCTACGCCGACGACATCGACATAATCGGGAGAACGCAGCGTGATGTCACTGGCGCGTTCGTGAGCATTGAGACGGATTCGGCGAAGATAGGTTTGGCGGTCAATGAGGGCGAGACAAAGTATATGCTGTCATCAAGAAAGGACACCCAACACCGACGTCTTGGACAGAATGTCACTATAGACAGATATAACTTTGAGGTGGTAAAGGATTTTGTCTACCTGTCCCTTTATAAGACCTTAATCATCCCAGTCCTACTTTATGGTGCAGAGGCATGAACTCTATCAAAAGCGGATGAGCTTACTCTTGGCTGCTTTGAGAGGAAAATTCTTCGGCTGTAGACGCTTGTTGTTGGAGGCCCAGGTCCACCCCGGACTGTAGCGCCACCTTAAGTAAGTAAGTGAAGAGCAATATATTTTTAGTTTACCGGAGTTGCTTAGATCTGCTGGTAAAAATATTTTTTTGTTAAAGATATACGATTTCTTAAACAATGAAATGCCGGGCAATCACACAGAATGTGTTCGGACGATTCTTCATCCACTAGACAGAACTTCCATTCGGTTGAGCTTTCATTCTAATTGTGCGCGCCACTTAAGGTGATTTCTTCTTCTACTGGGGTTGCTCTTCCGGGTTCTTCTTCACGTCAACGCAAACGGGACAGACACATTTACGAAGAATCGTTCTCTCAAAACGAACGAGGATATTTTCATCCCTTTTTGTTGATAACATATATGTACTTGGTTTTGCCCTCGCTAGACTCATTTTAGCAGCTTCCGCTAGCAAAGGTACCCGTGAAAACTCGCTGTGTTCTGCCAATCTTGTCAATATCATGAGCTAATGCCAGTAATTGGAAGGACTTTTAAGTGATCGTGCCTTGTGTGTTGGCCTGAGAGTTTTGGACAATTATTTTAAGTATGATATTGAAGAAGTCGTAGATAGCGCGTCGCCATGTCTAAATTGGCATAAAATGTTTCCCTATACCGGCCTTTATCCAGCAGCGATCTTTTTCCATCGTCATTCTACACAAGCGAATGCGTTTTGAAGGGATACCAAAGTTAGCCATGGTTCTCCTCTTGTTTTGCTGCATTAACTAGTTAACATTGTTCATAAAACCAGCGGTTTTGGTGGTGGTCGAAGCCCAGAAAATTAGTTGCGGGATTGGTCTTCTGCACGAGCTGTCATAGGACTAATAGCAAAGCATCGGAATACGCGATTGGCGAAGATTTTAACCGTCTCTTGCGATTAGAGCGTTACTTTCTTACAGTATTTTTTTTTGTTGATGTGTACTAGATATTCCCATTTTTACCTTGGGTGTAACAAGGTATAGTGATCCGAGTCGATGTTGACCGCGCGGAAGGTTCGGACAACCTAGTGCTTGCTCTGGTTATATTTCTTCCCACTGTAAAATCTATTAGCTGTACCGTACCTACTTGTCACCAATTGACCTACCAAAGATGTTCCCCTATTATTCAATGCGTTAGTATCGCCTGGTATGATTTGAACGTCTTATCTCGGGCATAGGTCTTTTCGAGGAGCTCGTTTCGAAATTATGTTTGATAGCCTCATCATCTTCAGAAGTGGCATGAGTGCATATCAGGCTGATGTCAGTGAATTTAGCCTTGAGGCGGATTGCCATAAGATGCTCATTAACCTGCGGACAGCTCAAAACTGTTTGCCTAAGTCAGTCGCTTAAAACAAACCCACAGGAAAATAAGCTTCCTAGCAATATCACTATATTTTATAATCACAGTTTTTCATTCGTTTATTGCTCGGCCCATTCCATCCTGGACAGCAGTTATCTCTGCCTTGTAGGTGGTTAGGGCCTCTGCTAGTTATTTGGCATTACGTTTCCTGTCGAGTGTGCAAAAATTCCATGTGCAGATCCGAAGGTCATTGTATCTGTTTTGCTTTGTAAAGTACCTAATAGTAAATCTGTCCTTTTTCGAAGTTTGTAGTTGCTTTAAAACTATCTTGGTTTTTCCGTGGAAGGGAAGTTCGCCCACCGCACAACCTCCAACCTGGAGGGCCAGTTGCATATTATACCTGACACATTAGGGGTTTATCCGTCAACAATTCTTGATCTCTGGGATCCCAATATGTCGAAGCAGCTCTTAAAGGAGTGTCGCTTAATAGTTCGGCCTGGCTGGATCTGGAATGGCAGGTGCCAAGGTCTTTAATTCTTGTGATCTTAAATATACCTATGGCTAAGACTAAAGCGACCAGACATCTGTCTGTTTGCAAAACAAAGTGTTCAGCCTATTTTAAAATTGACTACAATATACTAAATTTAGGCACAAAATTGCACAGTTGCTGCATCAAATCAAAGCACCACTTACCCCCAACTTCTGACTGAAACAACGGTTTTCAGTTTCACATTCATCTAATCGCCATTTGACATTTTGTCATCTCATTTTTTGTCAATGCCCTCTTGAACTCTTCTGCGATGGTCTCCCAAAATTGACAATCTACTATTCGATTGCATAACTCCTCTTGCTCCGTGATTTATTACTTTTAAAATCGGTTTTTCCTTCAACTAGATTATGATGAAATTTCCCTCCAACTCCACTGAGCACGATTTGTATCTCAGCAGCATAAAAATTCATGACTTGTCACATAAAACTCACTGAAACGACAGCAGCACATTGGCCCCCTCCGCATAGTCGCTAACTAATCGACGAAAATTAATGGCATTTGGTCGCGATTGTCAATGCTCCACCGTATAATGCTGTATGTGAAGCTTTTGGAAAACCGCTAAAGAAACTCAGTTGACAAAACTGCCAACAATCAAAGCGATTTCTATGCAAATGACAGACAGTGATTTGAGGTGATTTCAGGTGATTTTCCCCCTTGTTTTGGTCTAGATAGAGGAATACGTTCACAAAAACAAAAAAGCGAAAGTCTCCAACAATCCGACAACCCATTGTTAGCGATCAATTGCAGCACACTCGCATTCCACTTGCACACAGTCAAAGCACGCAATTATAAGTCCCCATCACAGTGCGGCAGTCCCACAATACATGATGGAACGCAAGAATGATTCCTTGGAAAAATGGCCAAAGTTGAGATTCATCTAAATTAAGATCGCGCTCAGTAATGAGGCAACCGCACAATCGCCTGCAACACCTTAATAACAATTCCATTAACACTAATGTCTTCATTGGATCTGTCAGTTAATGTTGGATGGGAGCTGCGCCTGCGCGCTATACAGCTCTGGGAATTGTTTCATTTCGCGCGCACAACTGACTCACACACATGAGCTGAAATTAACTCTCCAAATGCGAAAATAATTGCTGAAACAAATGATGATCCACCACTGCCGCCACAGAGAAGGACGACGCAACGGAACGATCCGACCAGTGGGTCACACCGTAAGCTGCAGGAGGGTGCATCTCGCATCCCTATACGCTATACGCACCTAAGTAAGTCATGAACTCTTGTGCTTGTGCGCGTTGCAAAATAAAAATGAAGAAATTAAAATAAAATAAATAGAATGTCTGTTGAAAGAGAAAAGCGGTTAGTCACACAGATACTTGTGCATTTTGAGGCGACTCGGCTAATTCGCCCCAAAGTGTGATTTAATCGGCGGAAGAATTATTTCTCAATTTTGGCAACAACTTTGGAAAGACTAAGGAGCGCAATATAGCCGTGGGGAAGCGAGCAGTATAATTTCTAGAAAACAAATGGGACCATGATTAAGCAGCCAAATTCATCGTGGCCATGAGCAGATTAGTTAGATGTGGAATTTCATCTGGTATCTCTTGGAATCATCTAAATTAAGGTATCTGATAAAGGCAGTAGTTATAATTGGAGCTCGTTGAAAATGGAGTGATTTGTAATTTTCTGTAGCATCAGTGGTGTTGGCATAATTTTCACCTTACCTTTCATAGTTGCCAGTATCTCAACTTGTAAAATGATGCTGATGTACATAATCAGCGCACCGGGTTTGAAACCCATTTTTTTGCAGAAGATCTTTTGACATTCGGTATAGAATTAAGTTTTCTATCTAGAATCACTTACTTACTTACTTAAGGTGGCGCTACAGCTATAGTCCCGGGTGGACCTGGGCCTCAACCAACAAGCGTCTCCAGCCAGCACGATCTTTCGCCAGCTGTCTCCAGTTTCGCACGTTAAGTTGGTGAAGGACCCCTTCCACTTGCGTGCGCCACTTGAGTCGAGGTCTTCCTCTACTGCACCGTCCCTTGGGTGTGCATTCGAAGATCTTTCGGTCGGAGCATTCGCGTCCTTTCGCTCTATATGACCCAGCCCCTCATTCGTTGGACCTTCACTCTTCTGGCTAGGTCGACGTCGTTGTATCTAATCCTCCATTTACCGTCTATACAGACGGGACCGAAGATTACTCGAAGAATTTTCCTCTCAAAACAACTTACAGTAACCTCACCCGCTTTTGATAGCGTCCATGACTCTGCACCATAGAAAAGAACTGGGATGATTAGGGTCTTATAAAGGGTCACATTAGTTGTTCGAGATAGGGCCTTGCTACTCATCTGCTTTCTTAGCCCAAAGATTGGCAAGAGTTATTCTTCGTTCAATCTCAGCGCTGGTGTCATTGCATCCAATTATTTCGCACTTTCTGACAACTAAAGGTTAGGTTAGGTAGAAGTTGTAGACTTGTGATACCACACGAATCTATAGGCAATTTTGGAGCAGTTCAAGCTCCGGAATCCGCTCATAATATTTGAATCGTTGAATCATTTAGAACGAATCATTATCCACCTTCCCAGAATGATTTAGTATAGGAATGGTGGCTTGGAAGTTGTTTGTGCAACTGAGCTGAGACTTGTAGCCAGTGACTTGCCCAAGCGATACGTGTTGGATGTATTTCTTAATTATAGCTTTTTTGCAATATAAAATTTAACAGTAGCTTTTTAAACTCTTTTTTGTTAAAAAAAATGAAGTACTTAACTTCATGAGAAAATGTCAAGCTTGTGCATGTGCATTTGGTATAAAAGGAGGGCCAATCGTCAATGTGAGGGATTTTGTATTTCCTAGAGAAGATGTGATTCTGGCGAGCTTGTCAAGAGCATATCGTACGAGGTCCTTTAAGGAAGCGTCAAACACAGGAAAAATGCGAGGGTTGTGAAAAAAAATTTTCTGTAGTACCTAATAAAGTTTATCAAATTATTGACTTGGATGACTTCTATACTCCAAAAAAAAGTGAATACTTGTCTTATTTATACGCGGACGCGACTTGCTAAACTTATAAGTGCAAGTGTTGAACACGAAGAAAAAATCACTTTAATGCACTGTCGCAATTGCGACTGGCTGAAGGAGTCTTAGAAGTCTAACACGAGGTTGTAAGTGGAAGGAAAGAGCTTTACAACTTTATTAATATGGCCTTGACTTGTCGTGCCAGTATCGAATTCCAATTATTAACGACCAAGAATAGACTCGGACCATTACCTTGTTGGCTCTATAACAACAAATCGCCAGAACTTTTGCCAATCGCATATCCGTCGACCTACTTAGAAGCCTTCATCAAGTTCCAAACACCATTGGTATCGACGTCAAGAGGCCAGCAGACCCGCGCGCCACAACACGAGAAGGTCGATCGAGGAAATATAGACGCGCTACTCCAGGAGCAATATTCAGATGTTTTATCAAAAGGTAAATAGAAATTGTTAGTTCAACAGGACCCGAACAGACCCTTGCAGAAAGTCACAGAGGGTGGGTGATTGCTTCCGGAAATTATCTACGCTAGATTTTTTTTTTAAGAAAACTGCCAAACAATTTATTGTACAAAAATCTGGCAATATTTCCAAAGTTTTAGGCATTTATCAGAAGACACCTGTTAAAAATACAATTTTCTGGCCCTTTTTCCATTTTCCATGTCAGGCGCATCCACGGAAACATTTTTTTGATTTCTATTTTACGATACTTCTGGAAAACTGGTCTGGCATTATTTCCGAAATTTCACACACATTTCAAACATTTTCTAGAATTAAAAAAAAAATCTATCAGTCATTGCAGTTGCTGTTGTGGATACGGAGAAATAAATTCTGAGCCAAATTCGCCTGTCGGGCGGAATGGGCCATTCAAGCTGGACGGATTGGACTAAACCCCCGCCTACTTATGTTTGCCCCTGCTTTAAAGTATTAAGGTGCGTAATAGAAACGTCATTCGTTAAACCAAACACCTTGCAGCACTCCGCTTTCAGGCATATCACGATTTCATTAAAGGGCATCGCCAATAATAATTTGTGTTAGCGTATACGAAGAGCCCTTTTTAACCTATATTCGCCTTTACAGTATAGACGCATACAGCGAAGCGCCTCAGACCAATGTTCTTTTGGAAATACATGAGACGATTTGTCTTGATTTGGCGTCTCAAATGTCACTAGCCATAGACAAAAGTATGGCTAGTGATCTACGAACTTGCTAAGAAAAACCTAGTCATACTACAATGGATTCTAGCCCACAGTGGCTTTGCTAGAAACGAAACAGAAGAATCACTGGCCAAAGCCGGCGCGACAATGCCACTTGTCGGACCTGAATCCTTTTGCGGTGTCAGTAAGAGATGTTTCAGGAAGCATATCAAGAATGTAGCTCTAATCGAATCCAATAAAGTCTGGCTTAAAACACCTGGGACACCAAACAATTCTTTCCAAAATTTTCCCAAAGGAAATCGTAGGTACTTTCTTACTAACCTGGATAAAAATACCCTAAGAATCCTAACAGGTATAATTACTGGCCATGGCCTTATAAAAACATCTTCACCGTATCGGAGTCTCACCAGACCCCACATATAGACTATGTTTGGAGAGTGACGAAACTCTCCTTGTCCTTGGGGAGGAAATCGTTATCACAGCAAATCTTTCTGAAATTCCCCAAAGAAGATACTTGTCTTCCTGATTGTCTCCGGAGTAAAAAGATTGCTCTAGGACACTATCAGGGAAGGCATAATAGGCCCCTTTAGAGAGGCCGGAGTGCCAGAGCGATGTCTCTCCCGACTTAATGTTTAATCTAATGGCTAGTGACATTTTATCTACCTGGGAGTATGGCAGACAAATTGATTTCTCGTTAACAGTCATCCAATAGTCCTCTTCAAATAGCTTGGCCTGACTGCGCCTGTTAAGAAGATCATTCTTAGGCTTGCGTTAAAAGATTTTTCCCACAAAATAGCCTCCAAGATAATCGCTTGGCTTTCCTCTGCCCCGTTTCACATATATTTTGGGTGATTCCTTGTAAAGAATCCAAGTTTCTTTTCTTGTCCGTTTTAAAATTTTTCTGCAATTATTTTTGAGATATTCCAACTTCCAAAGCCGCCTAAAACCAGGGTCTACAAGTGCGGCTTCCTCTTACCTCTCGATAAATTAGAGGACAAAAAAATGAAAGCACTTCATTGAAGATCAAGATTACACTGTGATAGAAATAGGGACTTAAAAAGTTCTGAGATATCCAATTTGTTTTAGTCTTTCTCTATATTTGAGCCTATATCGAATTTTGAAGATTTCTAAAATTAAATTGGTAAGGAAATGCGAGAAGAAAGACAAGTGGACTCGAGAGACCAACCAAAATGTTGAAAGCAACAACAAAATGCATAGTAGTTGTGAAACTCTCTGTTGTATTCAATAATTGGTGGCCTAGTGCTCATTGCTCAGTTAGCGAAATTGGTTTATTGAAGTATAGGTTATTGCAAAAGGAATACAAATACAAGCAGAGTTGATTGGCAGATGCAAACTGTTGGAAAAATTCGTTCTTCTGGTGATTGATCCCAAGTCCGCATTTTTTTGGCCACATAATCGTCTTCGTTTGCAATACGCTTCCTTAGATTGGTTGGCAATGAATTGCCCGTCGCAAGCAGTGGGTACTAAACATCAGTGCATTGCAATTACTTTTCGTAGACATAATATGTAAGAATGCATTCAAAAGCTTTTAAAAATCACATAGCTCAAGAGAACTGCAAAAACTCTGCAAATCCATAGGCCAATGATCAGCGTTGCATCCACTTCTACCATATTTTTTTTTAAATACTCTGTCACCAGACACAGACATATCCCAGACTATGGTACTGTATCCTGTCTTTTGTTCACCTTTATGCTTCTCTCATCTATTCCTCTTTCCATCCAGGGAAGAAGAAGGGTTTGTTCTTTTTTTTTTTCTGCAAACCCATCTCCTTTTTCAATGTTTATCCGCTCATCACAAGTTATTAAGAATCTAAAAATCACGAATCGCGATCATTATGATCAGTGCCTTGTTCAACGTCAGTTGGAATTAGAAGTCAAAAATTTTGACAAATTATCCCCGTAATCATGGCTGCCGCTACCATACCGCTCTGCGCGCAGGATTTACGCCATCATAGCGACCATCAATCCGTGGAAAGGGCATGAAAAAAAAAAACGATCTCAGAGCCTGCTGAACAATCAAAACAAATAAAATCCGCAAAACCGGGATGTCTGTGTTCAGCCAGAGTACATGGAGCGGGGGACGTCGCGGTTGGTGTGCGCGCTGGAGGCTACTTAGGCTTCTAGGGTTCCATACACCGTTTGTAGAGAGAGCGTTTCCATTCCCCCATCGATGCAATTTGATATTCTTGTAATAGAATCCACGATCCGATTCTTCTTCTTTCAGCTCTGAGACTGTCCATCGAGACTGTTGGCCATAAGAATGCAGTATTTGTTCTTGAATCGGGAGAGACATAGCCGCAGTCGCAGACCGTGCCGCCTCGGTTTGTTTGCGAGCCAAAAAGGATTTTGTTGTGCACTTTTTCTCTTTGCCCCCTCATGGAAACCTTTTTCATGTCAATTGATGGCGACAACGATAGACAGCCATATGAGAGAAGGATGCAACTTTGGGGAGTAAGGCGTTCTTGTTTTTTTTTCCTGTTGCTTGGTGCACGTCCAACCCTTGTCTTCAGACTGATTTGTGTGTGTACATTGTGTGTGACGTGCATCCTTTGCTCTGTAAGAGGATCGCATTAGGGGAGTAGCTTTAGAGCGACACACAAAGGACACACAAAAGCATTCAAATGTGCTGAATCAGGATACTTTTTCAAAGGAAACATACGTCAAAACTAAATCTGTATGACCGCCAAGGACGAAAGACGGTTTTATTTTGTTTTTGATTTTTTTTATTGCGTTTGTTCTTTGTGCGCGACTTAATTAAGGTTCACTTGATGGCATTCTCTCTCCCTTTCCTACCGCAGAGTAAATTAGCACTTAGCCCATGAGACATCATCATCATCATGATGGCCAACATCCTGGCCGGGGCTGGATGATCTCTTGATGCTCGAGGAGGAGAAGTGGCGCAGTCTCTTGATCATCGTTGGATCTATTGGTCAGTCGGTATAAAGCAATTTGTCAATTTTAAATGTGATTTCGTTCGAGTTGGAGTTGGAGTTGCTGGACCCTCGGATGCAGCACAATTGTAGGTGCAAATCACAGGCGAATTGCGCGAGAAGGGTTATGATCTTCTAGAATATAGAGATGGTTGTAAACTTTTCTTGAACGACTTGTAATTGGACTTTGATATTTGCCGGCTTGGGTAACGGAGGGTGAAGATTTTCTCAGAAATTTCAATGAGATAGACAGAAAGATATTTATTTCGTTTATAAATTAGGTACATATAGGATTTTTACCGCACAATTTACAGTACGGAAATGTGATAACTTAGGATAACTTTTTACTGCACATTATTTAATAAATATTAGTTATTTTGATAAATTTATTTTTACTTTTGAGGGAACAACATAGGTAATTTAAGAAAAAAAAAAAAAGTAAAAATAAAGACAAAAACATAAATTAAAACTGAGTGGCAAAATTGTATGTCCGCAAAAATCTTACGAACTATTGCACCGATTTACACATTTTATTTTTTTAAATGTGTGAAATGCATACGCGTTTGTTATTGGCGACTTTGGTTTTAAAAATATGTACAGCATTTTTCATTTACAAAAATTATGTTATGAAGAAAAAAAAACATTTTTGAACAACAAGAAGTAGCATGACAGTGTTAATTTTCCTATAGCTCCTCAAGGAGGAATCTCATTTCGGCAGCTTGTATTCGCGGTCTTATTATTTCGGTCATTACCGAAACCTCATGTCCATTAGGGTGGAGTGAATTTAAGATTTTTTAATTTTTTTGTTTGTTTCGCTATGCCTATAGTCATAAAAGTTGAATTTTATGTTTCCATAATGTTTAACAACGAGCGTGACATAAAAAAAAACCATTGACGACGAGCGAAATAATCAGCCACGATGAGAAAGGGGAAGACGAAGAAAAAAAGACGAGCCTTTCTAACCACGTTATAATTTTATTGTTACTCTTTTGCTGGTCCAAATCCAAATGAACGAGAAATCCGCTCAGCAGCAGCCAGCACCTTACTTACGCACTTATTTACTTCCATGGCAGCAAGTACATAAGCTTTACTTACCACCGGTTCCATGGTAATCGGGAGCTTGAATTGCGGTAGCGATTTTGATAAGGTGAGATAAAGCGAAGAGAGTAAAAATGTTTATAGTTTTGGAAAGATGATGTCCTCGCGGTTGTCAAGTGTACTGTGTGGTCATGAGCATTAGCAGCTTGTCTTGTGGGGCGCCCAAAAGTTGCATTTCGAGGGATATGGATAATGTCCTTGAGTTCCTCGGAACATCTATGGAAGTACCTTTAAAACAAGCATAGGTCAGCGACTTGTCTTCTGTGCACCAACGGTTGCAGATTCGATGTGAGTGTAGGGTCTCCAATAAGTCGAACTGCTCGTCTCTGTATGCTGTCAAGAAGGTTAAGTGAATGTTTTGGGGCCGAGCTCCATATATGGGAGCAATATTCCAGGCCTGGTCTAACCTGTGCTTTGTAGGGAAGGAGAAGTTGCTTGGGGCTAAAGTACCTCTTTGCACTAAATAGGTAGCTCAACTTTGCGGACGCCGATCTTGCGATATTGGATATGTGGTCCTGCCATGTGATTCCTGAATTGACTGTGACTGCTAGAAGGGGCATTGAGTCCTTGGGATGGATTGGATGGTCATCCATTTGGATCTGAGGAACTGTTGATGCATTTTTCCTGGAAAAAGTTGTGAGCTGTGTCTTGTTTGCATTAAATACAACCAAGTTGTCTTTTCCCGACTTCAAGATTTTGTTCAGATCACCATTTAGAGAACTAATTTGTTCACATCTCTGACTGTGTGATGTAGCCGCATTCACACGCCCATTGTTCGAGATAGAGGATATAAGAGTGCTGTCATCAGCAAAGCTGTAGATATTATTATTTGTCGATCCAAGCAAATCGTTGATGTGGAGAAGAAATAGAGTTGGGGAAAGAATAGATCCTTGGGGCACTCCTGCATTTATAGCAAACGAATTAGATGATACACCATCTACAACAACTTGGATCGATCTTCCCAAAATAAAATTTTGCATTCATCCGCAGAGTTGTTGTGGTAATCCATAAGACGCCAACTTGCCTAATAGGGCTCTATGCCAAACTCGGTCAAATACCTTTGATATGTCCAAGGCTATGGCTCTGGATTCGCCGTGTTGTTCAATTGCTTGCGTTCATAAGTGCGTTACGTAGCTTAACAGGTCTCCAGTGGAACGACGGCTCCGAAATCCGTATTGCCTGTCACTTATTAATCGGTGGCCTTCTAGATATTTGATTATTTCGACATTTATTGCCTTTTCCATTACTTTTGAGAGCATTGAAAGTAGCGCTATTGGACGATAGTTTTGTGGCAGAGATTTCCTCCCTTTCTTTGGAATAGGCTGAATGCGAGAGGTTTTCCAGCAAGAAGGAAACGTCTTCTGGGAGTACGACATGCTAAACAGCTTACATAGTACAGATGCAAGTTCTGGAGCACAGCTCCTGAGTACTATAGCCGGAATTCCGTCGGGTCCCGTTGCCTTATTGCAAGCTACATCCTTAAGAATGCGTTGAATTATTCGAGGCCGAAATTTCACTTCTGCCATCGATGTTTGCACCCTCGGGATATTTGGTGGCTCTAGTTGTGCAGAATTTAGGGTGGAGTTCAGTAAAAACAAGCTAGCGAAAAGGTCTGCATTTTCTTTAGGAGTTGTTGCTAGCGTGCCATCTTCTTTTACTAGAGGTGGAAAGGAAGAGCAACTAAAGTTAGAAACTGATTGTCTTTGCCATGGACCAGAATGCGCGTGAGCCGTTAGGACATCCAATTACTTTGTTAGTGACTCTTTCGTTGTAAGTTGTCTTCGCCGATTCAATGATTAGGTTGCATCTATTTCGAAGAATTATGAATTCAGTTCTTTTTTTCTCCGATGGGTTTGACCGCCATTCACAGAAAGCCTTGTTTTTCGCTGCGGTAATTTGATAAACAAATCTTTTTGTTCGCAATCAGAATCGATTCCCTATTCTGAATCCTGAATTTCTCTTACAAATTTGTACGAGTATTATATTCAAGGGAAGCTGCGTTTCATTTCAGTTATCAGCAACTGAATATTTAAAGTACAAAATTTAATTTACCTATATAAGATATGAAATGTAAGTTAGTTGAAGGTATTAAAATAAATTCTTTCTTTGTCTCAAATTGTGGCAATATTTTTGGAGATCAGATCATAGCCTTGAAAAATCAATCTCTCTATTCCAGTCATACACTGAAGCAGAAGCTTCTGTCACCAGCTTAACATACATTTCGTCTGCTTGTGTGTAACGGATATTCGATGCTATAGAATTTAATCTATATTGTCAGGGACATTTTCAACCATGGCGCTCAAATAGTCATCTGATATTGTTTTCGTTAAAGGAGGTTCGGTGACGGCCACCGTATAGCTGCATAGCCCATTATATCAGGTCGATATAATCGCATCGGCTTCGAAATTTATTTTTGTAATTTTAAATTGGCGGATTCCATTCAGTTTCTTTTTTCCAACCTTATTCCTGAACATGGCTTCGGCTATCAGCTAACATGGCAAGTAAAATGTCTTCTGGATGGCAGCCTGCTATTAGCAGGGGTAAATAGGAAGGTTTTTTAGGAAGTATTTTGAGACTTTTATAATTGCTAAAATATGCTGGGGTCCATTCCAACGTATACCTACTGTTGTGTACGTAGCTAAAATCAGTAATTGCGTTAAAGGCCTTTCAGTTGCTATGTAAAGTCGCAGAATCCTGTTAGCTGTTGTAAGTCTCCTTGAATGAGACGGTTTGATGGCTTTAAATGTACCAACTCTAAAGCTGCTTTGCCATGAGACACACATTTCTTGCAGATATTTCTAACCTGTGCTAAAATGTTCGATACTTGTCTCAGCCAGTTCCACCTTTATCTTATCGAACGCCTGAATTTTGGCAGGACTCCAGAAAATCCATTCGGTTTATTGGTTTTGACATCATTTTTTTGCATTTATTAAAATGCAGCAAACAAACAAACCAATGCACCGGTTAACCTATGGAATTTTCTAGCTGACATACGATACCATTTTACTGAGTAGGAAGCGAGGAGTAACAAGGATCTTGCTATAATTGGGTTTGACCGTGACAATTTCTGTTGAAAAATTATTGTCGAGTTTCAGTTTTCCCCGCAGCTTTTAACCAGTAAGTACAAGTGTAAATTCCCCAAACTGGTGATTAAAACGAAGGAGAAGAGTAATCTCAGTGCGTTGTTGTTGCTACAAAGTGTTTTTTGGTTATCACTGTTCTCTCGGGTTGCTTTACCCCTTCCTCTCTCTCCCACAGACCAAAGCGATGTGTCCAAAAGGCTAGAATCATGACAGTAACCCTAAGATGACGTCATAATTGAATAAAATTTTGCACACATCCTTTGGGATCAACTTTTCCGCATAAGGCTTCAAAGATTTAAAAAAAAAATTTGTTTCGCTTCACCCTAATGACCATAGGTAAGAGCTTGTGAGGTGCTTTTTGTCGAGGCTGGGGTTAGCTCGCCGGATCGCCAAGATTCTTCCCAAAGAAACACTA
The DNA here is from genome assembly GCA_949372485.1 of Cheilosia soror. Classification (NCBI taxonomy): domain Eukaryota; kingdom Metazoa; phylum Arthropoda; class Insecta; order Diptera; family Syrphidae; genus Cheilosia; species Cheilosia soror. The sequence continues at coordinate 139,023,364 of OX443561.1, read as the reverse complement.
ACTTTGGTTTTGAAGTTTCCGTTTTATTACTTTTCTTATAGTCTACCTTATTAGGTTATCATATATACATAGGATTTCTTTATTTGGCTTACTATCTAGTTTACAATATTATGTTATAATATTCTCAATAATAATTTCGGCGGCGGTGATTTTTCCTCTCGGTATCCTCGGTGTTCGATCTTCTGGAGTCGGTGTCTCGACTTACTGAGGCGGCTTGACTTTCGGACGGGTATTTTAGGAGGCCCTGCGGCAGTTCGTATAGGTACACAGGTTCGTCTTGCGACAACCCTGGCGGGACACAGGTCCGTCTTGCGACAGTCCTGGCGGTACACAGGTCCGTCTTGCGACAGTCCTGGCGGGACACAGGTCCGTCTTGCGACAGTCCTGGCGGTTCACAGGTCCGTCTTGCGACAGTCCTGGCGGTACACAAGTCTACGGGGAAGTAGCCTTGGAATTTACACTAAGTACCCTCAGGTTCTTAGTACCAAAAATTACCAACAGCTAATATAGCTATTTCGGGAACACTTTCAGCTGTACACCTGATTGGTACTTTGCCACTTCTGAATGTTGCTCGATCGTTTCGGAATTTTCTTCTCCTCTCATGTAATTTTGTCCAGAAAGCGAGTGTGACTTATATGGCTGAGAAAAATTATTTATTTGTTTACATCACATGATTTGTGTTCGGTGTGTGGAGCGTAATTCTCTCTCTCTCTCGGTGCATTACGTTGGTTACTGGTGTCTGATCGCTGTTGGCGATATTGTACCAGTGCGGTAGGGGGGGGGAGGTATGTTTGGTGGTTTATTTGTTTATTATTTTCGGATGACTTCGAGAGTACTGTGGCTGGTACTAGACTAGTGCGGGGGGGTGTCTTCGGCATGTGACGAATGCTTCGTTACAAGCTGGAACAAACACCGAATTAAAGACTGACAACTTAGCTTTGACACCAAGTTCAGTCCTCCTAATAACAGAATGACCAAGCTGTCTCAAAATTGACCCAGATTAAAACCTTGCATTGCTTCTTCCATGACTCGTGAATAAAACTCCTAAATACTTAAACTTCTCCACCTGTTTCAAAGGAACTCCACTAACATGCAGAGTGCATTGAACAGGCGTTCTAGAGACTACCATCACTTCAGATTTGTTCACGTTTACCTTCATCTCAGCTACAACACAAACTGTTTCAACGGTAACAGTTATAATGAGAATCAATGTTAAGTTATCTCCTCCTTGGGTAGAGTTGTCGCTCTCATCGGTAGTCGCAGCTTCAACATTAACGCACCCTAAGGAAGTCTAGTCCATGAAGTGTTGAGATTGGGAATAGTATTTTTATACTAAAGGCACATCATGCGGAGACAGTAACAGGGCTATAAAAGAACGCACGTCGTGTCACTGATAAACCGGCTCCATCACCCTACATAAAGAAGAGGTTGATTTAACTATAGGTATACAGCAATATCGCGGGTTTCGAGTGTTTAATAGATGACCTCTTAAATACTGAAAGTTCATTTTGATAAGCGCATACGTATAGATGCAATAATTAATTATGGATGAAAAAACGTCTGCTCTAGAATTGGGCAATCAGTTCCTTATGCGCCATCTGAAAAAAACTCGATCCTATATATGTCTTGCAAATGTTACTGAGGCATATTCGTGTTGATCTTCGCATAAAACAACCTATCCGACTCACTGTGCGAATGTCTTAGGTGGTTTGGGTTGCTTCTGTAAGGAGGGAAAAATAATGGATCAAATTTTCACGCTCAAGAAAATCCTAAAAATGGTCACGAATTCCCGTTTTCTGTAAAACTGATGTAGCTCAGTCGAAATATTCCAAACATTCACCGTTGATGAATACTCTTCTGGTCTAGATGGTCCGCAGATGGTCCTCCAACTATATTTCGTAGAAAGTGTTCCCTCAATTTCTCCATCCCCCTTTCCAACGTCTTTCAGTTGTCGCCTTCTCAAAGTGAATCTCTTCAGATATTGAAGTCCAATACACAAGAAGGGGTCAACGAGCGAAGTAAATAATTACCGCCCAATAGAATAATTTTTAGAAATACGCAAGCTCGTCGAAATTATTTTATATAAAGATTTAAGCTTTCAGTACATGCCTTATAATATTTCCCCTAACCAAAAAATCAACATGGCTTTCTCAAACGTTGATAAACACCTCTTTAGATTTGTGTCCTCTGAACGATGTAAAGAAGTCGACGTCATTGCAACTGAGTTTAGTTAGGCCTTTGATAAGATAAATGAGTCCAATTAAATTGTCTGCCCTCAGCTTTGAACACATATTGCGTCCATTTCGTCCATTTGTTGTTACACATGGCAGTCGTATAGGTTCCTCTTCCCTTCATTCTAACTATAAACGATATTGATCACTCTCTATGCTGACGATTCGGAATTTTTCAAATCCATTCCTTCAAGACTCTGCTTGCTTTACAAAGGTCTAGTTAAAAGTGGTTAACCACATGGTGCCTGTTCAAAATTGCATATACCTAACTCAATATTTCGAAATGTCAATCCATTACTTTGCCAACAATTCCCTTGCCCGACGTTACTTCCTTAGTGGTTAACCTTCTTGTTGGAAAACCGCTCGCATTCAACCTATTCCAAAGAAAGGGAGGAAATGTCTGCCACAAAACTATCGTCCAATAGCGTTACTTTCAATGCTCTCAAAAGTAATGGAAAAGGCAATAAATGTCGAAATAATCAAATATCTAGAAGGCCACCGATTAATAAGTGACAGGCAATACGGATTTCGGAGCCGTCGTTCCACTGGAGACCTGTTAAGCTACGTAACGCACTTATGAACGCAAGCAATTGAACAACACGGCGAATCCAGAGCCATAGCCTTGGACATATCAAAGGTATTTGACCGAGTTTGGCATAGAGCCCTATTAGGCAAGTTGGCGTCTTATGGATTACCACAACAACTCTGCGGATGAATGCAAAATTTTATTTTGGGAAGATCGATCCAAGTTGTTGTAGATGGTGTATCATCTAATTCGTTTGCTATAAATGCAGGAGTGCCCCAAGGATCTATTCTTTCCCCAACTCTATTTCTTCTCCACATCAACGATTTGCTTGGACCGACAAATAATAATATCTACAGCTTTGCTGATGACAGCACTCTTATATCCTCTATCTCGAACAGTGGGCCTGTGAATGCGGCTACATCACACAGTCAGAGATGTGAAAAAATCAGTTCTCTAAATGGTGATCTGGACAAAATCTTGAAGTGGGGAAAAGACAACTTGGTTGTATTTAATGCGAACAAGACACAGCTCACAAAATTTTCCAGGAAAAATGCATCAACAGTTTCTCAGATCCAAATGGATCCATATTCCAGGCCTGGAATATTGCTCCCATATATAGAACTCGGCCCCAAAACATTCACTTAACCTACTTGACAGCATACAGAGACGAGTAGTTCGACTTATTGGAGACCCTACACTCACATCGAATCTGCAACCGTTGGTGCACAGAAGACAAGTCACTGACCTATGCTGTTCTATAGGTACTTCCATGGTAGATGTTTCGAGGAACTCAAAGACATTATCCCTGGAAGTGCATCTTTCGGTCGCCCCACAAGACAGGCAGCTAATGCTCATCATGACCATACAGTACAATTGACAACCGCGAGGACATCAACTATCCAAAACTCTTTTTGTTGCAGGACAAGCAAACTTTGGAACTCGCTTCCTGGGGATATATTTCCAGAAGACTACAATTTGCAGCAATTTAAGTGCAGAACTAACATACATCTGCAAGCATCTCGGGGCGTTGATGAAGCATTATAGGTTTGCCTTTCCCGGGAGAAGTATTTAAAAAAAAAACCCTATATCTTTCAATCTGTTCGCGACCTTAACTATATTGCGACAGTAGGACTAATTTTTGTTGGCATATTGATGAGGAAATTCTTAAAAGCGCTTGTTTATTTACAACTGGAAGTAAAATCGGACGGCTGGGTAATATCTATCTCTGGCAGAGACTCTTAACGTCTCTACAACTGGTAGTACTGTGCTACTAGGTAGTCTTCGCCAATATCGCTATTTGTTGCTAAAAAAAAAATCGCGCAATGTTAAGTGATATACCTACGTTCAGTTCTCAGAAACTGATTTTGCAAAATTGAGACTCTGTATTTTTTTTTAGAAAGTGCCCCAAGCACTTATACTAAGTCACATCTACAACAAAGTTATCCGAACAGCACACTGTCGGAAGTCCATTTTCTATATGCGATTTGAAAGTGACAATAACAAAATCGAATCGTGACATAATCCTTAACTTTAACTCGTTCCACTTGTAGGCAATAAAATATAAAATACTTCAAATATACAGCCCTCGAGTGAAATTCCATCAATAAAGTCCACTATTCCCAGACAAATGAATCACTGCCAGCGAATTATTATCTAAACTCAACCATACTCCAGAAAACAGCTCTCAAAGGCTATTCTTTTCACTTTCCCAACCTATAATCAGCCTCAACCCAGAAACAATTCCCAACTCAAGAGTCAAGACACACCACACCATTGAAAAGGAAGACAAAATGAAAAGACTTCACCAGAGAAACAACAAACATCCAGGACACAACTAATAATAGCCAAAAGCGCAATTGCAGCCCTTCTCCACTCAAACGAAAAACAGACACCAACTTCTAGGAGCCACCACAACGATGGACAGAACAATAAATTCTTAGGCGCTACCACATTTCAAATGCAATCGTTGTAGGTACTCCACTTGGAAGCCACCGCATTGCACGTGTTCCACTGCCAGTGGTCTACATGCAGTATGACATCAGCATGGTGCTGCTTCCACATCCAGTTGCACAACGAAAAAATATTTCACAAAAATAAGAGCACAGCACAGCACACCACAGAACCGAGAAAAGTTAATAATAGTTCTTTTTCGGTACCCAATAATGAGGAGGGAGCGTATATGTCTAGAAGTGCCAGCACTACCACACCGACGTCGCGTCGCACGCCGCCGCCGCCGCATCGGAAGGCAGAAGACCTTGCACTGATGCTTCAGCTGCACTGTTGTTTCTGACAACGATGATGATGATGACGAACCGAGAGCAGGACGATGAAAAACAAAATGCTGGGCTCTCTCCTCTAGACATAGACAATCACAACCTAGGTTGTCTTTGCTACTTCGAATTCACCTTCGAAACGGCACCAGTTCAGCACCTCCTCCCGGTCCCGCATCCGAACCCGTAGCTCAGTGTAATTTATAATAGCCGTACTAGCACAGTGGCATTAGGACGAGATCGTTTATAAAAATTAAATGGATTGCAGGTAGAACGCCTTCATTAATTTTAGAGCAAATTCTTTGTGGCATGTACCTTGGTTATATTCCCCCCCCTCCCCCCTTTCACCGTTGCCGCGTCGTTGTCGTTCCCTTTTTTCCTCCTGTTGCGATGGCTTGATGGGAACTATTTTTTCTTGGTTCCATTTGTTCGACAATCTCGCTTTGTACCTGTACGATCTGGCGACGATGTCGGTTGCTTCTGCTTTTCGTTGTGGCCGATGGTGCTGGTACTGGCCGTGGTCGTGGTGGTGGTGGTGGTTTTGCGAAAGAGATCGCCCCCAGAAGATCGCCACATGCAGAAGAGTGAATGTTTCGGAACGATCACAAAAAAAAAGGAAAACACGTAAGAAATGATTCAAATGAATTGAAACGACGGACAGACAGACAAATTTTTCTTTTACTTCTATACCAATGTTACGTACGTCTACGTACAAATGAGAACCGTCCAATGCTTTTGTGTAGATGAGCTTCTGCTTTTGCTCTCCCATGGCTGTGTTTGTTTTCAGGATCTGCTGCTACGCGATTTAATAGTGGGATAAGCAACTATAGGCACGTTCTGCTGGTGAATCTACATCCAACTCAGTCCGACAAGATATAAGATGAGCACCGGCTGCATATTACTCATTTGAGACGAGACTAAGTTTGGCTTTTTGGATACCAAAATCTAATTGTTTGATGGTATAGGCATATTTGCTGGGGGATTCTATTTGGGTGAGGGTGGAATTGGGACAAACTTTACTTATAACTCGATTGCACTACCTTTGTCCCATAACCATTTTCTCGGATCACTACTTTGTGAGCATTTGTATTATTAAAGCTCCGTAACATACTTCTGTATATGACACTGTGTCCTTATGAGAGAGACAACTGAAAGGCTATGGAGACCAGGTGAATGCACAAAAACAAGTGTTGATATATTGAAGACTTATAATGGTAATTAAATTACCAATAGAAGGTCGTATGTAGTTTTAAGCCCTGATCAGGTATTCAACAACTTCGACAACGACTCATCCATATCTCTATTCTTCAACGACAGACATGAACTACAAACTCGCCCATATTTAAAGAAAAGGAGTCAAACTTTGGTTGGTCAGAAATAAATATATGTAGTTTCTAGAGATCTAGAGCAAGGGTAGCCTACGACGCTTTTTAAATTAACGACTTGTACAAACTTCAAAAGCTGCAGAAGAGTCCTAAATGAAATATGCGTTCCCGGACATAGTCATTTTAATGGAAATACAAAAAGCTGGCGAATTATTGGCATCACTATTGCTGCTACGATAATTTTCAAAAGGAATATTGACCAAAAATTTAGGAAAGAAATTGACACCACCTGGTCCAACTGGTATGACTGTATTACATCTCGCAGTCTATCTTCTATCGGTCTATACATAGTGGGCTTTGTATGTCACTTCATAACTTGAAAACTACTGGACAGATTTCAGTGAAATTTTGTTGAAATATTTCTCAACATTGCTAGAAGGTTATAGGCTATGTACTTCATTGCCACGCCTACTAATTGGACTAATTTTGACTAAAATGTTTTTTTGTTTTTGCTCAAATAATTCTTAGTAAATACAGAAAGAATACCCAAGGAATCCAACACTTCAAATATTTTATAATAAATATTTTAGGCTATCAGCTATCCAAAAGCTAAGCATAGTCTAAATTTCACGCCGTGATGGTGCCTGAGTCAGTTGATCAATTCATTTCATTTTGACTGTTAACGATTGCAAATCTTTATCAATTTTAACATGATCATGATGCCCTGCAAGGGTGTGCACAGTGGTTCTTTGAGGGCGGTATCGTAGTGAATTTGTGAGCATAAATTCAGCATAAAATTACAGATCATTTAGAGTGAAGCTCCAGCTGTCAGTTCTTCAGGCAAATCTTATCTTCTCGCTACACATTTTTCAACCAGCACTACTTTTTTAGATTGCGCTTCATTATAATCTCGAAAGCGTCGAATTTATACCATGGGTGAGATCCATTATCACTAATGCTAATAAAGGGTCCGCCATCTAACGTTTTTTTTTTTTTTCAACTAGTGCTGATTTCGCGAATGGTAACACTTAGCTCATGTCTGATTTGACAGATAATTAGTTTTATCCTTCCGCTGAAGGAATATGGTTGTGTATACGCTTGAACAACGCTGGGAAATATTGCGACATTACTTTGAAAATCATGGTAATGTTGCAGAATGTGTGCGAAAATTGCGTACGGATTTTGGAAGAAGAGAAGCACCGTCAGCTCCGTATGTTCGTTATCTTGTGAAAAAAGTGAAAGAAACTGGCATCCTCATCGATAAACCAAAGCCTGAAAAGCCAAAAACAGTGCGTACACCCGAGAAAATTGCTGCTGTGGCAGAAAGTGTGCCTGAAGCGCCATCAACATCAATTCACCGTCGTTATCAACAATTGAACATTTCGGAGACATCATTGAGACGTATTTTGCATAAAGACCTTGGTATGACGCCATACAAAGTTCAATTGGTTTAGGAGTTGAAGCCAACTGACCATCCAATGCGTTTTCGCTTCGCTAAGTGGGCCTGCGATCGACTTAGAGCAGATGCCGATTTTGCCAAAAAAATCATCTTTTCAGATGAAGCTCATTTTGATCGTGGCGGGTATGTAAACAAGCAAAATTGTCGCATTTGGGGCACAGAAAACCCGCACGCATACATTGAAAAGCCGATATACCCAAAACAAGTCACTGTTTGGTGCGGATTTTGGTCCAGAGGCATAATGTGCTTAAAAATTGGACCGATCGTGTAGGCTACTGCATGGCCAGCCGAGGCAGCCATTTGAAATTGAAAATGAAATTATTTTTCATTATTACCCGGAAGGATTGTACTTTCAAATAAAAAAAGAAATTTGAGAAAATATTCAGAAGTTTTTTTTATAGCATTTTCTAAAAAAAAAAGTTATTTGGCGGACCCTTTAATATATCGGGTGGTTTCTGAAGAGGTCTTCTTCTACACTGGCAAGATCCGTGGCTTTCCCATCTGCCCAATTCTTCTGTACCCTTCCCGAAAAAGAAGTAGAAAACAGCATTTTCCTAGTCTGTCCGTAAAAAAATGTGAATTTTCTCCACGTTTATTTACCACCGATTACCGATCCATATCACTTTAGGCCCGTTCATTTCTTTTTTATATTTCAATGGCAATCGACAGAAGTTGCCATGAAGTTCTTTTGTCAAAAATGCGTGCTTTTCGGATCGATGAGTCTCTTATTCAATGGATTAGAAACTACCTTTGTCTCCGTTCAATTCAAGTTGATTTGGATAAAAATGATGCTGCTCCCCGATATGTATGTTCATGACAATGACAACTTTCATAGTAATGACCATGCACCATTGCACCAAGTCGCAAAGAATCCTGCGAAAGTCCTAGGTTTCCTCAAACGATACAAAATATATTATAACTCTCTTCATCCGCCTACAAAATAAAAGGCGTTAATTGGCTGAACTTGAGTAATATTCTCATATCTGGTCCTTTCAAAAAATTAACCGCAATATTTATACAAAAAAATTGTTTCCAGTCATCCCAAAAAAAAAACTAGCTCAACAAATGCTATGAAAAGATTGACCTGAAACACTTTCCAAAATATTTGTTACCGGAAATCGATAATTATTATATGGGTCATAGCCAGTGTTGGGACTTGAGAGTAGGCAAAAGGTTGTATATTGGGAAACCAAAAAGTGGTAGAAAACTTTACACCATAAGTGCTGAAAAAATTTAAATAACGCTCTTTTCTTCTGCTAACAGCTACACGCTGACGCTCCCACGCTTTTGAAGAGTTGGCAAATCAAGAAAGTTACATTTATTAACTTGAGCAACTAAAAAAAAAATTGGCAAAAAGGATAAATTTCAAAAATTAGCTCGAAACATAATGTAAGAATTGAGTTTGGATTTTCATTAGGTATAGGTTTTCAAAATGCATACAAGTCGACAAAGGTATGGTCAAAGGTTTCATCTTACGGAAATGCCAATTAGTATTTGTTTATCTTTATGTACCTTCTCCGTGTTTCGATTTTAAAAAGGACGGGTGGAGTCCTCAGGCAATCTTAGGTAGCCCGGGATAGTTCCTGTGAAAATTGGTCGGAAGTGGACAAAGGGCCTGGCGCCTTTCATACAAAACATCTTGTTATGGGGTCAAACTCAATGACGTTATAACTCGATAACCACTGGGCCGATTTTCATGATTTTCACTTCATTACCATCGGGCATCGATACACGTTGGCGATTGTGCAGAAACTCTCTAAAAGCGACTTCAATGTTCTGATGGCTAAGTTCGATTTAAAGTTGCTAGCCTGCTTCCCAGATTTTGGTCCTTTGCGATTTTTTTTGTGTGTTTTTTGTCCATGTACCCTATACAAGACCTGCAGAAATAGCAGAAATTGCCAACATACCTATTCTGGTAATAGTTACCCATAACAAATAATATAGAAATCGCCTTATTCAATAAACGAGCAGTGGGGATCGTCACCAGCGTTGCTAGATTTTTGCGGTCAAAATGAGTTTCTCCCATTTTGTAATCTGATTTAGCCTACTTTTTCCCCGTTTTAGCTTAGGTTTGTAAAAAACTATGTAATTTAGTCTGCTAAGGATTTTTATTTTGAGGTACTTCGTTTTTATTCACAGTACCTCCATATTGGGAGAATTCCAGAAAATAAATCAAGCAGTTATTTCTGTAACAAACATACCAAAGTTTTGAAAAAATCCTACAGCCTCATTTGTAAAATTTGATCTGGAATTGTCTGCCATCTTTCGTGTCAACTAACCTGTATCAATATGAAATTTAGGTTGCGATGGTATTTTGAGGCTTTCGCTACATCTTTTTCCTCAGCACAGTAGCAAATTTCCACCCGCGTTAGTAAACGCTGAAGAGGTACATTAAAAAAAATTAAAATTCCGTCCGCAGATTAATTTTTTCACGTTCATAAGAGTTGTCGTTGAAATGTATAGCCCGTCCCAACTTAAGTGAAATTTTCTTGCGCAGGTCTCTTCATATTAGGGATTTTATTCTCTTAGCAAAAACAAAACAACTTTTCCAACCAGAACTACAGCTAAAAAATATGTGCGCATTTCAAACAACAAGCATGCCGCTGCTTGAGAAGACAACTCTCGATCGAGCCATCCCATGACTGTGGCCCCAATTGTGAGTGTCGATTGTTAATCGTTGATCGATCGAGAACTGCAATTGTCGATTGCGATCGCTATTTGTCGATTTGACAGTGGCTTGTAGTCGATTACAAATGTCTGATCGATGCTTTCTCTTGAAAGTGAAAACAATTTATGCGTACAAATAGTTAAAATCAATCGACGCAATCGACAATTGTCGTGACGATCGCTGATCGAAAATCACAATAAGGGCCTGATTGTTCATACAGCGATAGCACCGTCGTTGGCGTGTGCAAAAGATACACATTTACCCACCCCAAAGACGAGGGAAATCACTTCTCAAATAGCTATGTGTGTTTAGTAATGAAAGCCAGAGTTCTGGTTCTGAGTAACTTTATTATTACAGCGTGAAACCCACTCCACTATGTATTAAAAAGGGCTGAAATAGATTTTTCGGTATACTTTGTGATAAAGTAAAGAAAAGCATTAACAATGTCATGCGATGAACAATAAAGTAGAAGTTCGTGTTTCTCCATTTGATTCAAATATTTACAAAATGAAGAACAATTCCCACATTATGGCATCGCTGAGTGTCATCTACCTAGACCTTGACATCCCAAAATAATAAAATATTGTACTATTCTGCTTCATAAAATGGGTCTTGATGTGCACCCTGTTTCAAAATGGGTATACCAAATGCTGTAAGCTTACCTGTTGCTTTGCTTTAAAAATTGATATTTTTTTTGGAACCGAGTTTGGTATTTCTGTGGGCTCACGCCATATCACATTCCATTGCTGTCTGTCCGAAGGGATACATAAAACTTACCTTCATCTTACAGATTTTTCCAGGGGCTTCATATTTAAAATAAATAAGCTTACCTCTCATTCTCAAAAAATCAGTTGTAATTGAAAGAAAAACGCAAAAACCATTTTTTTTTATATATAAAAACATTCATTTTATTAAATTTGTTTTTTTTTTCTCGTTTTGTTTTAATTTCTAGTAGAAAAATAATAATACAATTTTCTTACAAACCCTAATAAGACTACTTTTACAAAAAGTAGCATAATTTCTTAAAGCTAAAGTTTCTGTTTTTTTTTTTATTTATTTATTTATTTATAAAAAAATAATAATTTTACTAAATTATAATTTGTAGACATAATGTAACTATAAAAGAAAATTATTGATATTTATATAATATTTACGCAAGTCTATTTGTATACTTAAATTAAATTGTTTTCAATAATTTGTACAAAATTTATTACTTAACAATAATTTTATACACTTAAAAGTTAAATTTTTTGTTATTCTATTTTTAGTGGAAGAACTTATGTTTTCTTTTATTTTTTTTTAATTGATTTATTGTAATTCTTGGCAAGACTTTTGTTTGATAAAAAGCAGAGAAATATTTATTTAATTATTTATGGCGATTAATTAATGCTTAAGAGGGTTGTAATAATTTTTCTATTTTTATTTTTTTTAAGAATAACTATTTAAGAGTCTTTATTGGCTTCCTATTCTTGGATACAATATTTACAGGTTATGACTTTAATTCCTTAAAAGGGGATGTGGTGTTAATATTAAAAATAAAGAAATAAAAAAAAAATGCACTTTATGATCAAAAAATGAGGTTGTTGAGCTTAGGTCTCTAATATTCTACTGCTTAAAATTAATGGCAAAGTGATTAAGAATTAAAACTGTACAAGCGATTATGACGTATTTTTCATTCAGATGTATTTGTTTAAATAGTTGTTTTAAAGTTTTTCGTTACCACAGCCGAGAGAGGGGCAGCCAGTGCTGCCAAACTCTTAACTAGTTAACTTAGAGGCTAATTCGAGGGGGGTGGGGTTACAAAAACACACTCGATTCGGGTGTCAATCTTACATTCTCACTCGCATCTCTCCGTCGAGATTTTTGCGCTGTTGCGGCTGTGGCTGGTGCCGCGGCAGTGACACCATATGATGGCCAGTCGGCACTCCGCCGACAACATGCGGTGATATCGATGGTGACCTCGTCGCCAACGGTGATAGGGATGGCGAGAAGCTGGGAGACATGGCCGACGATGTGCTGAATCCACCGCCTGGTGAATCATGACTAATTGGTGATCGTGGCAGGAGGTATTGATTCGCGGGCACCGAGGAGTGGTGACTGCCACTCCCTCGGCTAGATAATACTGGAACGTTGATGGATCTGGGTGCGACATTTGTCAGCAGTGGCGGTGGTATATGCTTCGCCGAATGCGCCAGCGATTGCTTGCTTTTGGCACTGGATGAGGCCCCGCTATTGCCGCTGTGCACCGAGAGGGTGTCGTCTTTCAGTCTTGCGATCTCTGAGAATACGTGCGCTAGTGGCTGGTACTGGGGACCCCAGTCGAGGAGGTAGTCCCAGTTGTAGCTGCCGGTAAGCTCTTCTTCGCTGTGTACTATCGAGCTGAGAGAGCCATTCATGGAGGGGCCGACATTTCCACTGCCAACTACTGGAACATCTCCAAAGCCCATCACGTGGTCGACAGCGGCACCAATGCTGCCCGCTGTGGTGGCCGCTTCGTCGGTGCTGCTGGCGCGATCACTGCCTCCAGTGACGTCGTTCAGCTTGGCGTAGATGAGGTTCGTTATGTCTGACTCGCCGCCGGGTTCTTCGTCGAACATATGCATTGAGTCGATGGGCAGGGGGTGATGTAGGTGTGAGTCCTTGTTGCTACCGCCAATGCTCTCTGAGCATCGCCGTGAGGAGGTTGAAGCCGCACCCGTTGTGTTCGGGTTATCGACTATCCCCAGTCGCGCTAGGTACTCTTGAGTATTCTGCACTGAAATATCCGACAGCCGGCCATCATCGCCGCCACCTCGATGGTGATCTCGATGGAGTGGTCCCTCATTGATCATGCGAATCTCTTCATCTTCACCATCGTCTTCGGCCGAACCTCTTCCACTGGATCCAGATTGTTCGGAACCCGATAGCTCGGATGTTGTGGCCGCTCCTGAATTTGAGCTAGCAGCATGTGGTCCATAGGGTGGAATCTCATCATACTTCGGTGGTGCAAACTGTCCCGCACTGCCCGTTGCCCCCGAACCTCCTCGAATGGGTATCGTGTCAAACGCGCTCGGGTCCACATAGCTGTTTGAATTGCCTACCGTGTCCGTGCTCAGATTTGGCTTAGATACTTGCCTATGCCGCCGGTTCCGCATATGCAAAAACAGGAACACTCCGGCGAAGGCACATATGACCAACAAAAACGCGATCAGTAGACCCAGCGCCCAATCTGCAATTCCGCCTCCAGAACCACCCGCTCCCGCACTGCTTGGTAGATTCATGCCGGGGTCTGCCAATGGATCGAGGGATATCTCTACGACCGTCATGTTCGTGAGTGATCCCTGCCGGCCTGAGCTGGCGGTGATCACTAGACTTATGTCGCGTCCGTCATCGAAATTGTCGTCGAGTTTTTTCTTGATCACCACCGCGCCAGTGGTGCGGTTCACCTTGAAGTAGGCATGCTGTGAGGTTAATTGGTATACGACACGTCCATCGGCGCCCTTATCACGATCGCTGGCAGCGACTTGACCCACAACATAGCCCAGCGGCAGATATCCTCCCGCCGGTGAGGGCATAATAAAGCGATACGTCCGTTCGGTGAACTGTGGACTGAATTCATCCTTCGATTCGATCATGATGCGTACTTTGACCGTGGCGTACTTGCCGCCGGTATCGGTGGCGCGCAGCACAAAGTCGTAGCGGTTTCGCTGCTCGTAATCGAAAATCGCGTTCGAGGTTACAACTCCAGTGACGGGGTCGACGCGAAACAGCTTGTGAGCGAGTTCATCACCAGCGACGTTGTACGGATCCGATTGATCGATGGTGTAGTTTAGGTGGCCGTAGATGCCACGGTCTAGATCAGTTGCGCGAGCCGTGAATATACTGGTGCCGATTGCTTCATTCTCGCCGACGAATTCGATATATTCCCCAACGGGAAAACGTGGCGCGTTATCATTCTCATCGAGAAGGGAAATTCGGAATGGCTGCAGACTGCACCGTGGAATGGCGGCACTATCACATGCGCGCACGATCAGTTCGTAGTTCATGGCTCCGCGGTCATAGTCGAGTTGATTGTTAGCGAAGAGCACGCCGGAGACCAGGTCGACGGTGAACATACCCTCATCGTTGCCTGACGTGATATCGTACACAACCTCCGAGTTTGGTGTGTTCTCCAGATCGGCGTCGATCGCCACCAGTTGCGCTATGGAGTATCTCAGCGGTGCCGATTCACTTATATCTGCCTCGTACCGTCCAGTGGACTCAAATACCGGCGAATTATCGTTCGCATCCTCGACGGTGACAAACACATTGATGGCCGACGAATTGTTGTCCGCCCGCACCGGGGCTCCCTTCTCGCTCATGATCAGACGCAGCTTGTACAGATCGACACGCTCACGGTCCAGCGATTGCACGAGAATGATCGCACTCGATTGGTACACTTCAAAGGTGCCGTCCTCGTTGCCCGAAACAATGGTGAACACCAAGTGCTGTGTGAGTTCCGTATCGAGAACGTCCTGTGACAGCTTCAACACCACCGTTCCTAAGGGTGCTTCCTCATTAATGGTGGTACGGTACTGTGTCTGCAGGAATTGCGCTCGACCCTGGCTATTTGCATTCGTTTGCACCCTCACCACGGTCGATGATTTCTGTGCAGGAGTGCCAGAATCGGTGGCGACAATTGTCAGGTAGATGTCATCACGACCGATCGCATTTATTCGACTTGTATTGACGTAGACAATTCCCGAGGTTTCGTGGATTGTGAAGCCCGTCTGCGGAGGTTGGATGGTGTAGCGGATCAGTGCATTGCGCTCAGCGTCCATGTCGGTTGCGTTCACAGTAAGGAGTTCGATGTCCCCATTGGACATCTGATCCGGAAGTGTGGTGTAATAGGCTGGCTGCTGAAATACGGGCGCGTTATCGTTCTCATCAGTGACACGGACGGTGAGAGTGGTGCGTGCTTCGTGTGCTGTATCCGAGGCAATTATCTCCAATTGGTACTCTTGTTGCAGTTCGAAGTCGAGTCGTTTGCGAAGAATCACTTTGCCGCTATACCGATCGATTGCAAATATGGAAGTGTTCTCTTCGGTAGCTGCTGCTGCTGCTGCTGCTGCTCCTGTTGTTGCTGCATTGGTGTTGTCCTCTTCGGTGGCGAAACGATATGTCAGCGCTGGATGGGTGTCGACATCGTTGGCGGATATTGTTGTTATCACGGTGCCCAGTTCGGTACCTGCGTTTATGGAAAAGGAAGAAACAAAGCAAAATTGTGTGTGATTTAGTATATGGGGAAGGGGGAATTGGAATGCGTCGATGGATGGACAAAAAAGGAGAATTTGTCGATTCACGAATTGATGCTGATTGCTGACTGCTTAAGGCACAACTAACGATTGAATAATTTTGGGTGGGCTAAGAAAAACTTATGTATATAGAAAATTAATCGAAGTCATCATGTATGTTTTTAAAATATTTATTTATTTATTAACTTCATGCGGAATTTTTTGTAATTATTTAAAATGGTTGAAAGTGTAGGTCAATCCGTTGCTTTTAAACAAACAATATTTAGCCTAACTGCATTTTGTGAATGTGGAGAATATTGTAAAACTTATTTCACGTTAATCAGTTCAGTATTTGCTGAGATTACCGCGGACAAAGTTATTTTGGTCTTTCGTCTTTACATATATAATAGGGGCTACTTTTGTCTGAATTGCTGGGAAAGTGAGATACATAATAATAACGATTTTCTATCAAAATTAAATACATATGACGATCTTTTATCCCACACGATGCTCTTCAAAAGCTAAAAGGTAGTCAACGTTTGGGATACAAAAACTATGAGCGAACGAAAAACTACTCAATCTGTTTCCAGGATGATTGAGTAAATTTTTGAACAACTCATATTTCTCTAATTTTAATTTTTATCAAACAAATTAAAATTTAATTTATTGGGCTGTGTATAAATGTTCAAAAGCTGCGATTTTGGCAGATCTCCTGTCAAAAAAGTTTCAATATACAATGCATATTGCTCAAGCTTTCACAGGTATATTTAATCATCCAGTCTCTATTTTATTGTTCAAAAGCACGCCAATGGGTATTTTGAAATAGGTACTTAGCGAGGATTGCAATAAAGAGTTCAAATCCGCATTTGGAAGGTTACCATCGATTTTTCTATCCCATGATTTTCAAGAATTTCAGCGATGATGGAGGAATACAAAAAGAAGTAGGAGTGGCAAGTCTAATTTCAATTTAGTTCTTAAATGGACGGTACTACTATCCATTTCATGATTACGAGATAAAAGAGCAAGTTACACGTGACCCAGTCGTCGACCGGCCGAAGATTAGGTGTCAGAAAAAATATTTATTATTTATTTATTTATTTAAAAAACTAATTTACAAAGATTAATTTATAAATTAATATTGAAAAGGCATCAGGGTAGCAAGACCATAGATGCCGTTTATTATTTTAAAAATTATTTGTACATTTGTACATTTGTACATGTACATTACGTTACATTACAAATTACAAGTTCAAGTAAAGATATATTTTATTAAAAAATGTAGTATATAGGCGTATTTTATATTTCTTTAAACTTGTTGTGTAAGGAGGTGACTTCTTTAATTCGCTTAAAAGTTTTAATGTCAGATGGGTTTAGGATGTCGGCCAGCTGTTTCTGCGTCTCTTCAGGGGTGTTTGAGTTTATCATTAGTTTAGAAATCGGGCATTCTGCGAAAATATGCCGTATTGAGAGAGCTACCCTACAGATTTCGCATATCTCTGGAGGGTTTTGTGTAAAGTAGTGGCTACTGGTAAATAGAGTTTTCCCTACTCTGATTCGAAAAACCGAAATGCACTCTTCTCTGGTTAGGGATTTGTTGTACGGAATTCTATCATGGGTGGAGTGATGTGATCGAAGAAAATTGTTTTCGTTTTGCCAAGAGTTGTTATATTCTTCTCTTTCATTGGCAGCGAATATTCTCTGGATAAGCTGAGGAATATTTGGAAGCTCTTTTACCAGCGGGTAGCGTGTTGCTTCTTTAGCGGCAGCATCTGCAATTTCATTACCATTAATGCCGGCATGTCCTGGTATCCATGCTAGATTTATGTTGTTATTGGTATACAGTATGCTTCGAATATAGTTAAAAGTAGGGCAGTTGTTTGTTGCGCTCTTAATACCAGTAAGGATGCTTAAGCTGTCGGTGAGGATCAATGTTTTTACTTCCCTAGTTTGTGCTATATACAGAGCTTTTAATAATGCAGTGACCTCTGCTAGGTAGCTTCCAGCTGCGTTTGGAAGTAGCCCATGAAAGGTGGTGGTTTCATTAATATTCGGTTGGAGTTCGATGACTGCGTACGTTGAAATATCATCCCTAAAGGACCCATCCGTGTACAGCGTCTTTTCGGGTTGGATAGTTTCTATCAATTCCTGGTGAAGCATACGGAAATATTGATTTGGAGTGCTTTCTTTATTGTGGTTTGCTAGGCTGATGTCGATCTTGAGGAAATGTCGTTTCCAGTGGGGTGGAGAGGAGAGGCTTGGAGGAATCTCTAAAGGAATGCAACCATGAGCAGAAATAAGCGTTAATATGTTGCTTAGAGAGGAAGTAGAGTTTTTCCTGTTGTGTTTTTTCCTTTGTAGAGTTTCTTGAGCAACTGCATGAAGAGGATGGGTTTTATCCGCAAGCGCCTTGCTTATTAAGGTTATTGCTCGTTTTTGTCCCAGTCTGTTGATGGATTTGTAACCAGCTTCTATCCGAAGGGCTTTAGTGGGTGTTGTTCTAAGTGCTCCTGTAGATGTTCGGTAGCATTCATTTATGGCTACATCAATGCTGTCCAAGTTTTTCTTCGATGTCCACATAAAGAGAGTAAGGCCATGCTGGAGGGTGCCCTCGACTAGAGTTTTGGTTATTTTAAGCGCTGTTTCTATGTGTGGACCCTTACGACGAGAACATACCATTTTTAGGGCGTTATTTTGGTTTCTTAACCGGTTAATGGTGTTCTTTGTATGGTGATCCCATTTCAGATTACCACTGAAAATTACACCGAGGACTTTAAGTTCTCTTTTAAGTGTGATAGTTGAGTTGCGAAGGACAAGTGGGGATGGCGTACATTTCTTTTTCCGGCAAAGATGAAGTGCCTCTATTTTGGAAGGAGGAACAACCGCACCCGTTTTTTGGGTCCAATTATAAATGATAGAGTCCGCCGATTGTAAAATAGCATTGACTTGGGTTGGGTCTCCAGAGGCTACCATGAAGATGTTGTCTACATATACTCCAACGAAATCTAAACCGTGTTGCGGTTGGGCAAGCTCCTTGATAAGTGTATCTATGTAGGCATTGTAGAGAAAAACCGACAAGGGGGACCCTTGCGGTATTCCATTTTCGAGGTTCTGAGTTATTGATGTACACCCGTCTACTTCTACTCGGAAGGTTCTTCCAGATAAAAAGGAAAAAATTACCTTTAACATTTTCTCAGGGACTCCCCAGCTGTATAGTTGTTCGATTATAGGAAATGTTGTGACACGATCGAAGGCCTTCTCTAGGTCAGATGACATCACTACGCTGTGCTTACAAGCTGATAGATTATCTGCTAATTTATGTTCAAGGAGGTGGGTTAGTGATTGGACTCCTCTATTTGGCCTAAATGCATGCTGTTCATTGCTTAAATTTTTTTCCATCAACCAGCCTATTCTACGTCCAATATGTGTAGTGTAGCTGAAATTCCAATAAAACACTTTTACAGGTAAACTTATTTGAAGACGTGATATGAAATCTGAGCTTGCGTGTTCCCATTATTAGATTATTTAGATTTGGCGGAAGAGTTAAGCTACGATTACACGGCCATTTTTTCGAGTCATTTAATGGCTCTCTGACGTAAAAATCCTGTCACAAAGCAGTCATTTAAATGTCGCTCTGTGTGATCGCCATTTTTGGCAGCGTCATTTAAATGACTAGGAAAATGGCGCACCAAATGACATGAATTAAGTGCCATTTAAATGGCGGGAAAAAATGGCCGTGTGATCGCTTTTCAATGACGCTTAGGACAAATGACTAAACTTTTTGGCTTTTGTATCATTTAAATGGCATCCCAACGGAAAATTTTAATGACTCACAGTGTCCGTCATTTGATCTTGGGACACAAATGACGATGATAGTCATTTCGTGTGATCGCCATTTTTTCAATGACGAATCGTAGCTTAAATGTCGCTATAATGCGACATTTTTTCCTAATGTTACAGCGCCATTTAAATGACTCAAAAAAATTACCGTGTAATCGTACCTTTATGGAAGTTCCATCTAGGCAACCTACACCCGCGATCCTTTTAATTAATAAGCAGGACAATGAAACTGAATGCAAATTAAGGAACAGATAAAAGAAGCCTTTTCCTGAGTGAAGCCTTTTCGAAGTTGATTATCGTAATTAATCGGTAGTAATGGGCAAAGGGCAGAAGGAGAATCCTGTCATGTCCAGTCGGTTATCATCTCCATTGCTTCTCTTCCCTTAATCCGATTGCCGAGTTTGTGGCGTATTCTGTCCTTACGAATGACGATGTTTAGGGGAAGTTCCTAGGGTGTTCGGCAACCTTTTTGCACCTTGCCTTTGCCTACATTTTTTATGATTAGAACAAAAATGTTGAAGGCCGAATTGATTGCAAACTTTACATGAGAAATGAGGGCGCAATGGTGTTAGTGTGGTGGACTACTGTGCGAGGGATCCCAGGTTCGATTCCCGGAAAAACACACATTTTTTTTTAGTGCGCCACCTCTCGCGAACGTCTGACAAACATCCGAGAGTATGACTGTCATGAAAAAGCTTCTCAATTCAGCCGTTCGGACTCGGCATAAAATTGTAGGTCCCTTTCATTCGTCCCAAAAATAGAAACTCACACAAAACGAATGGTTGCGAGAAGCTAGGCCTAGGGTGTCTACCGCCTGTTGCGCCACCTATTTATTTTATTTATTTTAAAAAGGAATTATGTATTTAAAAGGTTTTAATAATTTTTAAAATGAATGACAAACAACAAGGAAGGAAAATTACGGGTACTTCAAATTTTCTCCAAATGGTTTGTCAATTTGACAGTTGAAAGTTGATTTGTCGTTAGTTCGTTTTGCCATTTTTCGATGAATAGATAGATTCATGCCAGAACAATTTGCAAACTTATTTTCAAAACCATGGTTCAATTCGCCAACTTATCGTCCATTTTTCAATTTTACGGTCGACATAATCGTCCTATGAGGCCCATTTTTGGTCAAATGGATATGTAAACAAGCAAAATTGCCGAGTTTTAAGTGGAGAAAATCCAGAAGCCTTTGTTGAAGCGCCCTTACATCCATTAAAGCTCACTGTTTGGCGTGCTTTATGGGATGGTAGAATTCTCTGTCTATATTTATTTCAGGTCGATGCCGGCCAGAATGTTACCGTCAATGGATATGTCTATAGAACCATGATTTCTGACTTCTGCGTTCCTTAGTTGAACGGCATTGATGTGACAGAGTTTTGGTTTCAACAAGATGGCGCAACATACCACATGGCGCGCGACATCCTCAATTTATTGCGGGAAACATTTGCTGAGCCTAATGGACCTGTGAATTAGTCTACACATCCTCAATGAGAGAAAATTGCGAACAAGTGAGGGAAATCTGTTGCAGTCAAAAGTAGCGGCCGCTAAGTTGAGGTACCCATTTAGATCAAAGAGGTACTTTAGCCCTAAGCAACTTCTCATTCTCTACACAGGACAGGTTTGGAATATTGTTCCCATATATGGAGCTCGGCCCCAAAAAATCCACTTAACCTACTTGACAGCCAGCATACAGTACAGAGACGAGCAGTTCGACTTATTGGAGACCCTACACTCACATCGAATCTACAACCGTTGTTGGTGCACAGAAGACAAGTCGCTGACCTATGCTTGTTCTATAGGTACTTCCATGGTAGGTAGATGTTCCGAGGAACTGAAAGACATTTTCCCTGGAAATGCAACTTTTGGGCGCCCCACAATACAGGCTGCTAATGCTCATGATCATGACGCGGGGACGTAAATTTTTCAAAACTTCTTCTGTTATAGGACAAGCACACTTTGGAACTCGCTTCCTGGGGATATATTTCCAGAAGACTACCTACAATTTGTAGCAATTTAAGTGCAGACCCAACATACATATCTGCAAGCATCTTGGGGCGCTGTTGAGGCGTTATAGGTTCGCCTTTCCCGGAAGAAGTATTAAAAAAAAGAAAAATTTTGTGCGTCTCCTTTTTTTTGAAATGTTGACCATTTTGTCAAATATTGAATCTGTTTCCACTATACCTATACCTATACTAAACATACTGCATAAATGAACATTTTTCTAATTCTCACCGAGCCCAAGAACGATATGGGTACCAAAACCTCTCATACCTTTGATTGTTTTTTTCCTCTAATCAGCATGTAACCTCACTTGAACAAGTTCTTTAAAATGTCACCATTAGTTGCATAACACGGACCTATTCTGTTGCAAATTCTTATACATTCCACAACTTCGAAGACCTCAACAAGCACACCCTAGCTTTTAAAAAAAACATGGTCCGCACTGTAATTATGTCCTCTATTACCAGTCACTCCAGCTGTCGAATGCTAAATGTTTTATGAATCCAACTAAACTGTTCTTGCGAACTAGTTTCACACGACAAACTTCTGTGCTGCCACCGACTACCCTCCATCAAGCACATATCCACTCGCTTCGCGCAATCATTATGCAAAGCACTTTGCTCCACGCGTCACCTACATCATGTATCGACGTTGTCAACTCCAATCAGATAAACCATCTTTCTATCTATCTACTGACGCTTTGCATATAATTACACTCAATTTAAGATTCGTTTCGACCTTTAGCTATGCAACCAGCAGTCAGCACCCATTCTAATGAAAACCGCACACGTTCTGTTAGACAAAAAAAAAAAAATCAAGAGCCCAAGAAACAAACAACTTACCTTCACTAACGCTAATCACACTGTGCGGTGGAAAAGTCGGCTGATTATCATTCACATCGACAATGTGCACCCGAATGGTAGCCGTGCCCGTCATCTGTGGCACCCCTTCATCGGTGGCGATCACCTTCAGCCGGTACATGTCGCGTATCTCACGATCGAGTACAATATTCGTCTTAACAATTCCACTGAACGCGGGCTCAATGACGAACGCATTGTCATGATTGCCATCGACAATGTGATACAGCACCCGTGAGTTGGAGCCGGCGTCCGCATCGAAGGCCTGCACCTGCACCACAAATGTACCCTTGTTGTTGCCCTCCCACACGGTGGCCGAATACTGTTGCTGCGTGAAATGTGGTCCATTGTCGTTCTCGTCCTCGAGCATGATGTGCAATTCCGCATACCCATACAACAATGGTGAGCCGTCGGTGCGTGCGACCAAAATTAATCGCATCTCATTGGGCGCTGGACTCGGATGCTCGTTGTCGTTATATGTGACGCCACGATTCCGTCGTACAGCAGTTGCTGTTGCGGTGCTGTTGCTGGCTACTGAGCTCCTGTTGCTGTTGTTGTTGCCAATGTCATCGTCATCGTGGAATAGACTGCGACCATTTGACGAGGCCATGGACGACGACTGAAGTGAACTGAACAACGAGTATCTCTCGTAATCTAGATGTTCGGAGTTGCGCACTTTGATCTCGCCGGTGTTCGCGTCTATCGCGAATGTACCGTCCTCGTTGCCCGCACCAAATGAATAAATAATCTTCTGGCGTCGTCCGTCACTGCGTACCGCGTTCACCTGAATGACAGACTGACCGATTGCGGTGTTCTCTCGCAGGCGCACATGATAGGTATCGTTCTGGAAGCGCAGCACCGGACTGCCCGGTTGCATTTCCCCCACACGGATCTCAATTAAGCCGATCGAACTCTGCGGTGGATTACCCTTATCGCGTGCCATCACCTCCAAGTGTAGGAGGCGACCATTCTCGCTGGCCAAACTCTGCGTGGCACTCACCACCCCGGTGTTGGGATTGATGCGAAATTTGTTCCCTGTCGCATCGTTGATCAGACTGTAGAGGATCTCGCCGTTGATACCTTGATCCGCATCTGTGGCACTGACCTGCAGTAGTGTCTGGCCGGGTTGTATTAGGGTCGGCACCTGCGTCCGGAATGGGTAACGCTCGAACGTTGGCTTGTTGTCGTTGACATCGTCCACGATTATCTGGACGGGTACACGTTGCGAGCGCGAGTCATAGCGTCCGCCATCTGTGGCGACAACCATAAAGTTGTAGATATGTTGACGTTCCCGATCCAGTGCTCTGCAAAGAAATAAAACAGAAGAACAAAATATTAATGTGGACCAAGGTATGCGCTAGCTCTAGCATCATTCATTGTGTTGTGAGTTGTGACAAATGGGATGCGTTTAAATCATTTCCAATATGCATAAGTCTTGCGCGGAGATGGGCGAGTTCGGCTAGGCCGATCGTCCATGGTGGCATTCGGCATACGGCATTCACCATTCGGCACAAGCAAAGTCTTGGGGACCAGCGGCATGGTCTTCAGCTGGGATGCTGAATAGAAACAAAGAATATCTGGGCAATCTTCGGTGCGTTTATCTGGGATAGGCGAGTCGACTGCTTTTATTTTATAGTTGATGGCGAAGGGTATATGGATTGTTTTGCGTTCTGGTATGTATCCGACGTATTTCATTGCGAGTAATTTATAGATATAAATGCGCTCGCTTGCTCACTTAACACACATATAGTGAGTAAGTGGTTTGGTTTGGTTTGGTTTCTCTTTTGAATAGTGTAAGGAAAATGCAGGGAATTACAGTTTGCCTAGAATAGAACTTATCGCAGAAAGTGTGCACGAAAGCGGACTAACAGTTGTATAAAGCTATGAGGGTGGAAGTGGAAGCTGTACTTATATTTTTCGTTCATCCACAGGCTCATAATGTCCATAGCTAGATAAACTGTCAATAAATCTCTTTTATACGAATAGGAGACTTATTAATTTATGAAGTTTTCAACGCTCCAAATTATAAACTTTTTAACACAACGACGCAACGTGGAAGTCATTGAGCGGAAAAGTTGGTACGTTGGGTGGGATGAAGCTCTAAAAGTGTCAAATGTATGACCAAAACAGTGAAAAAGATCATGGAGCCTTTTGGCATGAGCCTGCAACAGCAGAGGATAGAGGCAACAGTGTCAAAGAAAGTACACAACATTTCCAAAGAATGCTTCTAGAAGCTCTTGAAAGAGGACCTCCTATGAGAACCTTTCTAGCTACGATGTCCAATTTTTTGGTAATTACTATAAAGAGTCTGCAAGACATCATATCTAGGAACGGACTTCAAGCGAATTGAATCATTGAGATAGCCGGACTTTTCGATGTGCGGAATGAAACCGGAAGTCCAGGCCACTACCTAGTAGTATATCAAAGGTGCGCTTGCAGATATGTTGAGCAGTCCAATAGCGAGAAAATACTGTAAGAAAGTTTGATTGCGAAGGGCTAGAGCTTTTGCCGACCACCCTCCCGAGATGTCACGCTGAATATTATTATAAAAGTCATAATAATGGCCAATGGGCATTCGATGGTATAAATGCTGGCGAACACCTTCCACCTAACTAAAGCCATATCTCGATGTACTGTAAACAAGGACAGAAACCAAGAGAAAAACTATTTTCAACGGGCAAAGGAGAACGAAGAACATAACCTTCTTCAAAGAAACAATGAGGAAACTTGCGCGTTTGAGTCGATAGAGAGTTTTATCAAGAGGTGCAGTAAAAACATGTCAAAGCTACAACCGCCTGTGCAGACAAACCAAGGCAAAGACTTCCCTTTCAGACAGTATCAGTCAGTCAAAGGTGACAATGATGGAGAAAAATTCTGTCAACCTGACCAAAATGTACAGTGGCTGGCATAAGTATTTTGACAAAACTAAAGTTAATTCTGCTCATAATTTGAAACTTACTTCATGTACATTTTGGCATCAATGGAAAGGTCATTTAAATTCCGTTTGAATGATACAAAAATTTTCTTAACCCATTCAGTTCTCATTTAAAAATTTTAGAATTTAGAATTTTTGTGAAGGTCTACTTTTTTGACTTTTTTTCCTCGGTATCAAAAAAAAAATGTTTTGATGCAAAAAGTTTCTCCAAACAATTCTAATAGTGACCGCAAAAAAAAATTTTCAAAAATCTTTTCGCTAATATTTTTTATGATTTTTTGAAAATTGCTAAAAATTACTATTTTAGTCACTTTTTCCTCCTTTTCATACAAAATTTTTCTGAGATCATCCCATTCAAAAAATTATAAAAAATATTAGCGAAGAGATTTTTGAAAAAAATGTTTGCAGTCACTATTAGAATTGTATGAAGAAACTTTTTGCATCAAAACTTTTTTTTTTTTGGACCGAGGAAAAAAGTGAAAAAAGTAGTCTTTTACAAAAGTTCGAAATTTTCAATGGGTACTTAATGGGTTAAGGAAAGTTTTGTATCATTCAAACGGAATTAAAATGACCTTTCCATTGATGCCAAAATTTACATGAAGTAAGTTCAAATTATGAGCAGAATAGTTTTGTCAAAATACTTATGCCGGCCAATGTAGTACATCTAACCATGCCTTAGCTAAGTACCAAAATGTTCCGGGGCAGTTGGTCTGGCCGCTGAGCTTTACGAAATTGGATGAAGTATGATGTGTTATGCGTATGTACCAAACTAGACTACGCCATACCTAGGCTCTGACAACAACATCTCAGTAGAGATATGAGTAGTAGAGCCCTATTCCGAGCACCTCAGAAGATTGGTATAAAACTTACAGAGACATATCCTTCGAAAAGTGTTCGGTCTAATTTGTGTTGACGGGGTTTTGGGGGGAGGAGATTAAATGACGAAATATACGAGCTACATCGACAGCGACATCGACGTGGTCAGAAAATTGGATATCAATCGTCATCTAAGGTAGCTAGAAGGTAGAAGGTAGCAGGATGGCCGCAAATGCTCCGGCCCGTATAGTTTTCGTATTTAAGGATAGAAAACGTATAGTCGAGTAAATGAGAAGGAGACCTCAACCGACTTGAAGTGCGCGACTGAAGGTATAGTTAGCTTAGTACCGGTCTAACTTTACAGGGTTGTTAGTTGAAGTTGAAGTTTCAGTTCTCCTCGAACTGTAGACTATACCCTAAGTGAGTAAGTCATGTAAGAAGTAACCCCAATCACACCGGTTCCGCTGCAGAAGTTTTTTTTTTTTTTTTATAATTCAGTAGTGCTCAAGGGGTTTTTGTTCCCTTATGCTAATGTACAGCACGAGTGGAAGGGTTAATAGGAAGAATAGAGAAGAGGTACTGGTGCATTTTAGTTTTAAACAATTGTGGGTTGTAATGAGACCGAGAGTGGAAAACAGCGTGAGGCGTGTTGGTTGACTCACAAAAGAATCTCTATATAATTTTACAGTCCGTCTAAAAGTAGGCTTGAAAAGTAGGGTGGATTGATGCGCATTCGATTTGTGATGGGTGTTGCGAGAGAATTGTCGACGGGGCGAAAGCGGAATGCAGTTAACTATTTCATCAGAGTATTGGTGGTAAAAATATCGATAAAATAAAGAAAGGCAAGAAACATTTCTGCGATGTTCGAGCGGGTCAATAAATCCGTCATATAAGTCACCTATAAATTTTATCGCGCGCTTCTGAATTCTATCTAGTTTTTGGTGCACCTGACCAGATATGTGCGTTGTACTCAAGCTTAGGCCGTATGGACATTAATACCGATAGAAACCTGTGCAGACTTTTTGTGAGAAAGATTTTTCGGGTGATATACGGATCAAATTCAATGACTGACTCAACGGGCTATAAAGCTTATAATACAACGGTTATGTCGTATGGAGAATATGGACAAATTTTTAAGACAACGCAGCAGAGCGAGACCCTACCTTTAGAATCCGCTTACAATTGTACAGCGACCTCATCCAACTAGAGACTGGCTGTAAGGGCTTCCTGGTTGGTGGTTCACCCCAGGCTATTAGCGTCATCGCCTTCTTCTTTTCTTTAAATATAAAGACTAGCAATTTTCTATGTTACCTCAAAGTGCGAAAACTACTGGACATATTTGAATGAAACTTTATTTTAGTCCATGTCGTTCATAGCCACGTTCTTCGGAACTTTCAAATCTTACGAAACAAAAAACTATGTATATTCCTATTAGTTTTTAAATCGTATGTACTTAAACGAACATACTTAAATAATTTTGTACACACATTTTTTCAAAGCAGAAGACGTCTTTATTTTTTTTTTTTTTGACATGATGAGATCAATCACCTTATTTGGATCCACAATAATATCCGAATGTACAGATATCATATCAAGTGAGGTTAACCTTGCATTCTCCCATAACGCTTCGGGACATTGTTTTAATCCTTTTCATAGCTGAAAGGGTTCTTTCAACACTAGCTGTGGTCTCTGGAAGCGTTGCTAAAACCGTAAGCAAGAAATTTATACCTCTAAAGTAAGTCTTGTCACATATATATCAAGCAATTTGAAAACTTCGGTAGATCACTCGACGATTTTTTTTTCGCATCAAATAATTTACTCACAGCTGACAACGAATGCATTATCAAAGTAACGTGTTAGCTTTTCCATTTCGTTCACTCGCTGAACTGCAGCAAAACCTGGGAGAAGAGCTTGAAACGATCGATGGTAGAACGTCTTCATTGACCATGTATCTGTCCGAAGATTTTGTATTAACGAATCTATGCAAGAAATCAGTATCGACATCGACTCTCTAAAATAGGCTTCAGTCGGAGAGGTTTCTGGAATCGAACGCGTTGTTTGTTTCAATGAAGTTCTTCAAACAAGTCCTCGGCAAGTTAGGATTCGGATTGAAAAGCCTCTCCGAAAAAATCTTCGGCATTTTCTCTGATGTTCTTAAGAGAATTGAGAATTTTTTTTGTGCGGTCGATTGCAGAAACGAAATGTAAGGCTTTGTTCTGTAGGAAAACTGATAAGGGCAGCGTTAAACTGAATAGTTCTTGGCATACAATGAGGCTTAATAGGAAATCACTTTTTTGGGCCGCTGCCAAAAGTGTTGATGCTTTCGAAGAAATCGCCCACGTTCTGCTCATTATTTCTTCAAGACTTATTAAGAGTTCTACAAAGGAAATAATAGAACTGTCATGCCTTTGCGTTTGGATACTGTATATACCTACCGGGATAGTCTCCTTATTTTTATAGATTTGAATTTATAAGCCCAATTTATACGGTCATTTCGGTTTCAGTTTCAATTGAGCTATCAGCTAAGCTTTCAGTTAAACTGATGTTCTACAGTATATTTAGACATCAGTCTAGTATTCAGTTGAGCTTTCAATTTACTCGTGATTAGCCGAAGGTTATAAAGCCCCATTTAGACGATCAGTTATCAGTAGGTACAGTTATCAGTTCAGTTAAAAAAGGCAGTGCATTTAGACTTCAGACTTCTGAGCAACCGAAAGTTTCAAGATATATCTACTAAAACTGACAACTAAACTGACAAGTTATGGGAATTCCATCAGTTGCAGTTTCAGTTAAACGCTTCAATTTTTGCATTTAGACATCAGTTTAATTGAAAGCTTAACTGATAGCTGAACTGAAACTTAAAAGATCGTATAAAAGAAGCTTTAGAAATTTTTAGTTTTTGTTTAGACTTTCGGTGGGGTCTTCAGCCCATCAAACCCCCCCCCCCCCCCCCCGGCTACGTGCCTGACCGAAACAAATCAATGGGCTTACTAAAGCTGAGATTGAGAGGTATCTGAAGGGCTGTACCGTTTCGTGATTGAACTTAATGAAAATAAGTCTGATAGGCGTCTACCCTGCAGTGTATCTATGCATATTCACATACGTACTCTCAGCTCATTTGCAAGGTCATTTCCACTGATCAATGTGAAAAGTATTTACCAGCATCCATGCAGCATGCCCCAAGTATTGTCCCCTAACGCACGCGCAAAAAATTGCCCATAACAATTCCTTATCTCCTCGAACAAATGCATAATCCCCTAGCTATTAAATCTCCTTAAACGATTAATGACTTAATTCCTAGTGTAGTCATCAATTATTTATATTATCATCTCCAATACAATTCATTAATTTAACCAACATAAATAGCTCCATTCGTCGATGACTAATAGACTCATTCCATTCGTTCAATTAAAACCGTGCTGCTCTCCTTACATAAGTACAAATCATATTAAAAATTACAAAGCAACAACAGAAACTTGCAACAAAAACCCCAGTGTATCGATTACAACCGATTGATTTATGACACTGAACAGTGAACAGCGTACAGTACCTAGTCCAGCTTAACCAAGATACCACCGATATTCAGTGTGCTACTCCACTCGCTGTATGTATATAGGACACACGCGAGTGATCTGCTTCCCCACTGTTATACATAGTTGCTCAATAGCCAACAGTTGCTAGCCCACTCACGGTAGTTTCAGAAAAAAATTCTTTTGAAATATTGCGTTAACTTTACGAGTAATAAAAATAGCCAACATTTTAACATCATTTATCAGCGATGCGTTTTCACAGGAATTTTCCCTAACAGAACCCAAAAAAAAGAAGGAAAACAATAAAATTACCTCGAAAGTTTAAACAAGTTCACACATACACACAGTGGCGGGGTGAGGAGGCGACTACATCTATACTACACCCAATCAAAACAATCAATACTAGACTTCAACGCGAGTCTTGTTCTCGTAGCTCGTAGCTCGTAGCTCGTACTCTCCCCCCCGTGGAGAAATTTATTCTTATGCCAATCGACGACAACATTTATAGATTTAAACGAACAGAATAAATAATTTAAACAACCAAAAAAAAAAAAGACTCCACCAAATCCAAGTCAATCATAGAGCCCCAGCTAAGCGACGACTCGACGCGCAAAAAAAACACACACACTGGCCTCGTTCGTTCCTCCAAACTGCGTGAGTCCAAAATGCAGGCTTGCGTGGCGAAAAAAAAAGGATACGCGATTAGAGCTCAGAGCAGGCGCAAGAAAGAAAATCCGGATGAGGAAAATAGACAAAAAATGTCCAACCCAACACGCAATATCACTCTTGCTTTTTGGTTTTGTTTTTGTTTTTGTTTCGTTGTCGGTGGTTTTTTTGTGTTTTGGTTTTTGTTGGACTCGATAGAACAAGTGCACGCGTTGGACACTGAAATCTCAAGGCCGCGCAATGTTCACCGCACGGTGATGACGATGATCATGGACTCGACACCAAACATGACACACATGGTATACGGCCGCCGGTGTGTGTGTGTCTGTGTTGATGTGCTGTATTGTGTGCTCATTAGACATTATGGAATTTTTATCAGATGGCTGGACGACGACGACGACGACGACCAAGTCAATCTGTTCCTTGGTTACATTTGTGTGTTTCGATCGATTGAATGTCTGGTTTGTTGTTCCAGAGAAAATAACCGCGCGCTGATCGAAGTGAAATGGATGTGTCTCGTAAGATTTCAATCAGACGAAACCACAAAAACAGAAAAGAAACAAAAAAAATACAAGAACAACAACATGGCAGCAGATCAGTTGTTGTCCTATAGCCTACCTTGAACAATACCCAAGATAACACGGAACGGGCAGCCGCAGCAGCAGAACAACAACGACGACTTCAACTAGGCGATGGACAGTGACGACCTACTCAATTTCTTTAATTTTTATTGATTGTACACCACGGACGCGGACGCGGATGAGATGGTACACTACACATAGATTGAGTGTGCGTGCCCACATTCCAGTGGATCAGCAATTGTCAGAAGAGGTACAGGGAATTTCGACTCTTCGTATAGGTATATGTACCTAAAACAAGAGGTCTCTAGAGAAAGATCATCATCGTAGTCATCATCATACATCGAAATTTTAATGGCGAAAGGTTCACTCGCTCCTCGTCCGTGTGCCGTTCCATCTCTGACCATCATCTAGTCGTCGTTCATTCGCTTGTCCTTTACCGGTCTCTGTCAGATCAATGGTACGTATGTCTCTTTTTTTGTTCTTCCATACTGCTTCCATTACTGCCTCGTTTGCGGTTGGCGCGGCGCGAGGAGTGGCAACGGGCTGCGGTAGAAAACAACTCGTGATGTTGCCTTTAATTCATAATTGCAATAGTGCAATTTTTAACTTGAGTGATTGCATTTCAAAATTAGCTAAAGGGTGGGCAGGCAAACGAAGAGGAAGGCAAAATTGGAGAGAAGATAAATAAATAAATGTCGGATAAGATGTAAGGCGGGGTCGCATGTTAAACTAAACTGTCCGCTTTAAAGTATACGAACAAACAAAATTCTAGCTTACAATGTTGCGAAAGTCTACGCAGATGTGTGCAGCGATTGCAATTGAGGTACATATCTCTTGGAAAGCAATGCCTCATGCATGGGTGTCTGGAAACTTTGATTTAGCTTGGACTTAGGTGGATTTACTAAAGAAATCTCTTTAAAAGAAATCGGACAATACTTTCTTTCTATATATTGAATTGAAATCGGATATTCGCACCCCGGGTACTCTTTAAAAGAAATCGGAAATTCGCACCCCCAACAAAAGCCCTCAAGGATCGAATCGCGCACCTGGTGCGAATTTCCGATATACTGTCGGATATTCGCATCGGTGCGAATTTCCGGTAAACCCTTAGGTGTGCTGAGACAAACCCCAGTTCGGACTCTCAACTCTTTTGTTTTGAGTTTAAAAAATAAGGAACAGATTCATTCATTCATTCATTCATTTTCAATGGTCCGCTTGTCCATTAAGTGGGTCGCGGGTGTAGGTTGCTCAAGTGGACCCTCCATAGCTCTCGATCCTCCGCCATCGACTCTAAATCATCAAGGGCAATCCCCATACGGGTAGAGGAGAGATTATGAATTTGATCTAACCATCTCATCCTGGGTCTACCTAGGGGACGCCTGCCCGATGGTACGGATTCCATAGCACGTCGTGGAATCCTGGTCGGGGACATGCGTTTAACATGACCAAACCACCGAAGCATGGATCGCTCCGTCCGGAGAAGTAGCTGCTCGACATTGAGTTCCTCACGTATTCTGGTATTTCTGATGCGATCTCTACGGGTCACACCAGCAATACTACGGAGAAATCTCATTTCGGCAGCTTGTATTCGCGATCTTATTCTTTCGGTCATTACCCAAACCTCATGACCATAGGTGAGAGTTGGAACAAACACCGAATTAAAGACTGACAACTTAGCTTTGACACCAAGTTCAGTCCTCCTGATAACAGAATGACCAAGCTGTCTCAAAATCGATCCAGCCTGACCAATCCTACAGGAAAACTCGGCATTGCTCCTTCCATCACTCGTGAATAAGACCCCGAGATACTTAAACTTCTCCACCTGTTTCAATGGGACTCCACTAACATGCAGAGTGCATTGAACAGGCGTTCGGGAGACGACCATCACTTCAGATTTGTTCACATTTACTTTCATCTCAGCTTCAACACAAACGGCTACAAACCGATCGAGTGCGCGCTGAAGTTCAGTCTGAGAGGACCCAAGGATGACCAAGTCATCAGCGAAGAGCAAATGACTTATCCTCAGATCTCCCAATTCGAAACGTTCTTCGCCAAGACTGCGCTGTAACATCCAGTCCATATAAGTAATGAAAAGGAGAGGAGACAAGACGCACCCCTGGCGAAGTCCAACGCCCACGGTGAAAGGTATTGATTTAACGCCGTTTACCCGAACACAGCTTTTACAGTTTGTGTAAAGAGATTGAATGGCTCTCAAGAGAGAACCATCAATTCCATACTGCTGTAATACACTCCAGAGTTTCCCTCGAGGGACTCGGTCATATGCTTTCTCCAAATCTACGAAGCAAGCGTAAACAGGTGTAGCATACTCCCAAGCCTTCTCAAGTACCATTCTGAGAGTGAATAACTGGTCGGTTGTGCTTCTGCCGGGACGAAAGCCGCACTGCTCATCTCCTAATCGTGCCTCGACCACAGCTCTGCAACGCGTTTCCAGCACCTTGGCAAAGACTTTTCCGGGGAGACTTAAAAGTGATATACCCCTGTAATTGGAGCAATCCCTTTTATCCCCCTTCTTGAAAAGGGGCACAATCACCCCAATCTGCCAATCGCTGGGTGTTTCGCCGCATTCCCAGGCCACTTTAATGACACGAGAGAGCCATTTGACTCCCTCTTCACCTAAGGCCTTTAGCATTTCTGGCCGGATTTCATCCACTCCGGCAGATTTGCCAGCTTTTAGCGATTTGATCGCAAAAGTGACTTCCTCTACCGTGGGACTATTTTCCGCCATGCTTAAGGCGATAGATGTGTCATCCTCAAAGGATGACAGGATGATAAGGAACAGATTTAAGTTTTAAGTCTTGGTCGAGCTCTACGGGTTCATTTTCCGGAATTCATTAAATTGGGTCGATGGCTAATTGGGCTCGGGATCAGTGAGCTCTTCTTTAAAGTGGTATAATAGTCTGTGGTCCTATATGGATCGGTAGCGTCAAATTATTCAGTTTTTGACTTATGGGTCATTGTTTGAATAAAATCAGTTTCAGTGGCTGGTGTTATGGCCACTAAATCCATGGTCTAGTAGGCATTAGCAACCATTTGAATACAATTGGGCTTAGCCGAAGGTAGTCCGGTTTTCACAATCTTGTGCATTTTTGCAACTACGAAAATGGGGGCGGGTACGTCTAGCTTGGATGCGTGATTTCCAAGTGGTAATTGGTAACTGGGCAGTTGTCTTTACTACAGAAGATCACCAAAATATGCCGTTATTTACTGCTAAATATGTGCAACCGCTACTTTGAAGAAGGAGTCTTCTCCACGAGCTGAAAAAGCTTGGTGACTGAAGATCTGCCAAATGCCCTAAACTCATCCAGATGGGAAGACATGCTGAACGCAATCGGGATCACCTTTTATATTCTCGAATTTTTCTTGAAAATGGACCATCTTAATGCCGCGTGCTGTTATATGATATACAGGAGGCTTTTGCACAAAAAAAAAAAAAACAATCGCAGAAGCAGCGAAGTCACCGATCTTGAAGATGTTGGTACAGCGCAAAGAAAGTGAAGTAATGTAAAAAGACGGGGGCATCGCTGGGTGGAAGATCACTGACTAAGTATGGTTGCTGAAAAAATCGAGGTAGTACTGTAGAGTAGACCTAGAAAAGTATGTATTCCGACTATGGCCGATTTTTAAGTATACTCTGAGATGAGGGTAATGGCTGATGATTGACAAAGGAAGGCTTTCACAAATGCCATAGTCCTGTAATGGTGCAAGATATGGGTCGACGCACTACGGCAAGAGAATTACAAATGGCAAATGGCCACAGTGTAGAGCGTGGATATCTACACGTTAAAAGCTTATACCGGACGATGCTTGAATCAGTTGTCCTAAGCGGCGGGAGGGATCCATACTTATCTCCTAGCAACAGAGACGATAGACCCATCTACGTTAAAAAAGTAATGAAATCGTAAACCAGGAAGGAAAATGAACACACTAAGCAGAGATGAAAAGTGAAATAAAACACAGAGAGCAGAGTTCAGCTAAGCCTAAGAGGCTGATCAAACACCTTGTTGAGAGCAGTTGACGAGAACACCCACTTTCCAATCGGACACAGCTATTTTAATGCCTCCTTCATCCAAGACGGGCAAGATGAGGAGCTTGCAAACGACACATTCCTTGAATGGGCAGGACGACTAGGAACACAGAATTTTCCCTCAAATTGTAAAGCAGCATCTGACCAATTTCTGTCTAGTTTATCATTGTGAAGGAACAACAACATTCTTTGAATGCAGCTAAAGAGAAATAGAAATAAGCGCACTGAAAGCTTTGGTAGAATAGAAGATTTTATTGGGAACATAGCCGTAAAAAATGTCAATGAGCAGTACCATGGTCTCGTCATCGATTCGAGCCCGTAAGTCGACACGGATTGACACCACTTGAATATCATGAACAAATGACTGATTTGAGTGACTGTACCTTGTCAATTAATGCCACTGGGAATTAATAACCGACTTTTTTTTTGACAGCGTGTCACAGATTGCCACTTCCCATGCATAGCACCATAGCACAATGGCCGTAATTAAAGGGTCAGAGCTTCATACCTATCTCATTATCAATAATGCCACCGGAACGAAAATCCCGAGGTTTGAAAAACACATGCAAGCGATGGGTACCTGTGACCAACTTGTGTACTGCACGTCACCAGTAGATAATACCTATAATAAGATCGTGTCAAACTGTATAATCGCCTATCATTCGCCTCTATCGTTCAGCTCTGTCAGAAAACGATAAATCGAGAATTTCATGCATTTTGAGACACATTTACACGTCATGACTGCACGATTGACATTGTGCGATCGGAGGTCAATCGGTGTTGACTCCCTCACGAATGACGCCTGCGTGATGCATTGAGAAGTACATTTTTGTTACCTCGGCATGTCTAGAGTTGAAACGTTAAGGGACATTTGTATAACCGTAACTTAATAGGAGGACAAATGCTGAGACTGCCTATTTACCATCACAAAACGTCAACAGCTGTCATTGCAGAGGTTGAGAAAATGTTCGGCATTAACTATCTTCGAAATTTTGGGGTGTGGGTATTATTTGAAATATCAAAAATTGTTATCCTACTAGTTGTTTTGAAGATTTATGGCCGTTTTATCTGATCGCTTACATGGCTTACAGTGAGACATAGAAGCTGCTGATCTTATATCTGTAGTAGCAGATAGCAGCTGGTAGTTTAAAAGGAAACAAAATATGATATGTAACAATTTATATATAGCTCCATCTAGACGTAGATGGATTTATCAAAATTGTGGGGTGTGATTCTATAAAAAACTAGCGGAACCGGCAAACTTCGTCTCGCCCCAATTTATGTAATGCCTTCAGATAAACTCCAGAGAGTTAATAAAACAGATAGTTCCAATTTCAATGTGATTTATTTGAATGGAATCGAAATCGGTATAGAGCAATGTGATAAACTTGTTTTTCGATTTACTTTCCGGCGCAAAAACAAACAACGAAGACGGTTAGCCAACTTTGCAAATAGACAATGTACAGATGACCGTGAGAAAAACAGGGAAATTCGAGATTAATCCCACAGACTTCCAACGATTGGCCTTGCGATTTATTGATTGTCATCGCAAAAGCCAATCGAACGGGGAACTGAATCCACTTGAATTGGAATGGAAGATAATCTGGAATAATCGGAATTCGTGGCATAAGGACTTCCTGCCCTTTGGATTTGCCCTTGATGATCTTCCTTTGAATCACATGGCTCATCAATGTCCGTCAAGAACCGCGTACAGTTGCACAATTTCGGAAGATTCAGATTCCGCAACATGATTATGATCGATCCCATCTGGCACATCCAATGAGTTTGATTACCCGCAACGCAGTTGGATAACCTCACTTTTTACACGCAAATTTATTTTCTGAAAAAATGATCGAATTGATAATTATTGCATTGAATTTCAATTGATCGTAATGGTTATACCGTTTGCGGATGTAATGCGCGATATACGACTATCCGGAATCAGTGTAATAAAAAAAAAGTAACCTAGCGCCATCTATTATTTATTTCGTTAACTTCCAAAATGCACGCAAAACGTTTTCTATTACAATGATTTTCACAATTATCGGAATTTTTCCAAGCTTCACAACGAATTTTCATGCGATAAAATGGAACTTTTGTCAAAAAAATAAGTTAATTTATCGCGTTTTTCCGTAATTTTCCGAGTTTTCCATTAAGAATTTTCTATATTTCCATTCGAAAAGCCATTCCGGAACAATTGCACACAAAATTCCATACAAAAAATCAATTTTCGATTTTTCCAGTTTCGCGACTTTTCCGGAGGGTTTTCCCAACATTTTCTTCCGGAAAAACCTTCTCCTAGCAATTACGAACAACTGAAAAAAAAAAATTGAAAATTTCGCTTTATGTAACTCCTCTGGTTATTTCTTGCTCTTCCTAAGCTTTTAAGAAGCATTGAGAAATTTTAGTTTTTTTTGACAGCAGTACGTAAAAGTCTGTAGTAATGCATAATTTAATTTGTGAATAATTTATTTTATTATTTTTTATTATTTTTAATGCTATCTGAATACATAGCAATAACCAAAAAAAAAAAAAAAATAACGAAAAACTCAATGAAATAGCTTTCGTTTTTTTTTTGCGATCGCGCAAACGAAAATTCGTTTCGTTTTCAAAGTTACTTGAAGCAAAACCTTGAACTATGAAGTATATGACTGAACAAGGTAAAATTCGAAATGCTGCGTTGTTATACCGTTTTCATATTTTAGTTAGTACGGTACGTTGAGGACAGTTGGTAAGCCTCCGCTGTCCTAGGCGACTCTGTTTCTGCTGAATTCATATTGTGATGAAGGCTGTTTAGGAACCCAACAAAATTGTCGACACCCTATAGGAGGAAGATTTCAGTCGAATTCAACGGACCAGTTCATTTAGCAACCAAGTATTAGGCGCGATAACATCCCTTTTTTTAGGTTTTGTGAAGCAATTTTCAGGAAATCCTTTTGAAATACTCCCAAGCGTATAGTTTTGACCAAATGGGCTGGAGAAGCATTATTTAAGGTACTTTTATACCATCCCCATTTAAGGGTTTCAAACGTCAAATTACTCAAAAATTCAACCACAATTATTTGTCACAACACAAAGCAATATTTAAAAAAAAAAAAAAAACATTTCCAATATTTTAGGCACTTACCCAACAGTCGTTATCAATCCACTTCGATTGTCTATCGAAAACAGCCACTGCGTCTCATTTGCCAGCGAATAAACGATCCTCGAATTTATACCCAGATCAGCGTCGTTCGCCTTAATTTTCAACACCGATGAGCCAATTCCAATATCCTCGGGAATATTCACATTATATTTGGTCTGTTCAAAACGTGGATCGTTGTCATTTTGATCCTCAACCATAACCGATATATTACAATGGCCCTGATATGTGATGGGTGTACCACGATCTTGGGCTTGAATTTGCAATAAATACCGTGAATGCTGTTCACGATCCAAGGAGCGTGCTGTTAGCTCACCCGTATGCATATCGATACTGAATTTATTTCCCAAGTTACCGCCTGCAATTTAAAAAGAAAAAAAAAAAAAAATCAGAACACATTCAAGAGATGTTATAACAATGGAAGGAAGTGTTGCAATCGTTTCTTCTTTCTTTTTTTCGTTTTCAAAACTTACCAATTATACTGTAGACGATTTCACCATTAGCACCCTCGTCCAAGTCGGTAGCGACCACCGTATGAATGACCGCTAAATCACTATTTTCTGGCACTGCCAATGGATAGCATGAGCCAGGACGAAACTCAGGTGCATGATCATTAACGTCAGTTATTTTAATGACTATCGTTGCAATGTCAAATTGTCCACCGTTCTGCTGTTGCTGTGACTCTGATGTGACAGAAGTTGATGGTGCTACTCCACCGGAGGACATCAACGCTGATGTACGTTGTTGTATGCCAACACTTTGGGCACGATTCGTTTCGAATACATAGATTGGTATCGTATATTGGTCTTTGGTCTCACGATCAAATTGTCCTCGCGTTGTGACAATACCACGATGGGTATCCACAACGAAGTGATTATCAGCGACACCTGATGGGATTTGATATGTGAGATTTGCTGTGAAAGATACACAAGAAAAATAGATGCAAACGATTAAAATGGTTTCCGTTACGAAATTTGGTTTATACATAAAAAGTCATTGCATTGTAACTGCCAAACATCAGTTACATCTAATTAAAAGTGATCTATTAGTAGGAGATTTGTATATAGGAGTGCCTGTTCTAAAAGTCTAATACCCGTCTTCTTGTAAGCATGTTGGTGCAACTAAACTTAGTGCGGTCAGCGCCACAGCACTCGCTCTCGAATGCGCAACAGGTTACCTGTCCCTTGGTTTCGAACAGATGATAAAATATTGGTCCATTGTTTTACAACTGTCGTTCGTCGCCATGGACGGGGCTAAAAAGTGGTTTTAACTATATATACGCAAAGTAGCTGCGGGGAATGAATGCTGAAAAAAGGTGATTAATCCTTCTGCAAAACGCTGCGGTGTGGCAGAGGAAAATCTCGAGACTCTAGGATGTTAGGTGTAGGTACATATACAACTACTGGTGTGTAGGTCGCTTTGTCAGGTCATGACATTCGCGAAAAAGTGTCATTATCAGTGGCTAATAGTTGGCAGGAAATGCCATTGTTAGCTACAATGTTGCAATCTGGTTGGCAGTGCATTTGTTTGATGACTGATCGCAAAAGGAATTTGTATGCATGTATGCGGATAATGAAAACAAAAGAGTTGATGCAAAAACTGTTGTTCTCTTCTTTTGTGAATTGGAATATAATTTGGTTCTTACAAATTCAGTTTAGAGTGGTAAGTCCTTATTCAATGAAAGGAAAAACTACTGAGAAGTTTCTATATTGACTCATGGATAAGGTCTGCAAGGGCCGCCCAAAATAACTTGCAGGGTGGTATAACGCAACTGCAATTGGGATTGTCGTAGTTTAAAAAAGCTAGCAGGTGACATTATTGCAGCAGATTTAAGACGTATTATAAGCCACCTAAAAGTGACGAGATGTTTGGTCACATGGGGACAGTGATTGGCGGATTGATCCACTCAACAATATGTAAATTTCAAATAACCGCCATTTTAAAGCTTATAAATGTCAAACGTTTATAGCTTATCTGGGTCTATCCGGAGTTATGCGTACCGGCACTAAGCTGGTATAGAAGCCATAATAGGACTAACACCCCTCCACATAAATGTGAACAAATTGCCAAGACGCAGATCAGCAAGTTTAATACAAGCGAAAGAGTTTAGTCTCCGGGGACACCCTTAACTAGCGAGTATGTTATCCAGAACTTTAAATAATCTGCGCCATAACATCACGTTTCTCTAAGGAAATCCCAAGAAGAGAAGCATGGGCAAGCAACTTTTCACAACACTGCCCAAAACGGCCTAAAGTAGTATTCGGATGGTTCAAAAATGGAGTCGGCGGGTATGGAAGCTGGCAAGAGCAATTCGGGGTCTAACTAGACGACTGCCTGATGGTACGGATGCATGCCTTGGGATCATGGTAAGCGATATGCCTTCAACGTGACCAAACCACCGAAGCATGCAGGCCGGTCCGTTTGGAGAAGTAGCTGAACGACATTGAATTCCTCTCATATTCTGCTGTTCTAATACGATCTCTACGCGTCACTCCAGCAAAATAACGGAGCAACTCATTTCGGCAGCTTGTATCCGCGATATTATTCCCAAACCTCAGGACCATAAATAAGAGATGGAGCAAACACCAACTGACAACATAGCCTTTCCACCAAGTTCAATCCTAATAATAATAGAGCTGTCTCAAAATTGACCCAGCCTGACCAATCCCACAGAAAAACCTTGCAATGCTTCTTCCATCACTCGTGAATAAAACCCCGAGATACTTGAACTTCTCCACCCGTTTCAATGGGACTCCACTAACATGCTGAGTGCATTGAACAGGCGTTCTGGAGACGACCTTCAGATTTTTTCACGTTTACCTTCATCAAAAATGGCTACAAACCGATCGAGTGCGCGTTGAAGTTCGCTCAAAGAGCGAAGAGCTTATCCTCAGATATCCCAATTTAATGCGTTCATCGTAATGAAAAGGAGAAGAGACAAATAGCACCTCTGGCGAAGTCCAACGCTACAGTAAAAGGTATTGATTTTAATGCCATTTACCCGACCCTAACACAGCTTGAACAGTCATGCCATAATTCATCCTCCTGTAATATACTCCAAAGTTTACCTGGAGGGACTGAGATTTTTTGCCGAGCTCCTTTTAAGATTGTTTTTTGGATGCTTTAGCAGCCAATTTGCAAGTTCTTCACGCCTTCTTCTATCTGATGGCTTCTTGAACTGCGGGTATTTTAAACCACGCAAAGGCGTACACGTAAACATCCAAATATTCACGGACTGTCAAGCAGCTATAAAGGCTTTTAGCTCACCTAACAATGACTCCAAGTCAGTATAACACTGTTTCAGCACCCTTCAAAGTATTAACCTCAGGAACAGAGGCTGGGAATGGGGGGATTTTAAAGGAAACGGAAAAGTTGACGAATTGGCCAGAAGAAGTCTCAGTAACTCCTTTAATGGGACCAAAACGTCCTGTTGAGTAGATGCAATATAAAGTGAAAATCACCAGTCTTGACAAATATAATAAATTGCGAAGGGTGGCTAAATCTCTAAATAATTGTCATACCCGAAATATTAAAAACGAAGTGCGACGAATGATGACATATAAAGAACAGTCTTAGCTCATATAGAGAACAAAGACAGATAGGCCTTTCATAAGACGTTCATCATAGCAGTCAGTCATGTCATATAGCGATAAAAGCATGGACGCTAGCGATAGATATCCTTGATCGTTTTAACCGCAACATTCATCCAGTGAATTTCAGTCCCGCATATATGCGTTGACAGATAATAGCAAAAAATGTAATAGCCAATTCTAGTAAGTATGTAAGCTGAAATAGACTAATATCTCTAAACTTGACTGACGTATAGATATCGATTACATATAGAAAGGATCCCATCAACTCGATGCCAAAGTCCCCAGAGGTACATATCCAATAAATTTCCATTAAAATAGCATCATCAAGTTTGATTTTTTAAACCTCTGGACTCATTTTACAAAAGTCTCTTGTCAAATTATGGGATAAGCTCCCCTGAGACATGAGTTAGGTTCAATGAAAAAAAGGAAAACCTATAAAAACATTCCTAAGAATATCCTCACTGTACCAATGAGCCATAAATTACCACAAACTACTTGTACTTACTTAGTCATACAATGAAATTAAATACCACTTCACTTAGAGCAGACATTAACCATTGATCAAAGCTAAAACATGGTCGCTGCCCACGTGGGCGCTTCTCAACGAAGTTAAACGCAAGTAGTTCAAGAAGGGACATAACGATGCGACTACAAGCAAATCTCAATTAATTACTATTTTTGTCATCGTTTGACTCATTTATCTCTCTCTCTCCTCTCCTGCGTGACACGGTGATGCAGATATGTATACAGCAAATAAATAAAACCCTGCGCGCATATTACAAGGGACTGTATCGAACGAAGCCTCTTAACTAATTTCCCCTTTTAATTAGCACTTGTTGCAGTTTCAATTTCAGTTTCAGATGATATATGTAAGGTGCACACGTGTATGTGTGTTGGTCTTGTAAAATCAATTGCAGAGGAACACCACAACCAGGAGTGTGAGAAAATAAGACTCAAACAAAATAGTAACACCAAACACTTAACCATGGTACAACTTTGATTTATGTCATCTTAACACATTGACGTCGCGTCGTGTGCCCCCTTCCCCCCCTCGAGGTCCATTATTCTCATTTTTCAATATCGATCAACAAAGAGGCAAATGCAGAATAAGAAAAAAAAAAAAACCAAACAAACATCGAAACAGAACCAACTGACGACGAAATCAATCGACAAGCAAATTAAATGCCAAAATTAAAAACACCCATGTGCGCATGTGTTTATAGCGTTGCCGGTTGTAACCTCGACTCTAAATCGAATATCGAAGGACACAAGACGGGGAGAACAGCTCTTCCAAGCTACAAAAAGAACACAGAACACCAGCAACAATAAAAAAAAGGTGCTAATTAAAGATTTCGCAAACGAATTCCAATTCCGAAGACCCAATAAAGTCTCAACTTCTTGCAGACACTCTTTATACCGCAGGGGACAGGGACAGAGGCCAATTCAACGATAACATGGAGTCCTTTGAGTTCGACAATAATTTCGTGTTGTGTCTCATATAAATGGTGATGGTGGTGTGGTGCCTTGGTTTGCTGTTTTCTTTTCGGCCAATTTCGTGATCTAAAGAAATCCACAATATGACCGCTGGATATGTTTTCATTTCTGTTGCAGTGCATACTTGAGATTTTGTTTTTGTTTTTTTCTTTTTTGGCATATGGTTGTATGCGGTATGTGCGTGGTAAGGTACTTTGTAAACGGGTGATAAACTTGAGTTGGAATTGACTTGTGGATTTCAATTTCCTTAGGATTGGTCTATAAATTGGCGGATACAATTTTGAAAATTTCGGATACAATCAGTGGTCTTTGTATTTACTTGTAAATTTAACAATTTTTGTAGAAAAGTTTAAAATTTATACGGCGAAATTAAAATTCTAGCAAATTTTGTTTAAAAATAAGTTTAAATACAAATTTGTAAGTTAGTGAAATAAGCTACAGAATGTACACAATTAACTTCAAAAAAAATAGATACAATTAACCAACAAATTTTGTTGCTTCTTCGAAAGTGACGCAGTCTATTCTTCAAAAAATACAATTTTATATATACACCTGACAAAAATGTATAAAATTTTGTAATAGGGAATATGAAATGCGTTCAAGCTTCAAGTTCTAGCTCTATTACATTTCGCTGCTAATGCTGGCTTTCCACTTGTCGATTTGAAATTGACAATTGACGTATTTTTATATGCCAATTAAACATATTGGCAAGTGAAAATAGCGAAAAATTGCTAACAGCATTTGTCAATAACTGACAAAGAAACCACTGGACAAGTGGAAATAGCTGAATTGTCAAACAAAATGTCACTTTGTCTATAATTGATAGTGCAAATTAATTGGCATCGAGTTCATAAGTTGGTCAATCAACTGACAAATGATTTTTTGCCAATAATTGACATAAGTGTAAATGAACTGATGGTGGTGTCGTTCAATGACATAAACGCAAGAGCTGTCAAACTTTGTCAATCAACCGACATGTGGAAACCCACCTTAACCAATTCAGTGGCCGCATTCAAGAATCTAGTCGCCTTAAGTCGACTTGAATTGTCTGGACTCAAATTTACCTGAACGCAAAATCTACATAATTTAAATTGTCTGTAGGCATGTCAATTTTTGACAGTTGTATTCTTTTTTCCCAAGGGGTTCTGACGGCCCTACGAAGTAAGTCTCAACTGGAACTGACTCAAGAGCTGTGCACCTGAACTTGCACCTGTACTATGTAAGCTGTTCAGAATTTCGTACTCTCAGAAGACGTTTCCTTCTTCCTGGAAGAACTATCTCCCAAACATTTGAACTAAATCCCACTGGATATTTGGTGGGACTTAGTTCATTTAACTAGTTGGAGTTAGTTCCAGTTGGGACTTAGTTCGTAGGACCGTCGACTGGTGCTCTACTTCAGAGGAATCGAAATGTCAAATTGCGCTCTCACATGCTCTCCGACTCCGATAGAAATGTCAAAACTGGAGTTCTTCAGACACATGTTGACACAAATAGACGTCAACTTAGTAGTAAGTCGAGAAATTCTTCACTTGATTTGTTGTAGGTGTTGTGCACATAAACGTCAACTGAGAAAACTGTTCACGTGACTTGTTAAGCCTAATGAAAACTCAGGATAAAGTTAGAGAGCTGTCAGACTTACTAAACTAGATTCCTGAACGCCCAAAAAAAAAGCACCAACGCATAATTTTATAGGTAGGCCTTGAGTACAGCGAAACACAATGCGACGCTCGACTGTTGCGATTTCATTGTGT
Source organism: Cheilosia soror (assembly GCA_949372485.1). Lineage (NCBI taxonomy): Eukaryota > Metazoa > Arthropoda > Insecta > Diptera > Syrphidae > Cheilosia > Cheilosia soror. The sequence goes on along the minus strand of OX443561.1, from coordinate 138,978,382 downwards.
AAATATAGAAACAACGCGTTCATATGGTGCAACGTGCAAACCAAAATGTGGCTTTAATTGACTTAAGATCGTCGTAAAGTAAAACGCATCGCCCAAGTGGATCCTGCTTTCTAATTTTACGCGCGTTTAACAGCGTTGAAATTTTGTTCCCGATTTGACTTGTTCGCTTTTAATTGTATAGTTGGAGTTGCATGGATTCACTTATGGTTAATCAGAAAGACGAATGTTAGCTCAAAATACTCGGTAAAATATTGCCTAACAATTAAAAGCATATCTTCAATTGACATACATAGATTTATGAGCATAATGGCAAGTTAAGCGTAGTAAGGTCGAAATAGAAAAGCTTGTTTGAAAAGTTTTTCAACCCTAATAGGACGAATTTTGAAAAACGATAAATGAGGCATGTAATAATTTTGACTTATCTATCAACATGTAAACGTTTAAGTTAATACGGCAAACGGTTCGTGAAACCCCTCTTATTCCCCGCGACCCCTTTACTCCTGAGTAAATCTCACCCACCCTACGGACTAAGTTGGCCACGTATCTATAAATCAGAAAAAAAAAATCTTGAAAATTGAAAGAGTGGTTCTCGAGTTATGAAGAAACGAACAGACGGACGTTGCATTTTGTAAGTAGTATGGATGGATACGTAACATAAGGCTCCCGCGATTTTTTCTTCACATTTCAACCCACAATTATTTAAAACCACCAGTAAGTAGGAAGTTAGATACCTCCCATCTATCTCCTCTATGAACCCTTCCACTAGTACTGTGGAAGGTATTTTAAGGAACTAAATCCTCTGAACACCAGTAAATTATTGTTTGTTCAATACAACGTGATATTGTTTTAAATTCAAGGGCGAAGAAGACCATTATTTGACTTTTTACGGCTTTAAGCAATAACGCTCAAATCGAATTGGAAATAACGCCATGAAAAATGCATAACGGCCAAAAATAAACAAACAAAACCCAAAAAGCATTTGCAGGACCCCTTCCTGCTTGGGATCACTGTCGCCAAAATTTTCCAAAATCAATGTCACTTCGCCCAAATTTGTGTGAATATTTTACAGCAACAAATTGCCTAACAATGTTTTGGGCTTTATGACTTTTTTTTTAATTTGGGCATTATGGTTGTGGGCGATAGGACCTAACGCCTTTGCTTAATGCCCAAAATTCCACATCACCAAAATTATTCATTGACGGCAACATTCTGGCAGGCAAAATATGGGCCTAGATACACCAGCCCATAAAGCTCTCCAAACAACGAGATTAAATGGATGTAAGGACTTCTTGACAAAGACTTCTGGGTTCTCTCCACTTTAAATTCGGCAATTTTGTCTATTTACATATCCATTTAACCAAAAATGGGCCTCATTGGAGAACAAAAGTTTGCGTTGAAAATGATGTTCAAACTGAATGTTTCGGCCCATTCACGTGTATAATGATCAAGCGGTTTCAACTCTTGCACAAGCTGGAAGTTTGATAAGTTTAAACCATGGTTTTCAAAATAAATTTTGCAAAATTTGCACTCACTGTTTTGGCGTTAATCTATTTATCGTAAAATGGCAAAGTGTACTAAGCACAAATCAACTTTCATCTGTCAAATTGACAATCTGTAGAAACCCCTAAAAGACACCCTTTATAACAAGGCATGCATGGGGCAATGGGCATGGCTATAAAAAGTGCGAACGTAAATATGTACCTACGTTCTTGTATTATTCTTCAGGCAAGTGTATAGTTATTTTGGCGGAAAAGCAGTTGTTAAGAAGCATGAAGTGAGCATTAAAAACATCTATCTGCTATTAAGGAAAACTTGAATAATAAGGGAGACATAATCGCTACTGTTTAGGGACAACGACAAACTTAAAGCTGCATCAGAAATCAAAGCGGCATGACATTTTAAGAGCTTAGTCTATTTTTGAAATGGAAATCGGCGTTAGCGTGGGTTTTTACTCTGAACGCCTCGGACTATCCGGTACAATCAGACTCAAGCTGAGGTACCTATTGGCAGTGGCAACAGCTGCTAAGCTGGTTGCATTGATGGCAAAACCTCATGCAGATATTACCTTTTTTTTATTGAAGTCAATCCACAATAAAAGCGATTTCTGCCGTTTAGGTAAAATCAAAGCTTGTAAGTCGCTGTCATGGAGAGCCACGAGATCCAGCCCGGGTACATAGGTGTGTCTGGAAATGAAAAAGCTGATGAGCTGGCAAGAAAAGGATCCTCCCTTGAATTAAACCAGGCCGATACCGCAGTATCTAATGATTTCCCCCTGTAATCTCAGACAAACGATTCGGAACAAAATGCTAATGGCGGCAAATGGAAGATGGAACAAGTCCGACTCCTGTGGCATAACCCAGGAAAATGTGGCCAATCTACAACAAAGAGAAAACTGAAAAAAATCTTACAATTGAACATGAAATCATTGTCCTCGATACCAAGAAAATGGGAATCAGTACAGATGACCTGTCTAGAGGATGAGTTGATCAGGAGGTGCATGAGGACACCCCACTCTTTTTTTATCACTGCCCAGCGCTCTGTCACATAAGAAATAGAATATCTAACCTACTTAAATTTGTAAATAAAACGGGTTGGTTTACCAATCCGTAGGTTTTTCATAGGTTTCCAGTGTGTGGGGGTCTTAAACCCCTAGGGCATTACAACGGATCTACATTTATCTAAGAATGGCACGTATAGGCTTCTCCTGTCTTACCAACCCTCTAACCTAACCTAACCTAAGAACTTAGTCCAGTCAGTTTATCTAGATTTAAAAATATATAGCACAGCGAAAGGATAAAGCCATCATAATTTTTTCAAAACAACATTATTTTCGAAAATTTATTTATTAATTGATTTCCAAAGTAAATTGTATCTCCTCTCCAATTTTTCACTCCAAATATTCTAAAGCCCTCACTACATTTTGGCATTGAGGACGTTCGGGATAAATGTCACTGGTAAGAGCTGTACTTTAAAAATAACTTCCTTCAAACACTTATTGATGCTAAAATTTAGAGAACATATCGAATGTAAGCTAAAATGTAGCTCGAGCCGCGTATTCAGCTTTACAGTCGATAAGAGCAAATATGTACCTACTGAAGGATCGAAAACAAAACATTTAGCCCTAATAGCAAGGGCTGCTGTTGATTTCCGCAACTTCTTTCCTTATGCTAAAAAATATTTGATTTCTAAAGATTTCAAGCACCAATACAGGGGGCTTATTCCCAAATGCGCGGCGGATCGCTTTTAATGGCGGATTGATATTTTTGTATTTCCAAAAGCTGTCAATAGCGATAGCTATTCAGGTGACGGATTGCTGGCGGATTTATTGCCAGCAATCCTCACAATAGCTATCGCTTTTGAATGAATCGAATCGCTTTTGGAAATATAAAAATACCAATCCGCCGTGAAAAGCGATCCGCCGCGCATGTGGGAATAAGCCCTCAGAGTTCGTATTTCGCCTCGATCTGTGAACCTTAGAAAACTCAGAAACAGAAAGTTTGACGCAAATCCGCTCAGCTATTTAGGCTTTTCGGAGCCACACCATCATACCCATCAATTAGATCCAATCCAGATCTCAAAACCAAAAGTGTTCCCAAAGTGATACATTAAAATTTCTTAAAATCAATGTCGACCACGTCTGTTACCCAAATTAAGAAGAACATTTCGCACCCAATCCGAACGACACTTCGCACTTGTTATTTGTTAACGCAAAAAAAAAAAGAAGAAGAAGGAGAACTCGCTCCACAAAATACTATCCCAACATCGTCGAAGTCAACTACCGATATTGTCATCACCTGACATCGTCCAACCTCTTTGTGTTTAATTAAAAGCTTACAAAAGATTTGCACAAAAAAGAGAGAGAGAGAGAAAAAAAAAACATGTACTCACCGTTGTCACCGCCATTAAAGGATTTAGCGCCTACGCGCAACACAAAACTTCCTGATTGGATATTCTCCGAGATGTTGACATGATAGACAGATTGCAGGAAACGTGGAGGATTGCTAGTCGTACCCTGTACCAGAATCTGTAAATTTAAATGGGTCTGCTTCGCTTGTGGTACACCATGATCACTAGCACTGATCACCAAATTAAATTTATTGATCGACTTCTGACCATTAGCGTTGTTTGCTTGTTGTTGACGATTGCCGTAGATGCCAGACGCATCATCATTCCCCATCATCATTAGTGGCAGATTCTTGGCCAACTCAATGAAGCCAGTCCGCGAATCGATCTTAAACCGTCCGTCTTCATTACCACTAAGTATTGCATACGTGATGTGTCCATTATCGCCCGCATCCTTATCAGTGGCCACAACGTGTGCCACTAATTGACCGACTTGAGTCGCGTCACTCAGCACAATGGTGGTGTCACCGCCACCAGCTGGGGACACAAAAACTGGGCCGTTATCGTTGGCATCCTCGACCAGAATGCGAGCCGTAACTGTGCTGTGCAGACGTTCGGTGATGTTCGACGATTGGTCGAGTGCTTGTACAATTAGAATGTACTCATTGATTGTTTCGTAATCAAGTGCAGCTTGTAGGGTCAGAGCACCGGTTAGCGGATCCACAGAGAATAGTGGTTCCACATCAGCGGCGACACCACCATTCGGACCATAGCGCAGCAGTTTGTATTGCAGCTCACCGTTGGTGCCCGTGTCTGCGTCGGTGGCGGTGAAATTGTAGATCACCACTCCAATAGCGGTGCTCTCGCTGACGTAGATCATTACTGGATCCTCAGCCCACTTGGGTGGATTGTCATTCACATCGGCGATCTCGACTTTAACTGTGATTGCACTGCTTTGTGGGTTATTGGAGGCGGTGGTGTCCAGCGCGCGTATTTCCAATCGATACTCGGACTGTTGTTCGCGATCCAAGCGACGGGCTACCACCAGAGAGCCGGTTTGACGATCCATGTCAAAAGCGCCTTCAATGGTGTCTTTGGTGAGCGACGTCAGCGTGTAGGTGATATGAAGTCCTGGTTCGGAGATCATATTTTGAATGTCACTCCTTTCGGATGGACCCACAGAGCCCACAACGTGACCTACTGGGACATCTTCGCGGACCTGAAATGAAAGGACGAATACAAATGATTAGTTTTCGGTGTGCGGTGAGTCATTTGTAAGCAAAGAAAAAATAAAAACAGGAGATACACTCAAATTCGAAGTCACCATCATCATCCGTACCACGTACGGGACTTATTTGCTTTTCGTTTGTTGGCTTCTTTAACGAGCTACCATTCTTTTGTAGTTATGATAATTTTAATGGTGATTTTATCTTTTTGAAGCAGCAGTCAACAGGAGCTTGTGACAGGAGTGTGGGGGCAGTAGAGGACTTTTTTTTTGTGTGCTTGGCTCAGAATTAATCTCTCATACGTTGGCCGTTTTATGTTGTCGTCGTCGGCCGACGACACACATACCACAGAGAGAAGCAAGATGTGGATGCGGTTTTGCATATTAAGTACAAAAACGGATTTGATGTCCACTTTGGAGAGAAGGCAATTTCTTAAAAAACATTTTTTTTTTGTTTTTCTCTGTAGGACAAGTAAAGAAGGAGTAGAATGACATTTCTTTCTTTTGGGGCGGCACACTTGATACTTGATTATGCTGGAAGGTTATTGCATGTGTGCATGTGTGTCTTTATGATTTAGAGCTGTCGCAAGTGGATTTCGGAAAGATTTAGTTATTGTGAATGACATGCAAGTGGTTGCAGTAATTCATTCTTATTTTGGAATTGGGCGATTTATTATTCTTGCCGCGCAGTACCAAAAGCAAATCGTTGATGAGCAATTCTAAAAAAACAAAGAGTCAACACAACTTTTGCCGGATTTATTGGAATGCCATTGTGCAGTATAGCTTGACGTGCATATTTTCAAGCAAATTGATGAAGGGGTCGTTCAGTTGAATTATGTATCCTGTATAAGGCTATCCAATGGATGAAAGTACATATCTTATTGACCTTTTAAATTGAGGAAGAAATGCCGGTAATTTGGTAAATCTGTGAATATGTTCTGAAAATAACTTGGGAGTGATGAAGATCATATTTCGCAACTACAAGAAACCATATTCGCAACATCGCATAGTTGACGCAAGTTCTCTAGAAAATCATACGCCTAAAAATATATTAGTACACCGAAGAAGACTGAGGGCTTCCTAATCGACCTCTCGGTTTCAGCAAAGTTGAATACCATCCATGCAGTGCGAGCAGTGTACGACATAGATGGCTCGAAAGGACAAAGTAGTACGTGGTATTAAGTAAGGCGAAGAAAACTACTGCGAATTATAGTTATTTCCACTTTAAAGATTGAACCCTCTACTATATCACACTACGGCATAGACGTTGGATAGAAAAAGCGCAATCCCCTTTAGTGCTTCCTTTTGATACAATTTTGTGGAAAATAATTTAGATATGGTACCATTTGATAAGAATACAGAGGAGAATATTTCTAATCCAATCAGAAATAGGCTTAGAATAGGAACCGAATGATTAATGAAGTGAAGCTACACACATCAGGCTTGTAAGTTGTAACTAGCGGATGACTTATCTGATAGCTGAGACCTCCCAATGGTAATGATCTAACGACGGAAGGCTCAAATAATGTAACAACTGCAATGCACATATAGAAGATGAATCGGCGAAAAATATCAGAAGCGAAAGCGAGGTCTAAAAACTAACTTTGGATCATTAGAAGGAAAAGGTGCAAAACACCTGCACCTACAAAAGAATGCCCTGGTACCGGAGGGGTAGAAGCTGATAAGTAAGTATCCATTTTTTGTGCAGCTGGATCTTGCCCACATTACGTAATGACTTCTTCAAAAGCACTGTCCCTCTGAAGAGAATTAACAAATTTACAAAGCATAAGTGTCCCGCAGCAGCGGATGATGTCGCTGATTAAGTGCTGCCCATATAAGTAGAAAGAGAACTCTACTGACTTGGTGTGCGCATCTGTAGGCAATTAGCTAAGGACGGGCTTACTGGAGAAGCTTGTTAGTTTAAGCCTCGACTCACCCCGAACTATGGATCCGCCTAAGTAAATACTTATTTGTTGAAGTTGAACCCCATTTTATTTTGCTGCCTAACAGTAGGCTGCCGTTTTCGACATATGATTTGGGACAGGAGATAATCCATTTTTACCAAGCCTTGGGGAACAAAGGTTATTTTGTCAGCATCAAGCTTGAAAATAGACTCGTTGAAGCAATCAGCATGAATTTTCGAACAAAGTGATTAGTGCTGAACTTTGAAAACAGCTTTTGAAATATATTTTTTGTATCTATATATAAAAATGAATTGCTGTTCGTTAGTCTCGCTAAAACTCGAGAACGGCTGGACCGATTTGGCTAATTTTGGTCTTGAATTATTTGTGGAAGTCCAGGGAAGGTTTAAAAGTTGAATAAATATGAAAGTTCTTAAACAAAGGGGCGTGGCACCGCGCATACAAAAAAAATCAAAATCGTATATCTCGAAAACCACCAAATAGATTGAGCTCAAACCTACAGATAATCTTAGTTATTGACCCTGGATTTTTCCTGTGAAAATTGGTCAAAATTAGACAAAGGGGCGTGGCACCGCCCATACAAAAAATACATGATACCTCCTATACAAAAAACATCTTCTACGGGGTGAAACTCGATGACGTTTTATCTTGATAACCGCTGGACCGATTTTCATTATTCTTTTTATGTTTTGTTCGTATTGCTGTATTTCAGGTTTAGGCAGAAAGAAAATTCCAGTAAATCGATTTATTCTCATTTCTCACATTTTACGAAAGAACATTACTACCTAAGACCTAAACAATACAATTCCTGTGCACGGACAAAACCGGGCGGGTACATCTAGATCTCTGGTGGTTATTACCCGAATTAAATGTACCACGAGAGTACGCTCCGGTCTGGCTTTGTCCCGCCTGAGGCATTCCTTCATGCAGACATGAAAGGGTTAATCCAAGATAAAGATGGTGTGCCGGTATTGTACCGCAGCCACCGCGGCGCGAGGGATAAGCGGCTCATCCACGACGGGTACGCCGCCAATGCTCAGGAGCTCCTCCGGGTTAATACCGCAATTGCGGATAGGGACACGGTTGATACCTTAAAGCAGCTCACCGAATTTTGGTGGCTTGAGGAATAGGTGAGGGCAGACATGCTCTCCCGGGTCGGTGCGTTACCTATGTAACAGCCTACTTAGTTTTAAGCTAGTTTCTAAGTTAGTTAGGTATATTTTAGGGGGTCTTTGGGAGGGGCCGGGCTCGTCAACATGAATGAGTGCTACCGAGACTTGACCGATGCTTATGGCCTCGATCGAGTCCCGTCGGCGCGTGTGCACCGTGTTGGGGACTGCCAGGAGCCCATCGACGCAATCGGGATGGTGACCAATCGAGAGATTGCTTGCTATACACGTTGTGAACATCTTCTAGTTCATTAGGGCTTGGCTGTGGCGCATAGTACTGACATTGTACTGTACGAGTTGTTATGTTCTGCCACTGCCCACTTCGCATGTAACCCTATTGCGAACCCTAAAATTTGCGCAAATATTATAATGGTTTAATTCTATCATGAATTTTGACCGAAATTCTTCAGAGTTCCTTCGTAGGTCTGAATTTTTCGATATTTGTTCAATGTACTCGTAGATATTCTCTGCTAATATCTCTATCAGCTTTCTGTGTTCTTGTAGGGACTTCCTTGTTTTCTTTATAGTCATATTTCCCGGCACTTAAAATATAAAGTCACCGTGTTCCTTGTATGGATTTGCAGGTGCCATGAAATAAAGTCTTATGCAAAAAGGTCCAAAACTAAATTTTGGACATTACATTGAAATTACGTTTTGGACCTTTTAGCATAAGTCTTTATTTCATTGCACCGGATTTGCAATCCCGGGCTTTAATACGATTGTCTGAATGGCTTTCAGAGTATACGGTGATATTTCACAAGTGTGCGCCTCTTCATGTCCTTAGTTTCTTGGGTTATGCTTATGACAGATATCTCTGCCTGAAAAAAACTTAATTCATCTCTGATTCCTTTTCTAGACCCAGAGTTTCTCAGAAGATACCTGCGGCTGTATTAATATATACCTATTTTTAAACAGTCGACAGTAGACACTCTCCTTCTTACATCAGAAAGTATGGGCGTTATAGTGGTATATTCGGTATTTGGTGGAAGAAGAAAATTCAACTTATTTCGAGACGGATTGACCAATGCTGTTTTCTATGTGAGACAAATTAGCCTAAAGTACTTTCGCAACTGTGGAGTGCGTTTGTTTCATGGTAGGTTCAAGGGCCTTATGTGGATATAGGTGGATACAAACACTGCCGAGAGATTTGCTTGGTTTCAATAACTGACAGCAAATTGATCGTTAAATAATAAATAAATAAATAGTTGGCGCAACACGCTTATAAACCCTAGGCATAAGCTCCTCACAGCCATTCGTTTGTGTGAGTTTATATTTTTGGGACGAATGGAAGGCACCTCAAATTTTTATGCCGAATCCAAACGGCTGAATTGAGAAGCCTTTTCAATAAGTTATTCTCTCGGGTGTTTGTCAGACGTTCGCGAGAGGTGGTGCAGTGGAAAAAACCTTAAGATGTACATAATTTGTGTTTTTCTCGGGGATCGAACCTGGGACCCCTCGCACAGTAGTCCAGCATATTAACCACTAAGCCAATGCGCTAATCGTTAAATAAATTAATTTTTAAATAGCCTCTAAGCCCAGGAACGCATTTGAGTAGACGACCACCACATCCCATAGATGCGATGTTTTTTATTTAAAAAAAAAAACTGTCCGAAAATTGTTTCTTCCCGTGGAATATTGTAGTATTGTCTATTGCTTGTCTTACGTCTTGGTTGGAACATTTTTGGGATTGGACAATATTTAAAAAGGCTTTTCCATGTCCGTTCCGCCGTATATGAATTTAGCATTCCCTTATGTGACTTTTAATTTTCATACCATTAGTGAATATCTTACCAACCTTTAACCTGCCATCTGCTTTACCACGCATATCCAAAATTGTAATCAAATTCGAGAGAAAAAAAAACAAAAACAAAAGAGTTCATCACCGAACTTGATTTCCCCTCAATCATGTTGCTTGTCAGATAGTCTCATCAAATTTAATAATTCCTCGCTTCGATATGACAATAAACAACACTCGATGACAGCAACCACTTTGCATTCCACACCTGTCCATCAGCGCGAAGAACAAAAGCAAAAGTTGAGAGCCGAGCCGATATCATCAGAGCCAACAAAAAAAAAGCCAAAAAACAATTACATGTCGCGAAACATGTTAATTTGGCAATTTTAATGACAGCACAACGCGTACAAAGAAAAAAGTAAAAAAAAAGACGGAACCCAACACACAGCTTAAGCCAAAAGGAGTAGAATTAAATTGATCATGTCATATAAACTTGAATTGGAATTATTCGAAGAATTTCAATTTCAAGTGCCGTCTTCATTGGTATTCATTGCTTTTTTTTTCGTCTCGATGACAGCGGGGGACAGGTACTTAATTTCCTCTTTGCTGTCCCTCGTCTGGACAAACATATAATTAATTCGAGTGACGGATTTTCGTGTTCCAAGCTGAGTCGGATAGTGTAACGAATTAAAACCCTCGCACTTTGGGTTACAGGTTGGCCGTTGTCCCTTCATTAAAAGAGTGTACTACGACCGCTCCGAAAACATTGCGATGCGCGAGACATATCCCAATGACTTGATCACGCGTAGCTGGTGATCTTAATCGCGCTTACATAAGGAACGCGATCACTTCCAACGAATGATGAGCTCGCCGAATAAAGTATTTGTCATTCGCCTGAAAACCAACAGATATAGAGAATGGGAAGGAGCCATCCCACGCAACTGCAAGACTTTTCGAAACAATGAACTCTGCAGCGCGCGAAAAAAAAGAAACGATACAAAATGTATAACGAAAGTCGTGTCTTTGCCGTTTGTCACGTGACGATACAAATCATCTCGACACTCTTCTTCCTCCACACACATACACAGTGAACGTAGAATAAATTCCAAAGACAAAAATCACGAATTCAAATGCGCCACTATCGCACAAAGGTCAATTCTCGGAAAGAACAAGGTCAAGATGTACATGTGCATTAAAAGGAGACCATGGTCCAACATTGAGCACTTTTTACTTTTCGCTGCTTGTCCCTGGCAGATAGAAGGGGAGAAGGACTTTTCTTAGTACTCACCCTAAAGACCAAACTGGAACTGGTAAACGTCGGCCGATTGTCATTCAAATCCAACACCTCGACACGCAACAAACGTACTGTCTGCTTTGGTGGTGCACCACCATCGGTAGCGGCCACCGCCAAGCGATAGATGCTACGCTCCTCGTGGTCCAGTACAACACGAGTGCGAATTTGGCCGGTACTCGGATCGATCGAGAACAGCCCGTAGCCGTCTGAGTCACGACCCTTTAGTATCGAATAGGTGATCGATGCATTTTGGCCATTATCACGATCGACGGCACGAATTCGTACCACTTCGGTGCCGGGCGGTTGTTCTTCACGTACGCTGACCACATCCTCTTGCGGATCAACGATGTCCGGAGCATTGTCATTCACATCAGTCACCATGACTTTCACTGGTACGCGAGCGCTGCGATATGGTGTGCCCTGATCCCGGGCTTCGGCTACCAAATCGTAAAGGGAGCGCGTTTCACGGTCCAACGGCTCGCGGGTGATGATTTCGCCTGAAAGTAGAGAATGGCAAAAAAAAAATTAAAGATTGTTAGAAACTGATGCAGATGGTTGGTCTTGGTAGCCGTGATTGATTGATGTTGCTCGGAACTAGGTTAGAGCGTGCATATCGTATGTACCACTCCCTGTCATCGGTGGAATCGAATGCAAATCAATGACCATCACCGGTCAGAATCGATTGATATCTTCCCGATGCACTGTTTTGCTCCTGCTGTTTCCTGTTGCTCTCGCTCTATGTAACTCTTGTCAGATGTCAGTTGCGAACAAACAACCCATTGCTCCAGCAACAGCAACAGCAGGCCAGATTGACCACTATTTTTTTTTATTTTTTTTTTTGTCATGTATGTTCAATTTAATTAAAGCCACAACCGACTAATAAGCCTTTGCGAGACAATTGCTGTGTGCGCGCTCGCTCAATCACTAATCCTGTTTGACCACCACACCAACGAGTGTATACAGATTTGCATGCAATTTAAATATTCGTAAAGATTGACATTGACTTACCTGTAACTGGGTTAACCTGGAAGCTGGTGTTGCTCGGTATCAGACTGTAGCGTATCGCCGCGTTCGCGTCGAGATCCAGGTCGGTAGCTGCAACAGTGCCAACTATCGCACCACGACGCATATTCTCCTCGATGGCGAACTCATAGGCGTTGCGCAGAAATCGAGGATCATTATCATTAGCATCGAGTATATTGACAATGACACGTGTTTTCGCATGAGCAGATGGTGTACCATTGTCGCTGGCCATTATTGTTAATTCGTAGCGGTCACGTGTTTCACGGTCCAAGGTGCCCCTCAGATAGATCCAGCCGCTATTGGGAAAGATGCCAAACAGCTGAGTTGTGTCTGAACTGGCGGTTATTGGGGAGTTTGTGACACCGTTCATGGATAGCATTGTTGCGAGCGATTTGATGCTACCGCCCGGCAGTGTTAGATTCGCTTTGGGAAGATTCTTCAAATCGATGCCAGAGCCTACCAGTCGGTATGTCAGGCGTGCATTATTACCAGTGTCCATGTCGATGGCGGTCACTTGAAGGATCTGCAAATGAAATAAAAAGTTCACTTTAGTACGAGAGTCGAAAGGATTTTATCACTAAATAATGGGGATGAGTAGGAGATGGATGCAACCGAGGCTTGTTTCTGACATAATTTCTAAAAAAAAAACTTCGAAAGCTCTAAAGGAATGACACGGCAACAAAGTCTACTACCACGGGAAAAAGTGTTGAGCTCAATAGGAAATTAACCTTTCCCTTGGGTTGTACCACTGAAAGAAGTCGTGCAGAAATGGTGCAGAGGGTGACTTTGTCAGTCTTTACAGAAGTCATACAACTCACACCTATCTTTAAGCAAATATCATCTTAGACTCCTCATCGTTCCTTTCCACTCCTTCTCTGCGTTATCGTGGTAAACGAGATCTCGATTAAATTATAATTAAGTGCAGTTAAAGCTGTTGGAAATTCCCACGACTTACTGCAGGAAGATTTACATGCACTATCAGTGAACAAATTAATAATTGGAGCCCTATCCATGGTCAACACCTGGGCAAAGAAATGTGGAATGGTATAAAATTAGTTCTCTAAACCAACAAAAAGACAATTCTGTATTTTAACCTGCCAAGGGACTTTCTGATAATGCCAAGTAGCAGGGGAGTTGTTCCGCAAAGATCGGAAATTATTTTGGTAGCAAGCGCCAACCAAGGCCGCCAACCTTAGAACTATGACAAAGGTTCAAAGAATGGCCTGTATTAGCATCACGCTACATTGGGATTTAGTGCCAAAGGGGAGCTTAAACAGGAATCTGCTGGAAACTACGCCCTTCGGCTAAGCCAGTCCAAAAGTTAGAAACCCAGCCTTGCGATTCATGCGCAGATCCTGAATAAATACACAGGCATGGACTACACTACTCCCCGTCTAGATGGTAGAGTGATGAAAGATATGGAGGCCGGAATTTGCTCGGGTTTTTAGTCCAGTCGGACTTCCTGATTACAGCAGCGTCTTCCAAGCTTAAGTAATGGCATTGGCAGCAGCTGCTAAACAGGTTGAAATGATGGCAATTCTTCTTTTCATAGACAATAAGATCCATCTCTGCCGTTGAGTTAAAGTCGAAGTATCTAAACTCTGACCTGTGCATAGTATGCGGTGACGAGGAGGTGCATGAGGACACCCCGCACACTCTTTGCCACTGCCCAGCGCTCTGCGACATATGAAATAGAGTCGTTGGTGGTTTCTATTACTTAGAACCATTTTCTGACAGGTTCACGAATGACCTACTTAAATTTGTAAATGCCTTGGGATGTTTTACCAATCCGTAGGTTTTTCAAAAGCTTCCATATAGTGTGACAGTCTTAAACCCGTCGGGCATCACAATTAGTCTACATTGCTCTAAGTGCATAGTTTAGTTACAAGTTACAGACTTCTTCTGTCTTGACAAATCACTAACCTAACCTGATCTAACCCTGTCGAAACAACCACCAAGTTTTTTTTTTTAACATAGTTGGGTTACCTGTTTAAAACAATTCAGTACCTACCTACTACGATTTGGGTAGGTCTTTTGTGCTCCCGTGGAAATCAAGGTTCCAAAAGTAGGCACCTTACGATTGTCATAGCTGCTGTAATTGGCTTGTGGCAAGCCTCTATTGAAGTGTCTTTCTCTTCTTTGGGTAATTTGCTAAGATGGCTAGCCTATGGAAGTATAGGCAGACTCTGCTCAAAGGAGTATCAGTTGAGCTTCTATCGCTTTTGCGAAGCCTTGTTTAAAGAACAGCGACCGGAAATGAAATCAGCTTCAATTTTAGCATCATGGAGAATATTTGAAGGGTACCTTTCTTATTAGCAGAGCTGAAGAGTTTTTTAGCCTGACTCATCACCTGCGTGGAGTTTTAATTCGATAGCCTTATTTCGAGCTCCCAAGAGAACAGCTTTGCGTGGATGTTGCTGGATGGTAGTTCCCAAAAAAATTATAAGAAAATGAAGGCGTGTTTTACCCTTTACGATCTAGCTCATCAGCCTTTCATTGCCATCGAATATCTCGTGACCTGAAATCCATCCACTTTGTTGTGGGCAGCAATCTACTCAATAGCGTTTAGACAGTTCCAGACAAGCCTGGGGTTGAATTTGTATGAGTCAAGAGCTGTCTGACAGTAAGCTTATATTTGATCTTTTGAAATTTCATCTTAGGCACTCTTTGGCAGAGAGTTCACGTGAATGGACTTCATCTTGAAAAATCACAGTGAAGTCCACTGACACCTATCCCAATACTGTTTTGAATAGTCCATGGACCATAATGAGATTCATCTAGCCTGGGGCCACTAGTCTTTCACACAGACCGGTCCGGGATAGATATATTTTACCCTCGATGAAAATAAACTTTCGAGGTCTATATTAGTAAATCATCCTTGGTTTGTAAAAAATGATGGGTTAAGCTCTGATTTGGCTTTCTAGACTCGCGCAAGAGTTTTTGTACAACAGCGCCCTTTGAGACTATTACAAACTTGAGCATTCTCTCTCTGGCTGTGAGTTTTAGTCATTAACGAAATACTTTTAAGATTAGAAAACAGAGTTTGTTAAGGTAGCTGCCTATTGTGAAAAAGGTACCTAATCTGGTAATTGTACTAGACAGGAAACCTGATTGGAAGCTTAATGTTAATGAAAGATTTAAAAAGGCAGCGATCGTATTCTAGACTTAAAACTGAATCTTCGGCAGAAGGTGGGAACCAAGACTGGTATGAGTTTGTGGATGTATACGGTAGTTATAAGACCAATTCTAAAGAAAAGGAACATAGTCTGTTGGCGAGCTGCAGTACATGTAGGAGTCTGCCGCCAAGAGGCTCAAACAAAATTCTGGAAGGGCATATACCGATTCTAAGGCACCTCCAATGCGAACATAACAAATCGAAGGCCATTCATGTAGACTTTGCAAATATTGCTGCATTTCTGGGATCTCTGGGAGCTCTACAGTTCCAACACCTAACAAGGTGGACGGTACATTATTCCAGTTCGTGCTACAGAATTTAAGTCGAAAGTCTCGACAGTTCTTTAGAATGAGTTCGCTACACATCAACCAAGTGAGCCCCAAAGGACTTGTCCTACTTCGCGAGTCCACATCCACGACGGTGTGCTGCCGCCATAAATTTTCCCAAAACCTATCTGGAGTCTGAACTTTTAATTTGGTTACTCACATGACCTCGACTTCTACTTTTCATAAACTCACCCATAAATGGTAAATCAGTTAACAATCGCCATCCACCACACAGACACCGGGAAGGCGCAATTACGCGGCCCAAAGACCCGCTCAGTCTCTGTGCCAAAACCTACATTTGACCAAAGTCACTGCAAAAGTTGAGAAAAAAAAAAAAAAAATCGAATACTCCACTCGGATGAGGGTCAATGAGGGATCACCAGAAACCAAGTCATGCGCGCATTCGAATGCGATCACATCCGATGGCGGAAAAGAACAGCAATTGCGCGTCGGTTCCCGTTTCCCATTAGTATGTTGCTCAACTGGCAACAGACATTCTACATTTCATTACTTTTATGACAGTATTCAGCTAAAGTTACACACACCGATAGAGAGAGAGAGAGAGAGACCAAAATCAAAACAACCATCTACAAGGCGACACAACATCAAAAAAAAAAAAAGTTCCCAAAACAATTTATACTTTTAGGGGGGAGAGGAGCGGGACAAGATTAGGTACCTAGTGCCTGCTGCATAAATTCGTTTAGAGGTTACTAGAAAATGTGTGCGTCCTCTGCAAGCGCAGCGGCATTAGTATCAACATCCGTCGTTGCTCCCGCTGCTGAATCCGTTACACATCCAACCAAGACGACGACATACACCCAGTTGGTTTGGCCTTTTTTGCCTACCACGGAACATGGTCTTTGGGATTCCTTCTCTTATTTCAATCAAGCCAACCGCAAGCTTATGTATGCTTATGCGCTTCCTAGATTCACATGATTGTTTTGTTTTTGTGCCGAGCGGTGTGGTGCGCTTGTTTACTACTGGCACAGGAACACAGAAGATACCAGTGCTCAACAGCGGCTGCGCGCTCAACAAATCGTGGTTACAACTCCATCAAAGGCTCGTAACTCATTTACATATACCTCCGCTGAGCGAGTAGTGTATGTGTCCGTTGACAGGAGAAATGGGACGAAAGATGGCCACGAGGCGAGCAAAGAAAAAAAAAAGAAACCGACAAAAATCGTAAAAACCAAGTTAACCGAGACCCAAAACAAGCGCGGTATGCACATTGGCCAAAAGAGTGCGCACAGAAAACCAGTCAAGCGGTCATACACTCTAAACGGAATTCTTACTCCTACTCCGCTCCATGGTCGAGGGGGGACGACATGCACAGTATATATAGGCTTCCTGTTGGGGCGCGGGTGGAGAGGCGTCAGCAACCGGCACAGGCTTAGCTTTAGTGTTGCCAGGTGAAAATGTTAAAATACAGTCAAATTTGACTGTTTGACTGGATTTTTTCTCTCCGAATCCAGTCAAAAGAAACAGTCAAACATTAAAAACAAAAAATTTCAGTCAAAAAAACAGTCGAAAATGTAAACAGCTATTTTTTCGAAAACAAAAATAGGTGGGTCATCGTGGTTTCTTTTTAAATCCTAGGTTATTTCAACACTGACAGCTGCTTCCAGCTCAAAATCTTTACAAAAAGTCAGTATCATATCTGCGCGGAACGAAGTGAGTCGCTTTACGCTTGAGCAACGTTGGGAAATATTGAAAAAATATTTTCAAAGTGAGTGCTTTGTAGCCGAAACAGTGCGTTTTTTTTAGAAGTTTCGGCCGAAATGAAGCACCCACCGCGCCTGCTGTACGCAAGTTTGTGCAAAAAGTTCGTGTGACGTGTATGGGAGTGGACAAAACTCTTAGTCCCCGTCATCGTACGGTGTGCACAGACGACAATGTCACAGAGATTGACAGTTTGGACCATTTTTCTCCAACATGAGGCTGGGAACAACGGTTTGGTCAACGGTGGGCCTTACAGAGCCATGTTAACCGACTTTTTTTTACTGGAATTGAAGACATGGATTTGGACGTCCTCTGAGGATTGCACGCCATGCCACACAGCCCACGCCACAATCGATCTTTTGCACCAACTTCCCAAAACGTGCTATCAGCCGTCTTGGCGATGTCAATTGGCCTCCTCGGAGCTGCGATTTGACTACTTTGGACTTTGGACTTCGGGTATTCCGGAAACGATTCAAGCACTTAAGTCCAAATATCATCCAAGCAATCCGTGAGCTACAGCCCGAAACCACCAACAAAACAATGTCTTGGACAATTGGAGTGACAGAATACGCTACTGCGAAGCCAGCCGAGGCAGCAACTTGAACGACGTTGTATTCCGTAATTAATGGGAGTGTTTGCTCTTACTAATAAAGCCATAATACATGGGAACAATTTTATTTTGTTCTTTATTTTAAAAAGAAACTTGTATTTGGCCCACCCTTTATATTTTGATATATAGTAGTCTTTCCAACTTTTTGTATAACTTCTTCAAGTATTTCAAAATTTGTACAACATTTTTTTTATCTCGCAAATTAGGTATTTCTAATGGTCAAAATAGAGTTGTGTTTATTTTTTGTTTCTAAAATCTGGAACAAACAGCAGTCATAACTCAAAACATAAACAACATAGGTACAACAAACCGAATTAAATGCAAAGGCAATCATTCAAAATTCTCAAGAAACGCTGCGCAGACTGCAAGAAATACTAGATTCAATTTGACATTCCGCGGCTTGCGGAAAAGGCGTGCGTTCATTTCATTGCACTGCGCGAATCTCATTATACACTAGGTTTACATTGGAGGTGCAATTTTTTTTTATTTTTTTTTTCGGAAAAAAATCCAGTCAAAAAAACAGTCGGCTGGAATTGATTTTTTTTTCCAGTCAAAACCGAAAAAATCCAGTCAAATTTGACTGGAAAACAGTCAAACTGGCAACACTGCTTAGCTTTGGCATAAAAGGTGCACATTCTCTCTCCTTGATTACGCCATCATGTCAATCTTTATCTGGTCGCGCTCTCTCGCTGAGCCAGAGATTTCGTTTTCGGTGTTTGTCCACCGCAGCCTTTAGCCTTCATATACTCCATCTGGATTTTGTGGCTCTGCCTCTAAGTCGTATGCGTGCTTGTGTGTGTTGTGCTCTTTTTTTGTGGGCATATCGTTAGTTAGTGGTAGTATAGTTGGGTATATCTGATCCAAAACCATATGTAGGCCCCCTTGGGAATTTTTCCAGGGCAAAGAGTCAAATGGCTGACGACGAGGACTACCAACCACGGCAGCCAGAGCCAGAGCTGCCCCTCACCACACACTATTACTCCACACTATTATGGAATTTAATGGTCACATGCAATGATGGATTTTTTATGCATTTTCGGTGAGGAAAACGTTTCACTGGTCCAGGTCCAAGTCCAAGTCCAGTGCAGCTCATTCATTAGTCATTCGGCGGATGATGTTGATGCCGCGCTGCTGCTGCAGATGATACTGCTGATGATAATGATGATGATGATGATGATGATGACGATGATGGTCGGTTATGCGGCGATGGAGCAGCACTACCACACCACACAGACCGTAAATAGTAAAATGGTTTTATTCGTCTTTTACGGTGCTCGATTGCCGCTGAAAGAGAGCAACTAGCTCTCTAGCTGTTCCTGCAGCTACTTCGTGTACAAGCTAAGCACTGCCACCAGCATCAGTGCGCGCTCCTGGGGTGAGTGTTGCATTTTTTTATTGAGTGATGGTATTCAATGGCATTCAGGAGGTTGTGAGCAACGGTATACTGGTTTCCTTTGTTATTCCAATGCGAAAATATGAATATATGTTTAATTCAGTTTTATGACAGTTCCGTGGTAATACGGGATTACACCGTAGCAGGCATATGGAGACCTTTCAGTGAAATGATCTATTGTGGGAATGTGGTACAAAGTTAAATGGAAGCTTGTTTGGGTGGCTACGGGATCATTGGGTTGGGCTGGGTGCTCTTGACATCGTGCATAGATTTGGAATGATTAGCTGCATGACGGGATTTCAACAGGTATACCTACTACTGCGTAGTCAAAGTTAGAAGAAGAAGAATGATAAACTTGCTAAAAGAGTAACTACACTCTTTATGTGAGTTCTTAAATAATTTCTATTTAGAGTGTAAGAAGAGCTAGCTTAAGCTGATCTACTACATTTGACCAATGGCTACTTCATGCGCTCTTTCAGAAGAAAATATGTACTCACATACTAACGGGACAGGCTTCGGTAAAGTGGTTATAGATAAATATTTAGTAAAACAAGTAAAAGTGTTATCATCGGCCTGGCCGATACTTTGATACCCTCCACTGCATAAAAGTCATGCAAAACGTTTGCCATGCGAGTTAGTATATGTCTAATATTAGTTTTGTATTAGGTAGCAGAACTACTTTACCGACATAGACAATTTTCAATATAAACCTGACGACGGTTAAAAAAAGTCCTCTCACAAAATTTCTGTAATATAATTGAGACACGAGTTAATGTTCTCTGTGTGAATGTTCTTTATTAACTGAACTTAGGATCTAGCTTAGCTTATGGACTAACTCTATGTAGTATATTATAGTACATAACGTGTAAGTGAGAAAGTAAGAAGAGACCGTTATCATATGTAACTAATTGTGTCAGTTAACAAGATAACCATAGGGTGACACTTTACTATGATAACAACCTCTTACACCTCCCTCTTTCAGTTTATAAAAAATAGTTTTACAATTGCAATAAATCGAATTCTTTATTGTATGCTAATTCAAATTCCAACAAGTTTACTTTTTACTTTAGTTCATTATTAACAACTATAGTTTCTTAAGCTAACTCACTAGTTGTGGTTGACTGAATGCGTGGTCTAGGTCGAAGAAAGTACGGTGAGCGACTTTTACTTGTAACTATTTCGTTTTCATTGTTTTTACTTTCGGTATTGTGTTGCACGTAAGGCAACTCAGGAATTGTATCATAAGCAATCCTGGAACATTTCAAGTGTCTACTAGTTCGGCGAAACGTCTCTCCTGTTCTAAGCTTAACTAAATAAGATCTAGGCGTTTTAAGTTTTCTTATAATTTGCCCTTCAACCCATTCATCCTTATGTCTAACCAACACTACTTCTCCTTCCTTAAATTCTTTCTTCTCTTTTGTGTGCTTGTCATAGTATTTTTTATTTTGTGAATTTTGTTTGTCTATTTTGTTTGCTACAAATGGGATCACTTTCGGCTTTAGAAGCTCATCTGAAACTGGTATAGTTGTTCGGGTCACCCGAGAGAACAAAAGCTGCGAAGGTGATGCATTCATTCCCTTCACCGGAGTATTCCGATATTCCAACAAAGCCAAGTGAATATCTGTGCCACTATCAGCACACTTCTTCAACAAAGTTTTAGCAATTTGAACCCCTTTCTCGGCAAAAGCTCTACTCTGCGGATAATTCGGAGAGCAAAACGTTGTGCTAAACTCATATTCATGACTGAACTTCTTGAATTCAAAGCTGTTAAACGGTACATTATCTGAAACGAAATCCTGTGGTATGCCATAAGATGCAAACAATGGTTTTAGTACCGAAATTACTTCAAACGCTGATTTGTTTTTGAGTTTCAAGATTTCAATCCACTTGGAATACGAATCAACAACTATTAAAAATTCTTTCCCTGCAAAGGACGCTATGTCAGCAAAAACTCGTTCGAAAGGAAAGCTAGGTGTCTTATGGTGAAGAAGTGGCTCTTTTTGAGACACATTAGAATACTTTTGACATATTTTACAATTTGAAACAAAATTATCTATGTCATTGTTTATGCACACCCAATAAAAAAGCATACGAGCTCTGTTTTTCATTTTCTCGCTTCCTGAATGCGAAATATGAAGCCAATGTAAAACTTCATTTTGCAAGGACTTCGGAACTATGACTTTCTCGCCTAACAAAACTAAACCATCTTCACAAACAATTTCATTTCTAAATTTATTCATATATTTGAGACAAGGCGTTAGACTATTTTTTAATTTCGGCCAACCATTCCTATAAAATTTCAAAATTGCGTTCAGATCTTCATCCTCAACTGTAGCCTGCTTAAACTTATCCCGCTTTTCATCTGACATATTAATCGCATGCACACAACCATCTAAGTTTATTTCCTCACTCTTGTCATAACTATCATCACCATAACGTGACATTACATCTGCAAGAAGCAGATACTTACCGGGTATATAGCAAAGATTTAGTTTATATTTCTCCAGCTTAAGCCGCATTCTTTGAAGTCTCATGGAAGGAATTTTGTTAATACTTTTTTCGAACAGAGGAACCAAAGGCTTGTGATCTGTCTCTACTAAAATCTCACGGCCATATAAGTAAAAATGAAATTTTCGACATGCAAATAAAATGGCCAAAAGCTCCTTTTCTATTTGCCCGTAGTTCTTTTCTACATCACTTAGTCCCCGTGAAGCCCATGATATGGGTTTCTTATTTTGTAAAAGGCATGCACCAAGGCCATATGAACTTGCGTCGGTCTGTATGATGATGTTCTTTTTGGGATCAAAATTTTGCAGAGATGTTGCATTTGCTAAAAGTGCTTTTATTTTGTTCAAACATGCGGAGTGTTTTTGAAGCCAACTATATACCACATTCTTTTTTAAAAGTTCTCGAAGTGGTTCAGTCTCTTTAGCTAGATTTGGCAAAAAATCTCTCAAGTAGTTAATCATCCCTAGTATTTTTTGTAGTCCTACCTTCGACTCTGGGTCTTTTAACTTAACAATTGACTCAACTCTTGTCTCATCGACCGATAAGCCACTACTTGACAAAATAAAACCCATATACTTAACCCTCACAGATCTAAATTGTAATTTTTCTTTATTGAATTTTACATTATGTAGCAGCAGCGATCACTTTTTCTAAAATCGCATCATGTTCCTCATATGTTCTTGCAAAAATGAGAATATCATCAAAGTACACGAAAGTACCAGCTATTCCACCAAAAATACGGAACGTGTATCTTTGAAAGATCATTGGGGATGGTTTTAACCCGAAAGGTAATCTCAAGTACCTGTATGTGCCATGGGGTGTACTAAATGTACAAATATAACTTGATTTTTCATCTAACTGAACATGAAAAAAACCATCTTTCAAATCAAACACGGAAAATACTGTCATATCTGCTAACTGTGCTCTGAGCTCCTCTAGAGTGGGAATATTGCATTGTTCTACCACTAACACACTATTCAAACATTTTGGATCAAGACAAACGCGAATTGATTTATTTGGCTTCTCCACTATAACTATGTTGGAGGTCCATTCTACCGGTTCCATTACCTTTGTAATTATTTCCATTTTTTCTAGACGATCTAGCTCACATTTTAAAGGTTGTAATAAATTTAGCGCTACTCTACGCGCTGGCTTTGCGATTGGTTCTGCCCCACTTATTATTTTTAGGGAATACTTTTCAGAAAACTTCCCAATACCACTAAATGCTTCTTTGTGTTTGTTTACAAAATCAGAAATCGATTTATTTACCTTAGTTTTGTTTATTTCTCCAATTTCACTTATTCTTTTGATAAATTTTAATTCCTCGCAAGCCACTCTACCTAACAACGGAACCACTCCTACTGTGCCTTTCACTACAATAAATTTGTATGATTTGACTATATTATTTGCTTCACATGTCAAATAAATTTCTCCCGCTACTTTAATTTCCGAACCACCAAATGCTTTCAATGTCACACAGGTTTTGCTAACTTTTTTCTCCATACTAAGTTGCTTTACGTTATCAACCGAGAGAACATTTTCATCTGCGCCCGTGTCTAACTTTAGTCTAATGCATTTACCCGCTATTTTTACTTCACCGTACCACGCTCTCACTCCACCACCAACACTAGCAATTACATCTGTATAATAAATACGATCATCATCCGATGCATAACTGTCACTCTTATTTACTTCAACTGCATTTACTTTTTTGTGTCCACGATTTCTGCAAGCAGCACCAAAGTGGTTTAATTTTTTGCAAATGTAACAGATTTTGTTAAAAGCTGGACACTTATGCTTCGGATGACGTGTTAAACATTTTTGACAATTAAATAGATTTTGATCGTTATTTGAATTGTTAGTGTTGTAATTATTGTTGTTGTTAGTATTGTTACTGTTGTTTCTGTTTTTGTAATACTTATTGTTGTTTTGTACACCGTTTTTTGAATTATTGAATGTACCCTTGGAGCTCTTTTTTACAAAGTTGATTGTACTCCTGTTGTCGCTTGTTGATGGACCATCTTGGATGACTTTCGTTTGTTCCTTGTTAACCTCAAACAGCTTGCACAACTCAATTGCCTTTGCAAGTGACAGCTCACGGTCAGCTAACAACTTCTCCTGTAGTTTCTTGTCGTATATTCCCATCACAATACGGTCTCTGAGAATAGATACCTCTGCTGCTCCATAATCACACGACTTTGAGAGATGACGTAAATCCTTCAGAAACATCTCAAAGGACTCCCCATGTTTTTGTACACGCGAGTTAAATACGTAACGCTCAAAAATCACATTTTTCTTTGGGATGCAATAGTCGTCAAACTTTTTGAGAATTGTCTCCAATGATTTTTCTTCAGCCGTTGAGAGACCCAAAACGTTAAAAATCTCCATTCCACTTTCACCCACCAGCAGTTTGAGAATCGCCACTTGCGACTCAGGCGTAGATTGTGTGATACCAGTTGCTAGGATATATATTTGGAAGTTTTGTTTGAACTTCTTCCAATTATCAGCTAGATTGCCATCTATGTTAAGAGGACTTGGAGTGGGCAAATTTGACGGCATCATATTTGTAGAATTTTCAGTGACAATTGTTGAGACTTTCCTTTCCTCTAGTGCAATTATTGCATTTGTACTGTCTTCTGCCATGCGATTTTATTTTTGTTTTAATTATATGTCGTAGTTTATAGTAGCTCACCACAATTTTTTTTTTTTTTTTTTTTTTTTTTTTTTTTTTTTTTTTTTTTTTTTTTTTGCAGATTCTTGCACAGCTACTTTTATTATGATATATTGGCCAAATTTGTATTAGCTTTAGTTTGTCCGCAGCGCCATGTAATATAATTGAGACACGAGTTAATGTTCTCTGTGTGAATGTTCTTTATTAACTGAACTTAGGATCTAGCTTAGCTTATGGACTAACTCTATGTAGTATATTATAGTACATAACGTGTAAGTGAGAAAGTAAGAAGAGACCGTTATCATATGTAACTAATTGTGTCAGTTAACAAGATAACCATAGGGTGACACTTTACTATGATAACAACCTCTTACAATTTCATTCACCTAAATCGATTCGTTTGGACGCTATCGTGCTTTCAACAGACAGAGATTATGGGTCAAATATTGGCTTTGTATGGGAGGTAACAGGACTACTTGACCGACATGGACCATTTTTAATACAAACTTGAAGGCCATAAATATAAGACCTTTCATAAAATTTCGGTTGCCTAAGTCGATTCGTTCGGACGCTATCCTGATTTCAACAGACAGAGAGAGACGTGGGTCTAATAGTGGTTTTGTATGGGAGGTACCAGAACTACTTGACCGACATAGCCCATTTTCAATACCAACCTGGCGACGGTAAAAAGAAGTCGTCTCACAAAATTTCATTCGCCTAGGTCAATTCCTTTGGACGCTATCGTGCTTTCAATAGACAGACAGACAGACAGACGGACAGACAGACAGACAAACAGACGGACATGACTAAATTGATTCAGAATATACATATATACTTTATAGGGTCTCCGGTGAATCCTTCTTGGCCTTACAAACGTAATGGCAAAGTGAATATACCTTCCTGTGGAGGGTATAAAAAAACTTAAAAGAGCAACGGTGTTCACTCACTTTTGACGCTCGGGTTGGTGATGAAATACCTCTTTTCAAAACACCTTTTTCAAAATACGTTTTCCTAAAGTAACTTTCCCTTAAACACCTTTCTGGACAAAATACCTACGTTTTTCTAAATTACCTTCTGCACAATACCTTTTTGGAAATGTGGATTTGAAAACATATGGAGGGCCATATGCTGCCCCCTGCAAACCCCCTGCTTGGGGTGGGGTCACTGTAGGATTTGGAGTATGTGCAAGGTTGGATATATGCAAAGTTTATAATTATGTTATTTGCTTAATTTTACCACCAAAACTACACCGTCCTATTCGTGGTTCTGGAAGTCTGAAAATACATTTAAAATACCTTTTCCCGACACGAAAGCATTCTAACAAAAGGGATTTAGAAAAAAGGTATTTTGTCTCATAGGCACGGTTGCCAGATTGGGCGCTTTGTCGTATTTTGGGCTATCTTTTTCCAAC
Organism: Cheilosia soror; assembly: GCA_949372485.1. Classification (NCBI taxonomy): domain Eukaryota; kingdom Metazoa; phylum Arthropoda; class Insecta; order Diptera; family Syrphidae; genus Cheilosia; species Cheilosia soror. The sequence continues at coordinate 138,952,358 of OX443561.1, read as the reverse complement.
ACAATTTTGGGCTACATATCGTTTTACAAATTTTGTCTTAATTTTGTTTGTTTTATTCTTTCACAAAACTAAAAAAGCTAACTCTTAAAAATTATTAAATTTTAAGACAAATTCGGAATTTCGGTCCGAGTATCAACTTAAATTATAGGCGTCCCGGATTCGGAAAACTTCCGATCAAAATGCTTCCCCAGACGAAGAGAAATACATCCTACCTTGATCTTTTGCAGGATCAGAGGAATAAATTGATTTGATTTGACTGGAAAGTTGTGTTTCCGGTTGAGATACCACAAAATCCAGAACATTTTTGGGCTTACGTGTTATCAAATGTAAGAAACGGGTCCAATGAAGCCCAAATGCCAACACTTCCAATAAGCATTGCTGTAGTAGCGTTTTCATTTATGAATTCAATTAAGACCAAACCGCGAAAAATATTGTCAACGGAATCTCTCGATGCCTTGATGCGCATACACATCAATTCGACTGTTAAAAATGTTTGTTGTAATTATTTTATACCAACATTGGAAATGATCAGCAAATTTACATCAGACATGTATACAGAGGGTACTGATGTGATGATGATGACAGTAAATATTTTATAACTGAAGAAAGCAATAAAGGTTTCAAAGGTTCCGGATAAATTAAAAAAATATGTTTAACAGAGGAACTGGAGCAGGTGTCCGCGGATACTCGGTTTTCGGCTGAGCTATTTTTTAAACTGGGCCCCAACCAGGCTGACTATCTGTACGTGTCGTATGACACCTTCGTCCAGCCCAGGGGAAAGGGGTATAGGATAAGAGTACTTAGAAGAGTGACTTGTGGGTAGGAGTAGAAAAAGAAGGGGGAAGTAGATACGCTCTTCCGGCTTATCGAGCACTCTAATTAGGTTTTTGGGCAGTTCTTAGTTCGTTGTCCATCAAAACAACCTGTCTGTTATAGGTGATCCTACTGGCGACTAAAGCCGCCGACAGCATAGCCTGTTAATTCATAACAACTTAAGCCTCCACACCCAACGTCCAGAAAAGGACGCAACGGCAATGTGACTGCCCCTTCGTGGTAAGAAAATTTAGGAAAAAAATTAGTACACAGGCGCGTTCTCGGCCGGAATCGAATTCAGCCGGAATCGAATTCTGAAATGTTCATCATCTAGTGTTTCAAAATAATTCAAAAACTATATTTTTCCAGTCACTTCAAATAAATATTAAGTTTATCTTCCGGAAAAAGGATTTAACAGCCACTTGAACCAGCTATGATACTCTATCTGAGACTTTATCTGTCAGATATCACTATCCGAAACCTTTGAAACCAAAAGTTGAAGTTTAGCTGATAGATAGGTAAGTTCCGGATTATCTATCCGAGACTTTAGTAGGTAGTCTTGGAACTGGGCCTAAGTGTTTGTATCATAATGATTATTCATTGTGATATAACTTTATACCGCGGACGTGGTATGCCAAGACATTCGCACAGTATGTGTGTGATGTCTTCCTTAACACCTTTATCATTGCCAAATCTACACAGATATGTGTCTGAAAGTCCTAGTTAACAAGATTTCTAAGAAGACAGTGGCCAGACTGGACATCTATTGATATGCTGAGTATATGCCCTGCTAAGTTTAAGAACCCTCAGCAAAAAAACTTTTATTTTCGAAGAAGCCTTTTTTTAACTAGTAAATTATGGTTCGTTTCCGTCGATAATAAAATAACGAACACACTCGTGTCACTCTCAATTTGCAAATGTATCAAAGAACCAACATCGAACCATTAAGAAAACTCAGCATTGATGTAGAGTGACCGAGAATAGTCGGTTGCTTTTAGCTAACATACATAGCAACAACAACCACTGTCAGTTTCAAGGCTACTGAGTATGATTATGAGCTCCCACATTCCACTTAGCAGGGCTTGAAAAGTAGTCGAAAATAGCGGGTAACTTTCAGTCTATCTCTGGTATGCATTGTCAGTTTCAAGCTAAAAAATGCAGGCTTTAGGTCAATTAAGCAAAGGCAATCCCTGTGGTGAACCTAAGAACCTCGAACTTAGCATTGCTGGGAAAGTAGTCGGCATAACAGCAGGGAATAGATGGTCTCGATAGTAAGACTCAACCAACAAACCATTTATAATGAAAGTGAAGTGCCCCAGCCAAGTTCTTTCCTCTCGTGAAGACACTTACCCTTTTTACAGGAACAAACTCAGGCTGTTTTCGACCCCCTCTAAATTCGGAACCAATTGAGCCAGAAAATTGAAAATTGAAGCATTTACCAAGCTCCACCTCACGTAATTGCATCTCTATAGCATTAGTGGTTCTCAACATACAGGACTTAAAAAAATCGCAAAAACCGTAACTGACTAACTCACTCACTCGCACTCACTTGAAGATGAAGATGATCATCAAAATTATGAAGCACTTTCTCCCATCCTAAAAAAATATATAGGTGGCTCAAAAGGCGGGTAGATACCCTAGGCCTAGCTTCTCCCAACCATTCGTTTTGTGTGAGTTTCTATTTTTGGGACGAATGGAAGAGACCTATAATTTTATGCCGAGTCCGAACGGCAGAATTGAGAAGCTTTTCCAGGACAGTCATACTCTCGGATGTTTGTCAGACGTTCACGAGAGGTGGCGCAGTAGAAAAAAAACCTTAAGATGTAATTTGTGATCGCTCGCACAGTAGTCCAGCACTACAACCACTGTGCTACTGCGCCCACATTCCTGTAATCCTGTGGTACGCCAGGGGCGTGGTATACGCTGATGTTTGAAAATTGGTTATTATTTATTTCGACCACTTTTCATTGCAGTAGAATGTTGAAATTTTGTAGAGCGGTGGGACTTCGAACCTGGACCTGTTAGGGGCGTGGAATATGCCCACTTAAAATATGAATAGAATTTAATCTGCCTGCTGAATATAATTTCATGTAAAAGTTTATAAGAAGGAAAGCCAAAGTGATGGTAGTTGTTTTTATGCCCTCCACAGGAAGGTATATTCACTTTGCCATTACGTTTGTAACGCCAAGAAGGATTCACCGGAGACCCTATAAAGTATATATGTATATTCTGAATCGATTTAGCCATGTCCGTCTGTCTGTCTGTCTGTCTGTCTGTCTGTCTGTCTGTCCGTCTGTCTGTCTGTCTGTCTGTTGAAAGCACGATAGCGTCCAAACGATTCGACTTATGTGAATGAAATTTTGTGAGAGGACTTTTTTTAACCGTCTTCAGGTTGGTATTGAAAATTGTCTATGCCGGTAAAGTAGTTCTGCTACCTACCATACAAAACTAATATTAGACACATACTAACTCGCATGGCAAACATTTTGCATGACTTTTATGCAGTAGAGGGTATCAAAGCATCGGCCAGGCCGATGATAACACTTTTACTTGTTGTTTAGTATGATTGGTTTCAGTCAAGCACAGTCACTGTCAGCTAGGTTAGAATAGTTTAAATGGCACTTAGATATCCGATGCAGTCGTAGTAAATTACTTCGACAAAATTGGGTCCATTGGGCTACCACACACAATCAGCTTTCAGCTATGCCAATACTCACGGAATTATTTTGAATTTTTGAGGACGTATTTTGATGATGTCTGTATCGATAATACTTGCGCAAGTTCCTCGAAGAAGTGCTCCCTTAGCGTTTGCTTTTTTATCGAGGATAGTCCTCCGCGGTTACATAGTAAGTAAAAAAGTATTTCCTGTGCCTTCTCATCAGCAAAAATCATTTGCGGCGCGGCGATTCCTAGCTGAGCGACATGTTTTGCTACATAACGACTTGTTGGTACTCTGACTAAATTTCCGATATGTGCTTTGCCTTTGCTGACTTTTAACAGGTTCTTTGTTCCACGCCGACATACCGGTGGTCATGTCTGTCAAGATCACACCATCTTTCTTTACAAATTTACCTATTGCTACAAAATTTGGACTGTAGATGCACCCCTTAATGTCGAGAACTTAAATTGAACAAAGCTAAATACACATGGTCAAGAACAGTTGCCGCGCTTGTAGATACCTATAAACGAAGAGGGCTGACGGTAGCGATATATGATTTGAGGGCAAAACTGAAAACTAGTTTCTTTTAACTGTTTGCCGATCTGGTTTGTTTGGACGCATGACAAACACGCGTGTAGTGTGTTTGGTTGGTGTTGTGCATTTTATTCATGCTCCTCATAAAGTCAAGTCTAGTCTGCCCTAAGAACAATAGAAAAAAGGCCATAGAACTTTTAAACGTAGATACAGGATAGTTCCATCCTATAGGCGTAGCTTGTTCCCTCAACAAACAAGCCAATGATATGCTACTCAGAACAATTTTCTATACAAAGCCGATTTCAAAGGTCTATACTTTATCGAAAGAAAGCTGTTCCCATGTACTTGCAGCTCCAGCTCAACTCATTAGACGAGTCTCTATGGTAAAATGAGATTCCCCATACGTTTGCGCTGGTGTCACTCACCTAGAAATCAGGAAAACTAAACACCAAACACCTCCCCCGCACATCATGTATGTCATTAGTACTTGCTCGCGCACTAGTGTGCCAACATCAGAAACCATGCAGTTTGGCCTTTTATCTGGGCACACGAATCAGCAAACTGACGCAAGAAGAAAAGTTAGTTCGCGGTAAAGTTGGCTAAGGAGGCCTTTCCTTACCCAAACACCGTTAAATACCATTCTACTTTCTTCGGAGGAGCAGCAACGAATACGTGGAATTTCCATAAGCCTTACATAACACTATATACATAGACCTACATTTATATATATATGGGAAGGGGGCCTTAGAGCCTTTTGACTTACCTGCGAGTTAATCGGCATCGATTCCAACACCTTAATTGAATATTCATTACGCTCGAAGACCGGCGGATTATCATTAACATCTTGTACCTCGACGAGAATAGTTAAATTAGCCGATAATGGTGGTACACCAGAATCGGTTGCGGTGACAATTAACGAATGCCGTTGTGATGTCTCATAGTCTAAATGTCGTGACAATGTTAAATGTCCGGAACGTGAATCGATCGCAAACAGTTGTGCTTGGTGCTGCTGCTGTTGGTGGTGGTGGTGGTGGTTCATCGCAGATGGCTGCACTAGATGATGCTGCTGGAGTTCTGGTGGCAATGAGTTTGCGAACAGATAACTACTACCAATGCCAGCACCCATTCCGTACAATTGCTGCTGAGGAGATCCAGAACCAATTTGATTGTGATTACCATTCGCAATGGTATACAGCCTTCCATTGCCACCATTCAAAGATGATAAAAGCGACGACGACGATGTTGCCGATGATGCAGATCCAGATGATGATGCTGCTGCTCCACGGGACATAAACATCGATGAGCCACCATACATCGCTGCAGTGGAAACATTCAGATGTGGCGATGGCATTGAACCGATCATTGTTAGACTGTATGTGACAATGCCACTCTTTCCGGAGTCCTTATCGCGGGCGTGAGCCGCATACAGTGGTGTACCGAGTTCGACGTTCTCCGGCACCGAGATACGGACCATACTCGTCTCGAATTCGGGCGGATTGTCGTTAACGTCCTCTATATCGATGTTGACCTATACGAATGAAAGAACAAAAGATATAAACAATTAAAAAAAAAACAATCCGTATCGTGGGTCGTATTTCAACGAAAAAAAAAAAAACAGTTCTCCGAAATCCAATGCAAGAAATTGCGCACACAATTGCTTAATTAACATACGTCCTAAGTATTTTAATTAGGATCGAGCTCGGAGGACTTTTTGCTTTGTTCCTTTATTTGCATCTTCTCTGGAGATCTTCGCTCTCATGGTCAGTGTTGGGAGTCAGCTATCTCTGCATACACAGGGGTTAGAGACGCGCGACGGTGGGACAAAACTTTTGTGTCACGTTTGTGTGATAATGATGGCAGAGCCAAAACCAATGAGAAGAACAAAATACTATTTATCTCCTTATTTAGGAGCTAGGTCGTCCCACAATTCAAGGAATTTCATGGTTGGTTGAGTTGGATGTTCAACTTTTTCTGTACCTATATGCATTCGGATAGTAAAGCGCGACCTGGTATATCGTATGCACTGAATTAGAATGTCGCCTTGCATTGGATTTAGATGGGAGGGTTCATAGAACTTACCTGAGTGTGTCCATAAGCTGGTGGATCACCACTTGTCGCCTGAATGTTGAGCAGAACTTGAGGTTTCGACTCATGGTCCAGAGGATTAGCAATTCGGATGTTTCCCGATATAGGATCGATGCTAAAGTAGCCGTCTGGATCACCCGAGTAGATGGAGTATCGGACTACGTTGCGACTTCCTGCGAAGAGAGTGAGGAATTTTAGTAAATTTTTGGTATCAAAAATAGCAAATAAATGGAATGGAAGGGACCTAAAAACTAAAGGGTATAGAAGTTTGAAATGGAAACAAAGATGATTTTTTTTAATTGACATGAAATTTACTTTATTCGAAAGATAATCTTCTGGCATTCTTATTTAAATATGATTTCTGGCATAAACGGTCACGGCTGGCTCGGACGTAGTCTAATCTGGAGGTCCAATTTTCGATGACTTTTTCCAACATTTGTGGCCGTATATCGGCAATAACGCGGCGAATGTTGTCCTCCAAGAGGTCAATCGTTTCAGGCTAATCGGCGTACACTAGCGACTTCACATATTCCCACAGCAAATAGTCAAGCAGCGTTAAATCGCACGATCTTTGATTCCAATTCACGGGTCTGCAACGTGAAACTATGCGGTTACCAAACGTTTCCTCCAATAAAGCAATTGTGGCACGAGCTGTGTGACATGTTGCGCCGTGTTGTTGAAACCACAGCTCCTGCACATCAATTGATGAACGAAAAAGTCAGTAATCATGGCTATATAGCGGTCACCATTGACTGTAACATTCTGGCCAGCATCGTTTTTAAAGAAGTACGGACCAATTATTCCACCAACCTATAAAGCACACCAAAAAGTCAGTTTTTGTGGATGTAACGGTGTCTCAACATACACTTTAGGATTATCATCACTCCAAATATGGCAGTTTTTTTTATTGACGTATCCATTCAACCAAAAGTGATACGATTGTGTTGACCGTAAAATGGACGTAGTGCGCTACACGTCGTATTTCGAACAGAACCATAATTTTCAAAATAAATTTGCACAATTTGGAAGCGTTGTTCACGCGTCAGTCTATTCATGCTGAAATGCCAAACCAAAAGAAAATATAAATCACTTGACAGCTGACAAAATGGCCGCCAGTTAAAGTAGTGTTGCCAACTTAAAGTTCTATACCTCTAAAAAAACATGTTTTACATGCTGCCATTTTTTTCCGAACTTTTGTCAGGCAGGGTAGGGGAAAGACGCTCTCTATAATCAAAAATGGTCCCAACAGGTAGACATGGCAACAAACGGTATATAGGCTTATAACCTCCTCATATTTACAAATTTAATGATTTATCAATATTATGTAGAATCGGAAAAGCAAAAGGCGCAAAGTCTTATGCGAAAAACAGATTAGCACAGCAACAGCAACAGCAACTTTGACAGCCACAGCGCACTTTTTAGAGCCCCTGCTTTTTAATGGCTGAAGTTACATTACCACAGCAACATCGACATCGACATCGACGTTAGAGCTAAGTCCTAAATTCAATGTTGCTGTGCAAATGCTACCAACACCACGGTGACTTTTTCAGTTCTCTCAACTTTCGAATGCTGACATACTGAAGGTGCAGCATCATTACCAGATATATACAAAAAAAGTTTCAGCAGTCTACAAATTATTCTTATGTAAATTATTTAGAAAACACTATTTTAATTTTCTTTTGATTTAGATTGCCTATCATTTTCGATTTGCAAAAGAAATCAATTCTTTTTTGTGATCTGATTTTGAATTTTAGTTTTACTATTGCAATGTGGAAACGAGTTATCTAAATCAATCGTCGCGAGTTGTGTTAAAATTAATGTTTGAAAAGCTTTTAAAAGAAAAGTACATACAAATTTTGATTTGATGTTTGATTGGGCAGCAAACATCTGAAAAACACTGTCGAAAATGACATCAGATATGTTTTTCGAATTTTATACTTTAGCTACCACCAATTACCTATACTGATACATACCTGCTGGTACTAAGTACGTGATTTGCTCTAATATTTTACAGGTCGTCATGTACCTACATAATATTATTTTTTCGCTTTTACCATTAATTTGGAAGATATAAAAGGTAATCTGTTAATGCTGTGTTGCAATCAACTCACAACAAATGAAGTTTTCCTCCCTTGACAAAGTTGCTGTTGATGTTTCCAATGTATTTCATGCGACTTCTGCTGTTGAAGTTGCTGTTGCTGGTGCTGTGGTAATCTGTTACTCGCATTACTTTATGGTACCGCTGTCAAAAACAAAAGTTTCCCAAAATGGCAAAATGGAATGGAATGGATTTTCAGCTACTTAAAAGTTTGCGAAGAGAAAAAAAAAACGAATTGAGTTATATGAAGCCAATTTTCGCTTTCGTATGATTTCTTTCGTTTTTTGAAAATCTAAAGCGATTTTCGTTTCGTTTTGTACAGAATCTTTCACCAGAGCGACAAGCCTAAGCCCGGGTTAGTGTTAAAGCAGCCTTACTATTTTCCTTTCTCACATTCATTCGTTTTTTAAATAAACGGCGTACAACCTACATGTTCCAAATTAAGCGCTTAATACTTTGAACTTGGATTCGTGAATTTGATTTGATATCAATTCCAGTAGCTAGCATTATTTCTTTAAGATCAGCTCAATTGGCAATGACTTCAAATTGGTACCAAACCAAACAATTGGATACAACAAAATATTAGGGCCCATAAAATTCTAGGTAACTAAATTTGAAAGTCGTCTTTCCCCAATGGCAATCGGTTGTTAGGGTTTCGCGGAAACTGTTTAGTTGATATTGGCAAAATGGAATATTTTCGATCAAGTCTGGAGACGAAGAAGAAGTTTGGGATGAGGTTGACTTGAGTCATATTTCTCATCAATTTTTGTTTGGACAACAAACGAACCCATCTCTTGGTTTCTTTTTTAATCACATCTTATTTTGACACTGACAGTTCTCAATATAAAATGGAACGATTTACACTTGAACAACGTTGTGAAATATTGAAAAGTTACTTCCAAAGTGGATTCTGTGTTGTCAAAACAGTTAGAATTATTTTGATCAGAAATTTCTGTTAAAATAATCCATCAACTTCAGCCGGTATGGTGTAGGGACGAAAGTGAAAAAAGTTCATGAGCCTTGACACTTATGGAAAAATGTCAGAAAACGATCTTTCTGTAAATCTTTTCAAAGTTTTTGACAATGCGACAAAACCACAAAAAACTTTTTGGAAAAATATCCGAAACCTGTATTTTTATTAAATGTCTTCTGATAGATTTATAATTTAGTTGTTTTGGACTTTTTAGAGGGACATAAATGTTGTGATGTCAAAAATAACTTCAAAAAAATAACAAAAAAAGAAGTGTTGAATATAGAATCTTTCTTCGAAACTATCTGTCGATCTGCAGTCAATGAAAAGCCTACGAACAGAATAGAAAGACCAACCTTTTCTGTAATGTTAATACCTATCAGAATTTGTGTTTATCTCGCGCTTGAATTTGTTGACCGGGCACAATGTCTCTTACAACAATCTGGGATAAGAAGTCGGCAGTCGGCGTGTATCGTTTTGAAAATGATCCTGCTAGATACATGATGTGAAACCGCAATACTACTTTACATGAACAAACAGTTGGTGCTGCTACATTAAGGTCGGAGACAACCTTACCGAGACCTTTGCTGTTAAAAAAAAGTGTTTAGACAAGGTGAGGTGATGCGCGATTAAATGTCGTCAATCGCTGTTTCGCCCGATCGCTAATAACCAAAAAAAATAACTCTGAATAAGACCCTGGTCCCTGACCATTCTAGTCCCGTTTTGTGATATCCTCGGAAACTTCAAAATAAATAATCTTTGTAAGATTGTTGGTGTCGTTTCCACTGACGGCTTTGGGAGCAGGAGCTTCAACGCGCTATACAGTGGCTTCGACCTAGTCAAAAAATTTAACATCAATCGGGCAAAATGGATACGACAGGATAGGATGTGGACACTATGAAATGTAGAAAGAAAAGTTACTTTTTAGACAATGTGTTCTTTATTCAATTCCAAAAGCCTTGTGTCGCCAGAATCAACTATGAGACCAGTACCACCACTGCCAGGAAGCCTTTAGAAGGGGTCCGTCGGATAGTCTGAAGTCTTACATTTTGGCGATCATGACACATTGCATGCAGGAAGAGTTTAAAAGGATAGTTTCATACAATAGGATGCACCGTGTGACAACAATATTAAAGGAAGGATTCCACTCAAACTTATCTGACATACAAAAACTGCAACATCAAAACATGTTGAATGTGGCACTAAGATCTCACTGCATCACGTTAAAACTACTCACCCAAATTGTACGAATCTCGCGTAATGGAGCAACATTTAGGGCCTCGCAGGCGAAGCATGGCGAGCACGGCCAGCTAGATCCGACAACTGACTAGCCTTTATATCAAACTTAGGAGAAACACTTTACCAGCACCTCAAATGTGTACCTACTGATAGCCCCACTTGAAGAATTGTCATATGAGGTTAATGCTTAATATCAAGTGTGTGAATCGTACATGTACTGTACGTACATGTTCTTTTTTTCTGTTAAGAAAATAATAAAATGTTTGAAGAACCACATCTACAGACTGGTAAGTACAAAGATCTCAATTTCAGTCAGTAGGTGTCACTTAAAATTAACGATGAAAAACAAGAATCTTGTCAATTCAGTCAAAGATAAGTGAGTATAGCTAGGTTTTCAAAGAAGTTGGATGATATTTGAATTGCGGTAAAGTCACTCTCCAACAGGCATACAGCTCTGTCTTATACAATCTGCAAATTACTTTAAAATAATCATCAGCAGATTAAATTGACAGTAAGCAAGTTTTCGATGAAAATTTCAGCCAAGTGTTAAAATCAACTTCAAAATGCAGCACATTCACAATTGAAATTTGCCATAAATCAACACCAGGCAACATTTTTGGGCGTTAAGATTTCACCAGAAATCCCAAATGAGCTCCAATTTAAGCAACCAAAGTACTCAAGTCCACTTCAAGTAAATATTTTATCCCAAGTAAAAAAAAGAGCTCTCCTTTTGCGCGCATTATCTGCATTTAATCTGTCTCGCAGTCAAATGTGTTCCACATTTCTTGGAAATGTCTCGTTCAAACTCATCACTTCAGCAACAAATCTCTCTTTTGGCCTCTTGATGCGAATTTCGGATGAAGCAATTATTTTCCTCTTATTTCGCTGATACTCGCCATGGACCGATCTGCGCTCTCACCCTAATGACTTCATGAGCCAACATAAAAAGAAAACGTCAATTTTCATTTTATATTCAAATAAACAAACAAACGATGTGATGTGGGAGCCATTCGAAAAGATCATTAAAATTGATTCACCGCTGCTGTCCCTTTTTGGGTGTGTGAGCCCTAAAAGAAAAAAACAAAGGCACAGCCTTCCCGGAGAGATCCTTTTTTGCATACATCAGCGAAAATTTTTGACAATGTCTCCTTCGGACACGCGGTCCGCAAAGTCAACATTATTCGGCAAAATGTGATTTTTTTTTGTTGCCCTTTTCTGCCAAATTTCACCAACCGACAGCCGAACAATGCATTTCGGACGAGGAACACAATATTTAAATTTTCATCCTGTCCTTCAAAAGTGCAGATTTTGGGTTTCCAAATCATTGAACTGATGGCTGGCGTTCTGAGAGAATGGCCACTTCAAGTCCATCTCGTACAATTGATTTTGCGATGCAAAAGAAACGCGACTTTGAAAATGAAAAATACAAAAAAAAAAAAAAAAAAAAAACAATCTCTTTGTGTGTGTGTTTTTTTTTTTTGGGAATTTCTTCATCTCATTTGTGTGTGCAAGCAAAGGACCTAACCAACGCAACGCAACTTTGGGAAGCAATTTATTTGACGAAACACAAAATTGCGGAAAATAAACGAATTTTTGTCGGTTTTTGATTTCTTTTCGCACAAAGCGAAAAAAAACAACAACAGAATCTAGAGAGAGGACCATGAAAGAATTGGATTGAGAAATGCGACCGAAATTGGTGGCGGCAACCTCTTTTACACGGTCAGAACGAGTAGCTCTCGGTTTCAGCGCTTACCAACCATATCACGATCAATCAATGGCATAACAGATGAAATGTCCTTTTTTGCTGCTGCGCAGTTCGATGAAAAATATCTTCTGTTGTGTTGGACGCGAGAGATATGTATACCGAAAGAAAAATGGCGAAATAATTCAATTTTTGCTTAACAAACACTGAGATGTGAGATGCAGAGAGGAGATCTTTTTTTTTTGTTGGTCAAATCTAAGGGATGCATGGCGTTTTGCCAGAATTTTATGCGTGGCGAATTGGGCTCGGTTTCGGTGTATCACATTTAAATTAGCAGTGGGATTTGCTTATGTGCGCGCAGTTAATAGTGCAGACCGGGATGTTGTCGTGCACAAAATTGGCGTCAACTGACATCCTGACAAGGAGAGGCCCGTTGCACATTTTGGGCAGGCAATTGTTCGGCAAATTCAAATGAGCAATTAGGCGGAACTGAATTCGCCATTAGAATTGGACATTTTTTTTTTTTGTTGGTGGGATTTTTAGAGAAAATGTGATTTTGAAGATGAACAAAGGGATGCTGGGGAGTTTTAAGAACGATTTATGATTACTATCGAAGTAAATGAATAGTCCAGGAAAAGCCACCTTAAATGTCCACCGCCAGTTCATTAATTAGTTCGACATTTACAACTTTCTATATCTTTACAACAAATCTGGCTACCAGCTCGTAAAAATTTGAACCGTTTCGATGCAATTTACGATGACCAGCCAAATCTATATGCTATGCAAATGCTAAAACTCACTATTTCTATTTAGAGAGAGAGAGAAAAAACAAACCAGTGACGGTAATCGTAAAGTATCTTTTCTTATTTCCACCCATTTATGATAATTTTGCGCGCGCGCACTTACCTGAATCGCTGCTCGATGCCATCACCGAACCGACCACTGTCCCTCGGGGTACATCCTCCTTCACGTAATAGTTATAGCGTGGCTTCTCGAAAATCGGCGGCCTCTGTGTCGAATCAATTATGCTAATGAAAATCACAGCATCTTGTGAAGTTCTCAGGCCACCACCATCACTTGCAGAAATATTCAACATGTGAATGGGCTGAGTGCGTATCGACAGCATATTGGGACGATTAATGAATATCTCGCCGGTAACACGATCTATGCGAAAGATGCCAGCCTCATTACCGGCCACAATGCGATAAGACACTGTACCGAAGCGACCCGAATCCGGATCTGTGGCCACCACCGATACTACTGGTGTTGCAGTGGCCGTCGACCCTGTCGATGATTCACGCAGTGACACATTGTATTCGCGTGGATAAAAAACAGGACGATTGTCATTGACATCGGTTAGTTGAATCTTCACCATGGCTGTTGTGCTGAGACCACCTGCAAAGAAGACGACACGTTGAAAGTTTACCCATATATATGGTAATTTCGACAAAGGAATTTCACTAAACACATAGATACATGGTACACCAGTCATATCTGATGCGGACAGACAGGTGGGATGTGAAGATGTGCATACAAAGTACGAATATACGAATACATACCTCTATCAGTTGCGATGACGGGAAACTCATAGGCACTGCGCTTCTCATAGTCCAGGTCACCAGAAATGCATATCTCGCCGGATGCGGGGCGTACTTCGAATTCGGTTAGCTGCTTGATGCCCTCACCGAGGGTATAATTAACCATTGCATTAACACCGCAATCTGGGTCACTCGCAGACACCTGTTTGTACAAAAAAAAAAAAGAAACAGATAGAAACCATTTAGAGTAAAATCTTGACGAAAATATTATATGTATCTATAGGAGCTCAGCGCGCCGACATTTCAATGCGCTCGATTAAACGCACGGCTGTGTTATTATAAGAGCTTAGGTCTAAGAGTTCATAAATGCTAAATCCAACCGCCTCCTCCTACCGTCAGTTCGTATTCAGAATGGAAATAAGTTTTGCGATCAATTAAAATTCCATAGTCAATGCTGACGGTGTGCTAGCCGGGAGGCGGTTTTTGAGTGCCTGACTTAGACGTATAGATAGATAGGTTTATGCAAAACTATGAGTACTACTGGTATAGTGTTAGATGGTTTTAACACTGTTGGTTTGGTTTTTTTTGCTTTAAATTTTCGTCAACAGCACTCCTTATAGATACGCGTATCTATTTAACAGAGCTTAAGGGTAGGGTATCTTTTAAGCGATAAAGTGTAGTTTATACATTTATTGCAGTTGGCTTTCCGTTTGTTTTTCAGTCCAGACAGACTGCGAATGACAATGAATTATATGACTGTCTCGCTTGGTCTTAGCAGATTGGTTTGTAGTTTTTCCAATAGGCAATTAATTTAATGGTGTTGCTTGGACAATAAACATTCTTTTGGGGTTTTTTGTGGATAGTTTGGCGGTGTAAACATTTTTGCTCTTATGAATTTTCGACACAATTAGCGGAGTGATTCATTGGGACAGCAATTAACTGGAGTACTTTGAGCGGATTTTTGCGTAGTCAAGTTGGATTGGTAATAAATAAATAAATTCACTTGACTGTTTTTCTCTTTCGGAAACATCACGCAATTTGAACAAAGGTCTGTTGACAACCGCCAATAGGTAAAATCAGAAAATCAGTGGATAAAATAGGACAACATTTGGCAGAAAAAACCGTCATAGGTTTGTCTATGCACAAGATTGGGAACTGTGCAAGTTCCTCCTATTAACGTATAGTTATGAAATTTCGCAATGAGAACTATCAAACGATCAGAACAGATACCAATGATCCTGCGGTTAACCCCAAAAAGACCGAACCAGGGGGCAGCACCAATATTGAAGGTCATTCGTCTTAATATCTCACTTCTCCAGGAGCCAAGTAGATACCTGTATATCTCATTCAACAACGTATTAAAATGGAAGAGGAATTCACAGGAAAAAATCAAATAAGCACTAAATGCTCTTGAGCCTGCACAAAAGGTTTCGGAAGATGTTTGGCTTAAAACCCAATATAGAGTGCACTGGTTGCACAAAGCGATTGTGTGACCAATTCTGACCTATAGCTCGGTTTTTTTTAATGGGAGGTTTCTAACGCCAAATCCTAACAATAAGGCCTAAAAAAATTACTGAACCGGTGCCGTGACATAAGAGAATGTTATATAAGGCCATATTCGAACATATGGCCCTATATGTCGCTATGCTAATGTGTCATAGGGCCATTATAGCCTTTCAAGTTATTCTCAAGGTTTTTGCCAGCCATTCTTGTTGTGTGAAAGGGATTTATCCCAAACCTCCATTTTTAAAAGAATTTGTATAACAAGCCGTGAAAAATATATGGGGGCAAATGCTACCCACCTGCAACCCCTTTGCTTGTGGTCCTTTTTGTATTTGGAATAGGTGCGAGATTGGCTGTATGCAAAGTCTAATCAGAGGGGACTTATGACATTCATGGGATTACAAGAATCCATAAGATATCACTTTCACAGTCAATTTAAATTTTCTACTGTGCCACCTCTCGCGAACGTCTGACAAACATCCGAGAGTATGACGGTCCTGAAAAAGCTTCTCAATTCAGCCGTTCGGACTCGGCATAAAATTGTAGGTCCCTTCCATTCGATCCAAAAATAAAAACTCACACAAAACGAATGGTTGTGAGAAGCTAGGCCTAGGGTGTCTACACGCCTGTTGCGCCAACTATTTATTTATTAAAAGCGGACAAGCAGACTGACTGACTGTCTGTAAACATTTCTTAAAGACGAATATTGGAAGCACAAGTCTAGAAGAACTATTTATCAGTCAGTAATATCGGCTGGCAGGGAACCCCAGCATTGTCCAGGTGGAGATTTACTCCGTTATAAGAAAGCATAAATGCAAGACAAGTCCAAAGCTAATATTGAAGGTATTTGTATGCGAATTTATGATTAGGGAAAGACTTCGAAGATAAGTCCAGTTTTTTGGTATACTAGGGAGGGTCTGATGGCTGATCTCAGCCCCCTTCAGGGCCAAATTTAAGTACGTCACACAACTTGTTCTCACTATCAACACCTTACGAAAAAAAGTTACTTTCCTCGAGAAGACGTCTGATATAAGTGCCTGAATTACGACATCAAGACTGCTTTTGACGAACTTTGACACCATAACAATGGGAAGAGGAGTATATCTTTGGTTCTAAAATCGGCAAGAACAGCCTGAACGATAAAGCCCCATTTAGAGGGTCATTTCAGTTTCAGTTTCAGTTGAGCTATCAGTTAAGCTTTCAGTTAAACTGATGTTCTACAGTGCATTTAAACATCATTCTAGTATTCAGTTGAGCTTTAAATTTACTCGTGATAAGCCGAAGGTTATAAGATGAACTGAAAATTTACGGGAATTCCATCAGTTTCAGTCTCAGTTTCAGTTTCAGTTAGACGCCTCAATTTTCGCATTTAGACATCAGTTTAACTAAAAGCTTAACTGATAGCTCAACTAAAACTGAAACTGAAATGATCGTCTAAATGGGGCTTAACAGAAATCGCACTTAGAGTAATCGACGTCGGGGGAAAGTTATTAGACGTCATCTCACACCTCATATCAAATACATAGGACGAGTGGCAAACCTATCAAAGTGCTGCCAAAAGTGCCACCTCAATGTTCTGGGTTTCACTATATGCGACCACAACGAAACTCCGGCATATTTGGTCAAAAACATGGTTTATCAATCAATGATACAGACCACATCTTTTTGATTATCAATGACTTAAATATTACCTCAAGGTACATGTGCGGTAGGGCACGATATGAAATTTCGATTTTATTCAAAAGTTCTCTCACAACTTGAACAAACTTCAATATGTAAGTTCATATCATGAACATGTCGAGAATGATTACCTTTACAACTTTTTGGTTTGTTAAAAACCCCATTTTGTTGAAAAAGTTTTGGAAAATATTCATTTTAAAGGTAATACAGAGGTTAACGCGAACTCGCAATAAACGAGAAAGTTTAGTACAACCTAGTTTATAGTACTCTCTTATCCATCGATTATTTTTAGTGTCACAATGGCGAAAATTTCCATAAATATATTGAAGCTGAAGGTTAAACATTATCATTGGTGAGGCCTAATGTGTCTTTCTAGGAAACAGTTTTTAAACTTTATCTTTAATATTTCATAGGTCACAATAAGTTATATTTATATGGAAAATGTCGACATTGTGACTTCGTAAAAGTAAGCCTGGCCCTGGACATTAAAAAGGATTGTTAGTACCGCGCAATGTTTGTAGATCTGTAATGTAAAGACTCAAAATTACTCGACCGATTTCCTTGAAAATTTGGTCAAAAAAGACGTTCTTAACACTTTTTCTTTCATAGTACCCCATAAAAAAAAATCCATCCATTAGGTCGGAAGATCTAGTCTTTTTTGACCATTTTTGTCGGACAAAAAATGGCTTTTACTACAACTTCTGTTAATCGTATTTTTTTATGAAATTTGTATCCTAGAGAAATTTAACAAAAAAATGTAAATGTAAATGTAAATTTACTAAGTAAACATTTTGAAAAAAAGTCATTTTAAGTACAAAATTTAAAGAAGAAATTTTTAATAATTTTGATTTTAAGCCATAACTTTTTTGACTCCCTCTTCACCTAAGGCCTTGAGCATTTCTGGCTGGATTTCATCCACTCCGGTAGATTTGCCAGCTTTTAGCGATTTGATCGCAAAAGTGACTTCCTCTACCGTGGGGGAGGGTCCACTTGAGCAACCTACACCCGCGACCCACTTAATGGACAAGCGGATCATTGAAAATGAAATGAAATGAAAAAAAGAAGCCATCATTTTAGCTGCACAGAGGTATCCGAAGTGAACTTGTATGCGCTACTAAATTGTCCTTTCAAAATGTACAAACGAATATTTGTACCTACTTATATAAGTGGTAGCACCTCCAAATTAGAGTTCACCTACTTTGAAGGGCTATAACGGGAAATATGAAGAGAATAACATTTTTTGTATGGCGGAACTTCAGGAATCCTCGCTTTAAGGATTATACCGCTTAACTGGGACACCCGTATAAGTGTCGAAGTTCTTGTTCAATATTGAAACTGGGGAAAGCTGTAATCAGTGTATTTTAAAATACGATCTAGATTTTTTTTTGGAGTAGACAAGCAGTGTTGTTCCTCTACATGTCGACTTTAATTGTCTACTTTTCAACGTAGACAATTGCGTCAACAATGTCGACAATGTCGAAAATGTCAACAATATGTCGACAATGTCATCAATACCTTTCAGATCTGTCAATCTGTCATTTATCTGTAAACTTCAATCGAGAAAGTACACGCTTTTAAGAATTAATTGAGAATTTCTTTTCTGAAAAATTAAAACCCTGTGTATCATAAATATAAAACTTTAAATATGTCCGGTCGACCAAAAAACAAGGCTTTTGAGGAGCTAGGTTTTATTTTGGTGAAAACAAACAACAAATACTCAGCACATTGCACAGTTTGCAGGAAAAATCTTCAAAATACTGCTGAAACCCGTCTTCGGAGACACAGGTAAATAATAGTGTATTTTAATTTCCATTGATTTACCAAAATATATTGTTTTAATTATCTGTATTTTGCAATAGGAATGGTTGTAAGGCATCAACTGCGACATCTGAATCGGAAGATGTCTCAATGATTATTTTGATAGATGGTGACAACGACCAGAGCTCCGACCAATATAACTCTGAAAACGCGGTAAAAAGCTGATGTTTTTTTTAATATAAAATTAATGACCAACACAAACTATTCTTTTAGATGTCTGTTTCTGTTACAAATATTGATGAAGGTGACAATCAGAACGCAATGGTTATCAATACTCTTGTGAGTATTTTCTGGTATAATACATTTTAGTTTGAATTAATTCTAAATTTGTACCTAAAGGAAGAAGACCCATTGAGAAGTAATTCAATTCAAGCATTATCAACAGCTCCAAGAACGCTTTCGGTTGGGGAGTTTTCAAGCGAAACCCAGTCCCAAGTCGCTTCAACATCAAGTTCATCAATTTCATTAAACTCCAAAAGTTGCAGTTCGTCATCATTGCCGTTATTGCCTTTACCTACAGCAACGTTTAAAGCAAACGTACAACGTTCAAAACGATTTTCTGCCCCATCGAACACTGTTGCAAGATTTATAGACAAGGTATCGGAAAAAGAAGAAGACGAGTTAAATGAAGCCTTGGGTAAACTGGTTTTTGGGTGCAATATCCCCCTTCGAGTTGTTGACTCACTTCATTTTAAGAATTTTATGAAAAAAATTCGACCTGCCTATGCAGATAAACTTCCCGGTCGTAAGAAACTTTCTACAACGCTTTTGGATAAAGCCTATGACAAATGTATTTCTTCAGTTAAGACGTCTCTTAGCTCGGAATCTGTTTTGTTGATTGACGGTTGGAAGAATTCTTCAAGCAACAGCAAGACGGTGGTCACAATGCTCCATAATGCTGAAGGAGACCAGGCATTTCTCCAGGCTTGGGACCTAACTGGAGAATCTGAGACAGCAGAAAAGCTCACAAACATCCTTGCAGAATCTGTTGACATTGCGAAACAAGTCTACTCAACTCAAGTCTACGCTGTTGTGTCCGATAATGCCAGTACTATGAAGAAAATGGGAAGAAATTCGGAACATTTTATATGGCACAGCACTTGCAGTAGCCATATTGGGAATTTATTGGCAAAAGATTTGATCGACAAAAATCTCAATGGTAAAGTTGCTTTGGTTTTAAAAGAATATAAGCAAGCTGATTTCGAAAAAATGATAGTTGATAGAGGTGGCACAAGGATTAAACTGCCTTGTGAAACAAGATGGTGCTCATACCGTGACTCCTACAATTGCTTGGTCAAAAATTATGACATCATGAAAATTGTCGCAGCGGAATCAACATTTAAAAAAAATAAACAGAGTGTAGCTTCATTGATTTTTGATGAACAGTTCATAGATGATGTTAAGAGCTATATTGAGCTTTTTGATCCAATCTGCAATTTGATAAATAGGTGTCAAGCGGTTGATTGCTCTGCAGGAGAAGCAGTTAATCTCTGGTTGAACTTAAAACTCCCAGATAGATTCAATGCAAGGCATGAAACATCCTTAAAATCGCGTGTGGATATGGCTCTAAACAAATATGCCCTTTCAGCATATTATTTGCACCCCCACTTTGATAATAGCAAGCTTACAACCAGTCAATACGAAGTCGTGTGCCAGTTTTTGTTTAAGTATCTCAACAGTGATGGCATTGAAGATTGGGATTGTTTTAATAGAAAAATTAACTTTTTTAAAATTCTTTACGAAAAGCAAATAAAGAAGCCTATAGTTTTTTGGAACATGGCAGCAATTAAACACCCAAATCTGGCAAATCTAGCGAACAAACTTCTCCAAATTCCTGCTTCTTCGGCTCAGATTGAGAGAGTTTTTTCAAGCTGGTCGCATGTGCATTCTATGCCGAGAAATCGTTTAACATTTGAACGATCTAAAAAGCTTCTTCATGTATACTATTCACTTCGAATTGAAGATGGTCAATATGACTTTTCCGATGAAGATGAATTTGAATAAGTTCTCATTGGCAATTCTTCTAAAATAATGAAGTTTGACATTAAGCTTATTAAAAATTAATATAAAGTTGTTCTGTTTTGTTTTTTGAAATAATAATATAGATGGATGTGAATATGTTTTGAGCTGAACTTTTTTTTTGTTAAACGTCATATTTTGTTTTGTTTTTAAATAAATACATACGATATTGAATTAAAAGTTTGTATACAAAACTTGCTACTGTTTTAATGATTTATTAGGAATTTTTACAGGAAAAATTAAGAAAAAAAATTGTTTTAATAATTATCTACATTGTCTACATTGTTAACATGGACATGTCGACAATTGTGAATTGTTTACGTTGAGTTGTCTACACGTAGACAATCGTGTAGTCTACATTCTTAGTCTACATGGCACAACACTGTAGACAAGTGACCAGTTTTGCGAATAATTCATAAACCAATTGCTTTTATGCGAATGGCCACAGTTGCTGACGTCTTGTTTGCTATAGATATCTAGCGTTAGCATGTGGAACAATATTTCCATAGCCGTAGCAGGGTTGGTTCTAAGGGTTCGAACCAATGATAGTCTTATTAAGCACAGACCCCTAGATGGCAACGTCATATGTATGTAAATATAGGTCTAATGACGGATGCATACAGCCGATATGTGAGGCAGAAGTGCCAATTTTCTTTCAATAACTTTTTGCAGCAGTATACAGAGCCGTGGTGGCTTTCTGAACTCTCTGCAGGGTATTGGGTTTTTAGCTAAGTAAAGATTGAGGTATTGGTCATCTAGTTGGTTTTGGACTTATATGCATTTAGGGTTCTGGTGGTTATGTAAAAGTTTCGTGTGTTCAGTTAGTCTATGTACAAATCGCGTACCCACTTTGTATTGGAGTTTGACCCTTTGGGTGCATCTGGCAAGACGACAGGTGAAACGGGTGAATTTTAAAGCGGTTGGTTTTTAAAATTGAAACAAAACAATGAGAATTTGCAAAATTGAGTAAAATATTTATTAGGATCGATAAATCGATTCTTGGCATTTACTTTTTGAATATTATTTCCTGTAAATGTTGACCGCGACTATGCACCAAGTGATACATCCGCAATGTCCAATTTTGGCATACTTTTTCCAACATATCGACTGGTATCTCACTAATAACACGATTTATGTTGTCTTTTAAGGCCGCAATAGTTGCTGGCTTATTGGTATAGACGAGAGACTTCACATATTCATTCAAAAAAATCCAGTGGCACGGTCTAAGCGGCAAATTTATAGGTCAAAAACTTGAGATGAATTCTTCGAAAAAAAGCGTATCTTCTTCGAGCACAAAATGTTCGACGTTCGCCTGGCTTCAGTTCTTGCACCAGCTGTGTTTTTTTTTTGGTTTTAGACCAAGATCCTTTTGTAAAATGTTACACGTAGAACACATACGCAATTCCCGCAAACGGCGCCGGATGGACATTTCACGGTCTTCATTAACACTGGTTGATACGGCAGCAATATTCTCCTCTCTACGCACTCTATGCAATCGAGTCGGTGGTTTAATGTGAAATAAAATTAAATTAGTGCGAAATTTGGTCACAATGGCTTGAATAGCTTGTTCAGTAGAACGATTACGACGACCTTAACACATTTTCTTCACTGAGCATGATTTTTGGTAATACAATTCAATAATTTGCAAACGTTGTTCGGGCGTAAGTTTATCCATGGTGAAATGGCAATGCTAACTGAACATTTTTTACTTTGACACGTGTCACGAATCACTCGTGAACTGTCAAAAACTTAGGCTTAAAAACCAAACAGCAAAAAAAAATCACCCTTATAGGAAAAAATCCCTTAATCAGGGAAAAAAGTAGGAAGTGGTTACATCAATTAATTCAAATGTCAAGTTTCGTCAACATTTTGATATCTTCTGACAAGTCCCAGCATTCAAAATGTCTTGGATCTTCATTCCTGTTTAAAAATATAACGCGTTCTGAGTATGCAGACTCCGTTAAGCTATCCTTAATAATTGGGCATTCCGCATGACATATAACTACAGAATATATTTGCTATTAAACTTTAATTGTGTTAAAGTTGACTAATGAATGATTGCCACGCCCACTATTTAAAACCATATGAATTTTAGCTCTTCTACGAAATCACAGACTCTACTAGCAACCGATAAGATCTATGCGGAGGTGCGGCCCCAAATATATGGCATGACTAAGTGCCTACTCGTATATGGCGAACATCACTTTTTTCCTACACAAGCAGTTTCTTTGACAAAATAACTTTATTAAACAAAATCTGTAGATACATCAGCGCAACATACAACTTCTCGGATCAATTTGATGGATGGAGTGTCAAAAGTACCAATGTATCTAATGGGCCACGAAATGCGTATAATCCCCGAGGTCGCAATTATTCTCTTTAACATTTTATCGACTTATTAACACACAACAGGAAGTAATTTGTACAATACCCTGCAAGCATATTATACACACAATTTATAATGGAAACCGCAGATCTAATAAAAATCCAAGTATCTTCATTATTCGTTCAAGAAAACGACCATACACAGTCTCATTTAGCAATGACATTAAAGAACAAAAAAGATGTATCTGCGCTCGCGCATTATAAACCATTACCATGACCAATTCAACCAAATGCCATAAGGGCATGTAAAAATCAACCATTTAATGCTTAATAACATTGGCCAAGTCGAACAGACTCAGCGCGGCAATCAGAGGCAATTATTCCCGCAAAAAATAAAAAATAAACAGAAAAAAACCTGCCAAACTCTACCCAGCGAATTGAACAACAATATACGGCGAATACCACGGATAATGTTGCTGCAATATGGACCTTGGCAGCACAAAAAATGAAGTTGTCAAAATTATAATTTGGTCGGGCTACACATTGAAAAGTGGGTTCATGAGCGCTGCGGCTTCTGAGGTCCATCCCATGGTGTACCTGTACATTTAAATATTTTTTTTTCTTTCTTTCGGTTTTGGCCACAAACAAATCCACACTTACCACAACCTGCCGGCCGTCCTAATGTGCGAATAATTTCTCATTCTTTATTCTTTCGCGCAGATTTACTTCAGACCATGATAATGATGATGATAGTGGTGGTGGTGATGGTGGTACCGCGCCGAGGTAATTTGCATCTCTGACCGCAATGAACTTAGCACCTGACCGAGTACACAGTGGGGCAGTTTTTTTTTTTTGTAAGCATTTTTTGAGTAATATTTTTGACTTTTATTATGCAATTGACCACCCGCACAAATTGATTTGATGCAACGTTGTGCGCCGGTAGAAGAATATCGAAAAATTTCGATTGCAATTTGAGAGTAGCATCGTCAGCTCTCCTTATCCTTAATCCAATTAAAATAAATCACTTCTGTCCCGAAAAGAGACAGAAAGCAGAGAGAGAGAGAGAGAGAGATTCTTGTGTATATAGTATATCCCTTAAAGCATATGTGCGCTCATTTTTATCCGCTTAGCCTGGAATGTAATTTACTGGTTGAGTATATATGCATTGCTAGGGGGGCTTCACATTATACAACGGGGGCCACATCATTCAAATTTCGGGGATTAATTTGTGGTCGTTAAGGATGGGCTTATGGTTGAATAAGAATGCAATAAAAAAAAAAAGAAAACAGTAAACGTATTCCGAGAGAAAAGATGAATTGACATGAGGAGGGATTTTGTTCCAGTTAAGTGCTTGTGTCGGACAGAGCTTTAAAGACAAAAAGAAGGAAACAAATTTAGTCGTTAAGGACCAACTCGTTGAGCACTCAATTTGCAAAGTCGCCTCAAATGACAAGCGTACTTATGTTAAGTTTCGATTGAAGGCTGCATTTTCTGGAAACGATTAGTATTCGGAAAGTCGCCTCTTCTGAGACTGGATCTTAATGTGCCTTTTTGCACCGATCAGCGGTTACATCCTTCAGAAGTGGTTGCACTCCCAAAAGCGGTATTAATTTTGATTTACCTGAAAGCCGGCGACTGTAGGCTAAAAGACAATTAGATTAGGTTTTGGGATGTTTATTTCTTGAAATAGGTAAACTTGTTGAGGATTCTATTTAAAATTTAAGAGCTTGGTAATTTTTCTCAGGGGGATTCCAAACAGATTTGAGATCCTTAAAATTGCTACCTTATCGGTGGTCTTTTAAAAAAGCTCAAAGTCCTATTCGGCTGTTGGGTGAGTGTAATTTTTGATTCGGATATTGCATTCCAGGACCAATCGAAAATTCTCGACACAAACCTTCTTAAAGTAATCAAAAACCTCCAAATGATGGATCTGAACCAAATAAAGAATAGAAAACGAGGAAGGTCACGTGAATCTGAGTACTGGTTAAGTTCATTTGAGTCTTCTTTCAAATTCACTCATTAAATCATTGAGTTCAGAGTAGTTCGCAGTTTAGTTCACAGTTCAGGATTTAAATATAAAAGTCTCCCTCTCCCCTTACCATAGCCGAAAGTTTTGAGTCAAAACCGTGAGCCAAAATAAGCTAATGTTGTCGGGACCTTTGGAATAGTTCGCTGAAAGTTCAGTGAGTTCAGTTAGTTCAACATTTAGAGAAACACTAACAAAAACGTTAAATCGAAATATCGAAACACTGGACCCAAAATAACTTTTTAAAACTGAATCAGTTCATTTAGTTCATTTAGTTCAACTGCTAGAGATAGTTTCAAGTATTGGTATAGACTTCCACTTAACAATGCACGTACAATGAAATGTTGTAGATCGCTGATCAAATTGTATTCACTCTATAGTTCAATTGTTTAGTTTGATGGCTTATAGAAGAAACAAAGTGCAGCAGAGTTTGCCCAACATTTTGATATCTTTACACGTTCCATTTGGGCTTAGATGATGTCAAAATCTGACCCGTAATCCAGTCGTTTCGAACATCTTTGTAAGATCGAAATTTAGCCCCTCTATTTATTACAAGGATTTTAAAATGATGATGACGAAGATCGAATTTATAAAGCTTCAAGTAATCGTTATGTGATGATTGGCTGATGAAGTAGATCTGTGTCTTAAATACAAAGTCCACAAGTTACTTACTTACTTACTTACGGTGGCGCTACAGTCCGGTGTAGACCTGCGCCTGAACTAAAAAGCGTCTCCAATTGTCACGATCTTTGGCCATCTGTCTCTAGTTTAGCACACTAAGTTGGTTTCACGTGCGTGCACCACCTAAATCGCGGTTTATTTCTACTGCGCCGTATTTCAGGTGTGAATTCGACGATCTTCTGGGACAGATCATTCGCGTCTACATGACCCAGCCACATCAGTCGTTGAACATTGACTCTTCTGCCTTGGACGATGTCGTTGTACAGCCCGTAGGTACTGTTTGTCGTTGCATCCCCTCCTCCATTCACCATTAATGCAGACCAATTTTGCATTAAGCTATCATTCAAATGCATCATTGAACATTTTGTTTTACGATTTTAAGACGATTAATCAAACAATATTGGCTTTAGTTGGTATCAAAATATGAAGGTAATCAATTGTGAAATTTTTTTAACTACTACTTAACTACTTAATACTACTAACTACTTAATTCTGACTAAAATTTATCTTTAAATTAAATTTTATTATTTCACTGATCGAAATCGATTTCAATGAACAGCTGATTCTCGTTACTCCAATTTGGAACCCAATCGTTTCACTGATGTGTTCGATTCTCTTCCTATTCTCAACTGTCAGTTTTGCTTTCAATGATCAACAAAACCTAGACTCGTTTGTTTAAAAGTCACTGACAGGTTCTTTCACTGACAGGAATTTTTCAATGATTGCTATAACCGACTTGTCAAAAAAATTAAACCACCATTCCACCGATTTGTCCCAATGATGCATTTCAATGATAGCTATAACTAGGGCCTAAAGCAGACTTTTCGATCTGCGCGTTCGTCAATTTATGTCAATGGCTCAGAGGATAGAGACTTTAGGATTTTAAAAATATACAAATTACACCTCAAAGTATTTGTTTAATTGTCTTGAGAAAGCATAATGCATTTATACATTTGAATTTACGATTACAATTACTTCGTTGTGGCTTATGTTTCGAGCAGTATATTACATGAAGTCGATTATCTACTTTTATGATGTCTTAAGAAAATTGGGAAAAAGATAACTTAAACGTCAATTCCAAAAAGAGCACCATATTTGCTTTCACAAAAAGGTGAAGTCGAGAAAAAAATTAAAAAAAAGTAACTCTGGCTCGGTAGAACTATAGAGTCTTCGAGAAGTCAGGTACCTGAACCTAACTCTAGACGAAAAACGCTTTTATACCATTAACGCGACGAAAACCATAGACAAAGCAGGAGTCTAATTGAGGTACAAATCTCCAAGTTATGTTGCCACAGCCACAAAAAGACCAATTATCACATATAATGCAATATCAACACGGTAGCGTAAAAGGCGGCGGAAGACAAGACTCAATAAACTTCAAAGACTAGCTTATGTCTAAACTAGGACCACAATGAGAATAACTCTTTCTGAATTTTTGAAAGTCCACTTTTACCCATCCTTACGATAACCCCAACGTAGTACAGATATTACGCAAAGATGAACTACTTGGGATCACCATAACGCAATACCTAAATTCAATTTCAGGCAAAACTTCAATGTCACAATTTCAGATCATCGAAAATAGGAAGCCCAGATTTGCTAGCGATTCTCATTGTCACAGATGGATCGAAAACTAAAGAAGGAGTTGGGGTTAGATTAGAGCCTTTACCGGCCCTGGCACTGCAGCCTCTCTAAGGGAGCCTATTGTGCCATCCCTAGTAGGGTCCTAGAGCCATCATTTTACTCCGGAGACAGGCAAGAAGACAAGTATCTTCTCTGGGGGTAATTCAGCAAGATTTGCAGAGGTAATGATTTCTTCTAATGTATTCCCTGAAGCATCTCTTACTGACACCGCAGAAGGGTCCAGGTCCTGTCCCCTGTGGGCTTGAATCCAGTTTAGGATGACAAGGTTTTTCCTTGATAGTTCGTAGATGGCCATGTAAGTTTCTAGAACCAGCTTAAATTTTATAACAGATGAGTTCAGATCTTTAAGAGCAGCTTGACTGAGAAGATAAATATGGTTTTACCACTTGTGTTAGAACATAGAATTTATTCTAGCACAGTGATTGATGGCAAGGACTTCAGCCTGGAATATGGACGAGAATCTGCCTAGGCTGACTGAGAAGTTCGCTTGAGATGATTCTCCAAAAATGTCAGATCCAGTCCCTGAATCCATCTTGGAACCGTCCGCGTACCAGACTAGATCAAGTCGCGATGGATTGGGTTTGTATTTTTCCCATTCTTCCCTTGGCGGGATGATGATAGATAAGTTTTTATGAAAGCCATATTGCGGTAACATATGTCGTCTAGAAACATGCTGAATGCTCTTTCAGGCTCCATAGTGTCAATTAAAGACAGGTGACCTCCTTGATAGGAATAGGGGTCGATATTATTCGAATGGAATAGACGATGAATGCTTAGTCTTGCTTCCATTTGAATGCGTACTTGAATAGGTAATAAGCCTTGGATGACATTCAGTGCAATGGTCGGTGTGGAGCGTTGACAGCCCGTCATGCAGTTTCCGGCTATACGTTGAATCCGTTCTAGCTTTTTGACTGTAGTGACTTCGTTAGACTTTGTCCATCAGACCACGGCAGCGTAGGTGATCGCTGGTTTTACCACAAGCGAATATAGCCAATACATCATCCGGGGTCTTATACCCCAATTGTTACCGCAGACGGCAGATCCAAAGAGATCTGGTGGCTCTGTTTGCGATGCGTTCTATTTGTGGATTCCATGATAGTTTACTGTCAAGGATGATTCCCAGATATTTGGCTTCCCGTTGGAGTTGGGGTTGGGGCTTGAGCTATACGCTAGCGTGGACTAGCGGAAGTCTCTGCAATAGGTCAATGTCTCAGAAAAACAATAAACGTATCTAATCTCTTAAACAGAACATTAATATTGTCTCTGAGAGTAAAACTGAAGTTATAGCCATTAAAAACTGCAATGAAATGACATTAAAACTAATATGAGACTGCCTGTTATTCACATCGTTACCCCTCACACCATATCCGTTCGATCCCCCTGCGCCACCTCTCGCGAACGTCTGACAAACATCCGAGAGTATGAAAAAGGTTCTCAATTCAGCCGTTCGGACTCGGCATAAAATTGTAGGTCCCTTCCATTCCCAAAAATAGAAACTCACACAAACGAATGGTAGTGAGAAGCTAAACCTAGGGTGTCTACCCGCCTGTTGCGCCACGTATTTATTTATTTATTCAACTCACACCATCATAGCAATGTGATTGATTACAAAATGTTTCGTCTAAAATTTCAAATCAACCACCGCCAGCGGTCCATTTTTTTACTGTCAACAAGCTTAGCCACCATTTGCGAATATTTCAAATAATCAGAAAACCTAATACCCATCCAACAAACTAATTCACTGGCAATTTTCCTCAAATCATCTTTGCTAATATAAAATATCTAATCGGGTGGACAGAAGTTGCATAACAACATCTGCATCCCACCAGGAATATCGCTCAAAGGCCGATTTCCATTTAATATTCGCCAACTCCACTTTATATAGTTTTGTTGGCCTTTTTTGCGATTGCTCAATATACCCTACATCCCATTCGGATATTCTAATCTTCCTCAATGCCGATGAAAGAACCTAGATGGCTAGATGTGCGTTAGCCATATACACCAAAACTATAGCAACCCTGTAGAAAGGTACGGTTGGTATACTGAAAGACCGCTCATTTCACACCTTTCCTTTTGATTAGTCAGTGGTTTGATTTATTTTGACATCTTATCAATTCCGTCGAAGAATTTATTGCATTTACCTTGCCCAACAGTAAGTATGTGTGTTCGCTTTTGCTAAAAAAAGAAATTAAAAAAAAATCTAAAGAGGAAGTCCTCCATAAGATTGAAAACAATCTTAAAAAAAAAAGGTACGAAGATGAGAAAAAAGTCTTCAATTAGAAGAACACTCTCTTGATGAAGAAGTTAAAAGTGTCTATGTATTTGAACTGTTTTTCCCTACCTGGCCTGTCGCGAGGAACCGCCATATGCCAGCCACGGAGTATGAATGTACTTGCGTAGATGTTGGCTATCATTACCGTATAAATTCTAAAAATATTATCTGGATTGATATTTGATTTATGATCAACGAGTGGGTAATGAATTTAGGTATAAACAATTTTTTTGCGCTCCTCTCTCTCTCTCTCTATTTAGTTGCACATTATCCAAAGAAGTTTACGGTTATGTTCGCCATGCTCGCTTTTGTGAACTGCGATTGCGAGGACGTTGGTTTATAATTTTTGTTGTTGCTGTCTTTATGGTCCCGCAGATGCCCGTATGGAGTTGACATTTTGTGTTAGTTTTAATTTATGTATTTAAGTGCAAAAATAAAGAGAGAATGATTAGATGAACGGAACTGTGAGTATTATGTGTATATTGGTAAACAAAAGAGTTGGGGTGCAAACTGGATTTCATAAATGGATTTGAATACATTTCTCCGCAAAATGTGACCCAAATAATATCATATTCAACGTAATATAAACCCGGCAATTGTAGATGAAAAATGCGTCAATTACTCTGCCACAAATTTCGGTCTAAAGTGACCTAGTAAATTCAGTGGTGGCAGTGGTGGATAAAATTGTTAGGTTCAAGGGAGTAATTGCCTAATTACATTACTGCCGAAGTACCCCAAGATATTATATATATTGTGTAGTCCTACTTCTGCAAGTTTATTCAGAATAGAATAGGCCCATTATTACGTACCTATTGGGACATCTTCTGAATGATCTTGTACGAATAATGACAACTAACCTCAAGAACCTATAGGAAATCGCCATTATCGGTTAGTGTTTAACGACGATGAGATGTGCTAAGAAAGGCAGCTTTAAAACTAACCCCGCTCCTATAAAGGAATCTCCGATAGAGACGGGTAGATTTTGATATTTCATGGCGGCCATACTGTTTTATTTGTTGCGTTAGGTTAGGTTAAAAAGGGGTATGAGATGTCTCATACGGCATTAAGCACCATAAGGGCCCATCGCGATCCCCGGGGGAACCAATTGCAGTGACCTACAATGGAAAAACACCTAAACACTTGCCCTTGATAAAGCCCCAATTTCCCTGCAAAAACCAAGTAGTCCCTTATAGTTGGTACATATTGTCTATCTCCTCTAAATGTTGGAAGAAGTACCTGCCGAGAAATTTCCTTTTACTGCGACATATTGCCTCACATTCGCACAGTATATGTGTTATGTCCTCTTCGGCTTGCAGGTCATTGCAGAATCTGCAAGTGTCCGAGTCTGCTAGCCCTAGTCTTCTTGCATGTTTTCTAAGAAGACAGTGCCCTGATAATATGCCGA
This sequence comes from Cheilosia soror, assembly GCA_949372485.1. NCBI lineage: Eukaryota > Metazoa > Arthropoda > Insecta > Diptera > Syrphidae > Cheilosia > Cheilosia soror. The sequence continues at coordinate 138,921,347 of OX443561.1, read as the reverse complement.
TCACTGTCCTGAGCTGTTCCCTGCCTAGTTTGAGGATTTTCCTAGATCTTTTACGGTCGTATTGCGGCCAAAGTGCCTTAGATACTGCGTGACCGGTGGGGCCTGCCCACCTCCGGTCGGCTTCCTTATTTATTTTATTCCTAATAACGCTTTTTATGATGCAAGGAGGTGGTTTAATATCCACATCTCCTCCGTCTTGCAATTCCCCGCCTCTGCTCGCCAGCTCATTTCCAGCTTGCTCATTTCCAGCTATACCGCAGTATCCTGGTACCCAGCACAGTCTCACTCGATTTTGACTGCATAATGCCTTAAGCATTGTGCGACAGGTCAGAATTGATGTTTGTAGATTCCAGTGTCTGTCCTTGAGTGCAGCTTGGCTATCGATGTAGATGGCTATATCCTTTCCAGATATAGATCTCATCCGCATTAGCTCTGCCGCTTTCAAAACAGCCAGAACTTCTGATTGGAAGACACTGCTTGTATCCGGTAGTCGTATAGACACTTTTAGCTCTGGATCTACGGAGTTTTTGAGCCGTCCATGTAGACTGCTATTTCGCAATGTTTTATTACTCTATCCCTTTGCCATTTATATCTTTTCGGGTATGATACCTCGTACGGAGTGTCGAAGTCGACCCAAGGGTGAATTTCATCAGTTTGCACCTGTACGCCCGGGAGTAGCTCCGCTAGTATTGTACAGTGGCCAAAACTGCCCTCTCTAAAGTAGCCTAAGGTTGTGAGCCGTAGCGCACTACATCCCGCAAGCTGCTTTATGTGCAAGTCAAGTGGCGTAAGGTGCAGAAAGGTGTCCAGCGCTGCCGTAGGGGTGCTGCGAAGTGCACCCGTTATTGCTACGTTGGACGCTCTCTGCACCGACGCTAGTTTGCCGACTATTGTTTTCTTCTTCGTCGCCGTCCACCATACTAGGGCGCCATATGTGAGTATGGGTCTAACCACCACTGTATATAGCGACAGTGCACCATAGCAGGTTTTAGGCCCCAAGTCCTGCCTACTATTTTTTTACAGACGAAAAGAGCGTTAAGTTTGCTGGTTTTGACAAACTTCTAGCAACACATGCAAATGATTAAATTTTTTTTTCAATGGATGTTCTCTTATGGCGAAGATGCTCGCATTGCGCTCATTTCCAGAAGACTATTTAACGACTGGTAGCCAAATTCCAGTCATAAGGTTCAGTGAACAATTAGCCAACACGCGCACATGTAGAAAACGCAAGATTTACCGAAAACCCGAGCCAGACAATTTAATGACGCTCACCAAAACTCGGCCTTTAACAGAGATCGATTTTGAGTCGGGACTTCCGCCTACACATCCGTACAAGATCCAACTGACCCAATAGCTGGAGAAAACGATCACAGGCAGCGTGGAGCAGTTGAAAACGGACCCGATTTCGGGAAAAAAAAACTCCTCAGCGACGTTAATGGTGTACGTCAGCAAGATGCACTTGCGATGATGCCAATCCACACAAGGTCCACCAAGCAGCAATCCCAGATGCAAAAATTCACTGTTTGGTGTGGATTGTGGGCCGGCGGTGGTATTCCTACGACGATGGCATTGCCAACATCATATCGACGGAGATCGCTACCGATTTATGATAACCAATTTCTTTTCACCTATAAATTAGATAATATGGATGTGAACGATGGTTCCAATAGGACGGTAGTACATGCCACACAGCCGACGCCACAATGGATATTCTGCACACCGGAGTTGACCGCATGGTTTTCTTATGCAGAGGTAACATGTACTGACAACCGAGATCGTGCGATTGGACCTTAGGTCGCAGCTCTATAAAAATAAGCCGCAACTGCCTGGAGCCTGATGCCCTCAAAATCAACATAACTCGAGCCATCGATCAAATTCAGCCTTATCTATGAGCCAGAGTCGTCGAAAATTTTACTTCTGAAATGCGCATTAAACATGTCCAAACAGGGTAGCCACGGCGGCTATTTAAAGTCATACCCCATACACAAACATTAGATATTTCAATTAAACAGGAAAGTCATTGAAATCTCACGCAAAACCAGCTTTATACTAATTATTTTAAGATCAACCTAAGATCCTTATAATGGAAATACATAATATGGGATAGGTGTCAGTATTCTGCGTGAGGTGTGACACTTACTTGCCTAATTTTCATTCGCTTAATCTTTAAATTGAATCAGAATGCACAACCTTTGAAAGGCATACATATGCCCTCACTTTAGAAGGTTTAGTTTGGCCAGAGAGTTTGCGACGTGAGACCATGGCCCAAACGAATGTAACTGACATTTTTGGATCCAGTGGTAGATGAGGTTGAAGGTCGTAAAAATTGAACTGCAGATCTTTAGAACTACCCTGTAAAGGTAAAAAGCAAATCGCACTGAAATATAAAGTCTTAGCAACAATCGAACGAAGGCACATACTCCAAAATGTATGTGTTACGTAAACAAATCGATTTTTGCTGAAAGTCAAAGCGTTGACTATATCGATGAGATGTATATTAGCTGCGAATGGTAATGATATGACAAGAGAGCCAAGCCCAAATCCTATTACCTAGGACATGGATTGGATTTCTAAAATACCTTCGAGAGAACTCTTTTATCAAAGCTAGTTCCAAGTGGACCAACGAAAACTTGCCAAACATACAATTGCAATCCTTCAATTCGTCCGAATAGTTCGCGTTCACAAGTCCATCTGTACCGCTGCCATCCATCATAGAGCCTTTCCGCAATTAATCAAACATTTCACTCCCCACATATTCGAGCGTATATGACAACAACGACCACCACCAACGAGTGAGAAGCGACAGCGTGTGCAAAGACTCTTCAGTCTTCACCTATAAGACTTCACCTCGTTTCAAGTATAATCTTATCGGCACTTAAGTAGAATAAGTGGATTTCACATCCCATCAACAAAATAATCCATACACGCACACATACCCAAGGCATCCAGAAAAAAAAAACCCAACTATATCCTCTCTTCAACTAAGGACCATTAACAATCATCATCGTTCAATATATTAGGGAAAAATCTGTCTACGCACCAGCAGCCAATATAGTTATACAAAAAACAAGGAAGAACAAAAAAAAAACAAAAATAGCCCCAAAAGAAAAAAAAAAAAGATATCTTCCCCCGGAAGACGACTTATCGACCAACCGACCGACCGAGAGAATACCTACGCTGCTCCTCCAAAACAGGAACTCAAACTCGCACCGAAGAAAGAAGAAAGAACAACTCTCCTCTCGAGAGAAGATACATTTCATATGCAGCGCATTTTAAAGGCAGTTAAATGAGAGATAAAAATTTTTCGCAATAAAATACATCATCGTGCATGTATCTTAATGATTTATTGTCTTCGGTTAACATTATAGGTACAAAGCAAGGAAAAAAAAAAAAAAACGCCGAGAAGGCGAGGAAGCAACGGCCATCAACACTGGGCACACTCGGAGCAGCAGACCAACAATACCGACCAAGGGGGGGCTGCCACAGCAGAACATAAATGATAAACGGACAACGGGCAGGCGGGAGAAATACACAGAATCATACCTGCAACTTGCTTTGGAAGTTGGGTTAGGTTGGCCACCGGCCACCACACATTCCTCATCACTGCACTTCTGTTGATTTGCATCCCTTTTGAGTTGAAGAGCGAGTGCGCACGCGCATATTCCGCTCCGACTTGTTTAGAGATTTCTTGTTTTTCTCGAAATGGTGAACTTTCCCCGCGCACCATTAGAATAGGCATGCATCAGGCATCCGCAATCCCCATCACTATACATATGCGCGCCCTTCTCAGCATCAAGCCCTAACCGAAACACATAGGCGTGCGAGGGAAACTGGAAAGATCCATTGTGTGGTGTGGTAATGTGTGAACTGCGTTTTGTTAAAGGTCTATTATTTCCATGTTCAATGTCTATCCGCGCGCATATCCTATGCCTCCTCAGCCTATGGAAATCATTCGCAGAGCATGCCCTTTCGGTTGGTGGTGGTGGTGCTGCCGGCCGCTGCCGCTCAGGCAATGTTTTGAATGATTTATCAATAAAAATTTTCCAGATTATGTAAATATGCAATATCTGTAAAAGGGTATCACTGTTTGTTCGTGGATAGTCTTGCTATCAATTTTACTGTGCCTCACGTTCTTGGCCTCGGCCGGGGCTGTGCCGTAGCTGATGGTGCGATTTATACAGCCTTTGGTGTTTGCAGTTGATTGGTTCGTGTGAGCTGTAGCTGGAGCTAAATGGTAATTTTCTACAGTTGTGCTCGGGATGGTAATTTAATTCGCCAACAGAAAGAGGAGCGAAGCTCTAATCAGCAGGTGTAGTTGGGGAGTACCAACATGCCTACTCTATACTCTGTAAGGGATAAAGTCGTGAGTGCTTGCACTGTTTCATGTGAAATTTTAGTTGCTATCTTTGCGTAATATGTATATAGATGCAAGTAGATTGGATGAGTTAGAAATGTACATCAAATTGGTCCTACAAGATATGATGGGTCGTGCGATCGTATAAAGCATTCGTTTGTGTCCATGGACAGCTGATATAGAAGGGACTTTCAAAAGGATCACTTTTTGTTCTGGAAAAACTCGTCTTGTTGAAATTTCATCAATGGACATGGCTCATATCGTCATTTCTTTGGGGTGGCTGGCTCTACTAATTAATTAGCGGGAACGGAATTTTTCTCACTGTATAGGGAGTATGTTTGTTGGGCGGAGATCAGTTGGGTCAAAGAAGGTCTAAAGATTTTTATAAAGACAGTTTCAACCTTAGCAGCTTCTTCTTAAACAATTGAAGACCTTAAACAAAACCTAGCAATAGGTCGAGGAATTGGCAATCGAATAGGTCTTGAAGTGGCTAAAGAAGAACTCAAATGTTGGTCTAACAGCAGGCCGCATCTACTATAAAAAGGTCATAAGTTTGACGAATGTTCTTAAGAGCGTCGAAGGCTTGTGGATGATTGACATAAAAGTATTTTTGGATTAGATGTTGGAACCAGATTTTGTGTTGCAAAATCTTAAAATTAGGGCGCAGCAGCACTTGGCAATAGAGCTTTTGATTTACGAGCTACGTAGCTACGTTGTACTATAAAAACCAAATGATTTGTTTATCATAAGCTTAATCATTCCTCTGAATTTCCGGTTAAAGAAACATTGACGGGAATGAGAAGGCAAATAAGTTGGCGAGACATGCTGTTCGCATATCGACTTCGAATGAAGACTACCCCCTTGCGTCAATTTTACTCAAATTTGGCTTGCATATAACAAATCTAGAACACTTAATCCTTTCGTTCCTTCCATTCGTCCCAAAAATAGAAACTCACACAAAACAAATGGTTGCGAGACGCTAGGCCTTGGGTGTCACCCGGCTGTTGCGCCACCTATTTATTTTTTATTTTTAGAACACTTAATCATTTTACACACACGCGAAGCCAAGCTTGGCATCCCCACTGCCGAAGTTGGGGAGGACGCAAATGTGCAACACATTTAAGTTTCATGTTGCCACTAGAAGTTCGAAATTACTGCCCAACGAGCCATAAGAAGTTCCACATCAACCTGTCGCTTTTTCGTTTCATTGTAGGCTAGAATTATTGTCCAACCAGCATTGGAATATTCTCTTCAAAAACAGCTATTATCATTGGGGCATCCTATGGATCGTGAGATCTACGTGAGCCATGACACGAGAGAAATATTGGACACACTTGTTAACTTAACATAAGAGGAAATTGCTCAAAACCAAGTTTGTAGTAAAGAGGTTCATAGCAGACGCTACATATAGATGAAAATATTGGACAATCTAAACATCTCAAGACCGACGGCACATATTACATCGAAAAGCTCCCAACTCTACTTTATCAGTGGAAAAGATTAGAGCTAATTCCGGAGTTAGAACCCTAAGAGCTTACCACTTAATGAAGCACGCTGAAATCATCGTCTCCATATAGTCGATTATAGAGAGAATGTTATAAGGTCCTTTTTTTGCTGTCAAAAAAAATGTGTAATTTCGGTAGACAAGACTTGATAGCTATACCTACTAGATTTGATTTTGGTGAGGGCAAATATAGCCCCCATTTATTTGGCTTACTACAAGCTAAAACTAATATCTGATAAATAACTTAAAACTATCTTAAACTAAAGCTTAAGGATAAGGGGAATGGTGAACGAGATCGATTTTAAGGCGGGCAGAGCTGCGGTTGAAATCGAAAACGGAAATGTTTGAGTTAACCTTTCGCAGCATTGGTTCGTTGGAACCATATGAGGTTCGGTGGGTTGGAAGGTAAAGGAGACGAGGGCAGCGTAAATTAAGGGCATTTGTAATAGTGTTGTTAAGAGGGGCGCAATCGACGGAACTTGAGAGAAGACGATGAATGAAAAGAATGTGTGCGGCGTCCCTACGTTCCTCAGGGGAGTTCATGTTAATGAAATTTAGGCGATCTGAGTATGGAGGCAACATAAATGGATCGTTCCAAAGCAGACCTCGAAGAGCAAATCGAAGGAAACGACGTTGGATGCACTCGATTCTGAGCACATGAACTCGATGAAAGGGAGACCACGCTTTACTGGCGTACTCAAGGAGGGGGCGAACAGAAGTGGTGTATTGTGATTTAGTCACGTAGCCGTAGGGGCTGCAGAATTCTTTAGACCAACTTTTAACAAAGCCGAGTGATGAGTTGGCTTTTCGAATTATTTCATCAATATGTAAACGAAAATTTAACTCCCTGTCGTACAATATGTCAAGGTCACGGAGAGATTGAACGGGAGAGATTGGTTGACAGTGGAGAAGGTAGAGCCTTTGCGCTTGAGCAAAGGATAATAGTTTGGCATTTGAGAATGTTAAGCTCTAAGCAGTTTTTAAGGCACCAGGAAAACCGAACAAGGTCTTGTTGAAGGAGAGAGGAGTATTGAGGTGAAGAAACGAGTATCGTCGGCGTATAGACAGAGGGAAGAGTGTTTGATGACAAGACCGTTTATAGTAAGGATGAAGAGTAGGGGACCCAAATGACTGCCTTGTGGAACACCAGAGGTTGCCAAGAAAGGGACCGATAGGACGGACCTGAAGCGAACGCTATAAAAACGGTTTTCAGGGTAAGAAGATATCCATTTTAACAATATGGGTTCAAACCCAAAAACAGACAATTTAAAGTGAATTAATTGATGATATATCTTGTCAAAGGCCTTACTAAAGTCAGTTGCAATAATGTCAACTTCGTTGCCGTTTTCTAATGCTGACAGGACAAATGACACGAATATGTCATTAATAATAAACCAACGCAGCGCTGCCAGAAATATATTTTCGTGTTCAGTAGTCACCCCGAACTAAGCTCACTAAGTTTTAAAGCCTTGCTGAAATGACTTGAGAAAAAACGTTGCTGGCTCTTAGTCTATATAATAACCGGGCTTGACCAATACTTACGGAACCTTCTCCATTATGTTAGTACTTTTAAGTTTTTTCAGTCGAAATTGTTTTGTCAGATAATGGACGGATTTGGTGGTTGCTGTGCTCGAAAAAACGGGAAACTCTTTAGGTTTTAGTTATATTTTGTAACATTTGTAAAACTGACAAAGTGGCTTTGTGGTTAGTGTGCTGGACTAATGTGCGAGGGGTTTGATCCTCGGAAATACCCAAATTGCATCTTAAGGTTTTTCCACTGCGCCACCTCTAGTGAACGTCTGACAAACATCCGAGAGTATGACTGTCATGAAAAAGCTTCTCAATTAAGCCGTTCGGACTCTGCGTAAAATTGAAGGTCCCTTCCATTCGTCCCAAAAATAAAAACTCACACAAACGTATGGTTGTAAGAAGCTAGGCCTAGGGTATCTACACACCTGTTGCGCCAACTATTTATTTATTATTATTTATTTGACCGCATACGTCCATTTGACAAATTCAAGGCTAAAGATGTCATCAATGTCAAGATTATAGTGTTAAGTAAAATTTATTACTCCTTTGTTCAAATTTGACCAATCGGAAACACTCTCGGGCTAATACCAAAGATTACTTTAAAATAAGAGCCTTTCCTTCTTTGAATACACACAAACATTGGCCTTTCTGGTCCTATTTATACAGATACTAAGTAATTTTTCAGTTTGCGACGCTAGTTAAGTTTTTTTTTATACCCTCCACAGGAAGGTATATTCACTTTGCCATTACGTTTGTAACGCCAAGAAGGATTCACCGGAGACCCTATAAAGTATATATATTCTGAATCAGGATCACATTCTGAATCGATTTAGACATGTCCGTCTGTCTGTCTGTCTGTCTGTCTGTCTGTCTGTCTGTCTGTCTGTCTGTCTGTCTGTCTGTCTGTCTGTCTGTCTGTCTGTCTGTCTGTCCGTCTGTCTGTCTGTCTGTTGAAAGCACGATAGCGTCCAAAGGAATTGACCCAGGCGAATGAAATTTTGTGAGACGACTTCTTCTTACCGTCGTCAGGTTGGTATTGAAAATGAGCTATGTCGGTCAAGTAGTTCTGGTACCTCCCATACAAAACCACTATTAGACCCATGTGTCTCTCTATCTGTTGAAACCACGATAGAGTCCAAACGAATCGACATAGGCAAATGAAATTTTGTGAGAGCACTTCTTTTTACTGTCTTCAGATTAGTATTAAAAATAGACTATGTCGGTAAAGTAGTTCTGGTACCTCCCATACAAAACCACTATTAGACCTAAGTCTCTCTCTGTCTGTTGAAATCACGATAGCGTCCGAACGAATCGACTTAGGCAACTGAAATTTTATGAGAGGTCTTATATTTATGGCCTTCAAGTTTGTATTAAAAATGGTCTATGTTGGTCAAGTAGTTCTGTTACCTCCCATACAAAACCACTATTGGACACATGTCTCTCTTTGTCTGTTAAAGCACGATAGCGTCCAAACGAATCGACTTAGGTGAATGAAATTTTGTGAGAGGACTATTTTTAACCGTCGTCAGGTTGGTATTGAAAATTGTCTATGTCGGTAAAGTAGTTTTCCTACCTACCATACAAAACTAATATTAGACACATACTAACACGCATGGCAAACATATTGCATGACTTTTATGCAGTGGAGGGTATCAAAGCATCGGCCAGGCCGATGATAACACTTTTACTTGTTAATATATAAATCTCTCATAAAAGTCGAGTTTATTTCAGCCAAATTTTCAAACAGATCTGTCAGAAAATGTTGTTTGTGATTTCAGTTTTACAAAAATAATTGGGTATAAAAAGCTGTTGGCCAAATGGGTTCCACGTTTTCTTACTGTTGACAAAAAACTTGAAAACTTTTAAAAGAGTGTTCAACCACAATCCGAACGAGTTTTGGTCCATTTTGTAACTGTGACCGAAACATGAATTTATCACAACACAAACAAAGACCAAGTAATATTCGAAACAGTGGACCTTATCAGGTGCATTGAAACCGAAGAGTGTCAAGGTGAGTCTGTCAGCCAACAAGATAAAGTCAGTTTTTTGAGATACACTCGGTGTCATTTAGATCAATCAGCTTGGAAAGGATTAAGGAATCACTAGAGTGCGCGTTTTATCCAGATCTGTTGGATCGTTACAAATCCAATTTGAGGCAAAAACGACCTCAAAAAAAGTTATCTTTCACCAAGACTAAGCAAAATTACATGAATAACGTGACGGCTATTTAATGATTCCAAACATAAAGAAATGGCTCGGGCTGCAAAAAATTTGGGTAAAATGAGCTGATCAGATCATCGATGAAACTAAAGCCTATTTTGAGAGTCTCATATCATTTGAAAGGGATCAACGAATTGGAGGAACTTCGGACGTAGTATATCGAGCTCATCCTCTTCGACTATATACCTTACCGTGGTGTGGATACTTAGTAGGTACCCAGTGATACCGGAGGGCGATTGTAGCAGGTACTCCCATACTGTAAGGTCTCCAGAGGGGGGTAGTCCGAAGCTAAAGGATAGTCAACCAAACTTCATTGGTGGTGTGAGCGTTTTATGCAAACCGTGCCGAGGGATGAAAGAGTGCGGGTTTTAGTCATTCACTAAACGAGCTCCTTCAGGTGCCTTGGCAGGGCCTGTCGTATCTAGCGCCTTACCCCAGCAGAAGCGGCTATGATGGGGCGGACATTTCTTCACCGGGGGAATTATATGGACCTTCAAAGCAAACAAAACAAAAACAAAACCCTCACCAATTTTTGTCTGCTTCTGTAGACTAAACCGCCAACGGAAAGAGCTGAATACGTCAGTCAATTTCACGCTCATACGTAGTCAATTTCACCCTCATTTACCCTCAGACTCCGTCAGGGGGGATAGGAGAGGGGTTAGACGGGGGTTTGGACTGTTTCACTCACCCCTCGCCTTTTCACCGAAGACAAATCGCGACATCTACTGTCGGTGCCATGCAGCAGGTTAGAGTTTCAATCAAGCTTTTCTGCTCAGTAATTATATGGACCTTCAAAGCAAACAAAACCCTCACCAATTTTTGTCTGCTTCTGTAGACTAAACCGCCAACAGAAAGAGCTGAATACGTCAGTCAATTTCACGCTCATACGTAGTCAATTTCACCCTCATTCACCCTCAGACTCCGTCAGGGGGGATAGGCGAGGGGTTAGACTGCTTTTCTCTCCCCGAAGACTAACCGCCAACTGAAGAAGCTGACTACACCAATCAACCTCATCTCGACAATTCGAGGACCCCGTCAGACGGGGGTTTTGGACTGTTTCGGTCACCCCTCGCCTTTTCACCGAAGACAAATCGCGTTGGAGTTTCAATCAAGCTTTTCTGCTCAGTACCAGTCTCTGTCACGTGGACTGAATATCGAAAGAAAATTCAGTCTGAAAATTCACTGACTTTTGGTCAAGCAGCAAAGCAGACTGGTTGAATCAGCCACCTCTGCTACGCACCAGTCTCCCTCCCTAGTTATGGCCACGTCAGAGGCAATAGGCAGGGGGCAGACCGTTACGGTCGCCCTCCACCTTGACCCGAAGACTAAGCCGCAACCAGGTGAAGAAACTTATAAAAGATTTTTGACTGCCTCAGTCACCACCAAAAACCTCTCAGGTAGGATACCCAAAGAAAAGTTTAGGCCACTTACCCCCCCACCCCCTCTTGTGGTATCAAAATGGACCAAAATTATGGTCTAAGTGTGTCCCCTTTGGGACAGCCACCTTACCTAACCTAACCTATATCGAGCTCATGTACTTATTGTCTTACCAGAAGGCCAGTGTCAAAGTGCGCTTTTTATTTTGGCATGTGGCCGGTGCTCCTTATTGCCACGTATCTGAGACTGCTTAAAGACCATGTTCCCCCTATAAAAACCCATCTTTCTATACAACTCAATTTCGGATAACAATATTATTGGCGACAATTACCGACCTCTCGAAAATGTTAAGTGTGTAATTGGAAAGGCAACACGATTATAACCAGATGTCCTGCCCATAAGAGCCCATAATCTTTGCAACAATGTTTAAATTCAATTAAATTCGAGTTTAAAACATTGTATCCAACATTAAACAGATCTTATAAATAATTTACGAAATTAATTATTTTCTTTTTTTTTCACAATCTTCTAGTAATGGAAAAATGATTACCTCTGCGTTTGACAGTTTCCCTATATACCAAGGTGAACACAGATTTACAAGATAAAAAATCACGAAATGAAATAAATCTCAAAACAGAACAGACGACCAACAGGCAACAATTGTAATCAATTTTTCATCCATCCAAAGTGGCTTGCCATTCACTTTTTTCCACTTGTGTAAAATACAAAAGAATACCCACAAGTATATTCTATACTCATGTAGTAGGTATAGTAATTTTGATGTGTGTGCTAAATGCAATTTTGTTTTGTAATTTTCTCTCTCAAGTCGCGTGTGCAGAAATTCATTTATTTCTGTGTAGTAATTTTCATATGCTTATTAAATTTTTTGTTGTTGTTGCTTTTTGTTTCTCTGATGCGCTTCCTCATTTTATTCCATCATCGCCTACTCCCCATTCGCTTGGTATAATTTACGAAAAACGAAGGATGAGTTCATCGGCTCTCAGCCCCAGATGTATAATTTTATCATATAATTTAAAATAGAATTAAATACAAAAAATAATAGCTGCGCGGTTAATGTTCAGACTTTAGATTGATGCAAAAGGGAGCAACAAATAAAAACGAAAACCCCGCCAACAATAAGGGGCCTTTTAGCGGCAGCGCGTACTTGAGAGTAACACTGCTCCTCTCGCTCATGAATCCAGCTGAATCACTTGGTAATTATTTTGGAATTTATTTTTTCCACCACAAAAAAAAAAAAAAAAATCGTATCGACTACTCTTCGATGGCTATTATATTAATCGAAGATTTTCTCATTCGCCCTGACGATGCTGTTATATATTTATGTATTTCTAAAGTCGATTTTTTGCTCGCCTTGCTTAATGCCAAAGATTAGCCACAAAGTTGCACACCCATCATCATACTCATACATCTTCTTGAATTGAATTCAATTCAACTCCATCAGCAGACTCAATTCGTCGGACGGGAAGAAGAGGTGTTAATAGTGTTTCAAGTGTTTTTATCGAAAGTGTTTTTATGATAAGAAGATTTCCTTTTGCGCAACGAAGGAATAAGTACAAAACACTTATCGCAACAAAGTGGAGAGGTTGCAACGTTTTTTTTTTTTGTAAAAGAGAACAGCAACAAATATTGCTCCGTCGTGTCGTTTCTCATTCATATAAGTCGGTTGCATTATAGCCATAACAAGTGGAGAGACAATTTTAAATGTATATAATGCATTTTTTAATTCCCGAAGACTTCTTGAGATCATCATAAATCTTTTTATCTGCTTTCGCACTGAAGACGTGACGATTAGTGGTGATGCTGTTGCCGTCGTCGTCGTTGTTGTTGCAGAAGTTTGCGATGTGTGGTGCTACACTTATGTTGAAGTGTTTCGTTATTATTTGCCTTTTTATTTAGGTGTCGTTCTAGACTGGAAATGAGTTCGCTTTTTGTGTGCCTGGGGTGGAGACTGGAGAGTGTTGTATAGGAACAGAAAAACAAAAGAGTCCACTAGCGAACTGGGATTTGCTGGTGATTGGAACCATGCGAATTCAATCCTGTTTTTATTGAAGTAGTAGTAAAGATATTGTAGATAAGTAATTGTAAAAAGACTGTTAAATAATAAAGTTGACGAATAATAGGAAATAATTCACATTCACTGTGAGTAGAGGATTACAGTACTTTGCATGACGGGAGTTCTAAAAAGGGCTATAGTTGAATTTCGCCACCAAAAGATGTCTTAGGTTGAGACAATCCATCCTCGAGTAGCAGACCAAGTAAAATAAAAGTAATGGACAGGAAATATATCGAATCTCTAAGATCTTAACGGACTATCCTGAAATGACTTTAATTTTGAACTGACGTTTACCGATGTTCGGTTGGATCCGAACAACGTGCGAATACCAACACCCTAAAATGTATTATAGGGCCCATACACGACACAGACACGTCGCTGCAGACCAATATATTTTGTTGTTGTGCTCATGTCTGCGCAGATCGTCTGTATCGTGTGTATCCATGTCGACTGTTTGCAGCGACCGTCTGCGTGAATTCAAAATTTTTTGAATTTTTCTTGGTCTGCAACGACATGTCTGCGTCGTGTATGGTGAATTTTACACAGACGAGCGAGAAAATTCACGGCGTAAACATAATTGAAAGCCTCTCGCTTGGAGAAATAGGTTCCCTCATTAAAGTTTTTTGTTTAGTTATTAATGGACTTATTTTTTATAGCAGCTTCATTCAATTTCCTTCATCCATTCGGCCAAAATTAAAGAAGCCGGCAGGCAGTATCCGCCATTTTCACGACCCGACGACCACGACGAAAGTAATGTCTGTGCAGATTGTCTGCAGCGTGTGTGGCGAAGGCATGTTTGCACAGACTTAAGGTATGCAGCGACGTGTCTGTGTCGTGTATGGGCCCTATTAACAACGTTTAAACAACGAAATTTCGAATTCAAAACTGTTTGCCGCGAACGAAAACACCCTTGGCGCGAATTGTCAAAGTTTATTCGCAATCCATATCATTTAATTCGCGTTCCACAAACTAGGAAATTAAACATTCGTACGGACTAAACCTCAAATTAAACCTTGCGGGTTGAAACTGATGATTGAAATTCGCGAACTGCCACGACATAGAAAAGTGTTCATATGAATGGACTGTCAAAACTTACAAATATTCGAATATTATTTTTTTAATGGAAAAAAATTAGTGCAAAAAAATTAGTGCATTGGAGTTAGAAGAATGTGTGCATTCATACGTATTTAACTGAATTGAATTGAAAGGTCGCCTCCAGTTCTGTTAATGAAATGCAATGGTCTGCTTACACACTGAGCTTTAATTATTTGAGTAAGGTAGGTAGAGAAATGAAGAAAACGTGTTATTTTCAACTTTTGCGTGCCACCGTGCCACAAATAAATGTGCGTGTCCAAAAAGCACGATCGTGCCACTTCGGCAACGCTGATGGACGAGGAGGAGGGAGAGATTATTCTTTACCTCCTGTGCACGTGCCCAGACCTCTTAGTTCGTAGAAAACTATATCTCGGAGATTACTTCTTCGACAATCTCGACGAACTCGTTCATTTTTTTTTTTTTTTTTTTTTTGCAGATTTTGCTTGCAGATGTATGTTAGTTCTGCACTTAAATTGCTACAAATTGCAGTCTTCTGAAAATATATCCTCAGAAAGTGAGTTCCAAAGTTTGCTTGTCAAGTGTACTGTATGGTCATGAGCGTTAGCAGTCTGCATTTCGAGGGATAATGTCTTTAAGTTCCTCGGAACATCTATCATTTAAATATCTATAGAACAAGCATAGCAGGTCAGCGACTTGTCTTCTCTGCACCAAACGGTTGTAGATTCGATGTGAGTGTAGGGTCTCCAATAAGTCGAACTGCTCGTCTCTGGTATGCTGTCAAGTAAGTCAAGTGAATTTTTTGGGGCTGAGCTCCATATATGGGAACAATATTCCAGGCCTGGTCGAACTTGTGCTGTGTAGAGAAGGAGAAGTTGCTTGGGGCTAAAGTACCTCTTTGATCTAAATAGGAGGCTCAATTTAGCGGACGCCATTTGATTCCTGAATCGACTGTGACTCCTAGAAGGTGCATTGAGTCTTTGGGATGGATTGGATGATCATCCATTTGGATCTGAGGAACATTTTTTCTAGAAAATGTTGTGAGCTGTGTCTTGTTTGCAAGCATTAGTTGCCCTCAACGCTTTATTCTCAGTTCCTGCTAGTTCAACGGGTAGCTGTGAGATCATCAGATCCTGTGGTATCACAATGCGCCTCCTCTGGCCTAAGTGAATCTAATTTTGTTGCCGCCTGCCACCTTAACCTAACCTAAACAAATACCATTTCAATCAAGGCGGTTCTTAATGTCGCCACGCACTGATCACCATTTTATAAATCAATTGGTCAAAATCCGGATATGGATAAAAGGCAGATGAGTTGGCAAGAATGGGATCTGAACTGAATATGTTTCCACCGATTCCAAAATTGTATACATACAACATATTTGACGACATAGTAGGTAACTTATCCTTATAGGACTGCTCCACCTCTCGAACATTATGGCCGAAACTAGAAAAAAGAAAACAAACAGACTTCTAGCACTAAATAGATTTTCTATCCGCATTATAGCTGACGGAATCACGGGACGCTGTCATGCTCCGTAAATTGAGAGTAGAGTTCAATGATGTGGGCCGAAACTGCTGAAATTAGGAGGTTAAGGCAACATCTGGCGTGCATGCTAAGCCAATGTCCCGCTCTACAATAACGACGCCTACATACCCAGAGATCCAGGTTCTTCGCAAGCACCGCAGATGATTTCCAGTTATCGGATGGCTCTAACTGGCTAAGCAGAACAGTATCTTGATGGGTTTTTGTGACTGTTCTGTAACAATTTACAATAAAAACTTCATAATGGACCTATTCGAGTCGATGTGCCAACTTTTGCAGGGGATCTCCAGAAGACGGCTAACAGAACAGATTCACTTTTAGAAACTAGAAGATCATACGTTTTGAAATACGGTGAATCAATGGGACTCAGAAATGGCACCGTGTACAAGGTATAGAACTGGACGATGACAGTCTTACTTTGATTTTTTTGGACCGCAAATGTTATGTATATGTATTATGAAGTATGAACAAATTGAAAGACACTTGTAGCCAATGCAGCAATTAATGTTGATCCAAAAGATTATTCCAAAAAAAGGGGCTCAAACGGAGAAGCAACACAAAGAGGTGGCAAGGAAGGAACTCCGCCAAAAAATTGGACGCAAATTGCTTAAAGGCAATCGGGCTTCTCCTCCTCATGACCTTTTATGATTGTTTCGGGATTATTTACGTCACATAAAACTGTTCCTCAGAAAATGCAGCAGTTCTCAACTGACATGCAAATGGAACTCGTGGATAATATATGTAGCAGTACGAGTACACGATCGGAATATACTCAAAATGGTATTTAGAGCAAGTATGTAACAGAAGGCCGATGAAGATGTCATCTATTGTTCTGAATGCAAAAATCTTCGAATGATATTCATTCCCCACTTGCGCGCACTTTGGAAAAGGGGACTTAATAGGGAACTCTATGAGCTGTACATAGACCTGATCAGACAAGTGCGAATCATTTACGATTTCTAGGATATCTAGAGCGAATGGTCCAACTGGAAGAGTTTTCGATTTTTACACGACAACACGAGAGGTTGCTTTATAGAGTGAAAGGCGACCTCAACCAACAGGATGGATTTAGCCAAAGACTGTGCAAATAGGGAAAGCGTTTTGGTTGATTCCCATATGTCCTCCATGACTGTGGACGTAAGTAAGTCCAACAGAAATGGCTTTACCAGATCAATGGTAATAGCGACGTCTTTTGCCGCAAATTGTAGAACATTTTGGACGAAATCATAAGTAACCGATAGGAGGATACATATACATTAACGAACTCCACATCATGCATCCAATTGACCTTCAAGTACCTACCAAAAAGCATATAAAAAAAAACACTCCCAACTGATCTGCTCTGGAAACGTTTAAACATATTAATTTCCATATACAAGAAACAAACTCGGGCCATCACCACAAGCAACAAGCCAACCACTACCTGTCTTCAAATTGCAATCATTATTATACCGATTGGTAACTAACTTACTAACAATCCATCATCATCATCGTCATCAACCAAACAGCACAACAACCGCAACATATCTACTCATACAACACACACAACATGCACGCACCGTTACCCATTGCAACATATCGTGAATGATGTTAATAACAATGATGGTCCAAAGGAGAGAACCAAACCACACGCGATATTCTCATTTTCACCAAATCCTTATTTATATCCACACCATCGATGACTTTTTAAACACTAGTCACCGGATCTCCGGAGGGACTCAGAAAAAGCGGCCAGTGCCAGTCGGAGAGAGATGATGCTCTACTACTAGAACCATAAACATGTGATGCAAATCAAAAATAACTTAACCAACAGAGCCAGTTAAATATTCAGCCCACTTAGTGACTAAATTTTATTTCTGTTGCACCTTCGTGTGTGCTCCTGCGGGTGCCTTAGTTTTAGTCTTCTTCTCCTTTTTTTTTTTTTGTTAGTTAATTCTGGTGGCAATGAATTTTTTTGCCTCATTCCATCGAGTTTCATCTTTCGTAATCGATCAACCCCCTAAGGGTAGGCTAAACTGGGCGAATACTGTGGCTACAATATTTTTCTTTTAGGGATATTGGCTACTCGTGTTCGGTTTCCATACAACTTGCTGTGGGTTTGTTTGGCTTTCTTTTATTTTTGATTCTGATGATTGGTGCTCGCACAGTTGGAGAGAATTTGTTGTTAAGACAAGTAAATTGTGCAACATTGTACGAGATGATTTATCGAAAAGGTGGTTTTTATCATCGATTGTACGAGATGGCTTGACAAGTTGAATTACATGTCATTCTGTTTTGATTGCGTTGCGATAGAAGCACCGGCGAATGGATGGTAGAAGGAGTAGGCTCCTATGCGTGGGCTTCATAAATTAGATATATCAAGGGGCAACTAGGGCCCATGTAGGGAACCGCATCGGTGTTGTTGGCTTCATCTGGAGAAATTTTTCACGGTCGTTGGAGTTGAAACGGCCGCCGTGTTTTTCACTTTCAACTCATTTCCTAGATTTGAGTACACACAGGCTTGACGTCGCTTTAGTCATCCTCATCATTCTGAGCAGCAGCTGCACTCGTTATGGTAATGGAGCGGCTAGAAAAATTATGACTACTCTGATGTATATGGTCCAATATTGTATCTCCGATTTTGACCACAATTTGCCTGACTGACAGGCATCGTTATTAAGTTATGACCTACGGACATTACAAAAATTGAATAATCCGATCGTCATGTACGTGACATTCGTGAGCGTGTCAACACCGATTGATCGCCGATCACATAGTGTCAATCGTGTGATCATCCGGGTGTCAATGTATCCCAAAATTCATTACATGCTCGCTTTGTTTTACTGAACAGAATGACAAGGAAAAGTGACATGATAAAGATTGACATGATTGTACTTCTCATCCTTGGTCTACCTAGAGGACGCCTACCTGATGGTACGGATTTCATAGCACGTCGTGGAATCCTGGTCGGGGACGTGCGTTTAACATGACCAAACCACCGAAGCATGGATCGCTGCGTCCGGAGAAGTAGCTGCTCGACATTGAGTTCCTCACGTATTTTGGTATTTCTGATGCGATCTTTACGAGTCACACCAGCAATACTACGGAGAAATCTCATTTCGGCAGCTTGTATCCGCGATCTTATTCTTTCGGTCATTACCCACACCTCATGACCATAGGTAAGAGTTGGAACAAACACCGAATTAATGACTGACAACTTAGCTTTGACACCAAGTTCAGTCCTCCTAATAATAAAATGACCAAGCTGTCTCAAAATTGATGCAGCCTGACCAATCTCACAGGAAAACTTGGCCTTGCTCCTTCCATCACTCGTGAATAAGACCCCGAGATACTTAAACTTTTCCACCTGTTTCAATGGGACTTCATTAACATGCAGAGTGCATTGAACAGGCGTTCTGGAGACGACCATCACTTCAGATTTGTTCACATTTACTTTCATCTCAGCTTCAGCACAAACGGCTACAAACCGATCGAGAGGATCCAAGGATGACCAAGTCATCAGCGAAGAGCAAATGAATTATCCTCAGATCTCCCAATTCAAAACCAGTTTGTAAAATCGAAAGAGCGGTCTTGTTGTTGACACAGCGAAAAAACTTGTCAATCGCGGCATGAATGACACTGTAGAAAATGGGGCAGTGCTATGTTGTCAATCTCTGAGAAGCTGTCAAAAAAAGTCGTTCATTCGGTTCGAACAGCAGTGACAAGTCATTCAAATCATTTTAATTTGATTGTGACATTCAAGTCGTGGCAATCGTGTCACGCGGCGTGAAATGCCCTATTGTGACGTATGTCGCGCTATAAAAATATGTACAATTCCAAGGCCTACCAGCTCGCACGGCTCACAAAATGTAGCTAATTTTTTGGTATTGCGAATATAGGTACTTTATCGTTTTTAAAGATCTTTTCGCTCTCAAATGAAGTAGAAGTTTGTATTATTTTGAAATACTTTTCGTTGTCAATTCTCCATCAGCTAAGTCCCTTATTGTGATTGTCGATCAGCGATCATCACGACAATTGTCGATTGCGTCGATTAATTTTAGCTATTCGTACGCACGAACTTTTTCACTTCCAAGAGAAAGCATCGACCAGACATTTGTAATCGACTACAAGCGACTGTCAAATCGACAAATATCAATCGCACGCAATCGACAATCAGAGTTGTCAGTCAACTATCGACACTCAGAGTAGGGGCCTCAGATGACATTCTTTAACTTCAGCGAACACATAGCCCAAAGGACTACCCCAAAATCTGTACGACTATAATAGTTCCAATTATTTTTTTAAACACCTTGGAGTGTGACATTTTCTCGAGCATTTTCTCTCCAACTTAGCTTTTGTGCAGTGTCACGCTAAAAGTCAAACAGGATCGATTTCATTTTAATTGTTTGCTTCCCCCTCTCTTACAGGCGACATAATTAAAAGCAAAGCAGAATAGTTGAGCACAGAGACTGCAAAAAAAAAAAAAAAAAAAAGAAGACATTTTCACGTATCTTTGCTGCAATTAATTTGCGACAACCACTCACCACCACAATCCGATCAAAACGAAAGGCGATACAAAAACATCTCATATCGGAATGATTGGGCGTGCGCACCCTCAGTGCGCCTCAGCCATTTAAGCGATCCTTGATCGAGTTGGCGTGTGGGCGGTCATCTTTAATTTAAATGACATTTCTCCACCCGACGTAATTAGTGGGATTTAACGTACCTATGTGATTTTAATTGAATCTGACGACCAAATGTAACGAAATGAAAGTCAGTTTGGGATTTTTTTTTTCGTTGCACAACTGTTGGCAACTGTGGATATACAATTTCATTGATGAACGTCAATTGCTTGACATATGCTCACAGTCCGGTATGTTGCGGTCATGGAAATTCGTAGTATTGGCTATATAGGTATGTAAACTGTGAAAGGCGCATATACGTAGAAGAAATGTCAATCAAAAAATCTGATTTAATTGGACAATGAATGTGTGTATTGGTAATTGGATAGGTCTCGACTCTCGGGTGCATATGTCTTTTTAGGAGTTTAGTGTTCATTTGCCATGGCATTTTGAATAATTTTTGTTTGTCCATTCGGATTTTTTTTTTATTGGACTGCATTAGTGGTCATTAATTCTGAAGCTGTCATTTATTGTGTAACGATGTTAAACCATGTCACGGAATGGGTGTTATTTTGGGGGGTAGAATGGTATGTAAGTATTATGGAGAATATGGGATGAATTAAACGCTAATGACTGTTAAACCCTTGTAAGCCAGATCTTACAAGGAATTATAAAATACAAATTGTCATTGGTCGGAATTCAGTTGGAAATGTCTATATTTTACAATCCTATGACTAGAATCCGTACTATCGGGCAGGCGTCCTCTAGGTATGGAGATTGCCCTTGATGATTTGAAGTCGATGGCGGAGGATCAAGAGCTATGGAGGGTCCACTTAAGCAACCTACACCCGCGACCCACTTAATGGACAAGCGGACCATTTGAAAATCAATGAATGAATGACTAGAAACTTATTTTGTTATAGGGTAGTGAGGGATACGGGTAATGAGAATCTGCCCTCTATCTATATAAAGGGCTGTTCGACTTGTGACAAAATATAGTTAAAAGTGCAGATGACAATGTTATATTGGCCTGAAAAGTACCTTAAATAGTATCCAAGAAGGATCCATCCAAACCTTATTCGTGCAAAAAACTAATCCACTGCGATAGGTATCACGTTCTCCTATATCACTGTCCTTAGGACTATGCTGGACTATCAGGATCTATAAGGTATATTAGATACGATTCTTGATTAACGAAAGTTCTATCCGATTCGATTAAATTTGCGAAGTAAGGAATGACCATAGAAACAATTCCTTACAGCTGTTATTAAGCTTGAGTTGATAGGCACCATGGTTTGGCTCTTTAAAGCTTATTTTATTCCTTACGTAAATCTGCAAATTTGTTTCAGATAAATCGATGAAAACTCTTTTAACGCAAAGTTATCCATCCATACTATCCATAGTAATTTATAAAAGGCAACGTTTATCTGTTCGTCCCCCCATAACTCTAGAACCATTCGTAGAATTGTTGAGGAGTAAAGAATTTTGGGGAGTAAGGGGGGTCTCACGAACCATTAGCCGTATGAACTTTACAGTTTGTAAGTTTTTAGATCAGTAAAAATGATTACATGCCTCATTCATCGTTTTACAAAATTCGTCATATAAAGGTTGAAAAAAAGGGGTGATACACATCAATGAATCGAACTAAATGCCACATAATGTATATGTATAGGAACGAGATAGTCCTTATTTCACTTTGAAGAACTCTTTTATCCTTCTTAAGAAAAGCAATGAGCTCATATACAAAATGAAATATCGTTTTTGGCAAGTGGACTCAAAGAATCAAGGTGCCTAACTGCACTAAAGCGGCTTGATATCAACCGAGATTATTGCCTTATTGCCCAGCTCATTACTCACCCTTAAAAAAACGTATTGTTATTAATAACTACTACCTACTACTTTTGATCAGAGCGGAATTGGCAGACTAACTATGAAGGCAGTAACTTCGGCAGAGTCATTTGCAGAAGGTATGAAGTTGGTGCAGCAAAAAATATCCAATTTTACAGGTCTCCGAAATAGATGCGCAACCAATCTGTAGAAACTGCAGAGACTAGATGTAATGAAAGAATCAGAAATCACAGCATTCTGTGCCGAAAAAACGAAAACATTTAACTTGAGTTGCTCTTCGAACTATAGAGCCCCAATACCTACCTAAAGAAAACGTGTTAATTTTCGGTTCAAAGTTTTCGGAGAATTCTACTCTAGATTTTATTCATCTATAGACTGAGGACAAGACTAAGTACATGCTGTCAACAAACAAACAAGCATCTGTCCACCGCCCAGGACAAAACGTCACAATTGATAGCAACAATTTCGAGGTAGTTATTTAGTTCGCCTACCTCGGACGTGACACCCTAGTGGAGATCCCTAGTGGAGATCCGGCGAAGAATTATCCTAGGAAACCGTTGCTACTTCGGTTTGGCAAAACAATTGGGTTCAAAACTTCTAACTCGAAGGACGAAATGTGTGCTCTACAAAACCCTTATACTGCCAGTTCTGCTTTATGTCGCCGAGTGCTGGACGATAAGTAAGAAGGGAGAGCTGATACTGTGCTCCTTCGAAAGAAAAATACTTCGGCGGATTTTTGGTTCTGCGTGCGAGGAGCAAAAGATACAACCGCGAACAATTTGAGCTGTACCAAGATGTGGACTACATTGGCTCGGCCACATCGAGCTAATAGACAATAATGCTCCAGCTAAGAGGATCTTCGAATCCCAGCCCCCAGGTTCGAGAAGACAAGGAAGACCGAACATCCGTTTCAAAGACCAAGCCATCGCGGATGACAGAGCGCTTGGTCTGGACAATTGGAAGCAGCGTGCCCGGGATCGTAGAGGATATGGAAGGCTGCAGTGTCTCAGGCAGAGACTCTTCACGGGTCGGGAGCCCGATAAGTAAGTAAGTAAGTAAGTAGCCTCCATCTATATAAAGGGTGTAATTATCGATAGTGGAAGTCAAATTTCGCCCACAATCAATATTCAACTCAACCAAATTGTGCAGTAGGTACCTAACCTCTATGTTGTCTGACTTTAAGATGCCGTACTCCCAGAAGACCTTTCCTACTTGCTGGAACACCGCTCGCATTAACCCGATTCCCAAAAAGGAGCGAAATGCTTGCCTCAAAACAACATCTATCTAAGGTCTAATGGAATTGCTTTCTATCTTATCAAAGGTGATGAAAAGGCCCCCGAATAATAACTGACAAGCAATATAGATTTCGAAGCCATCGTTCCAACTGGAGATCTGTTGAGCTACATAGCTATCAGCTGATAGATGCAGTAAATCGAAAAACATGGTACAGAACCGAAGCTTTTTGTGGACTCTGGGGTAGAGCTCTACTAAGCAAATCAGCCTTTTGTGGGTTTCCACAATCAAAAATAGGCGAAAACAACAAATCGATAAAAATAAGATGGTCGCATCGTAGTGATCGATGCATCAACCAAAAGTGATCGTGGCGAAAGGATCTTTCATCTGACTGTGATTGGACACGTCTGTCATGGCAATAAAATGAAAATATGACACGGAGACTCAAATTTCTTGATTTTGGTCAAACTCGTCAAGTTGTACAGTCACCCATGGTCAATTTTATGTTGCCTGCTCTCTTGCTTTATGTTTCTTCCTTGATTTTACTTACTCCCCCCTCTATCGGACATTTTTCAATCTTTTTCGAATAACCCAATAAATCGACGTTTCAATACTCCGCCTAGTTTTGAAATTCACACAGGCTATTCCCAAACTTACTGGCAGACTGCAACTGCTATTCCATTTCTCTCCTACTGGTTTGTGCCAATAAATCCCTCAAATCTCCACTGGAAATCATGCCAAATGTGCACATTTGAATACCAAACCTCGATTTTGCCAAAACTATAGAGTGTTCCGCGCCGGCCATGTGCATGACTGGGCATAAGTGTTGCAATTTGTTTTGTTCTACAGTCCGCACCCTAAAAACAGTTTTCGCCGTTTGTTGCTGTTGGTGTGCCTATGTTTTGCTATGTCCTTAAAACAAATTTTGCCATCCAACGGTTTCAAACACAAGCTATATATGCTCATGCGGTGCAGGCAAGGCATTTAATCAATTTCCATAATTCCATGTGATATCTCATTCGTTTAATCAAAATAGGTTTCAAGAAGGAAATGTATGGGACGTGTGTGTGGTGCGGACTCAACACTCGACTGTATGCCCACCACCCGCAAACTCCTGATGGTGACATTTAGTATCAATTTATACACTTGCATGGTTCCAGGGCCGGCGCGACAGAGACACGTTTAGGTATCCATCTAAAGCCCAGGAAAAACATTTCCACACAATCGATTTAATGGTAATGAGATTTCTATGCTCACTCTCGAGATACATTTTTCTTTGCCATTGAAGAGACTGTTGACTGTGTTGCTGGTTGTTGTTGGTGTTGTTTGTTCACCCTTTATTTTGGTGACAATGGCGACGATGATGATGACAAAAAAGCACGACGACAACATCGACGACCACGACAAACGACATCGACGACGACGGTGTGATGGTGATGGTCGTTTCTCGCTTGGATGTTTGAATGAGAAGCGCAATACAAAGCACTAAAGTTGCCAATGTTGAGTTATTGAATGACAATGCCGTTCCCGCTAGCCCCGATCGCGCACTTCCCTCCGTTGACGATCGGAAAAAATTCAAACATGGAAAATGTTCGCACATTTCCAAGGGCAATGTCGGCGGCTGATGGGGGGAGGCGCGAGGACATCCACACACCGTCATCGCTGCAAATTTACATTTCGCATTTTCCGAGATTTTGTTCTTCTTGCTGCTTTTATTTGTTCCTGCACTCGCGCGCTTTCCTGTTTCCTAGTTTTTTTTTTTTCGTCTCCAGCAATTTTTCTTTCTTTTGTGATGTTATCGCTTGAAGATTTCCACTAAAGAGCAATCATGTTGATGATGATGATGATGATGAAGCCGCTGTACATATAAAATGCATTCCATATGTACTCGTACTCGCGCCGCAATGGGGATAGAACAAACTGCCTGCTCGCCGCTGATGAGCTTTGAATCGCTGAGACTAATGCTAAGTCGGATGGTGTTAGTATGGTGGTGGCATTTCAAAGAACATGACCATTTCGACAACCGCAGCAGAACCATCAGCAGCAGCAACAGCAACAGCAGCCGACAGGAGAGGGTTATATGTATATAGCTAACCAAAGTATGACATATGAATAAGGAGATGGTCCAGCGCGCATAGCATATATGTACGACACAGCCTCACACCATCAGGGAGAGCTATGTGCTCGCGCGCTGGCGCACAAAGAACAAGTCTTCCGGAGTTTCGGTCTTCGGAAGACTATTGCGGGGAATTTATGTACGAATTCATATATTGTATTAGTGGCTTGTCGGGAGGGCGAATGGCCCAGCTGCGGCAAAGGATCCGCGCATTTACACCTACCATGCGATGGTGTGTGTCCATCGATGAATTGCGCGCAAGCGAAACTGTTAAATAAATTACATTGATTGCACGACTTCAATGTTCAATTTCAACATTAGATAGGACAATGAGAATAAATCACGAATTACATAGATACGTTGCACATTGAAGGGACACAACAAGAGGCGAAAATCACTTCGAGATTTAGAAAAGAGGGTGTGTTCGCCAGGTGATGACGGGATACAGCCGATAGATCTACCGAGACATGAGTTCAAACGAAAATGTGATAGATCATATGAGTTTCAACGAACTTATCAAATAGAAGAGGTCCAATATATGATCGCCTTTAGGAATGCCGACGGAAATACTAATGCGTTCTTAAATTTCTTATAGCAAGGTATTTCCTTTACACCCGGCCTGTGTAGTTCTCCTTACATTAAAAGAGTAGTCATAATCTCTTTAGCGCGTGCCCATTTAAAAAAAAAATCGTTGTCGCGTTAGGGGTGTATACAACACAAATCGGGTTGGAGTACCTACTAAGCTATGCGACTTATTTAATTCAAAATTAGAGATGTTCTCTATATACTTTTGAAAACTAACGTCAACTATCTGTGAAATACTGTCTGGGGGCTTAATTTAAGAAGGCAGTCATTTCCTGCATAACATCTAAGTTTTGGTGTAAACAGTGCTTCAAGAATAAAATCATGTCTAAATGTTGAAAAATTAAGGATGCTGGATGCATGATCTTAGACATGCTAGAAGCATGTTGCTGAATCTCTATACACTTAATTTCCCTACAGAACCTAAAAAAATTCTTTCAATTTTGTTTGAGAAACATCCTCTAAATTCGAGTTTTCCAAAGTCTGCTCCACGGAGCACTTGGTGAAAATTTCATCATACTAGCTAATTTTGGGCTTCTGTACCGTACTTTGATTACACAGTACTAAAATGGGTAAAAATAAATCGTATACCCCAGAACTTCCTAACTATCAAAATGGAAACGAATCAATTGCGTTGATAGCGAAAAGATTTGCTTTTCTACGAAGCTTGTTTTCGGGGAAATACAAGTCTCTAAGAAGACCGGAAGTTTTGAGAACCGCAAAAGAAATGAGATTGGACGCAAAACTACTCCAACAAAAGATTTGCCGGGCAAGTAGAGCCAATCCATTTTTAATGTCCATTAAAATTAAGGAGATTGTTACACCTAAACTCCATCAAGAACTCAGGGCGCTGTGTCGTAGAACAAAATCTTCGTGGATGCATATTCCACAAAAAACCCACATTATGTCAACAAAAATCTAAGCCAGAGCCGGAATTTCGAAAGACTCCACTTATTTCGGATTTTAGTGGAACATCTTCAGAAAAGATTGACTGCCCTTTTAAAAAAATAAAGGCTATTCTAGTAAATATTGGTAATTTTTATTATTTTTTTTTTGAAACTGAAATTTTCAAGTCTTTCTTTTTCTGTGGCCAACTCGAAAATGAGTTAAAAATGTTTCTGAATTCTTTTTTTTTTGTTTTTAAATATCTACTATAGTTTAAATATGCTAAAAGTCACAACACGTTACTTATTTCTTTAATTTAATAAAATTAATAAAAAAAACCACTAAAAATAGTTATGGTATCTGCAAGGTGGGCGCAGTAGCGCAGTGGTTAGTGTGCTGGACTACTGCGCGAGGGATCCCAGGTTCGATCCCCGGAAAAACACAAATTACATCTTAAAGTTTTTTCTACTGCGCCACCTCTCGCGAACGTCTGACAAACATCCGAGAGTATGACTGTCATGAAAAAGCTTCTCAATTCAGCCGTTCGGACTCGGCATAAAATTGTAGGTCCCTTCCATTCGTCCCAAAAATAGAAACTCACACAAAACGAATGGTTGCGAGAAGCTAGGCCTTGGGTGTCACCCGCCTGTTGCGCCACCTATTTATTTATTTTATCTGCAAGGTTTGAACAAATTCCAAATGTTCCATTGAATGTAGAGGAAGAATGGCAGTTGTTTTCAACAGCAGTTATTGCCTCTGCAGGACATGTTTGCGGAGTGAAGCGGCTCGGTGTGGCGGCTGGTGGTGAGAAAAGAACTGCGTGGTTTAAAACGCCCGGAGTTCAAGAAGCTATCAGAGAGAAGAAGAAGGCTTTCAAGGTGTGGATTCACTTGGGGGACTCTCCTTCTCGAAACAGGTACATTGAGGCGCGAAGAACTTGCAAATTGGCTGTTAAAGCAGCCAAAGAACAGTCTTGGAAGGAGTTCGGCGAAAAATTGGACCGTGATCACAGATCTGCAAGCAAGGTGTTCTGGCAGACCATCCGCCGTCTTAGAGGAAGGAAGTGGAACATTATCGAAGAAGTCAAATCCAAAGATGGTACACTTCTTTCTAATGAGAAGGACATCTTGCGCAGATGGAGCGAGCACTTTTCCGAATTGCTCAATCCAATCCAGGGCATTGAGGATGACACATCCATCGCCTTAAGGAGGGCGGAAAATGGTCCGACGGTAGAGGAAGTCACTTTTGCGATCAAATCGCTAAAAGCTGGCAAATCTGCAGGAGTGGATGAAATCCGGCCAGAAATGCTAAAGGCCTTAGGTGAAGAGGGAGTCAAATGGCTCTCTCGTGTCATTAAAGTGGCCTGGGAATGCGGCGAAACACCCAGCGATTGGCAGATTGGGGTGATTGTGCCCCTTTTCAAGAAAGGGGATAAAAGGGATTGCTCCAATTACAGGGGTATATCACTTTTAAGTCTCCCCGGAAAAGTCTTTGCCAAGGTGCTGGAAACGCGTTGCAGAGCTGTGGTCGAGGCACGATTAGGAGATGAGCAGTGCGGCTTTCGTCCCGGCAGAAGCACAACCGACCAGTTATTCACTCTCAGAATGGTACCTGAGAAGGCTTGGGAGTATGCTACACCTGTTTACGCTTGCTTCGTAGATTTGGAGAAAGCATATAACCGAGTCCCTCGAGGGAAACTCTGGAGTGTATTACAGGAGTATGGAATTGATGGTTCTCTCTTGAGAGCGATTCAATCTCTTTACACAAACTGTAAAAGCTGTGTTCGGGTAAACGGCGTTAAATCAATACCTTTCACCGTGGGCGTTGGACTTCGTCAGGGGTGCGTCTTGTCTCCTCTCCTTTTCATTACTTATATGGACTGGATGTTACAGCGCAGTCTTGGCGAGGAACGTTTCGAATTGGGAGATCTGAGGATAAGTCATTTGCTCTTCGCTGATGACTTGGTCATCCTTGGATCCTCTCAGACTGAACTTCAGCGCGCACTCGATCGGTTTGTAGCCGTTTGAGCTGAAGCTGAGATGAAAGTAAACGTGAACAAATCTGAAGTAATGGTCGTCTCCAGAACGCCTGTTCAATGCACTCTGCATGTTAATGGAGTCCCATTGAAACAAGTGGAGAAGTTTAAGTATCTCGGGGTCGGGGTCTTATTCACGAGTGATGGAAGGAGCAAGGCCAAGTTTTCCTGTGAGATTGGTCAGGCTGCATCAATTCTGAGACAGCTTGGTCATTTTATTATTAGGAGGACTGAACTTGGTGTCAAAGCTAAGTTGTCAGTCATTAATTTTTTTGGGTAATAACCGAAAGAATAAGATCGCGGATACAAGCTGCCGAAATGAGATTTCTCCGTAGTATTGCTGGTGTGACCCGTAGAGATCGCATTAGAAATACCAAAATACATGAGGAACTCAATGTCGAGCAGCTACTTCTCCGGACGGTGCGGAGCACAGCACATCAGGATCCCACGACGTGCTATGGAATCCGTACCATCGGGTAGGCGTCCTCTAGGTAGACCCAGAATGAGATGGTTGGATCAAATTCATAATCTCTCCTATACCCGTATGGGGATTGCCCTTGATGATTTAGAGTCGATGGCGGAGGATCAAGAGCTATGGAGGGTCCACTTGAGCAACCTACACCCGCGACCCACTTAATGGACAAGCGGACCATTGAAAATGAATGAATGAATGAAAATGAAAATGAATGGTGTTTTCTATAACTACGAAAATTGGGATACACATACTGACAGCGAAGTGCTCCGCGAGGAATTTCTCTCCAGAAAATTGCTCCACGATCAAAAAAGATTGGGAACCGCTGCTAAATTATCAAAGAAGTATCTATACCTTCGGAGACGCTTCCTCCTGTTCCGCGCAATAGTTTGACATTCACAGAATTAGAAAATTTTGACAATTAAAATTTATAATTATACAAACTAAAGAAAGGATGTAAGTATATAAAAAGCTGTTAAAAGTTAAAGCATGTGTGATCAAAGCCAGTTCCTGCTTTTTGAGTTTGATTTGAGGTTTAGAAAAATTCCTTTGGGAAACTAAAGATTGGGACACTTTTCGGAACATTTTAGTACTTACTACCAATACTGTTTTCCACGATTTCTGACACTTAGAAGTCAATTGGCGACATTAACGACATTGCACGACCGACACCATTAACCACAAAGTCGACATCCAAGTGTCGAGAATTAAAAACTACACGTCGCGGAACAACACTGCTCAGACCACAAGTCCTGTGAGACCCTGCGCTCTTATGTTACCATCTTAGATCTGCCTTTTTAATGGTTTTCGCGAGAATAATTCTTTTGGGTACGGCCATTTGTGGTTTTATGCATACAATATTTTAAGTTTTTGGAAGCTCTGCTTCATTTTTGGCCAGAGCGTTGGCGCGCTCATTACTCTTAATATCTATCACAGAGTCCTATGTACCTAATACAACCTGACATGCTTCTGCAATCATAATGGTCTCAGTAAGTTGCGGTAGTTCCTCAATAGTTCAGAGTTGATGAACTCTAAAGACTGCCAATGTCAATCGCTATATTGTTGTTGGATATTGATCCTATTTCAAGTATTTCCACAGATTTGAGTATGGCCATAACCTCGGTCCTTAACGCACTGCATATATCCGCCTCGTTGCCACGTGTAGGTTTATATCTCTGCGCCCCATACCCTCACAAGTTTTGGAACCATCCGCATCCGTATAAACCGAAATTTCATTTTGGCTCGAAACTTTACTTCTTTGGCCAGTCATCTCTATTAGGTTAGTGCGGTATGCCCAAGTCAATTGCAAATCGACCTTACAGGTAAAAAATGTAATTTATTAAAAAATATCCCTTTGATGGTATTGCCCTGCTTATTATTTTCCGCCGTATAGTCAGTATTAGAATTTAGGTACTAAATCGAATATTTTTATTTTAAATCGTTAAAGCTACCCAATTCTATCATCAAACCAGAAAAATCATGCAGAGCTCAAATTATAACTAAAACAAAAGAGTGCACTTACGAACTGGGTTTTGGCGGTCAAGAATTTTTATAAGAAAATCGCTCCTAATCTCTCCTAGGTCCAGCAAACAGACCTCCCATAAAGATAAACCCAAAGTAAGTGTGAGTAAAAAATATAAATTTTTCTTGGGGGTGCAACCGAGTTTCAGAGTGCAAAGAAAATCCGATTCGAAAGCAATTTTCTCCCAGGGAGAAGTAGTAGACTACCGCATTTTCCATTGAACTAGGTAAACCCTTGCTTAAGTAGGCTTATGCCACTTGAAGCAATAATAAAAACATCAACGAGTAGGAATTCTCATTACAGTTTCTTTTATTTTACTTTTATGCTTACCTACTGCACTGCAACAAATATTAATGGCGTCTACGTGTAGGTGGACTAAGCCATTATTTCCCCAATGAGCCGATAGAAACATTTAAAATCGTCCCTGCGGGCGCAAATTCTAATTTCCATTAGTGAACTCACTTCATGACTGATTTTACGACACTTTCGAAAAAAAACGAGAGAAATTCTAATGCCTGGTACAGCACTACAATGCGCGCTTGTACTTAACTCTAAACCTAGTTAAAGAAATGAAAGAACAACAAGAGCAGAGACTGCCTCTCCCAACAAAATAATAACAAAACATGACAACCGTTTACACCAGCAAACAGTTATGTTAAATATATAGGAAAACTCCCTCGGTTATGGTGTACCAATGGGGAGAAGGGGAACGCAGATAAAGTGCCTCAAGTTTGCCTTTACAAGAGTCCTCATCATCAAGTCAAGTATATCACCGCGATGAGAGTAGCACACAACAACAACAATAAAACTATACTTCATGGACCACGAGAAAATTCTATTACATACAGATCTGGTGTGTGCGAGTTTTCAAGTGGTTTGCTTTAGCTGCCGTTGACTGGAATAGATACACATACGCATCAGATGTCCAGATTCAGACCGTGACCAATGCGAGGAGGCTGAGAGTTAACAAAAAGACAACGAAGAGGCATCAAATCAGACCAACTTGACATTATTTTGAAGAATGGTCTCGGTCTGTTGTGATTTTATGAGTAGCATCATACAAACGGAATTTGACCATTCCCTTGGTCTATACACGAAATAATCTTTAGATGGCGTGCTGGAACTGGGCAAAAGAAAACAAAATAAAACTTTGGCGTGGGATAGGCTTGAATGGTACAAGTCGACGATTGTAATTTGCGTCATGAATGTGACATTAATGCGCGACACTAGTTCGCTTCTGGATCGGTAGTGCTAGTGTGTGTCGAGTGTTGAAGCTCATATACCCCTAGAGCTAGGCGAAAAGACAGTACAAATGAACTAAGACGTCTTGTTGGTTTGATGGATTTATGACGGGCTAACTGCGCAACTGCTACTGGGTTGTAAATTTGTTATAGTTCGTTAGAATATTTTACGTGCATAGTTATGCGTAATCATGGGGATGAATATGAATGTAGGCGATAATCGGATAATTTTGTGGAGGTTATGGGATAAAGATATTTATTGAAAAAAATAAATGGATATTATTGTGAGTGACTGCAACGTATTTCTCAAAACAAAAATGCTAAAACTGAAAATTGTATATGAAATCATTCAGCAAAATAAGATCACAATAAATTTTAAAAAAATGTGCACGACTGGGTCGCACGTAACTTTCTTGTTTATTGCGAATCTCACTGAATATCAGAGGCAGCAAATTTTTCGTTTAAAATCATACCCATTCAAGATGTACTCAGTACGTATTAACTTCAACATAACTTTGAAATTTCACTCCGAACTGACACTTGAAGGAGGCAAGTAGGCGATGAATTTCGAATTATATTGCCACTGAAGTTTTGGCCTTTACAAAAATATACCGATCCGGATTTGGGTAGTCATTTTTGAGAAATATTCATAAAACGGCAATATTCGAGTTTTCTGGGGAAAACCAAGTAGAATACTTATGTTGTCTTAAATATGAATTTTAATCAAAATCGTTAGAGAGGTTTTTTGTAAAATTATGCAGACAAATGTTACAAATTTGGATTCGAAAAGCACTGACTAACCTCACTATTTAACTGAAAACTGAGTACGACGTATTCTTTCAGATATAAACATTACCTAGCAGTTACATGTTCATCCAAATCGAAAATGGAGTTTTCGCGATATGAGCAGTCTTTAAGGTAAAATTTTTAGCGATTGTGGTGGAAATCGAAGGACGAATTCATGGTTCCAAAAACACTGTTTTGGAACTGTTTAGCTCAAAAATTACCAAAAAGTATTTTTATGGATTTTAGCACTACCTGCCAGTTACATTTTTTATCATAATCGAAAATGGCAGTTTCTTAAAGTACATAATATTATTAGCGATTTGGGTGGATATCAAAGGACGCAGTCTTTTTAGAGAAAAACTGAGTTTGCTATCAAGTTAAGAATGACATTGGTGTAGGAGGTGGTGTTTTTTCTGATAGACTTAACCTCAATCTCTCCTTCTCCCGGATCACTGTAGCGTTTTTCAGGCGGAAATAATGGCAATAAAGGAAGTCTTATCCTGGCTAAAATAAAACGTGATATCCGCAAAAGATATCCGCATCTTCTCGGATAGTCAGGCTGCAATTAAGTGCCTGGAATCAGCCTCTATTAAATCTACTACAGCCCTAGACTGTCGCACGTCTCTCAGAGAGATGGCGGAGCAGTTCAACATTCACCTCTGCTGGGTGCCGGGGCACAGAGACAATCCAGGTAACTGTGGCTGACGAACTTGCCAAACTCGGAACTACACTACCTATCGTACCAAGCAAATGTACTTTAGGTATTCCAATTGCTACGTGTAAACTTATGATAAAGCTGGATGCCATCCAAAGAACAAACCTTAGGTGGACATGTGGCACGACATGTCTAGCGACAAAAGAGATCTGGCCAAAGTTGGATCTCAAAGGTTCTAAGAATTTGATCTCTCTTGCAGGAGGCATATCGGCGCCACAATAGGTGTCATTACGGGACACTGCCTTATAGGTAGGCATGCAAAAAGGCTTGGCGTACTCTCAAACGACTTTTGTAGAAGTTGCTTGGACGAAGAGGAGGAGGAAACTATTCAGCACTTCCTCTGCACTTGTCCGGCACTCTCCCGAAAACAGAAACTCCATTTGGGAGCCTCCTACTACAATGATCTAAACGATCTAACAAACATAGACATTCGTAGTCTCCTTTGCTTCATCAGAAGCTCAAACTGGTTCAACGAGTAGGTCGAAATTTTTAATAGATTCATGCGGTATCACAAGGGACCTAATTGGTCTAAGTGTGTCGGCCTTTTGCCGGCAGCCACTTCAACCTAACCTAACCTAAGAATGACAATAGTATCTTAAAAATATTTTTTTTTAAATCGCTTTTACCGTTTTCGATAAAAAGCCAATTTTCAAAACTGCCGTTGCTGGACTTTTTAGATAAAAACTGAGTATGCAGTCATGTTAAGCATGCCTACAGTAACTCAACTATCAATTTTGGTTCAAATCGTTAGAGCCGTTTTCGAAAAAATCGAAATTGTTTAATATTTCGTAAAATTTTTCTATGGGAAGTACCGTCAATAACTAACATAAAAGAAACGGAAGCCCACAAACTCTAAATACAAAGTTTGAAACAAATCCATCCAAGCGTTTAGATGTCTGGAGCATTGGTGCTCCTGAGCTTGACACCTCGATCTGAATGTGACACCGATGCCTCTATACATACAGCTCTCACGGAGGTTATTTTTGAATGATTTTGTTTATTTGTTTTTTGAGACTTTATAAGACTTTGTGTATCACCTCACTCAGTATCCACTGTAAAATAGTTTTTAGTATTCCTAACTTCTGAGATATAACTGTTGACATTTGACCAAGTCCCACAACATTCGACTATCCATTTCTCCAGTATCTGACTCAATTAGTGACCAATGACCAGTTCACACTATGATGTTATTGTTGAAGAAGATCCGATAACTTGTACGAATTTGTTATTTCTTCACCAGCAAATTTTGTACAGCGTTTTCGAGCACCAAGCTAAAAGCTGGACGTCACTGTTGAAAACCGCTTGTTTGGCATTATTTCCCATACTCAAATAATCAGCTAGCATTCTCCAAGTTAATCTTAATTAGTTGATCAATATACGGCCACCGAATGGTATAAGCTTGATATTCTACAATGTAGCTAAATACTTGGGTCTTATTTTAGACAACAAATACTAACGTACGGTCTCACGTCCTTCAAGTTAACCAGAACCGACAGTATCATAAGAAAAGATATGAAGTCCCTGTCCACCCTCGTAGGAATCGTAACGGGGCACAATACTCTGCGGTAGATGTAGAGGCCGCGGTGATGAGGGAGCTCTTGAGGACACAATCCAATTCCTGTGTCACTGCTCACTGCCTAGGTCTCCAATACAGCAGGTATAAATTCCTAGACCTAGGGAGTTACTTCTTCAACGACCTAGACAAACTTTTCAGCAAAATTCATCAAGATGGTTTGTATGTAAGTATTGACCTGAGTGTAGCAGGGAATACTCCTTACCAGCCGATAAACCTAACCTAGCGTACGGTTCAGTATACCTGTGTGTTAGCTGTAATACGTATTAAAAGACGACTAATACGCGGTAATTCTTTCCTTCCAATGACTACACAAGACAAACTTTCATTCAAATTCCAGGAACCAGAAACTTTTCAGCAGAAAAACAAAAGAGTTCGAGTGCGAACTGTGGTTTGATGTTCTAGCTTTAACAAGTCGTGCGCATTGTTGATGATTTTTACTAAAACTGATTACCACGCCAAATCACAAAGAAAAGAGATAAAATTTTGTGGACCAAAGGATAAAACATCGCTTGACCTAAATCAGTTACAGAAACTGGGATATCCGAAATGGGAACCTCTATAGAGCCGCTCCAATTAGGAAAGCATTAGCAGAACCCGAAAAAAATCGTTGTGGAATTTAAATAATTTTGGAGTGACACTTGAATCCCAAAATCACTTTTTTTTTTTGTACAAGAAGTCAAAAGCGGAAATACATTCATCACAAATGGCGGATTTTTTGCGTACATGTTGTTGGTTTAACAATTATCTCGCGGTTTCAGGCATGTGGAGAAAACGAATTTAGTTGTATGTAGTAATATGCAAGCAAAATTGACAATCTTCAGAAATTATTGGTCAATTTGAATGATCCTTAAACAACACATGATCCCTATTGCACCCAACAAATTTTAACAAGGAAGGGAAGCACCCATATATTTCACATTTTTGTTATAAAAACTAAAGGTTTGTTTAAAAAAATGAGCCACAGCTGTTTATTTTTATAATATTTCTTTCTCCCACTTTCAGTATCCCCATCTCCATATATGTATACGCTACGCAGTATAGCGATTTTATTGACACTTTGAACTGTTAAGAAACTGGTAGGCCATACAAGACTCATATACCTTGTCGCAATAAGCAATCGGTTTGCATGCCAATGTCTCTAATATGCTAAATACCTGAATTTACATTACACAATCCACCCATAAGCACTACCAAATTTGGTGGTTTAAAACCACAACGCCCCACCCATTTTAACGCCAGCAATGCGCTTAAGTGAAAAAAGATTCCACTGTCGTGAAATGTCAGCAGTCAAGACACATCCAAATATGCGTATTCCAAGCGAACCCACACACAATCTACTCAAACGCATTCATTCAAATTGATAGCGAAAACCCATGATGAGAGAAGCCATTGCATACACACAGTCGAGTCGAGTGAGGCTATAACCTCTCCGCTTTCGGGCATAAGTCTTATCTTGGCAACTATCCCAACCGAATACAGTATGGTGCGCGGTCTACGGTCATACTATAGTTAAGCGAAATGGGTGCGAATACGATTGGCCGACCATTCCATGAGTCTGGAGTATCTTCTATACCCATTTCAATGTCGTATAGTCCCGGCAGACAGATATTTGCTAAATTGGACAAAACATAAAGGTACTCGTTGCTGCCATACAGATGAATGGTAATTAGCAACCAAGGGACACAACCGATATTAGACGTTCTCTTTTTCATGTCGCAATTATGATAATTTTTCCTACACAAGACAACACTGCTACTCTCAATCCACCCTGATATCACCACCTGTCCTGGTACACTCATTACTATGCTAGTCATATTCTATAACATCCCCCACCGTCAGCAAGAGGCCCAACCAACAGCAACAAGTAGACAAGCGAACACGTTCGTTCGGAAAAACACAATTGATTTTCATTTCTCTTCGAATGGGATTTTTGCAGCGCAAGACAATTGTTTGCGGTAACTGAACTCGAGAGAGTTACTACCGTGTGCTAGATGAATGGACAATGGTATCTGAAACATTTCAAACTGAGAAACCAGAAAACAAGCAAAGTTGCTGTTGGTTCTCGGTCTCCTCTCACTCATGTCTATCAGCAATTCGTCTCTTTATTGTCTTCGATGGCATTGTGTTGTTCCATTTGAATGGTTTATGCTCGAGCGAAGGAACAACATCCATCTGTCCGAAGGTACAACGTCGATTGAATTGTTTTCCTGGCGCAGGGAATGCACCGTCGCCGCCGCCAAGCCAACATATTGAATGAAAGGATCAGTTTTCGCATTTTGATGTCCGAATTTTTCTATACTTGTTCAGCACACCACCTATGGTGTAATGTTTTGCCAGCCAATTGGCACAATTACAGAGATATTTTAATTGGCTCAAAACAACGCGTGTAATTGCCGCGAACAGAGCCAACAAAAAAAAAAGGATACCATCACAGTCGCGCGCGATTTAATTGTGTCAAAAGGCCAGCGACCGCCATAAACAGACAGTAATCCTAGCCAACTTTGGGTGGCCATTAAAAAGGCCAACCTAATTGATGTTGTCTCTCCTTTTAGCCTATAAGCCATATCTGTTGATATAATCTGAACACTATGTCATAACACCGCTTAGATACCTACCACCTGTTAACATTTTCGCCTTTTCGGGCTTTTTTTTTAGTTATTGTCACAACACTGGCGCACTCACCTGAAAGAGAGAAAGAGAGAAAAAAGTTATTAATGCAGTTTAATTGATTTATATATTGAATGAATTTATTGAGGAGAATTTTTGATTTGTGGCTTTTAATTGGACATAGTCAATGAATAGGCCAAAACGCAAACGAACGAGTTTTTTTTCCGACAAGAAAGGAGACAATTTTTCTGTGTCTCGGTGTCCGTAGAGATAAGTAACATGCATCGTACAAGGTATACCAAAGGAGTGTGACTTGCTTGACTTAGCCCCCCCCCCTCCCCTCCATATTTGCTAAGTGGCGGCACTAGTAGTTTAAAAAGTCGTGAGAGGATATTCGATTTGGTTTTGCTTTCGTGTGGCTTTATGTTGGAGGAGATGTCATAATCGATTTAGAAAGTGCGCACTTTTAGGAATTTAGATTTTTTTTTTGTCTCATGTAGGTAACTACTTCCGTCTGTATCCGTAGAGTTTTTTTGCTTTTTTGTGGGGACTGTGTCGTGTTAGGGGGACTTTATGAAACTTTCTCACTTTTTATACTGATGCGTATTATGTGCAAACCTAATGATGGGTAATTGATTGAGTTTGTTTGTGCAAACGGAGGTGTTAAAGGAAAATTCAGTTTTTGTGAAAGCGTGCCCTTTCTATAAATTTCTATGTGTGACTGATTCAGTTGACTGTAAGTCAGAATATCTTACGAAAAAGGAAAAGATGACAATCATGGTTCTTGAATGATTTGTCATTGTTGCTTAAAAGTAAGGGATTTACCCTTCGTCTGGTACTGGGTGGTATGAAGTAAAACTCGAGTTTAAACAAGGAGTACGTACTCCTCGATTACCACGGGCCACTGGCCTATAGGGAACCATGCAGTCAGATTAGGCATCCCACATAATACACACTGTCGCAGTTGTAACGACGCAACCGAAAAAGAAACCCTCATTCACTACCTATGCACTTGTCCGGCACTAGCTAGGACTAGACAACGAGCTCTGGGTAAACCCTTCTCCACATGCCTCGAGGAAGTCGCGAAGAATAGCATTAAAGAACTCATAACCTTTTCGAATTCCACAGGCTGGATCTAAACTACCCTTCGACATACCTACTGGTTGTTGTCAAATGAGTATGTATGTGGTAACAAAACGGCACTCTGTGCCACTTGGGTTTTTACCTAAACCGCCACTGCTACCTACCTACCTACGTACTCCTCAGCATGAGCATGAAGTGATAGTTTGTTCTCCAATTTATATGAATAAAAAAGATTTTAGTTTGTAGAGTACGTGGTCCTGTACATAGGAGTAGATACTAGCTAGTCATTGTACATATTTTCAAACTTTTTTCAGTTTTTTTTTTTAATACTTCTCCCGGGTAAGGCGAACCCATAACGCTTCATCAGCGCCCCGAGATGTTTGCAGATGTATGTTTTCTCTGCACTTAAATTGCTGCAAATTGTAGTCTTTTGGAAATATATCTAAAGGAAGCGAGTTCCAAAGTTTGCTTGTCCTGTAACAGAAGGAGTTTTGGAAAGATGATGTCCTCGCGGTTGTCAAGTGTACTGTATGGTCATGAGCATTAGCAGCCTGTCTTGTGGGGCGCCCAAAAGTTGCATTTCGAGGGATAATGGCCTTGAGTTCCTCGGAACATCTACCATGGAAGTACCTATAGAACAAGCATGGGTCAGCGACTTGGCTTCTGTGCACCAACGGTTGCAGATTCGATGTGAGTGTAGGGTCTCCAATAAGTCGAACTGCTCGTCTCTGGTATGCTGCCAAGCATGTTGAGTGAATGTTTTGGGGCCGAGCTCCATGTATGGGAACAATATTCTAGGCCTGGTCTAGCCTGTGCTTTGTAGAGAAGGAGATGTTGCTTGGGGCTAAAGTACCTCTTTGCACTAAATAGGTAGCTCAACTTTGCGGACGCCGATCTTGCGATATGGGATATGTGGTCCTGCCATGTGATTCCTGAATTGACTGTGACTGCTAGAAGGGGCATTGAGTCCTTGGGATGGATTGGATGGTCATCCATTTGGATCCGAGGAACTGTTGATGCATTTTTCCTAGAAGATGTTGTGAACTGAGTCTTGTTTGCATTAAATACAACCAAGTTGTCTTTTCCCCACTTCAAGATTTTGTCCAGATCTCTGACTGTGTGATGTAGCCGCCCACTGTTCGAGATAGAGGATATAAGAGTGCTGTCATTAGCAAAGCTGTATAGATATTATTATTTGTCGATCCAAGCAAATCGTTGATGTGGAGAAGAAATAGAGTTCAAGAAAGAATAAATCCTTGGGGCACTCCTGCATTTATAGCAAACGAATTAGATGATACACCATCTACCACAACTTGGATCGATCTTCCCAGAAGAAAATTTTGCATCCATCCGCAGAGTTTTTGTGATAATCAATAAGATAATCAATAAGACAAATGCCTTCGATATGTCCAAGGCTACGGCCCTCTAATGATTTTAAATTTCAACTAGTTTCTCAATGCCGTATGGAGTTCTGCAAGGTTTTTCTTGACACAGGAACGAAGATGACGAAATGACAATAAAGACATTTGCAATAGATCATAATCAGCATCGGACTCTTCAGTTCATAAAGCCACCATTGTGTCATCTTAGCGAACAAGTGCGGCGAATAAAATTAAAACGGAAGCCAATCAATAGGTCCAGAATAGGTCAAAGGAAGGACTAACACACTCCTCCAGTTTGACAGAACATCGTTGTGTAAGTTGACAGGTGCGCTCACTGGCCATAAGCATGCAATGAAATGTTGACGACTTATGTGTATATAGGCTCCAATGATAAGATGCACGAGAGTAGAGCTCATTTTGTCTATCACTGCCCTCTTTATGAACTGAGCACTTGAAAGCTACTCCTAATCTTTATATATATAATTGTTCTGTCTGCGTTTGTTACCGTACTCCTCCCAAACGGTTCGACCGATTTTAGTGAAATTTTGTGTGTGTGTTTGAACGGGTATTGGGATGGTTTATATTTATAATAGGAACCGGTAGGTGGCGCTGCGATCCGATTCTACAAAATGTCAAATAATAAACACTCAACAACAGCAGAACAAGAATAACAGGAACAGGAGTCCGTAGTTAATGTTATCAATCTCCAGTGAATAGCATCTAAATTATCTAATAATAGAGTCTACTCTGCTTACCCAACCCCTACTACTGCATATTTAATTTTTACTCCGCTTAATGTTATGGAATCTCAATAAGTAAAGTAAAACATGAATTGAAATCACTCCGTTGTTAAGCTGGTGTGGCTCGCAGAGTTCGTATAAGGAACACCAGAATATGTTAGGAGTGAAGTGCCGAACGGCTTTATTTCTAAGGACGGGACGATCCATGCTTCAGTGGTTTGGTAAATTTAATTGCATATCTCCAACAAGGATCCGAATACGTGCTATCAAATCTGTACCATGAAGCAGGCGTGAGTTGGTTAGATCAGGTCCATTATCTCTTCTCTATGGCGGAAAATCGAAAGTGATGGAGGATCAACTTAAACACCATACACCAGCGACTGACTTAATGGATAAACGGGCCATTTAAAAATTAATGAATGAAACTAAAGTACAAAACAAAAACGCATGTTATTAAGATTTCGATACTTTTTTTGTGACTTTGGTATTACATGTGAAATCGAACATCTTTAAAATGTCCTTTTATGATAATGTTAGTTTTTAATTGCTCAATATATAAAAGAGGATTGCGTTATTTACTAGGCTTATAACTCAAGAACCCCTGGACCGATTTCGATGATTCGCACTAAATTGGACACGAACAAGAAGAATACCCAAGAAAATTTTGACATACAAAAAATATGGTGCCTATATCTCGAAAACCACAAAACCGATTGAGCTCAAATTTTGAGAATTTGAGAAAAAAAAAATTTTGTTTTTGACACGAGGGCTATTCTGTGAAGTTTGGTGGGAATTGGACAAAGGGGCGTGGTACCGCCCATACAAAAAAAAAAAACATTCAAAATCTTATATCTCGAAAACCACCAAATGGATTGAGCTCACACTTACAGATGGTCTTAGATATTGGCCCTGGAGTGTTCCTGTGAAGATTGGTCAACATTGGACAAAAGGGCGTGACACCACCCATACAAAAAACATATTCTATGGGGTGAAACTCGATGACGTTATATGTACCTCGATAACCGCTGATATTTCTCGACACCCATGGGAGCTAAAGTTGTAAAATTGTAGGTGGGTGGGATTGGAAACGGGCCATGGCACCACCCTTACAACAAAGTTATTTAAATCACTATATATCTGAATTTTGGACAATGCCTGATTTAGATCATTTTACAAAACCTGGAGGGATTAGACAAAAGCGGGCGTGGGACCTCTCATAACAAATAAATACTTTTCAAACGCTATTCTTGGACTGTCATGGGAAAAAATACATCTAGACAATACAATTCGTGGGCACACGTCTGAGCAAACATCGGTCGAAGCACACTGAGACGGAGTATAGAATCAGTCCGGACACATCGGTTGAAAAAACGGCCGCAGAACAATTGACAGACAATGTAAATGTACGAGCAGGCAAAACAACGTTTGCCGGGTCCGCTGGGCGCTGGTTGCTCAATAATTTTTTTTTTTTTTTTTAGATTTAAAGATTTTTATTAACTTTTAGTTTACATTATATAATTTACCCGCAAAGCAAAGTGCTTATCTGCAGGTGGTTGTAAAAAAATTTAGATTTGAAGTGATTTTTAAATTTTAATTATTTCATTACACAAGTCAATTTAATTAATAATTTTAGTTTCAAATAATTTCAATAAGTTTTTATAATTTTACTTTACAAAATGCAATTCAAGTAAATAATTCTTTATCTCTTTTTTTCTTTTTTTAAAATTTGGAATGACTTTCAAAAATTTAGGAAGTGCATTGAGTAGTTTGGGTATTGTACATCTTAGCTCTCGATTTCCGTAAAGGTTGTATGTTTCAGGAACGTCTAACATCTCCTGGGCTCGTCTTCTTGTGTTGATCGTGTGGCGAATAGGTTGCAGAAAGCGCTGGTCGTTCATATAGTACAGC
Source organism: Cheilosia soror (assembly GCA_949372485.1). NCBI lineage: Eukaryota > Metazoa > Arthropoda > Insecta > Diptera > Syrphidae > Cheilosia > Cheilosia soror. The sequence continues at coordinate 138,878,358 of OX443561.1, read as the reverse complement.
AATGCTGTCATCTGGAAGATTGCTTTTACATCTAAAATTTTAAAATTAGAATTACTAGTTCTGATAGTTTTAAGAAGACGATGTTGTAGGTTGGATATTTTGTCTAAATGAGATTTCGCTGCGTTTCCCCAGGCCAGGATCCCGTATCTTATGCGCGAGTCAGCCAACGAGTAGTACACCTGCTTTTGCACTTCAAGATTTGAATATCGCTTAAGATACACCATTGCAAAAATAGTGCTCTTTAGCTGAAGACGCAGGACATTAATATGCTCTCGCCACAGGAAATGCTCGTCGATGGTTACTCCGAAATATTTTATGCATCTTACTACCTCATTGGTTCGATGTTCGCTGATGGTGAAGAGCAGCCATTTCGATGAAAAATCTGGACAGTTTCCGCCCGCTTAGTTGGAGCACGTATATGCATCACCTTTGTTTTGGACGCATTTATAACCAGCCCGTTATCATGACACCAGTTCGAGACGGCGTTGAATTCATTCTGTAATATCTCCTCGGCAGAATTTAAATACTTGTGTTTTACCACGATTGCAATGTCATCGGCATAGGCATACGCAGTACATTTTTTAAATACTCTCAAAAGTTCGTTAGTAAATAATATGAACAGTATAGGGCCTAATTTGGAACCTTGTGGGACACCATACTCGCTTGCTTTTTCACTGCTAACTGTATCCGAAACTTTGATTTTCATCGTTCTATCAGTCAGATAGCTTCTAAGCCAATTGGCTAGTACTCCTCTTAAGCCATTTCTACTAACACTTTCCAGTAGCTTTTCGTGGGTCAGAGTATCGAATGCTTTGCTAAAATCGATGAATAGCACAAGTACGTGATGGCTTTTGTTTAGTCCAGCATTAACCGTATTGTTAAACTCACCCAATAACGACCCGGTACTCTTACTTTTTTGAAATGCGTACTGGTTTGGGTGTATCACTTTGTGTTTGGCCATAAAACTATTTAGTCGACTATCAATCACTTCCTCCATACATTTTTCAACCGCAGACAAAATCGCTATTGGTCTATAGTTTTCAACGTTATTTTTTATTCCTCCTTTATATATTGGGCGAATGATCGACGTTTTCATCAGCTTTGGAACATAAGACTGACATATACTACGGTTTATTATCTTTGTGATTACTGGAGTGAGGTGAATAGCATTTATTCTCAGATCAACTGGTCAGATCATTCGATAATTATTGTCCGCGTAAACACCATCTTATGCGTAGATCTAAGAAAATTCCAACGTCATCAAATCTTATAATCTCGAGGGCTTATTGAATTACCATTAAACTCGAAATTGGGACACTTTTGGCGCAACAAAGTCATAATTGGTGTTGTTGCAAACCTTTTAAGCCGCAATCTTGATGAAACCACAATATCGCTCATATCGAAATGTTAAGTCTGTACAACGCTAATGAATAGATACCATGTAGGTCTCCAGTCACACCTGCATTGACAGCATCAGCGAAGTTTTTTGTCAAGCGAGCGGTCCAATTTTGTGACAAATTTGTACTGATCATTTTCTATGGGAAAGAAAAAAGTTTATTTTTTTTTGTATGTTATATTGACCCTTCCGGCAGGCGTTTTAGTTTCGGACCAGTATTAAAAGTCAAGTGACAAGTGTGATGTCTTCAAGTGAAAATGGCCGCGTTTCATTGACCGCTAGATGAATAGACTCAAATGGCAGGCTGGCTAAACCTTGTACTTCTGTCTTTTAACATTATTTGAGCACTACCCGACATGACCTCATCTATTGTAAGCCCTAAAAACACTCGATTTTAGAATTGAGAGGCTGTTTCAAATGTAGGTATAATTTCGACAGCGAAAATCCGTTTCCTCAGGATCTAAATATTTTATCTGAAAAGTAACAGTTTTACAAAAGGTGTAGCTTCGCTTCAAAGCTATGGAATCTTGAAAATTAATATCAGAAATGGTTGGTTATCTGGGTTTTCAACAATCCAGTTTCCTGCAGTGAAATCAATTTCCTGACCCTTATGTACACGTCAAACTATACGTACCCACCTGATGATCTCCCACAACACACAATCAGTATTTTTGTAAACAAAACTGACACAGCGATTAACTTCAATTTACGATCACCTTCAATGCATACCAATAAATATCGATAGTTAAATCCCGCCATGATGCGAGAGCGCTGCTGTATGCGATCAAACACAGTTAACATGGCCATTTGGGTATTTGACCAGCGCGCACGCCGCTTGTATGTATACAGCTCAAAGCCAATAAAACCAATTTCTAAGCATCCGAAAGGAAAACTTATCGGGTAATTATGTCAGGATTCCATTTGCATTCGATTCAATTCGTATCCGCAGAGCCCCCGTCCGATATATTATAAACATCCGATAGTTATGACCCGCAGTAGCAATAATAAGAATAATAATGGTAATAATCGCCAACATGGCCGGTTTGTGTCATGGAGGGCTGGCTTTAAAACCTCAGATACGAGTGCGGTCACAATTTACACATTGTATGCCCGTATGGTTTATCCTGGTGATGTTTTGTTTGTATGCAGTCGCGGAAAACTTGTAATCAGAGAAGTTTCTGTTTCTTTTTTCATTTTTAAGAGAATTTTTCTCATTTAGCCATATCGGTTGAGCAATTAAAATGTCTAAGCCACACACATGCGTTTGTATGGCATGGAAAAGCAGCCAAGTGAGTTAAAGTAGAAGAATACGGAATACTTTAGCGGGAATGCAACTTTATTACCAATCGACGATTACAACGGAATTCAAGTAGCTTTCTATGGGGGTATTTGGATGGGGTTTTGGAAAGGGAATTTCGGCTAGATCTGGGTTTGGGTGTTTGTCGATTTCTTAAGATTTTAATTAATTTGCGGTAGGTTACTACGACATTTTTGCGAAATTAATACTTGGGTATGGGCTCCTAAAGTGGGTATTTTACACCGACATTCATCTTAGCCGCTGTTGTAAATAAGGTATAATGTCGAAGCTGTTGGTATTTCTGGTCAAGACTGACAGAGTGTATCATTAAATAGGGAATTTTAAAGCTATGGCGGGTTGTATGTCTAATATTTGAAGCCTGATAGCGTTGTGGAAACATTTATGACATTGATCACCATCCATAAACCTACAGTTTGAATACATGATGTGAGCGTAAGTGCAAAATGCAGTGCAGCCAGGTATGAAGAAATTTGGGCACAAGCTGAGGAAGCTCGAGATAAACAAATTTAGTGGGGTCATTATTTGCTCTTTAGAAAGCCAGATGATGAATTATGGTCAAAATGAGTGACTTTATTGGTTTTGTGGTTGTCCCGACAGCTTTTTTATGTGTGGCGATTTTTGTTAGCGCGTTGAAAGACCATGAAAAACGGGGAGATCGAAACAGTGTTTAGGAAACGGTGACCTCAAGGAAATGTGGCTATAGTTGAAATATCTAACTGCATCAGACTGAGGACTATATGAAAGATATGTTTTGGGGTTACAAATGATGATAACAATTAAGGAAATATTTCATAACATGTTGTTAATGCCATCTATGAGCGATTAAATAAATAAACGATCTAGTACAATTGTACAATCGAATAATTTTTCGATTGCTCCTTGGGAAAAATTTGCTTCGAAACTGTTGCAATAAAAATCCCTCGGATTGATTTATTTTTTGCGAAGTTCGAATATGCGAAATAGCTAGTATCTTTTCTCAAGAATTAAGCGAAACGAGACTTTCATTCAATCGAAAAGTCGAAATCGAAATTTTATCTTTGACCAATAGTAATCCGAGCAAAGAACAGCGAAAACAACTAAGTATGGCGAGACGAAATAAAAAGCTTTACTCCACTGCTGGTGCCAACGACAAGATCACCAATCATAATGATTTTATTTTCACATTGGATTAATAAAGAGAGTTATTTAGTACAGCAAATTCAGTTTTCAAGTTTTTAGTACAAAGAGTAAATAGAAAAATATGGCGAACATTGGTTTCTGGGCGCTAATTTTTAAATGTTTCTTTCGAATTCAGTGAGAGTTTATGATACATTATAAGTTAGCAATTAAAGTATTCTGTAAGTATTAATGTACATAGGTAAGTTGTTTACGTTTTAGGTTGATTGTTTCGCTGAATGCGATGTTTGTTGTTTTTGGTGAGCATGGTATGTTTGTGTGATCCAACAACAATTTTCTCTCCGCTCACAGATCGCATCACCGAACCCCCACTAACTTCATTATATTTTCAAGCATATAAAATGCACCACCATTGTATTTGCCTTCTTCTTCTGTTTCCGGCATTGTCACAATCGACTTTAACAAAGATCACCGCCATTACAGGCTAAATAAAATTAAATTGAAATAAAGTCGTCTTTCGTTTGACCTTTTAGTGCGTGGTTACGTTTTCCGCTAATCGTTGACTGAAACGACGTCAACACATGTAAAGTGTTTTTCAACAGGGACGCTACAAAAGTAGAGCGACAGGGACAGCAAACGACGCCGAATTTCTTGCCGCTCTTTTGACATTTCTCTTCAGTAAGGTTTGCCATTTCATGATGAAAAGATATACGAGCCAACAACGAGTTGAAATTATTTAAATTTACTACCGAAATTCGGAGTCAGTGGCCTCAACGTTAAGAGCGCTACGTCCAATTTATGGTCGTCATAATCGTCCTAGCAGATCAACAATTGAGCGTCTAGTGGAAAAATTTGAATCCACAGGCTCAGTCGTGCGATTTAACGCCGTTAGACTATTTCCTGTGGGGCTACGTCAAGTCTATGGTCTATGCCAACAAGCCAGCGACGATTGATGAACTTCGTACGAATATCGAACGTGAAATTGCAGCAGTATCGGCCGATTTATGCTTGAAAACCGTCGAAAATTGGGTTCAGCGTCTGAACTTCTGCAAGCGTGCCTGTGGTGGCCATGCAAAAGAAATCGAGTTCTATACATAAATGGCATCGAACGTACTTTCACAGGAATAAAGAATTTCATTGATATCCAAAACCGTTTTTGTTTTATTTAAAAAAACTTTTGTAGCGCTCTTATTGAAAAACCCTGTACTTATTTGGCAAATAACTGAATATCGTTGCTCAATTCGATTCAGAGGAAGACTGCCCCCAATGCAAAATGTTTGGCTGTCTGTTTTATTGGTATTTTTTAAGTTTGATTTGCATATAAGTCGGACAAATTGTCGGAGTAATTAGGGTTCCTTCATTCCTTCCAAAAACTTTCGAATGTTTGTTCAAAATTTATCCACGCTGAAACATGGCCACGCAACTTTAGTCTACGGTGCGCCATTTTACAGCAATAACAAAGGAAATGGCTCTATATTGTGGAGAATTCTGCTCATCATAAGAAGTTTGCAAGACAAATAGCGTCAACAAATTTGCAACCGAAACTGCACTGCTGATAGATAGCTCACTTAAAAATACCTTCAATATATCCGACCAATTTTAACCTTAGCCTCATTGGCGAACTAAAACTAAAACCCAAATGCTGAGTGATATCTTCATGTGGATTTAATTTTCTCACTGCTGCCGCTGCCTGCCTATAGGGTACTCCTGTTATCTGTTATGCCAACAAGAATTGTAAGTGCGCAATTTTGTATTTATTCATTTTTACCACATATGCTATGACCCGTCACTTCTTGATCTACGTGACTTAGTTTCCGCTTCCAGCTCTAAATTCAGTATTTTTTCGCATTCAACAGGTGATAGATCCACAGTTAGTCGGTTCTGAGGATTTGAAAAGACCACTTGTGCAGACTGTTGTACGGCGAAGATGACCAAAATTCCGCTGTCAGGCAGAACTATCCATCACTTGACCAAAATGAGTCAAGGATAGCGATATTCAAACTTAAGTCCAAAAAGGCTGCTGGATCAGATGGCCTGCCGGCCGAGCTTTTTTAGCGGCGGGAGATGACTTGGTAAGGAATGCACCAACATATCTGCGAAATCTGGTCGTGAGACCCATCCATATGAAAGGAAAAACACTCTAAACTGCGACAATTACGGAGGAATAAGACTCTTGAATGTTGTATATAACTCAGGAATGCCAGTTCGATACACATCACCTCTTTATCGATTTCAAGGTCGCCTATGATAGCGTATGTAGCACGCACCCATCCACATCCTGCATCGGACATACGATCATAATATACATACCTTCATACAACTGACCAGACCATAGCACTCACTGTAGGTATACGTATGCTAGTCTTGTTTTGTTTGTCCTGTCGCACGATCGCAAAAGTATAAACATCCATTTGTAGCAAGGTATATGTTTAGGTATTTATATATTTTCACTTCAAAAAATACATTTTGGCTGTTCCTAAGGACGTGGCTATAAACGCCATAGCCTATAGCAGTCTCACAGGCTTAAGGAACATTTTAAAAAAAGCTTCATCGAAATCTGTCCAGTAGTTTTCGAGTTTTTAACGGCCAAAGAAAATTCCTTACAGTTTTATTATATGTATATAAAATAATGATAAATTTCGGCATCCCTGGAAAACACTCGCTCGTCTGTGCAGGATGACGTGGGAGAAATCTCGCTACTCCGTCAAGGTGGAAAAAAACACCGCGGAGTCCTTTGATGTTGAAGAAGGTTTAAGGTTAAAGGTGACGCGCTATCATGTAACTTCTTTAACATCAACAAGTAAAGCCCTCTCTCGCAGAACCAAGAAAATATTGTACAAGGCCGTAACCATCCCGATCTTGAGGTAGGTATGGTGCAGAAACATGGACCTTATTGAGAGCTAATGAAAACCTCCTGGCACGCTTTGAGAGAAAGATTCTTCGAGTGATTTTCGTGACAGTTTGTATCGACGGAGTAGGGAGGAGGAGATTCAACAACGAATCTTATGGGCAGCGACGTTAGACAAGTCAAAAAGGTCAAAATACAGCGACAGGGATAGCTGCATCATGTGGAATGTATGGACAACAACACACCAGCCCGACGTGTCCTTGAGTCCACCACTGAGGGAAATCGAAGCAGAGGAAGGCCTCACCTCAGGTGGCGCGCACAATTGGGGGCGACCTCAACCAACTTGTTGTGCGTAACTAAAGGCAGATAGCTGGGGAGAGGGACCGAGCTGGCAGGAGGGGTTCTATTGGTTGAGGCCGTGGTCCATCCCGGACTGTGAGCGCCATCTAAAGTAAAGTAAAGGATGTACGTGGACGTGCTCGCATGTTTCATTTTCTTGAATTATTTCAACAGTTAAATCTTATTTGCGCTTATTTCTAGCACTTAAGGTGTCAAAGGAAAGAAACATTTCTATAGAGCACTAATGCGACATTTTCAACATCACGCATGCAATTTTTACACAAGTTCAGACACAGAGATCCGTTTTCCAACATTCAATGCAAAAAAAAAAATAGTAAGAATAAGAGTCACACATGTTTGCATGTTATGAGTATTGCTGTTCATTACCATCCCCTGTTATCTAAAGTGATAGAACAGGAAAGCAAATGTCATACTTTATGGTACTGCAGTCAAAAGCAGATTTTCGCTTTCATGATTTCTTTCGATTTTTGAAAAGAAAGCGCGGTTTTTGTTTCGATTTTTTTACCTACTACATCTACAAGTATTTCGGCAAATTAGCCTATAAATATGTACACGTGATTTTCTTTTCTATTGTACTTGTAGGTGTATCCTATTAATATGCAATGAGTTCATTACACTTATTCAACCTGATTCCTGATACGTGGCAAAAAAAATGCTGTGATAGGTACGTACCTTTCTAAACACAATTACGAATAAAAATACTATTAGCAAAAAGTGCTGCCTTTTGGGCCTGCACTTTGGTTCTGAAACTACTTTCACCACCTTAATATGAAAATTCTTTGTCGACCCCCCCCCCCTAACATCAGGAGGTGTTTTATGCCAAGTGTTGATGTATGAATCCGAGAAAAGAATCAACACCTCTCATCATCCTAAAATGCACCTACCACTAATCCCAACAATTAAAATCACAAATCACACCCACTCAGCAACCAACGGCTACTCATCACCCTATAGACAAGTAAATAAGCTCAAAGTGCCACGCACATCCAATGAACTTTTGAATGAGAATAAAATAACCAGACTCCAGCTAAATGAAAATTAAAACAATAAAACATCATTATTGCTAAAGAGTCTATCCTTTTTGGGTTTTATTCAATGGCAAACTGTCTATAGCGAGTATGCCGCTTCCATCCGCTTCGTATAGATACTTTTCATTGAAAACCAATCGATCGTGGGTGATAATAGCACTAAATGATTATATATGTGTAGGCCTAGGCAATAGGCATATCGGTATCTTTAACATGTCTTCACAACATTTTCATCGAATGCTTTAATAGAATTTATTTTTATCCCAAAGATTGTTTAGTTTCTTTTGTTTCGGTTGTGGTGGCGTTGTCTGTGGCATGCGTTCTCTCGTAAATTCTCATTTAGACACAAGAGCAGACCATGAAACGACGCACTGTAACGAATAGAATCCTTGCCCCTTTTCCAGATCCTATATGGCTAATAAATATAAAATAGAACCAACAAAAATTTATCCATTTCATATATACATGTATATAGATAGATACTTTTGTAAGATTTACGAATGAATTTGCATTTTGCATAGCTTGAGGCGATTTTTTAGGATTTTTCGCTTATAATCGATGCGTGGGTTGGCCATAACAAAACAAAAGAAACAAACGAGAATTATTATTGGTTTTGAGTTGGGTGTGTGTGCGCGTGTGGTCGTTAAAAATATGTAATTAGGTACGAGTACGAGTATATTGGAATTTATTGGTGTGGTGAGTTACAATAAACTGGATTATGGTAAGTGGAAAGGTTTCCTTTTGGACCAGATTGTGCGGCTATGGTTGTAAATATGACTTTGATGACAGAAGTGTAATAACTGATTGAAGCCATAGTCTATTTATGTTGTCATTGAACTATAAAAAGTGTCAAATTTGGGAAAGCGACGATGTTTATGACATCTCGACAGTAGTTCAATGTCGTCTTTGCCGGAAGATACCGACGAGTGAGTCACGTATTCAAGGCAATCACAATTCTGTCATTGGAAATATTTGAGGGATCTTTTTAAAATTGCTTCAGGCTATGGCTGAAGTTAGTTGACAAATGCTTCTACTCACTCCCTTGTGGCTTGCTGATTGAAATGACAGGCGAATGTCATTTTTGTGTCTAAGCAAGAACTTATATTTTGGGTCATTACTGCGACTCTAGAAAGCACAGACTAATGTGATCAACAACAACAACAACAACATCAACATGGAAAACGTCAATCCCGACGCACGTGCAAGTCGCTATAGACAATGAATCGTGTAGTGTCACTTGGGACGTTGTCAATAAAAAAATAAATAAATAGGCGACGCAACAGGCGGTAGACACCCTAGGCCTAGCTTCTCGCAATCATTCGTTTGTGTAAGTTTCTATTATTGGGACGAAAGGAAGGGACCTACAATTTTATGCCGAGTCCGAACGACTGAATTGAGAAGCTTTTTTAGAAAAGTCATACTCTCGGATGTTTGTCAGAAAGTCAGTAGAAAAAAACCTTAAGATGTAATTTGTGCTTTTCCGGGACGTTGTCAATGTGCGACAAAAAAATGTTTGTCATTTAGTGCCAACAACATTGACAAGTTACACATGTTTTCAATTCAAATCAATCATTTGATCGTGACATTCAGGTCGTGTCAAACGTGTCACGCTGTTATAAAAAGTGTTGGGTCGATGTTCTGCGACATCCCTATTCGAGTTCGAGTTTGGCTCCGAAAATTGAGGTTTTCTAGGCGAAAGCTGAATCCAGACTTACTTACTTACTTAAGGTGGCGCTACAGTCCGGGGTGGACCTGGGCCTTAACCAACTATCGTCTCCAGCCAGCACGATCTTTGGCCAGCTGTCTCCAGTTTCGCATGCTAAGTTGGTTAAGGTCCCCTTCCACTTGCGTGCGCCACCTGAGTCGTGGTCTTCCTCTACTGCGCCATCCCTCGGGTGTGGATTCGAAGATCTTCCGGGCCGGAGCATTCACTTCCATTCGTTCTACATGACCCAGCCACCGCAGTCGTTGGACCTTCGCTCTTCTGGCTAGGTCAATGTCGCTGTACAGCCCATACAGTTCGTCGTTGTATCTCCTCCTCCATTCACCGTCTATGCAGACGGGACCGAAAATTACTCGAAGAATTTTCCTCTCAAAGTAACCAAGAGTAACCTCATCCGCTTTTGATAAAGTCCATGCCTCTGCACCATAAAGAAGGACTGGGATGATTAAGGTCTTATAAAGGGTCACTTTTGTTGTTCGAGAGAGGGCTTTGCTACTCAATTGCTTTCTTAGCCCAAAGAAACAGCCATTGGCAAGAGTTATTCTTCGTTTAATCTCAGCGCTGGTGTCATTGTCTGAGTTCATAGCGTAGACTAGGTAGACAAAGCCCTTAACTACGTCAAAGTTAGGTATATCTGTCTATAGAGACATTCTCTCCGAGACGTCTGTCGGTGTTGGGTGTCTTTTCGAGTCAAACCCATCTTTGCCGCCTCCGTCTCAATGCTCACGAACGCGCCAGTGACATCACGCTGCGTTCTCCCGACTATGTCGATGTCGTCGGCGTAGGCGAGTAGATGGACTGACTTTTGAAAGATATTGCCTCTGGTGTTAGGGTTTGAGTTTTGCACTATTCTTTCAAGAACGATGTTGAAGAAGTCATATGACGCATCGCCTTTTCTAAATCCTTTTTTGACATCGAAGGTCTCGGTGAGTTCTTTCCCGACCTTGATGGAGCAGCGTGCATTCTCCATTGTCATCCTACACAACCGGACGAGTTTGGCAGGGATGCCAAAACTAGACATTGCTCTGTATAGTTCGTCTCTATAAATGCTGTCATAGGCGGCCTTAAAATCGATGAAAAGGTGATGGGTATAAAAGCGAAATTTTCATTGAAAACTTCTTCGCGAATTCCTCTTTGAATAGTTTCCAAATTTCGGGCACAGGCGACACATGGTCATAAAACAAGTCGTATAGCAGTTACTGCGCATTGATGACGCCAAGAGTCCAAAATCTCAAATCTCAAACTATATGCCAAGTCCGGACAATAAATGTCTGTTGTAATATCATCCTCTCTCGCACAGCATGACCACGCGATAACCTCTTTCGTAACGATTTTCAATTAATTTCTCTTATTCAAGTGCGTTGTCCACAATTCATCTCCCCCAGGGACATTTTCGAAATGTCATCGTTCGAAAACAAGAGGTGTGTACCGAATCACAAGAAATGTCATCATTTCAGCAACTACGGAGTTCAATGGCTTCCCAATAAATCTGTGTATAAAATCTACCAGCCAAACTGGGGGAACAAAAAATCTCCACAAGAAGGACCACCACTAATTAATTGCCATTTAAATTATTGACAGCCAGCCAGAAAGAGCGAAAGATACAATCTGATCGGATCGGATCGGAGTTTATTGGATTAAAAGGAAATGCCATATAAAATATATTTTTTCCCTGACAAACAGGCGAAAAAAAAACTCTACAATTGCGCCAAAAATTCCCTGTCGGATACATTTTTAATTGGTAATTTGATATTTAGATAATTTTTCGAGGAAAATTAATTTTTCGAAATTAATTCGTCGCGCATTTTTGTGATTTCAGTGATTCAGTATAGGTGAATGCAAATGCCATACGAAACCGTATTTAGAAATCGATTGGTCCAGCCAGTAGCGTAGCCACTGCCTCATGGTACAAGTGCCTAAGTGGTATTTGCATATACAGATCATAGATGCGGAGAGCGAAAGCCATAGTCCGGCGCGCACCGTCAGCAGTTTCACCTATACCCACCTATCATCAGCAGCAGTATTCCATTTTGAATAAGTAATTTACCAAATTTATGGAATTTAATGAAGTATTTTCGCCGCGGATCATATTTCACGGCGGCGGCGGCTCGGCCGGCGCGCACAGGAAAAGAAAGAGTCTCGATTGGGTGTGGCCACGATTACTGTGAGTATCAAACTTATTTCGCGTTGTATATGAGGTTCAAAGATGCATATAAATTTAGATGTGTGGATAGGCATAGGATACACAACTCGGCATTTCAACACAAATTGCGAGGCGAGTTTAATCTAAGCAATGCTTAGTTGGATGTCATCACAGCGTTTGAAATTAAAGATCAAAACGTGCGGTACACTTTTGCTGATAGAGCCCATGTTTAAGGACTTGTCTCGCTGGCGAACAAAGTGTGTTGAGTATAATGATCAATTTCACGCCGTGTCGCATCGCAGCAACGCAACGCAAGGGGAGGCAATGCTCAATGATTGCACGACACACTCTGAGAATATAAGGCGCATGCACGTGATGTTGCACCTAGTGTTAAAGCCATATATACCCGGTATGCATTAAGGAGGAACTCGGATTTAATTCCTCTGCCGTGTTGGATTCCTCAAATTTATTCATGCAATATTGTCGTCTCTCTTGCTATCTGAATGAGCAGATGATTATATGAGCTGTTTACGTATATGGTTTGGCTTAACTTTGTTGCAGGACCGATTTTGGAGTTGTTGTTAACACTAATGCGATACGAAAGACTATCGGATCAACAAGCTAGTTTGAGTCGGGAGTTTGTAAATACAAATGTATCTTTGGCAAGATACGAGCTTTCCCAGTGGGTATAGTAGATTGTCATTGGTATGTTTTTGAGCACCAAGCATACCTACTGAGACTATACGACTTCCTGGCGAAATTCAATTGAGTTCGTGATGCTATGTGATTTTTTTTTTTTTTTTTACTTTTTTCTAGACTTTCAGCTGATTTGAATTATGGAAGCAACCTTAATAGAAATGAAGCGATAACTGGTAAAATTCTTGCCATTTATAGTTACATACCATTGATTTGAGAACTTTATTTTGGGCCGAAATGCTTCAGATACATTCATTCATGTAAATCTGTATCGATGGAGTGTTTACGAACATTTATATCTGAGCTATCTGTGGTACAATTTTGGCGACTTTTCCTTTTAAAAACTAGAAGGAAATAATAGGAAATAAGTGACCTTATGTATAGACGTGACAATCTGTGCAATTTGCACAGCTAGAAGCGTCCATTGAGTGGATGTGTAACCTAAATAAACGGTGGATTCCCACGCCTACCATCCTGTGGATTTTAAGAAAAACGAGTTGAGCCAATTTTATTTACATGGTCGTTCTTTCAGTTGACTATTAAACATTTGGTGGCCAAATCCATCGTGGAAGAGACCTACTATTTTATGCCGAGTACGAATGGCCAAATGAAGAGACGTTCAGACGTTCGCGAGAGGTGGTACAGTGAAAAAAATCGTAAGATGTATTTTGTGATTTTCTGATGGGGATCGAACCAGAGATCCATCGCACAGGAGTCAAGCAGAATAAACCAATGAGCAACTGCGCCTATCAATCGATGATAACCAACTTATTTTGGCCTAATTTGGATGAAATTGATGTAAACGACATGTGGTTTCATTGTTTCAACCGGACGACACGGTACCTGATGGACAGCTGCTACTGCAATAGACCTTCCGCGCAAACGATTTGAGGTAATGGTTATCTCACGCAGAAGCGACGTAAACTGATCACCGAGATCGTAAGATCTTACCACGTTTGACTTTTCCTTGTGAGGTTTCATTAAGTCGCAGATTGGTCAACCAAGTAAACGCCTGATCTACACGCCAGAGTCATCAAAATTGGACATCGCCATTGAATGATTAAACGAAGAATAATTCTTGTCAATCGCTGTTGCCAACTAAAGTGACCTTTTATAAGACCCTAATCATTCCACTCCTTTTCTATAGTGCAGATGCATGGACGCTATCAAAAGCGGATGAGGTTGCTCTTGGTTGTTTCGAGAGAAAAATTGTTCGAGTAATTGTCGGCCCTGTCTGCATAGATGGTGAATGGAGGAGGAGATATACAACGACGAACTGTATGGGCTGTGCAGCGACATCGACCTAGCCAAAAGAGTGAAGGTTCAACGATTGAGGTGGCTGGGTCATGTAGAGCGAATGGACGCGAATGCTCCGACCCGAAAGATCTTCGAATCCACACACGAGTGACGGGGGACCTTAACCAACTTGGAGTGCGAAACTGGAGACAGCTTGCCAAAGATCATGCTGGCTGGAGACGTTTGATGGTTGAGGCCCAGACTCTGTTCAGTTGTACAGAGGTCGAAAGATACGATACCACTAATCATATCTAAGAACGATTTGCGGAGTAAAATTGGACTGTAAACATTAAGCTGAGGAAACCTTACCGCACACTGCACACCGATGCAGTTCTCTTCAGTGGAATCCTTAGGGTGGAAGGCGAGTTTGAGTTCAACTTTATTGACGGAAGATGAGTTTTAAAAATATTTAATCGTGGTCACGCTAATGCGACACTTGCCGTGTGGGCATTGGGAGAAGTTTGATTAGTTGAAGAAACTTATGCGACCATCGCGATCCATGGGATATGTGACTGTAGTTTACACTTGGAGGCAGTAGTAACTTTATATACAATTTTCCACCATTAATGCACGTAACAGTTGTTTTGATTCAAAATGAACTGAGATCCAAACTGTTGTGAAAATTAAACTAAAACCCAGTTCGCACGCCAACTCTTTTGTTTTGCATCATAAGTCAACCAGCCGATACTGCGTGTCACAAGATGTTTATTCAACATAATTACTGACATAATGAGAAGTGATGACCTTTTTCCCTTTGCTTGGTGGTAGTTCGTTGTGGTTATTGTTGTTTAAAATCCACACCAAGGGGATACAAAATGCCCTCCGCGCTAAATTAATCTTTTTTTTTTTTTTTTGGTTCATTTTTGGTCCGCAGGTGAAACGAGCTCAGGAGCAGGCCAAATATTCGCGCTATAAGAGCTCACATTAAAGCGCATGTCAAATATGTGTCCAATTAGAAGGCCAGGTGAATTTTATGTTACACATAATCATGTTCCTTACTCTGCATGATTTTGTGGTTCCCGTTTATATAAACTTCAATTTGGCGTGTTTTTTTTTAACTTTTTTTTTGCCTTTATTATCTCATTTTGTTGGCGGATGGGTAATCAAGCAAAAATTATATCTCACAGCATGTTGGCTTCATTTGGGTGAATAACAGCGGTGCTGCTGGTTGTTGTTGCTGCGTCTGCAAGTATATACTATACATTCAAGGTGATGTGGTGTGCCCTGCGTTTGTTCTTTATTATTTGATTTACGTCACTGGAAGACCGCACCGCGCAACACTGATGCGCGCGGATCATCATCAGCAAAGAGGAATGACTGCAGCAGATTGAGAGCTGTGTGTGTTTTTTTTTTCTTTTGTTCACTTACTGCCGGGGATATCTCTCTTTTGATTTCAACAATCAAATCATTCTTTAATTTTTATGACGCACCATGATGGTGCTGAAAGCTTTGGGTACTCGTTGCATGATGGTTGGTTTATCTTCTTTTTGTATATACGTCGAGCGATGCGTGGTTTGTTTTATTTGAGGTACCTACCATCGGCTGGCATTTAGTTTTTGACCGGGGTTTGTGGTTAGTGGCTTTGTAATCACTGAAAATCTCTCCTCTGTCTCTTTCAATTTGTTTTTATTTCGCATCTCAGTCAGATGCAGGCACCGAGAGAGAGAGGGAAGGAAAATAAAGTTTTTCTTAATGGGTACTTTGTGGGTTATAATGACGACGATGATGATAGCTATCAGAGTTGGTAGTACGTCGGTCCTGTATGGACTGTTTGACAGTCATTTCCAACCAACAGCGGAGACAGGGAGAAAAACAATCAATCTACCATCGGTCAATTTCTTAGCCCTGCGCAAAAACCATTGCGCTCAGTTTCGAAAAATACCACAGTACACCAAAGATGGGAATTTCAAATTATAGCAAGTACACACCTTTCTTCATTATGCGATCACTTATCTCGATACATAACAATTCTTTTTTTTTTTTCTGTTTTTATTCTTCTCCATCTGATTCCATTCTGCGGCATTCACATAAAATTCTATACCTACTCCGATGGTTGTCTTTGGCTATATAACTGTTGAAATGGGGGGCGCCGCGCGCCGCCGCACACGGGGGTGAGAGATGCAACCAAAAATTGTAATCCATCCAGGGAATGGCGATTTTTATAGCAATAAACAGTACAGAACTGCCGGTATGTGCAGCGAAGACAAAATACAAAAAAAAAATCGTAAATTGTGATGAAATTAAATTTGTGTATCTTTGATCAAATAAAACGTGAAATATTTATGGATTATGTTTTGTTATTGTAATAAAAATGATTACTGTGCATCACGTCAAAGCTGCGAGTGTGTGTGTGCAGTAAATTGTATTTAGTGGGAAGTCAAGCAAGTGGAGATATACCACCGACTGGCTGGGGTTTTGCGTTCAAAAGGAGATTGGTATTTATCAGAATAACTTTATTTGTGGCATTGAACTTATATAAAAGGAAGCGTTTAGATTATAGCATTATAAAGGTAAATTGGAATGACTTAAGGATGTCTAAGAAACTCTCAAGTCAAGTGTCTCCGAATATGTTTCCCATGAAAACGCATGAATATTTTTATTAACTCATGCTTAAGGGTTTATGGTGGACTAATCGCCTAGTCCAGGAGTTCCCTAACTGTGCGGCGCGACGCCTTGGAGCGTCGTGGGGCTATCCTAGGTGAGTCGCAAGACGGTATACGCACAGGTCGCCTGCATACGACCGACGTTCCATCAGCATTGAGCTCGATTTGAAAAAAAAAACAAGTAAAAGTGTTATCATTGGCCTGGCCGATACTTTGATACCCTCCACTGCATAAAAGTCATGCAAAATGTTTGCCATGCGAGTTAGTATGTGTCTAATATTAGTTTTGTATGGTAGGTAGCAG
The DNA here is from genome assembly GCA_949372485.1 of Cheilosia soror. Classification (NCBI taxonomy): domain Eukaryota; kingdom Metazoa; phylum Arthropoda; class Insecta; order Diptera; family Syrphidae; genus Cheilosia; species Cheilosia soror. The sequence continues at coordinate 138,861,528 of OX443561.1, read as the reverse complement.
AACTACTTTACCGACATAGACAATTTTCAATACCAACCTGACGACGGTTAAAAAAAGTCCTCTCACAAAATTTCATTCACCTAAGTCGATTCGTTTGGACGCTATCGTGCTTTCAATAGGCAGAGATATATGAGTCAAATATTGGCTTTGTATGGGAGGTAACAGAACTGGTGCCGTGACATAAGGCCAAGCGTCATAAGGCCAAATCTCGAAATTTGGCCTTATGACGCTTTGCGAAAGTGACATAATGCCAAATTCTAGCATTTGGCATTATGACACTTTGATAAAGCGTCATAAGGCCAAATCGGGAAAGTGACATAAAGCCAAATTTTCGCAATTCCGAAATCAAGTTTCGTGCATAATCACGGAACAAATGAAACAATTAGAGGAAAAATGAAAGTGGTTAGTGAAGTGAAAAATGAATGCGCAAATGCCTCGCTAAAAAGAAGTGGCATTCGGAAAGTTTTTGACGAAGTATGTGCACAGGACAATGAAAGTGCTCAGCAGGTAAGTTGGTAAAACAAATCTATTCAAGGGCCCAATCGATATTTCAATTTATCTGTTAGTACACCTCTTATGTACGTTTACTTGTACTTGTACTCGTTTTTAATCTACTTGTAGTCCTTATGGTAAGTTAGTCGCCTTCGTTAGTCGCGTTCAATGTACCTACAATGTTGATTGGAAAATTACGAGGGCTTTCCCAAGCATAATACTTCTCTTAGATTTTGACTCTATGCATTTACTCCTAACAAAAAAAAAAATTAAATAAAAAGTAAAATTTTACATACAAAGTTAGAAAGAACTTAAGTTTATTTACATGAAAGTTAGGACTTATTGCAAGTTTCAGTGTTAGGAATTTTTGACTTTGACTTCTTATCCAAGAGGACAAACAAGAATGGAAATACCTGTGGATATATAAATTACTATATTAATAGATTAAAATTAGGTGTTTTATCGGCGCGGTGGGAAGGGGGGCGGGGCGGGCGTCGCGGGCGGAGCGCGGCCGGGACGCGTCGGCGCGTTCGTCGCGGGCGAAGGGACGCGGGCGGCGCGGTAATTTATATTATTATATTATAATTTATATATCCACAGGTATTTCCATTCTTGTTTGTCCTCTTGGATAAGAAGTCAAAGTCGTTGAATCGTATATACGTATCGGTATCAGGTAAGCAAAATCAAATATGCAATCGAAAGCGTCATAAAGCCAAATTGGCCTTATGACGCTTTATCAAAGTGTCATAATGCCAAACGCTAGAATTTGGCCTTATGTCACTTTCGCAAAGCGTCATAAGGCCAAATTTCGAGATTTGGCCTTATGACGCTTGGCCTTATGTCACGGCACCAACAGAACTACTTGACCGACATGGACCATTTTTAAAACAAACTTGAAGGCCATAAATATAAGACCTCTCATAAAATTTCAGTTGCCTAAGTCAATTCGTTCGGACGCTATCGTGCTTTCAACAGACAGAGAGAGACGTGGGTCTAATAGTGGTTTTGTATGGGAGGTACCAGAACTACTTGACCGACATAGTCCATTTTCAATACCAACCTGGAGACGGTAAAAAGAAGTCGTCTCACAAAATTTCATTCGCCTAGGTCAATTCCTTTGGACGCTATCGTGCTTTCAACAGACAGACAGACAGACAGACGGAAAGACAGACAGACAGACAGACAGACAGACAGACGGACATGGCTAAATCGATTCAGAATGTGATCCTGATTCAGAATATATATACTTATAGGGTGTCCGGTGAATCCTTCTTGGCGTTACAAATGTAATGGCAAAGTGAATATACCTTCCTGTGGAGGGTATAAAAAAATGTCGGGTCGGGTCGATGTTGGCCATTATGTTTTGTCGTGCAGAAGAAGTCGACATGTTGCAGACTTCAACTTGGCGAATTTTGCGTCGGGACTTGGGCCTATATCCGTTTTAGATCGAACTAACCCAGGAGCTCAAAGTTAATGATAATGACTATAGAAAAATCATCTCTAAGGACGAGGCGCATTTTTAGATGAATTGCTATGTTAACATGCCAAAATGCCGTATATGGGATAACGCTAACCCCCCGAAGTGGCAATGCATTCATAAAAAGCTGTTTGGTGCCAATTTTAGACCGGCGCGGCGGCCTCATTGCTCCTTACTTTTTTTGCGCGTTGCTAAGGCTATTACCATCAAAGGCGAATGATGCTAACCGATTTATTTTGGCCCGAATTGAACGATATGGAAGTAAATGACATGTGGTGCCAGTGTGGCTACATGTCACAGCAGACGCCACGATGGTCGTTCTGCATGAACGATTTGACTGTATGGTTATCTCTAGCAGAGGTGACGTAAATTAGTTACCATCAAGATCGTGCGATTTAACCCCGCTAAATATTTTTTGTGGAGTTGCCTGAAAACGCAGCTCAATACGAATAAACCGCAATCGACCGATGTCTTTAAACCCAACATAAACAAATCCATCGCTCAAATTTAGCCGGATCTATCCGGCAGATTGGACCACTCGAATCCAACATGAGAAGCTGCGGCGGACATTAGGACATTGTATTATATTCCATACGCCATACCAATAATGCCACGCATGGGCCTTTCAAAAGATTTCGTTAGTACCTCGCAAACAGCTTGTTTAATCCCATTTAAACGTCTACCATTCCACCACCCCTTTTCAATAAGCTCAGCTTCTATTCCCATAGGTATCTGTGCTTTGTTCCGTAGATTCGTTTGTGAGTTTTTATTTTTAAGACGAATGAAATTCATACATAGGTTCCTGCTGTCTGGTGGCAAGCTGCGGGCAAGGCGACCAATCTCAAGTCTATGACACAACCAGTGCGATGAGAACCACACCTACGGCTGGGCTGGAGGCAATTCTCAATCTGACTCCTCTAGACCTGTACATGGAGGAATCTGCTACCAAAAGTGCCTTAAGGATTAGCCAAACTGGTACTTGGAACCCGAGCAACTTTGGTCATGCACAGATTCTAGGGAAATACGTTGGGAATGTTGTCACTTCTGACTATATGATCCCACATCTAAACCTTGATAGACCATTCTTCTGCTCGTTCCCGAGTAGAAATGAATGGAACACAGATGAACCCACAAAGAGGAAATCGATATCCATCTACACAGATGGATCGAAGATGGACTGTGGAACTGGTGCCGGCATCTTCTCGGAGGAATTAAATATACACTGTTCAATCAGGCTTCCTGACAACAGCAGTGTCTTCCAAGCAGAGATTTTGGTAATCGCGGAAGCGGCCCGTAAGGTGTCATTGTTGGCAATACCAAGAAATGATATTACCATTTTCATTGACAGCCAGGCGGCTATTAAAGTAGTTTCTGCTATTGAAATAAAATCAAAGTTAGTTCAACGCTGCCGCGAAGAGCTAAAGGTTCTCTGCTCGCAGCACTCTACGGTCCTCTGCTGGGTCCCTGGGCACAGTGACAAAGCCGGCAATGAGAGGGCCGACGAACTAGCGAGAAATGGGTCTGCAATGGATCATGATCGAGCACTGCAGTCGTTTAAGCCACCACTCTGTGGAAAATAAAAATTCGCATAAAAACCAACAACAGGTGGAAGGGACTAACTACCTGCGAAGTATCACGGAAGCTTTGGCCAAAATACGACAGTGGCCGAACCATCAAACTTCTACAGTTTGCCAGGTCATCGCTGTCTAAATTGGTAGGGGCTCTAACGGGTCATAACTTCCAAAGAAATCATACAATGAAACCAAATCTCAAAGATGACGATATATGTAGAGAATGTGGAGACGAAGAGGTTCATGAGGACACACCTCACTTCCTCTGTCACTGCCCGAGCCTGTGTCACTTGAGGAGCAGAACACTTGGAAGTCATTACTTCCATGACCTACAACAACTTTCTGATGTCTCACTTTCTGATCTTTACAGGTTTTTGAGGACATAAGGATGGCTGGACAGCGTCGAGTAATCGCTAGAAGAAGGGACACGAGCCTAACCATCCCAGCATCACTGGTAAACCCCCATCAAAAAAAGGGCATCACAAGGACCTAAGTGTGGCACAGCAGGATATACCTGCTCTGTCAACCCGTTAACCTAACCTAACCTTCTGCTGTTTGCTGCTAGGACGCTAGTCAGCTAACTTTTCAGAATATTTTAGCTCCGGGGTTATCAACTTAGTGCTAATTGTTATGTGTTTGAAAGCGGCATCCAGATCAGTTTAACGCTTGTCGTGGAACCACTTATTGTAACCTTAAGGTTGTGTTTGTCGATGGGGCATATCAATGAATCACGCCTAGTAGAAAGGTCTTCCAGAACCACACTTGATCTTTAAGTCGGTTTATTTAGCATTGAAGTCAAGTTTGTCTTTGGGCGACAACCAGGAACAAGGAATCAACCTGATTCATTGGGCCTGCCGTAAACTTGCAGCATAAGCTCAACTGTCTTATAATTATTATCAAGGTAGTTTTAATTCATTATTAGAAACTTAAGCTTGATGTGGAATTGTTTTTACAGATTAAGTAATTTTTTCCTAACAACAACTATTTCGATGGAAACACCCTGCTCATCCATTTCAGCGGCTACGTAAATAAGCAAATTTTGGGCTCGGAAAATCTACACGTAGTGTTGACGTCGTTTCAGTCAACGATTAGCGGAAAACGTAACCACGCACTAAAAACCAAGTGGGGGTTCGGTGATGCGATCTGTGAGCGGAGAGAAAATTGTACTAGATCGTTTATTCGCTCATAGATGGCATTAACACGTAGTCATAGAGAGAAAGAGAATGCATCCGGAAAGTGTGACTGTTTAGCGAGGCTTTTGGAGTGGCGTCCTTATTGGCCATTATTTTTCGATAGCGGCATTAAAAAAAACGATGCAATGACGTCAGGTAGAGCTATGACTACCAATTTTTGGCCAGAAATTGAGGATTTGAACTTGAACGAGCTCTGGTGTGCCACACAAACGGTCCAACCATCGATTTAATACTGTGGACCGAAAGAATCAGAGACTTGCTTTAAATTATGAGGTAACTTCTAGCAAATGGAGCTTAGAAAACATTTTCAATAAGATGGACACACTCAGCCGTATCTGAATTATGAAACAGCCGGCCTGTTAAGTTTTCGGTAATCTGTCGATTTTTCAAGCCTCTGTTTCATGTACCAGCAATTTAGGATTGAGTTGCATTAAATCGAAATAGCTTTCCTCATGTCCTCACTAGCTTCGGCCATTCTTACCAACTATCCATCATTTCCTGTTCAAAATAAAAACCTCATCAAGTAGCTACTGAAACAGGAACAACAAAAAAAAAAACACAGGATAATCCCGGATCGGATTAGCTCGTCGGTCGCTCCAAATTGCTTCGCCATCTTACATCGATTATCATCATCTCTGGAAAAAAAAGCCGCACTCTTGTTACGCTATTCTTCTGCGCAACCACCAAGTGCATCAGTGCGGTTAGAACCATTGATCCAATCAACATAAAAATATAAAATAGCTTAAAATTGTTGAGTAACACCTCAAAACAATTTTCTCCTTCGAGTACGTGCCCAGGAAGTTGTGGTGTGAACCCACTTACAATAGTGCACCCCATCAATTCCATTTGTAACATCTATTAACGCAAAATGTATATACAGCACCAGCACTCCCTCTCTGCATAAAGCTATCTCAAGAGAGACTTTGTCTGAACCAAAAAAAAGCCATACATGGTCAAGAAAGAGCAATAATCGAATTAAATTCCATGAAAATCACACAAAAGACGTTTCATGGACGGTTAAGTGCTGATGGGTTGCCTGATGCTTCTGCATCATGTGCTCATCTTCTGTGAGTCCATCATGTCCATCTAGACATGTTTCCATTTCAATATACTTTTTTTTTTTTGTTGCTCTGCTCACCATTCATGTGTTCATGTGGTCAACGCGCTTTCATGTTCGGATTAAGAGCGAACGAATAGGATCGAGCGGTGGTATCGATTGGGCAAGCGATACGCGCGTCCAGTCCAACACAACGGATCGGAAATCAGCGGAAATTACTTTTGAATTGCAGCTGTTATCTGATTTTTTGGCGCCATAAATAATGGATGGGGAGGGAAATTACAATTTTTTTTTTGTTGTTGCTGTTCTCGCATATATGATGGTGATGGACTTTGGTTTGATCCTTGTTTAGGGTGCGCTTCTTTCGATTAGTGGCAGAGCGTGGAAGTGTTGGTGGTTGGCGTAGCGTTCCGTATCATAAGTTACATACCAATTGCGAAAGGCTTTTGGTATTTCGCACCTCTTTCGACGAGGCGCACAAATTGACATCTGAATAAGTAGCAGTCTTATGTACGACGAGTTTCTACGTATAGGGGGCCTTCCCTCTCATCTGGAAGTGAGTTGCGAATTTCCTTTCGTTTTGATTTTATTTGCGGTGGCGGATGTTCCACCATTGATAATAGGTTATTATTACCATTGAGGTCATGCCATCATCATCGTCGTCGTCTTCCAGAGAGTTGTTGTTTCGTTCTCAACGTTGTGTAGCCATTGGAATATATCGCTAGTTGTGAAAATCTAGTTGGGATGGGATTATAAACTAAAAAAAAACGAAAAGGGAAACCAAACCGAACATAGAGAGAAGAGGTATAGCTACTTCCAGATCACATAGGCTATATCTGCAGTGGGAGCGCTGCCCAGGATTGAGGAGGGAAACATTTATAATGGACTGGCGGTCTGTGATGTGTCTTGTGTATTTTTAGTACTGGCAGTTCTGTGGCAATAAAATTCAATTCAAGATGAAAGATAATTATATGTTAAAATGACGGAGGGAGGTACCACCACGAAGAGGGTCGTTGTCGGAATGTCCGTTTGTGGTAAATATCACCACACCATGTCTTGACTGTATAGTGGAAAACAAAGACGAAGTCGGTGGGGGGGAACTTTGATATGGAATTGGAGAAAGTTTGTCACGTTTTAGGCGCAAATATTTCAACTTATTCTAGAGTTCTTTTGACAGTCGAATGTGGGTAAAAATACGGAAAAACAAAAAAAATGTTGGCGGTACCAATAGGCCATACAGTAGAGCCTCTTTTCAGGTGTCTGTTCACTTTCTGACAGACAAAATCAAAAAATGCTTTCCGAAATAGGAATATATTATATATTATGAAGAAGTGTATCAGAATTCAGTTGTTGAAATAAATCACTAAAAGCGTTTGTTAACAATATTTTTATTCTCTCAAACGCCAATCATAAACTCTACTAAATGTCCTGACAGAAATTGGGCAGGTGAAGCTTCTTTTAGATACTCGAGGCATCTAGTTATATGTTTAGCTAAGTTTTGAGTTCAGTAAAACTAACCCTAGATCAGGTTGACAGTCGATTGGTCTATTTCGGTTTATTTGAATATCTCTGAAGATACTTTTAAGTGTGTTGACCAGGTGGACATACCTAGACATTCTGGAGGGGAAAAGTATAGGAAAAACTTCACGCAAGTTCCTCGAGAGCTTCAGATAAGGTAGACTGATATTTGTTCTCTATTCAGACATTTTCAAAGGTACCTACAAATTCAATCATACAAGCCTTCCGCACTGGCTGAACTGTAGTTAAGTAATATACAGCATCATAAGCCACCAGCTGACACACAGAATGGAAGACTATCTTTTTACTGCGGCAGTCGCTTTATCAACACACCCTGCAATAAAACTCCCCAAGAAGGAGTGCCATCTCTTTCGGAATGCGAGTTCTCAAGGAAATGTCTTATCCCCATGAAGATCTCTGGGTACAAAATCGTCAGACGTCTTGCCTTTGCTTCAAAATAGTTTCCTCACATACATAACTATTTTGGTCCCAAATTAAATCGTGCAAAATGCGACTCTGGTGGTTCGGTCTCCAAAAACTATAGTCTCCTGGACTCTCACATGTGCTTAGAGTGAACCTAAAGAAAACGAGTTTGCATTAATTATTCCAAGCTGAATAGTATAATATCTAGGACTTATGCTACATGAAATGTACGCGAACGTCTGACAAACATCCGAGAGTTCGACTGTCCTGAAAAAGCTTCTCAATTCAGCCGTTCGGACTCGGCATGAAATTGTAGGTCCTTTCCAATCGTCCCAAAAATAGAAACTCACACAAACGAATGGTTGCGAGAAGCTAGGCCTTGGGTGTCTACCGCCTGTTGCGCCATAAATTTATTTATTTTTATTTAATGCTACATGAAAACCTTTTGTGCAGGGAGAACTTTGACGAACTTGGGAGGAAATTCGTAGACGGTGGACTTGATCCATCCCGAAAGAAGGCAATGTGTTGATTAAAGACCGATACCTCTACAACATGACTTTGTATTTCAGAAAGACGAACCCAGAAAACTTCTTTTCCGCAACTCCATGTGGTACTCATTGGTACTCACTATGGGTCATGGTATCTCTCAACTCTAGTTATGGGACTTTATTTACTGAACCAACAGACTGCCTCTTACTCAATACTCATGTCTGATCTATAGTCGCAGATGCAACTTTTGTCCGGTTATACACATCTCTAAAGCTACCGTATGCCATATGACAACGCTCGACCTCAGCCTGATCTGAAAGACCGACTAATAGAATAATTGTTCAACGCCAAGGTTGCCTCAATGCTTAAGTATTTGTATAGTTATACTATTTCAGACCTGATTTTATCCCAATATAAGTATCTATAGAGGTTATAGGTTAGGTTCGGGTGGCAGGACACAATCGCAGCTACACTTAGGCCAGAGTAGTCCTATTGTGATACAACAGGATCTAATGATCTTAAAATTACCCGTTGAACCAACAGGAGCTAAGAATAAAGCGTTTGAATTGGCTGATGTTTATATTAGCGAGTTCGACGACATTGTCGAAGAAGGAGGTATTTTCCAAGATTAAGTCTTCTTTGAGATGGGAAGGACTGCATAAAAGCTGAAGAGTAGTCTCCACTTCCTCCTCCTCATCCATACAGCTCCTGCAGAAAGACATCTCTCCCAATGATGAAGTGTGTTCAGGAATGTATTACGCCATCCCGTCCCAGGACACTTGAATGACTTAAAACCGATTATTACCAACAACATTTTTTTTGGTAGGTAATAATATATGAAGAGCTGATGCTTAATACCGACGAGAGTATCCAGGTATTCCGTTGGTTTTTTTTCTAATTTTGGTTTTATAAGTCTTTTTCCTTAGTTTAGACCAGCGTTTCCCAATCTTTTTTTGGTCACGGAGCACTTTCCTAGAGAGAAATTCCTCGCGGAGCACTTCGTTGTCCGTACGTATCCCATTTTTCGTAGTTATGGAAAACGTAATTACTATTTTCCAATTTTTTTTATTTTAAAATTAAAAAAAACATTTATAACTCATTTTTGAGATTGCCACAGAATTTCAAATACTTTAAATTTACATTTTCTGAAACTGATGAAAATTGTAAATATTTCGTGGAATAGCCTTTATTTTATTTACAACTAGCAACGCCCGCGGCTCCGCCTGCTGGTTTCTTTTCTATTAAATTAAATTCAAATTTATTTCAGCTATCAATGCACGTTTGTTATACCCTTCACAGGAAGGTATATATTCACTTTGTCATTACGTTTGTAACGCCAAGAAGGATTCACCGGAGACCCTACAAAATATATATATTCTGAATCAGGATCACATTCTGAATCGATTTAGCCATGTCCGTCTGTCTGCCTGTCTGTCTGTTGAAAGCACGATAGCGTCCAAACGAATCGACTAAGGTGAATGAAATTTTATGAGACTGCTTGTTTTTACCGTTGCCAAGTTGGTATTAAAAAATTGTCTATGTCGGTCAAGTAGTTCTGGTACCTCCCATACAAAACCAATATTAGACACAGCGTGTACCTGTACCAATACATATAGTGGAGGGTATCAAAGCATCGGCCAGGCCGATGGTAACACTTTTACTTGTTTATATTTTGTCTTCTTTTTAAGCTCACAAAATATTTTATCGCTATGCCTTTTCATTAACTATACCTACATGTTATTTATTTAATGGGCGCAAGTAGCTATAAACAAATTACGCCTACAGCTCACACGTGAACATTCAATATATAGCTGTCCATGTGAAAGACGTGGTTGTCGGAGGTCAACTCTGGCAATGGCCGAGTAGTTCCGAAGATAGCCCCTATACCCCAGTTTCCCCTTCCTCCATCCACACCCTAATTAACCTATACTGTTCCGGAGGATGTAGCCGGTACAATCTTGAAAGAATTTTTAAAATCGACCAAATAGTTCCGGAGTTGGTCTCTACCACCCCTTCACCCTTCCTCCGTCCCCAACTTAGTCCTTACGTAACCTGTACTGATCCGAATGTCCTAAGTCAACAGACATAAGATTTCACATAAATAAAAACTCGTCACAGGTATGATGTAATCATATATATATTTACCCTTACTGATTCTGTAACGCTCCTTACTTTTCTTATTTTTCTTATTTTAAATAAAAGCAGGCGGTGGGTATTTGAATAAATTTTTAATGTTTGTGTCTTCTCATTATTCAAATACGCACCGCCTATTTTTCATATATTTTAATTTTCTTCAAGGTTCAAACTCTACTATAGTAATGCTCGGCAAGTGTTTTCAAATGGAAATTGCCAAATAAAACCAACCCTTCTTAGGGGGTCAAAGTTTGCACGGGAACATTTTTATTTTTCATCCGATCGACTTCAAACTCGGTTTGTGTACTCTATATAAGTCTTCTCATTATTGCAAAATTGCCGCGGGTAGCAGAAATGTATGAAGACGACGTTGTTGAAATTCCCACGGAAATTATATTAACAGGAGACTTAATTAAGACAATTTTTGGCGATCTGCTGCAAAAGTCAATGCAGGAACTTTCAGAACGAGTCATTGCCGCGCTGACAAATGTGCAGACATTAGAAATGAATAGGAGCGATTCTGTTATCAGTGAAGACTGAAGATCCAAATGATGCACCAAATTTCCCTGTTGAATTCCTCAATCAGCAAACTCCATCCAGCAAGCCACCTCATGTGCTGTACTTAAGCAAGGTGTCATCATCATGTTGCTGAAAAACGTGAACCCTAAAAAAGGACTGCAATGGAACTCGATTGATTGTGGAAGAGCCTGGACGAAATTTGATAAGAGCATGAATTACCACAATGATTCCATTTCCGATAAATTCTAGCATACGCTATAATAATAAACAAGGCTCAAGACCAGTCATTTGATCACGTTGGCATGCATTTGAAGACCGGAGTATTTTCACACGGCCAACTGTATGTGGCTTTATCACAATCAAGAGTTGCAAGACAAAAGAAGGTGTATATTGAATCTAATCCACAGCAAGGAAGATTATTAATTAACCAGAGACAATTTACACGCAATGTAGTTTTCAAAGAAGTTCTTTAAATAAAATCAATTAGTTTATCAAATATTACTTTGCATACCCAGCGAAGCGGGTACAACCAACTAGTTATTTATACTACGCGATCATATCGTTACACTTTCCATAGCTGCAGATCTCAAATTCATATATGTAGATATGTATCTATCACTTACGCACCACAAACCTCTTATATGTACGTAGACGTACATATATACATATTTAGTTTGTTTAATGCATATCCATTGCCTACATCAAATTCAACTACGCCATACATGAGTATGTACGTACAATGTGCATTCTGAATGCCAGTCGTGCGAGTAATCATATTCTATTTTGGGAACGCAATATAAAACTACCCCTAAGCACAACTGCAATCGAGAAATCATTTTTTTCGCACTTGACCAAATAAGATCTATTTTCAATTTATTATATCTCGCCCTCTGGATGGACCAGAAAGATGCATTTTAGCTCAAAATACTTGGTGAAGTATTGGCTAACAAATAAAAGCATTTCTTGAAATGACATACGTAGATTTATGAGTATAATGGCAAGTTGAGCGTAGTAAGGTCGAAATAGAAAAGTAGGGTGCAAATGTTTTTCAACCCTTATAGGTCGAATTTTGAAAAACGATGAATGAGGCATGTAATTTATTATTTTGATTTATCTATCAACACACAAACTTTCAAGTTCATACGGCTCACGGTTCGTCAGACCCCCCTTATTCCCCGCGACGCCTTTACTCCTGAGCAATTCTCACCCACCCTACGGACTAAGTTGGCCACACATCTATAAATCAGAAAAAGAATCATGACAATCAAACGAATGGTTCTCGAGTTATGGAGAAACGAACAGACGGACGTTGCATTTTATAAGTAGTATGGATGGATGGCAATCACTTTTCTGAAGACTTTCCACTAAAATCCGGCATCTTGCACATAAAGAAATATTTGGCGATCCGTAAAGGCAATGGCGATGGAAGCATTACCGAGTCCGAACGGCTGATTTAAGAAGATTTTTCAAAACAGTTGGAGTCTCGAATTTTTGTCAAAAGTTCACAAGAGAAGTGGAAAAAAGCTTAAAATGTAATTTGCGCTTTCCGGGCATCGAACCTGGGTCCTGGGACACCTGGGACTGATCACTCAACCACTGCGTCCATCCGGCATCCTAATATGGTACTATCTGTATCTATATAGTTCCAGACATTCTTAATGTTTTCGAAAAGCTCTTCAGCATTTCTTGATTATATTTTTTTGCTTTTAATGCTCTTTCGATTTGTACCAGCAAATTTTCAATTGACTTCAGGACGGGACTTAGCACTCCAAAGAACTTTTTTCCAAAATTGCAATGGTTTTTGTGTAGTCTTATAGGTTTTTGTTTTTTTGTGGAATATGCATCCACGAGAATTTTGTTCTACGACCCATCAGTTCTTAACAGCACTGGCTGTGAGTTTAGGTGCAACAAACTCGCTAATTCTCCTCCAAACTCCTCTACTTGTCCGGAAAATCTTTCTTTGGATTAGCGAGTAGGTAGATTTGCGTTCAATTACCTTTCTTTTGCGGTTCTCAAAACTTCCGGTCTTCTTAGAAAAGTATTTTCCCGAAAACAAGCAATTCTTTTGATTGATATGATATGTTTCCTTTTCGATAGCTCTGCGAAGTTCTGGAGTACACGATTTATTTTTATGCATTTTTGTACCGTGTGATCAATAAATAAATTCCATTGCTGCGAACAAAATGACAAAGTTTCAGAAGCACAAAATTAGCTAGTCTGATGAATTTTTCATATTTTTCCCATCTTTCCGCGGAGCACTTGGATTGTCATGGCGGAGCACACTTTGGGAAACTCGGGTTTAGACGTGTATATCTTTAACTCACATTGATGTCCTTTTTGTTTTTTGAAATAAATCATCTTGGCTCATTAGGAAGTATAGTTCCGAAATCTGATGAAACGAAACAGCGACAGAGGAAACTGGAGAGGGTAGTGCGCGTGGTGAGGCAGAATGAGAAGTTGGAGTGGAATGAAAAAGGCGAAAGACTCAGATTACTATTTATGGAGTGTGTTGAAATTGGTAAGCTTAGATAAAAAGGTTGTGCGAAATACCATTAAATCATGTCTAAAAGCTTTGTCGTTTAAAAATACAACAAATCGGCTCCATATGCCTTTTTTTTAAATTTCTACTACTAATTTGGGGTGACCAGACCATTCCCACTTAAACTATACGTATCAAGCTTCGTGAAGTATCGCATTACTGCACTAGATCTTTTTATTGGACGCCATTCAATAAAACGACCAATAAAAGTGAAATCTCGTTTCAATGGTTCTTTTTTGTTTTTTTTTGTTTGCGACTGCTGCTAAAATCGTGCACAATCCTACGATCCAGCAGGAAGAAAACGAACCAAACCCAATATCCAAGACCCAACGAGTACTCAATTACAAATAATTGCACGCACAATCTTTGTTTAACATTTTGCATTCATTGGTATTATGCGTACGAATTCGTGTTGTTGATATTACGAGAGTACCGATACCGACCTCCACCTGTATCGTATATGACTATAGCAACGCGTGTATCCGCGCTTTGCTCTTTAGCGTATTCTGAAGGTTTTCTGTTGAGGAATTCAATTGGTTGATTTTTTTTGTGCGCTTTTTCCGCTGAGAAGAGAGTTAAGTCGGTCTTCCTCTTGCCGCCTTCCTTAGCCATTACAATTTAAACAATAAAATCACTGGAATTACTATGATCAGCTCGCAGGTCCTTGTGTCGGTCTATGAGAAACGTGTGCTGAGCGGACATTTTAATTTTATTTTATTTTCAACATTATACACATGCAACGTGTAATTGTAATTTTCTCTTGATCTTTTGTTGGTTTTTTTTATTTTGTATCTTTTTGGTTGCGCTGAGTGGTTTGATGGGTAGGTAGATGTAATTCAAAAATAGACAAGCACAGTCGGCGGGATAGGTATTTGGAAAATTAAAAGATCCATTCTATGAATATTCGCTGATGGTATTGCAAATGATTATTTTTAACATTCACCTAAAATATAGAATTTGTTGTAACTTTTATTTTTACTTTCTATATAAGAATTTTTTTATTTTTAAGAATTTTATAAACAAGACTTAAGAATGCAGAACAAGAATAAAGAGACCATATCACATAGACGTTGCAACAGGTTGTGATAATAGCAGTTTAAGTAATAATAATTTTAATAATAGAATTGTAAAATAAAATCGAAATAAAACGAAACATTTTTATTTAAAAAGAAAATTTTATTTATTGCATCTTGTGTATCAGAATACTGCAAGAGACGCAATAGTTACATATGTACGGTTTGCCATTTCTGTGCATTTATTTCACCTACAGCCATTTTCTTTAACTGGGATAAATAGCCTTTCAGGGTGTCAGATAGTCTGTACTGATTAAAGTCTGTCTGACAGTATCTGCTGATTAAATCGTGTGTTCTGGGCAGCTCTTATTTTGAAAGCCCCAGAAAATGCTTTATTTACCATCTTACAGTTCGGGATGGCGCACAGTCTCAGCCAACAACCCCCTTTAGCCGGTTCGGTTCATAGCTAACTACCACCAGTTGCGCAGACCAAGTCGCTTGAGGTTGCTCTTAAATTTTCCGTAACACCTCAGGGGGCTTATTCCCAAATGCGCGGCGGATTGCTTTTCATGGCGGATTGGTATTTTTTTATTTCCAAAAGCAATTCGATCCATTCAAAAGCGATAGCTATTGTGAAGATTGCTGGCAATAAATCCACCAGCAATCCGTCACCTGAATAGCTATCGCATTTGACAGCTTTTGGAAATACAAAAATACCAATCCGCCATGAAAAGCGATCCGCGGCGCATTTGGGAATAAGCCCCCAGGCAGGGTATTCCTCTACTTCGCTGTCCCTCAGAGGTTGACTCAAAGACTCAATGAGCTGGGCGTGTTGTGTTCCATATGCTCCACTAGACCTAAACAACCTCAGTCATTGTATGCATTTTGTATTTTTGAGAAGGTATGTAACGCCATCAAAGTAAGTAAGTAAGAGCTGTGACAACGGTTTAGTATAACTTACTTACTTAGATGACGCTACAGTATCCGGATCGTTGGTGTTCATTCGCTCTACATGTCCTAGCAATCTTAGTCGACTGATACGTACTTTTCTGACCAGGTCGATGTCGCTGTACAGCTCGTAGAGTTCGCTGTTAAATCTCCTCCTCCAAAGCCCGTCAACGCAAACGGGACCGAAATTCACTCGAAGAATTTTGCGTTCGAAGCGCCCAAGGAGATCTTCATCCGCTTTTGACAACGTCCATGATTGTGCGCCATAAAGCAGGTCTGGGATGATGAGGGTCTTAACAAGGCCTCAATAATCAATTGCCTTCTTAGGCCAAAGTAACAGCGGTTAGCAAGTGTAATTCTTCGCTTGATTTCTGACGTGATGTCATTTTCGGAATTAATAGCGGAGCAGAGGTAGACAAAGTCCCGAACTACCTCAATGTTATAGCTGTCTATCGTGACGTTCTGTCCGATTCGTCGATGTTGTGTGTCCCTTCTTGTTGACAGCATATATTTCGCTTTGCCCTCATTCACCACTAAACCCATTTTTGCCGCCTCTGTACTGATACTTGCAAACGCACCAGTGACAGCTCGCTGTGTTCTGCCAATGATGTCGATGTCATCAGCGTATGCAAGTAGTTGCACAGACTTTTGGAAAATTGTGCCCCTGGTGTTGGCTTGCGAGTTTCGCACAATTTTCTCAAGAATGATGTTGAAAAAGTCACATGACAGCGCGTCACCTTTTTTGACATCAAAGGTCTCGGTGAGATTGTTTCCGACCTTTACGGAGCAGCGAGCGTTCTCCATCGTCATTCTGCACAATCTGACAAGTTTGGCAGGGATGCCAAAACTAGACATGGCTCTGTATAGCTCGTCTCTATAAATGCTGTCATATGCGGCTTTAAAATCGATAAATAGATGGTGAGTATCGATTTGGACTTCTTGGGTTTTCTTTAGGATCTGCCGTAGTGTGAATATTTGGTCGGTTGTGGACTTACCGGGCCTAAAACCGCACTGATAGGGTCCAATCAGTTCGTTGACAAATGGTTTCAGGCGTTCACACAGTACGGAAGACAGGATTTTGTAAGCGATGTTAAGGAGACTGATGCCTAATAGCTGGCGCAGTTTAGAGGGTCTCCTTTCTTATGGATCGGGCAAACAATGCTGAGGCTCCATTCTTCAGGCATACTTTCCTCTGACCAAATTTTAGAAACGAGTTGGTGTATGCTCTCTACCAAGTCATCCCCCGCCGTCCGGTCCGGCAGCTTTGTTGGACTTCAGCTTGGATATTGCTTTCCTTACATCATTTTGGTCAGGTGGACGGAAGTCTTGGCTTTCATCGCCCAGGTTGAATGGTTCATTCTGCCTGACAGCGGAATTTGTATCGTCTTCGCCGTTTAGCAGTCTGCAGAAATCGTTTTTCCATATCATCAGCACCGACTGTGACTTTACTACAAGGTTTCCTTGTTCGTCTCCGTTCGGGTTTAGTATTACTACCTATTCACAAATCTTTTGCTCTAGTCTTGTCAAACGGATGGATGCTTCAGTCTTGCCACAAACCCCTTGTTCAAATCCCTGTAGTCGGTCGTTTATTTAGATAAAAATGTCAACAAATTCTATTCCACCACTGCACTGCACTTTTATCAGACTCCTGATTTTAGCATTACAAACAAAATAGAAAAAATTGCTTCAATTCCATTCGACTAATTAGATAGGCAAATGTAATTGTAATGGTTTTACCTAAGACCATGCAATATTGCAAAACCATTTGTTTATTATAACTCACAGCCAGACACTTGGAATTGCATGAAAATAATAAATTTTCTCTCATTTCCTTATCAGCAAATAATTTGCTTCCCATCGGCAGGTGTAATACCACTTTTGACCAACTTCAAACGGCATCGTCGTCATCGAGGCTAAAAGCTTTATCTATTAAATGAATAAATTGCATTAACCGTATAGATACAACACAAACTGATACATGATTTAACTATCTCATAATTTGCCCGGGCACACTGTGGTCTGCGTCTGGCTCCGAGGTACATAGAAACGCGCTTCGAAAAGAGGTTCGGCTGCATTGAACACTTTTCCCCCAAACATGAACAATCTGGACCTGACCAAAGCCAATATGTATATGTACCTACAATCGTACAAATAATGTGGAAATCCAAAAAATGTTAATATATCATAATAAATCGATATTTTCCCGTGTGTCTAATAATGGATCGACATTAGTTGGTCGTCTACCACCACCACCATCACCATCGAGGAGAGCATGTACCAGAAGTTTAACGGCGACTATTTGCGGTTGTACCCAAAAACCTGGACACACATTAGTGCTGACTAACATGTTTCTCACCATATAGTCAGAGCCTGGCGAGAAATTGCGAAACTACACCGTCCACCATGGCCCAAAGACGGGCGCAGGAGAAGGACGCGCTACGCGGACAGGCCGGAATAAAATTGATTCGATTTTAAATATTGATTTTGTTGATTTAAAAGACATGGCCAGTGCTGCGATAAGAGAAATTAATTATTAATGTTAAATTGATTTTAGCTTTTGGCAAAGTTGTTGCCCCTCATTTCATGCGGCATGGTAAAAGTGTCGTCATCATCGTTGCTGTTGCACGTCGCGTCGGTCGGTGCAGCGTATAGAAATGTGAATGTGTATGGTTGCTACGATTTAACCCGGTTTTTGGCCTACACAAATTCTGTTCGAACACATGCTTATTACATGTGTTTGGTTGGTACATGAAATAAATTCGCTGTTTAACACGTTGTGGTCCGCGGTCAATAGTGATCCTCAGCTTCAGCCTCAGCATAGAGCCAGACGTTGTTATGCCTGGGCAATAGGTGTACCTATACCTATACTACGCCTGGCACTGTTTTACATTTAATTTACAACAATTCCAATATGTCCGGAATGTGGTATAATTATTTGTATTGAAAGAGCAATTTCAAAGAACAGGGTGTCGAAGGAAACGGATGGACTCTAGAGAAGTTTAAAAGTAATGTACTCGAACTTGTGCGATGTGAATTGTAGCCGAAAGTAATAGAATGTTTAAAAAAACGGCTTAAGTGCAATTGCTTAATCCGAGGCAGACGATTTAACTACAAGTTTGCCCACAAATTTAGCTAAATCCGGCTGTTGTTGACTAAAAGTTAAAACAATAATATCACGCAGTAAAAATAATAAGGAGTCCCCGCTCTCAGCTTAATTTAGTCTAGGGTAAAATTCAGGACTTAGTTTATTAGTACTTTGTAAATAAATAAACTGGCTGACACTACTACAGAGGCACCTTCGTATCATAACTTGACACTACCAACAGAATTGAACCTGAACATACAGCGGCTAGTGGCTATACTTGAGTAAAAATTCAATACGTAACTGATATAAGTCAAGTATAGAATAATGTTTGGTTTAAAAGCTGGTATACGAGGTAGGACTCCCAGAAAATGGGATATCCTTTGAGAAGAGTGTTGACACCTAACACCCAGAGGATCGGTTCACGTTAAATTTAGAGTAGTGATAGAAATGCTCAACAAATTTGACGAATTTTGCTAATACTTGACATAAATCTCTTTGCAATTTATACCTGATATACAATCTGACTACATGTGGCTTATTTTGGCAAATGTATTGTCTGTGTCATCAGAATCAGGGTAAATCAACCAAAAAGGTTTTGGCATAAAATATACTGCCATATCCTCAACATAAGGCTTGCTAAATACGATTTCAAAACAGCAGTGCTTTTAAATTGTCAGGAGAGGTCGGAGAAGGAGAATTTTTCTTCTGGCGGCTTCTTTCGTTTTGGTATAGCATCAAAACCAGGTTTTTGGAGTTTCCATGGTTAACACAGGAAATCAGATAGATATTTCGTAGATCATATTGAAAAACTCATATTCATGTGAAGTTTAAGTTACTATCATTAAACAATATATTGTTGATAAAAATTATAAAGAGAAGCGGACCTAAATGATGTTCGTCTAAGCTTCAAATATCTATCATAGAGCATGTATTCAAAGAGTCTGCAAAAACTGTGCACTTTCGAGGTTGGTGAGTAACATCGGAGACCCGAAACATAATAAGAGACTACTGTCGGTTCAGCACTCATGTACGCAGTAGAAATATGGTCAAGTGCCACGAAAGTTAAGACTTAATGTACGCGGAACTAAATCCGCCTACCGTCTTAGCGCACTAAGAGTCGCCTGTGCATTCTGAACTGTTTCAAACGATGCTATATACTCGTCATATCTTCAATGCTACCTATCTATTTGCTCGCTGAAGAAATGAAAACTAAGAACCGATCGAGTTCAAAATGGCAGGGTAGATGACAATATAAGGATGTATGAAAGAAATCGCAGTATTGCAACTTGGCAGCAACCATGGAACGAATCGTTGAAGATAGATACATCGTCTCATACCAGTGATCGATGCATGGATTAAACGAACTCATGGCGCAACAAATTTCTATCTGACCCAGTTCTGGACGGGTTATGGCTGTTACATAGAAATCTCTTTAAACGCGGACATGAAACCATCCCAACTGTTCACATTGCGAGACCTTTTTTGAAAATGCGGAACACGTGCTCTTCCATTGCCCACGGTACGAAACCGAGAGGACTGGGAATGGCCCACTCCCGATAACATCGTACATTACATGTTGTATAAAGAAGAAAATTGGACTATTGTAAACAACAACAACAATGTGAGGCATTTAGAGCGCCAACGAAATGTGAATAGCTCAAATAATAGAGTGATCTAATATGGCTTTATACCGACCCCCTTTTAAAGTAAAGCCTTAAGGTGGTTCCGCGGGGAACAAATATCGGTCTGAATCCGGCACTACCAACGAACGTCGGATCATTGGTGACTTATGCAAGGTTTCCACCATCCATCCCAAAAAATCTCTTTGGTACTCCTGAGCTGGATTCAAGGGTTTATAATAGAGGATTATGTTTCACTATATTTAAGGCTGAGGAGTTCCAAGCTTAGGCAAAGCAGACATGTTCACAAATTCCTCTAAAATTTTCAATACCTACTGTTCTTATATTCAGTAATATAACTCTCTTAGATCTTAAATCTAATTTTACAATTTAACAGGGAAAATTTATTTGCGTAAAGCCATGTAGGACAGGAGTAGGAATTTTTAAGAACTCGTTCACAGATGTCTTGTCAGTCATCAAGCTACGTTCAGAAGTAGTGACATGACAAATTAGTGATCTTACCAAGGCCAGCAGTCATATACCTACTATAAACTGTGTTGATCTATTTTGCCACCTCTATCAATGAAAAAGTTTTAAATTTTCTGTACTGGTTTCTCTGAATGATGTTGTGCAGCAACTATTAACAGCTGTACCATTTCTAAAGCTTATACCTATAAACGTTGTCATGCTAATCGGTCATTCTATTAATTTACTGTTTTATTGTAAACACCACTCAAGTCTACAATTCTGGGTTGATGCCTCTAAGATAAAATGTACAAATTGCTGTCAAATGAGTTGCTAATTGGTATGGTCAACTTTCAAAGCCGGCAAAATCGTACAGTCTAATTACCGTCGATTAACACTTGTATGTAAATGCAGACAAATGGTTCCTCTCATTGACAAAGAACAGGTGGACGGCATCAGACGCAATTACTCCAGAACTATTTACATCATAACGGATGACTATTGACCATAAACTATTAAAACAAAAATTCATATTAAAGCCGACATGTTGTGGGGCCATTTTTGTTGTTAATTTTTCTTACACCATCCCTGTTTAAGGCCACACATCGCACATCCGGGTGTATGTACATTAAAACATCAAATTGCACTCTCGCAGAGATTATGTCTACATGTGTGTTATAGACCCCATCAAACATGGAAGACATGCAATCATGTGCGCCTTTCTCTCCAATCTCAATATCATGTAAACGCGCATCCACCCCGGCAAAAAAGTCCGAACTGAATTTCGTTTTTGTTTGACGTCTTGATGGCTGAATTGATTGGGGGTTCGTGGTCGTGTCGGATGGCCCCTTGACTATTTGGAAAATTGTATTCGCAGCATGTTTTTGCCGCCCCAAAATTGCATCGATGCGCAGCAGCAGCTGGTGTGTGGTAGGCGCGCCTCATCCGAAATACCAATTGCGTGTATCTGATATAATATTTCGGTGCATAGGTTGTCTCATAACACCCTCGAAATGAGGACGATGTAGCCTGCCTTCGATAGGCTAAAAAAAAACTCTTCTCATTACCACCCAGCATGACCGATTCACTATAATGTGATGTTGCGCAAAGCGTTACAGCAGTACGAGTACCTGTTGTGGGTTACACGTACAATAGTCGAAGCTATCTATAGCTCCTTGTCATCGAATGGAGCACTTTGGCTGATGAAAATTTCTTAATCTCGTCTACACAGACTCACAGTCACAAGTTGAGGCTGCTACTCCAAATGATAGGAGTCATGAGGAACAAATTAAATCGATTTTTCTTATTGTCATTTGGAAAAAGATTAACCGAGCAGAGAGCTTAACTTGCGTCATTGCAGAGCTCTTTACACATGCCTTTTGGTTCGACAAAATAAATAATTACTAATGGAGCTCATTGAGTGTGAGTATGTGTGCACTTTACGTAGGTTGTCTATACGGCCTCCAAAATCGGCCTACACTTATGGCATGGCTTGGCAAATAAAATACCAATAGCCGGCTGCAAAGCTGGGAAACGTATAAAAATTTGATTTATTTGGTGCACTTGGTTTCGGGTATTTAGAGAGAGAAATAGTTTTTAAGGATTGGTTCTGAGTTGGCTGGTGGATGTCCCTTCACTGCGCGCACACAAAATTACTGTTGTGCACGCAAAATAGGAAAATAGAATGGCTTGGTGCAATTAAATTTGGCATTCGCAGTGGGTATACGTACCTATGGTGCCATATAAAAGTATAAGAGAGGCGACCATCGGTATCGTCGTCGTCGTCGTCGTCTCGGAACCGGTGAGGTGTCGACTGTCGATACCAGCTGAGGTGTGAAAAATAGCAACAGTTAGACTCAATTACAGTCATAGGCTGCGCTTGGATTCATTTATTTTATCGCTTGTGAAGTCTAGATTCCAATTTATGTTGTGCGATTGGCTTTTTCATTCGTTTAGTATAAGAAGTTTCGAAATAGGTGTCTTGTGCTATAATAAGGCGTCTACGGTGGTATTTGATGTTGTGAAGTAATTCCAAATTTTATAGACTATTGAAATCGAAAACCAAATATGGTGGCACAATAATTGGACATTAATTTAGTAAATGAATGTTGCATAGAAGACAGAGGGTAATTTGTATTATTTTTTTTTTAGAAGGTGTCAATTCAGTTATTACACTCGTTGTGAGTATATATTGGAGATAAATTATGTCATGATATTATTAGCAATGTGAAACAATTTGTCTTTGATGTTCCTATTAAGTGGACACGCGTTGAAATTAGTCTCATAGCTGTTCAGAGAATTATTGTCATTGAGATGATCGTATTAGGTGTATATGTATGACAGAATCCTCTGCTACTAACTCTGCCACAAAGAGTTAAGTTGATCGGCTTTGCTGACGATATCACCGTGGTAACTGTGGCCAAGTACAACCACGAGATATGTAGCTTCCGCCATGGATAAAGCAGCAAAAATCAAAAATTGTCTGAGTTTACGGGCCTAGAAGCTAATAGCTGATCAAAAGCCGGAGGCTGTCTTGATAACCATCGAATTTCCGGGTTGGGAACTAAAATATCAGGTCTAAGGAGATATAATTGCTTACATAAGAGTAATGCTCGTCAATGGTTAAGTTTTAAAGCACACGTCCAGTTTTCCCCCAAGAAGATAGGGCATCACATATGAGGGCAGGTCTCTTCTGAATGTTGCCAAATATCGGTGGCCTTAGTTATAGCAGGAGGATTCTAATGCTATCCAGAGTATTCATCACAATACTTATTGACGTTGCACCAGTATGGGCTCTTGCAACTATTAGAAAACAAAAAGGAAGCTCTCGCCAACATACAGACTCTGTGCAATAAGAACAACAAGCCGATTCTGAAGAAATTTCGAGGATGCTACCTGCGTCGGAAGGTATTGCGAGGACCCGCATATAGCAAGGATATTACTCATCTTCTCTGTGAATATCAAGCTATTGCTTGGAACAGATGGAAGCACATTGGAAGGTACTTCTTCAACAATCTTTCAAACAAAATTGAAACCATTTTTAGGTTAAGTGTTTGGGCGAATTGCTTTAGGTATTGGCCGTGAAAGTTCTCAAGGGATGGCTGCTGTGATGAACTCATACCCTATACAACCTTACTTAACCTAACCTAAGCTAACTAACTAGGTAAGTATAGCAATAATATTCTGCATCGACATTCTTATTATATAGCGAGATGCTAGGGATCAACGTTAGGTAAACCGCCATCGCCATCATTTGAAGAAAGGAAAAGAAATGGCAAAATCTACAGTACTACGGTATAGATCAGGTGGGATAATATGAGGAAAAAGGGCAGATGGACCCATTGTGGACCGAATGGAAAGATGAAGAAGATACGAGAGCGGAAGAGCTAACTTAGCAAGCTCTCAATGTGCAATAAACCCAATGTTGATGTCAATCGCAAACAGTTGATAGCTGTAGCTATATTGAAAATATTTGTTTCGATCCGTAAAACTATTGAGAGACAAGGGGATATTCCGTCAATCGGATATATTCACTAGTGTTAGACGATGTGCTATCGGCCAGCTTAGATGTATCTGATAGGCTTGGAATCTAATTTATACCATTTAAAGGCATTTGGACTTTTCTGATGACATCTGTTTCGAAGTACCCTCGACGGGCTAAACTAAATGTGTGTCAATCATTGCAGGAGAATAGAAAATCGGTCGGTCTAAGGATCATAGGTAAGAATACAAAAACAGTGTCCATAGATGCCTCCCCAGACCAGCGAAGATACATTTCTTATAGCAAATACGAATTGAGATTGAGTTCATTGGTTAGTGTGCTAGCGAAGAGTCTCAGGTTCGATTATGGTATCTTGCTTAACTCTGCCCTGTGTGTAAACGAGCAGATGTACTGAGGTTGAGCAATCCAAATATCAACATCGCAAAACAGTCATTTGAATGGAATCCTCAGAAGTCAGGCCGCACGGCTGGTTACAAGAACAAGAACAGCGTTGAGCTCAGCAGCATTAAAGTAGATGAAGGAACTCAGAAGCGGCGTTACCACAATAACAGACGAAACGAAATTTGTTTCCCATCGAAGCGACCATGATGATACCCAAGTTCTGGGGGTAGTTCTATAAATAAAACATGCACAGAGCCATGTATACAATCGATCCAAGGCACACTTCTCTCACCACCTGCTACAAAAATTCAGCAGCCCTGCTTAAACAATATTAATTATCTATATTTAGCATAATTGCAACCCAATAAATTGGGGGCCATGCAGCGCTTACCGACATCCTTTGCCAATAAAAATATTCATTTTATTTGCCACCTGCAGAACAGAAATTATGTGCTTACAGCCATTAATTGGCCACTAACTTACGAGAAAATCGTGTGATTTAAATTTATTCCTTCTGTCTGGTACAATATTTGCATTTAAATCTAACCAGCTGTATCTGTATCTGATATAATAGTTACTTTCTATCAATCGGCATGTTTGAGTTGTTGCAAACGCAACCGCGCGCCGGTTAATTAAGAAGTGGAACTATTAACTTATAATTACCGACTTACTTGCATGTTTCCATTAAAAATAATGAACTCGAAAATTTCTAAATCAACCCATTAGCAGATTGTCTGCCTAGAGGCAATCCACAAAAATATTGAATGCATACATATTCAAATAGAGCTATCTGACATTTCAAAGCTATCGCTACTGACTTTCGTCAATCTGGTATCATATTCTCACACGATTGGTCGAACAACGGAAATGGCTATAAAAATGGTAAATAAATCAAACATAGTTACGTCTATCAAATTGGACAAACTGTCACAATAACCTTTCTAATTATGAAACCTTTGCCAATAAGATACTCATTTTGCTCATCTCACTGTCGTCGGACGGGAAATTGATTGCTTTCACTGGAAATGGTTACTTTTGGATCGGAAAAATAAGCAAACAAGAAAAAAAAAAAGTAAACCAAACCCGACTTCAAACAGACACAGCATGGCCTATCATATTCCCGGATTCAACCTGTCTATCATCAGAGAGTCATCATAAGGGTATCACCATCATTCGGCAAAAACAAAGTACAGTATATAAAGAGAAAGTTTCTATACCTAGTTTGTCTAGGAAATTCGACTCGAAAGTGAGTACGTATTATACCCGCAGTATTTTCCATCAGTCATACACACTTGACAGACAGTGAAGCAGAAATAGAAGTACGTATGGACCACGTTTCAGTAGGATAGACAATGAGATACTTTTTTTTTTATTAGACGTTTTCCTATATATTTCTTTTGTTGTAACCTAGTTGTTTTGGCAGATAATCGATTTCTTGTGGTCAGGGCTCAGGGAGTCCGAACATTTTTTTGTTTTAAGTACATAATTCTAAACTTTAGCAGTGAGAGTCGCTTGGAAGTCGGAGTCATGCACCACTTTCGTGGTTTGGTTGCGGTTTGTTTTTTTTTTTTGTAATGAACTGAATTTTATGGAAGGTAAATCATTTTTTTTTTATGATTTTATTCCTAACCGTGGTATTAGGTGCAAGATTCTTAATTTTTAAACTTCACTTTGATAGATAGATGTTGCTTGATGGCCAATTTTACTAACCTTTGTATAAAACACTAGTTGATGTACCCGAGTCGTTGGGTGTTTTATGACGCCCTTACGAGCTTATTAACCGCTTTGTGGTTATAAAAATTGTATATAGTCGACTATAGGAATTATTCGCTGATTCGCTCCCGTTGGAGAATTATCTTGTGTGCCTTTCTAAGTACTCGTTGGGATGAAAAAAGTGTTCCGCATATAAACTGAATCCCTCTTTTCCCTTCGCTAATAACTCGGGCTCGAAGCAAATTTTTAAAAATTGGGGGAAAAGATTTGCTTTAATTCTTATATAGAGTGCACAAACCGAGTTTGGAAACAATCGGCTAAAAATTAGGAATTTCCCCATACAAACTTTAACCCCTTTTTGGAGTTCAAATTGTTTCAAATCGCTTCTTAAAGCAAAAATAAAAGAAATTTTTTTCAAAATGCCTGCTTCCCGGCACTTGCCTTTTGCCTTGCGTGCGGTCTGTAGAAACTGTTTTATATAGAAGATTTAATCCAATGTATATTTAAACGACTCTCAATTTGTACTAGTGTAGGTAATATTTCCTAGGGGACCCTTATAGACCTAAAATTAATAATTAAATTGTTGCCGAAACAGGTCCATATAAGCCCCCTATCATTAGCTTCTCAAAATCATTAGTTTGTTTGTTTTATTTTTTGAAACGAATGGAAGGGACCTACGATTTTATGCCGAGTCTGAAGGGCTAAAATGAGAAGCTTTTAAAGGAGAGCTAGAGGTGGAGAAGTGGAAAAAAGTGGATAGAACCTGGGGCCACTCGCTCAGTAGTCCAGCACGCTATCTAATAAACCACCGTGCCCAGTTAGAAATAATCCGAACGGCTATACAGAACGTTTTTAAGTGAAATTGCGGTCTTAAATGTATGTAATTTTAAGCTAAAATTAAAGCCCCTCCCCTAGTAGCCGATCATCAGAACCATTTTCTCTCTCTTATTTTTCGGATGCATATGGAAGATTAAAGTATTTAATATAATTTTTAAACCTTTACAAAATAAGCGGTATTACAAAGAATATAGTTTGACACAAAAGATGAGAATAGTGAGTGATACATTTTTTTTCAAAATCGAAAAAATTAATTTTTATTTCATACCATGTCCATAAAGTCAATAATCTGATCATCAAAATTCAAAGTTTACCTGAAAAGACAAAAATTTAAACGAAGGTTAGATGTGTTTAAAATAATTTTCTAAATGCATTTATGTATATTATGTACTTATTTAAAACAAAAAAAATATTTTTTTCTGCTACTAATTTTATGATTAAATTACACATACATATTATGTAATTAATAAACATTTTTTTATACCCGTAATTTAGATTTTACAAAGTCGCTATGAAAATATTTTTATTTTGAATCCAACATTTTTTAAATAAAATAAATTTAAAGCATAGAAATTTATTATTAGTTAGCAATTTAACTATAGAAATATAATTTATACAGCTACAGATTTAAATATTTTCAATAATATTCTGTTCGATGAAGCTTCAGCTATCGACTGATTGTCAAAAAGCGAGCCATACATGTTTAAAAATTAGTGACCTAACTTATTTTATGTTGTTTTTGACATTTGCATTTGTAAGAAGTATTAATGTAGAGGTGATGTTCCGTAAACTTGAAATACAGCTTGCAATTACTACTGAATTGAGGGCTTTAATGAGTGGTACGTGTTAAAATTTACAAACTGAAATTAAAAACTAAAATGAGAAACGTTTCAACTCAAGTATGTGATTGTATGTAAATAAAAGTAAATAAAATAAAAGTGCTTCAATCACAGAAAGAGACTAAAGAAAGTCTGATGGAGAGCTCGGCTCAGATGTTAATAAATTGTGTTGCCCTTGGGACAACGCAATAATTGTTTGATGGATTTTCCGCGACTACCGGTCAAGTGAGTCTCTTCATATTTTATGATATGACCATTTGGATTGTTTTTAAAATAAAATAAAAACTTAATTCTTTTAACGGTTTCCAAAAATTTGGGGCGATAATTTCTCGTACTCTTGTCGGATATTATTATTATCCCTTTGGGTGCTTTTAAAGTCGGTGGCTCATAGACTAAAAAAAAAACAGAAGAAATAAGAGTCTCAATTTGGGCGATCTTGCCGGCGCGCAATAGCAAATCGCAAAAACAATACATTAGGCGACACGGAAACGCATCCATTAAAATGTTCATCTGACGCGAGCTGTCTGTGACCACCAGCCCCTATCCATATCCACTAACTTGCGGCAATAAAAACTTATTTATCATGCCTTCCGTTCTTTATCATAAGGTGTTTTTTTTAGTTCAGAGAGAGCAAAGCCCTAACCGTCAAAAAAAGTTAGTGTTTCTATGAGCTCAGAAACACTAGTTGTTGAAGCCAAACCAAATTAATAAATAACCATATGACAGCTATTGCTACATGTGCTCAAGTGTGTTTCATAAACAGATCGGAACGATCTGAGCACGAACCGCCTATAGTAACCGCGTTCGAAAAATGTGGTCCGATGACATCTTCGGTGTAATTTAAATTAATATAGCTTTGTGAATGAGAATCATATATATGTAGAACGTGAAGTCTTACGGTGCTAGTAGACGGTATGTAGCACGCCACATACCTACATATGTAGCACTGACGTCAGCGAATGGTCCCAATGGGTACATGCCGTGTACAAGCTCTCTTTGTGCACTCTGTTGATGTCAGAGCCACATATATATGTGGCGTGCTACATACCGCGTACCAGCACATGTAGGCTACGGACAGATTGCATGCTAAAAACTAATCGAAAACTAAGTTAAGGTTTGACAGGTCAAAGCTAAAAAACTGCGCCCATACATTTTAATTGAACTGGCCATAGTAGATTCGATGCTTAGATACATGCTAAGCGAAACTTGGTGCGAATAAACTCTTCTGCTCAGTTTTTTTAGCAAGAAATTCAAGCTAAAACGAAGCTGTCAATAGATTTGGTGCATAATCGAATATCTTTAATGACATTCAAAAGTATTCAACAATTTTTGTTGGGATATTTTCGGATGTCTTCGTAAATCTTTGTAAATATGATAAAATTCGTCATATTTATTACTTAACTTTTAATATATTCAACGGAGTGTCCTTTTTCAAACGATGAATGGCTGGAAAATAAATTATTTAATGGAAAGTCGTCTTCTTCTGACCATTTCCATGTCCATAATTCAAGGATTCTGTTTATTTTGATGGACTTCCAAAAGCGTTAATGTTAGCGTTCATTATGGCCACCATTCGCTTTGCTTATAGCTTTAAATCTTTAGCTTTAGCTTTCGTTCCGCTTCTAGCGTTCACTCTGTCCGTAGCCTTAGAAACGCAAATTTTGTTTGTTTAGGTATCGAGGAAATTCGATTGAAAATCGTCTATTGTGTCGTTTAGGTTCAGGAGCGCGTGAACGTATGTACGTACGTACAGTAGCTGATGTAAAGTAACATTTTCAAGTTTTTCACTAAAATGCCCTTCAGAGGCGAATGTATCATTGTTAGTCGGCGGTTGATGACATATCTGCGACATCTTCTGCCACGTTGTCGATATTCTCGTCAGAACGAGCACTATGATGGCCTTCCAGCGCCTCTTCTTTCACGTGTTGTTCAAGCATCAGCGAGAAGCTAAAAGCCCTTGTTTTTGACCAGTTGTCGTTGGACGGGCGGAAAATTAGGGCCGAAATTTTGAAGAGTGTAGCGTACCATGATTTGTCGACGTGTATTCTACATTTGTTTACTTCACAAGTAGGTATCAAAACAAAATTGACAGTTGGCGCCATAATCAAAATTGTTCGCATCTTAATATAAAGTTATGTATATATTTTGGGCGACCTGTTGTAGATATAACCTCATGGACTCCTTATATGATCCAGACATAACCTTTCCAAATTGCATTATGAGTGTGCTGATTTTTAATAATATTAAATTCAAAAGCGTTAACTAATCGCAATAATAAATCAATACACAATATTGCACAACCGAATTAAAGTGTAATTGCAAAATACCTACTGGTCCCGTTCACATTAGTTAACTCAAAAAAAAAAAAAAAAAAAAACTCCTACAACTGCATAACGAAAGGAAATCCAACCGTGATTCTTTTAGCGCAAAATGCCAAATTAAATGAAGTTGTGGCAGCCTAGGAGTCGTAACAAAAAATAAAATCTCACGCGTTCGCCTTTGGCACCCCCTGCAAGCCATTAACTCGAGTGTGAGTTGTTCGATTACCGACTGGTAATGGCTCCAACTCTACTATTAACCGATGATGGTGTTGCTGTGGTGTTTCTTTTTTTTTTTTTTAATAAATTACACCACACATTAGTTAGAAAAATGGAAAAACAAAATAACTCTCTCAGTGGATAACATTTGATTGACCCCATATGTACGTTACTTAATATTCATGCATTTCGTCTACACATTTGGGATTGTTCAATCAGATGCAGAGAGATGCCGGGGCAACATTCCGAAAAGCTTAAGTATCTATCAGGTCTCATGGGGTGCAATTTGTAGGTTTCTTTAATTGGCTACGAATTATGTGAAAATGTTATTCCAATCCAAAGACAATTTCGCAATAATGTTACACACATTTTTGTTTTGTAATAGAATGCGAAAAATGCTTTCAGTCACGTGAGCACACAAATTAAAGATTCTTGTAGGTACAATTATAATTTAATATTTTATATAAGGAATGATTAGAAAAAAACTGTGCTATTCTAACAACATTTTAATTGGGTAACTCGTGTCAGCAGTAGCAGAGAAAGAGCAAATTGTATCCCAGCCAGCATACACATGCAATTAGCAGTAACACGTATATCTTTTGCTCGGAACGAATTGGCCGATGCAGTGGAAAAAAAAAACTATCTACTACTTGGAGTTCGTCAAATTGGTAACCTCTTAATTAAACGATCAAATGCAATTTAAATGTCTGCATTTGTGATTTTGATTGATGATAGTTGCCAGCTGGTGTTGGGAATACAAGTGTGGCGCCAGCGCTAGCAATTATTATTGCTACTGAATTTATTTTTGTTCATCAAAATGCAATAAGATTTTTCATTTACTTTGCTGTGCATTAGGGGAGTTCAATTAGGGAGATAATAGAGCTCAAATTTGACAGAGGCGATAACGTTTCATCGTCACATTTTGGAATACTTGGATGGAAAATATTTTAAGCGTACCACAAACTCAATTGAGATGAATTTGAAATGCATTATATTGTTAGCGGCTAAGTTAATTAAGGCCTTGTACTGAGGGGTTTTAGCTGCAAAAGTTTACATCGCATCTTACTGCCATGGCACAATGTTATCTGCTTGAGTTGTCAAATATTGAATACAGAAGAAGTTTATAATTATTACGTGCGCAACTGCTACTTCATCGTTTATGCTGATAGGATTTTTCCAAAAACTGTTTAGTTAAAGCCAGGTCCACTAGAGAAGAGACCCCTTTAGCTGCTCAATTTACAGAGGTGTCAGTCTCTTTAACTTCACATACAAGGTTACATCTGAAATTTTGCGTGAACGCTCAAAAAACGCTTCATAAAAAACTTGATCGATGACCTTCTCAGTGTGATTAGGAAAGTCTATCTTCGTTCAAATGTGTACACTTAGGCAAAGTCCAAATCGACACTCACCGTCTGTCACTGAATTCAATGGCGCGTGTATATGACACCATCTATAGAAACACGAGCTATACAGAACCAAGCCTAGTTTTGGCATCCCTGCTAAAATAACCAGTTTGCCGAAACAATAATTATTGATGTCAGAAGGTGATTTAGAGAAGGCAACGCGCTGTCATGCGACTTCTTTAAGGCGTCGGTTTTAGCCAAATGTTAGATAGGTACCTACAACCGAACAAAAAATGTTTTGCTTTTTTGGAGCACTTAAACTTAATCGTTTGAACTCAATTGTAGTCTTAAAATGCTGCATTTAAATATATAATATAAATATAATAATAGTATTATATTAAGTCAGTTAAAAAACCAGTAAGACAATTATCTTTGACTTTGCCGAAGCTCAAATACCCGGTACTATATTATTGTAAAAAATATTTTAGTATTAAAAAATTATATTTTTGTATTCGAGGTATGGGTAGTTTGACCAAGCTAATTTTTTGTCAAAAATTGTTAAATATTATTAAAACAATATGTGCAAAGTTTAAACTTGCTTTCTTTACTGTAGCTATTTAAATTTAATGTTTAACATCAAATAGCTATATATTTTGTATGGGAGGTAGTAGTAGTTTTCATCCGAACTTGCTCATCTTCGAACTTAACCTCAGTTTGGTAGATAAAGGCTTACGTCCCAAATTTCAAGTCGATAGCTCTTAAATACGGCCGTAATCGTGCGGACGGACAGACAGACAGACAGACGGACATCGCTAGTTCGACTAAGTAAGTGATGCTGATCAATAATATTAATATATATAGTTTGTCATACCTACAACGCCTCCTTATGTTCGTTACAAATGGAATGTCAAAGTGAATATACCCTCACCACAGTTTGGTACCGGGTATAAAAATTCAGCAATTAATTTCTAAATTTTGTAGAAAACGAATTTATTAATTTCTGTTCAACTTCTCAGTCAATTCCACAACATGTTCCACTGAATTCCTATGAAATTCTGGGGTTAAATGTTTTAGTTTTGTTCTGTTTCGTATTTTTACAGATGGATTTTTCTGATGGCTTTAATTAGCCCCTAACATCATACAAGTGGGCAAAACCAAGTTTATGCTGTCAACAAGAAAGGACACGCAACATCAAAATTTTCTGACAAAGTGTGACAGTCGACAGCAGCTATAACTTAGAGGTAGTAAGGGACTTTGTATACCTCGACTTTGCTATAGACCCTGGTAAAAACATCTCAGAATATATTAATCCCCGCTCGCTTTAAGAGAACGATTTTTCGTAAAATGTTCGGTTCCGTTTGCGTTGACGGGCTTTAGATAAAGAGATGCAATGACGAACTGAACGAGATGTTCAGCGGCATCAACCTGGTCAGACAATTTCGCATCAGTTATTTATGTAAGATGAGAGGAACTTATAGAACGGGACAAAGCAGGAGAGTGAGACCTCGCCTTAAGTATGGTGTGCGTAAGTAGAAGGCGACCCCAACCGACCTTAAGTCCTAAAATACCTTCTCATTTTTGACATTCGGATACCAAATTGTAGTTGCGTTCCAGATGTCCCAAAAATTAAAGTACCACAAACGATCAGTTGTGAGATCTAGACCCAAAGTCACTTATGAACATTGCACCTATGCACTTATTCATTCTGATTCGGTACAAGTTTAGTCTGTTTAAAGAAACACGAAAGTAAATTTTTCCAAAACACTCAATTTGGCTACCAACGATACGGTGATATTTATGGAAGCCTTAGTTTTAAAATTTGATAAAAGAGCGCGTAAATTGCGTTTGGGAAGCATTTTAAACAATGGGGACGTTCAAGTATCTAGTATAGTAAGTCTGACAGCTGACTGACTTCATGTTTCTGAGTTTTTATTGGCTGGGATTCGTCACGTGAGCAGCTTTCTCTGTTGACGTTTATGGAGGGGTAGCCGACGAATCTAGTCACGAATTTCGTGATTGAGTACTAAGTTGACATTTCTATATGTCATCGGCGGAGAAACATTTCAAATTTGCCTTGAGAGAGCACAAAGCTAGTGGATATACCTAACCAAAACAAACAAAACCAAAAAAATCTAAAAATGATAATAAAAGTGACGATTTGTGGAGTGGAATACTCTTTAGATGCTCCCCCCGTCAAGATCCGATGTTCATGACCAATTAAGTAAGTTTTTGCGTTCAGGTTACACTTAGTCCAGACAAATCTAGCCGACTTAAGTCAAAGTTAAAAATGTAAGGGGCATTGGACAAAGGGGCCGGTCGTCGCACTTACAAAAAAAAAAAAAAAAACACTGCAAACGCTATTTGTCGACATTTATGGGAGCTAAAGTTGTAAAATTGAATCACTACAATTCCTGGGATCGGGTAAAGCCGCATTATAACGGTGGCGGGTGTAGTATATGATGGTCAAGTGGACTCTGTAACTTTCAATTATTCAAGTCATCGAAGGCAATCTTCTTACGCGGGTATTAAGCCACCTGTGCTTAATTGCACGGATGCAAAAGCTTTTACAATCCCATATGCTGACATGCGTTTACCATGATCGAACCATTGAAATATAAGCGGCTACATTTGGAGTAAAAGATACTCGACATGTAGTACCTCACGTATTCTGGTATTTAGCACACAATTTTTTGAAAAAACCCTAAACGAGGAAAAACACTATATTTTGTTAATACTCATATCTACAGCTAATATCGGCGACGTAATTTTTCCTGTCAATGCCCAAATCTTATAACCTAGACCGAGACGATATTTTCCACATATTTGGATATCAAATGACTTGAAAATATAGGTCTACCATTTGGGAAGGTAATTCGCAACAAATGCGCTGTAATGTAGAATCCCCAAATCAGCTATAAATTCGGCTATAAAAAGCTGTGAACAAAACAAATGTAATTCATATTGTGAGAACATACCAGGCCTAAGACAGGCCAAAAGAGCTATTCAGCCTTTCAAAGCAGATGCCAATAAGATACTAAATTTACGCAGGCACGATATCAAAAATTTAGTAGGCTACTTAACGGGTCACCACGGTTTGCGATATCATCTAAATAAAATAAATTTAGTGATTTAGTCGACTCACCGGAGTCCAGAATATGGCCCATATTGTGAGTGTCGATAACGATAGTTGATCGTTAAGCGACAACTGTCGATCGATCGAGAACTGTGATAGTCGATTGCGATTGATATTTGTCG
Organism: Cheilosia soror; assembly: GCA_949372485.1. NCBI lineage: Eukaryota > Metazoa > Arthropoda > Insecta > Diptera > Syrphidae > Cheilosia > Cheilosia soror. The sequence continues at coordinate 138,826,580 of OX443561.1, read as the reverse complement.
ATTTGGCAGTTGCTTGTAATCGATTACAAATGTCTGGTCGATGCTTTCTTTTGGAAGTGAAGCAATTTTGTGCGTACGAATAGCTAAAATCAATCGACGCAATCGACAATTGTCGTGACGATCGCTGATCGACAATCACAATAAGGGCCTATATCTTGAAGAAGACGAAACAGCCGAACACATCATATGTGAATGCCCGGCCCTTTGCGGTATAAGAAGGATAATCATTCTTCAGGGAAATAATAAGTACCGAAGAACTTATAATGAAGCTGATAATGCTGAATGCATTATCAGCTTCATTAGGAAGGTAGGAGCGCTACTAACCTAAACATATATGTGACGACAAGCACAATAGATGTATTGGGTCGACGTGCATCTTAATGCTCCGGCAAGTCAGACTTTTTTTTTAAGAAATTCGTTTCCTCTGGTCCTTTTTGTGGTCCAAAAAGTGCAAGTTTTTGGGTGAAGCTGCATACCTACCTAAAGTCAAATTATGAGGATTTGCCTTGTTTATGTGTAGTGTATACTATAATAATTGTTCTTCCTTGAGTAGCTATTTGCTCAAAACGAAGGATCGTCAAATAGGCACACTTTTTGAACTTTAATCCAACTTTCCCAAACGCCCATTTACTGAACGCATTGTTCCAACGATGAAAGACATACATTTTTGAGTCAGCTGGATTTGGTTAGGTAGTAGCTACCTACGTTCTTCAAGTTCTACACTTAAAATTTTTCCAACTTCCTGACGTCTTAGATGAAGACACTTGCACTTACTATAACAATATTTAGTCTGATTGCCCCTTAGCTTCAATTCTTACACAAAGTCATAAGCTCTTTTTGTCAGGTAAAGATCGTTTCACATATTGGACGACCTTGCTTCTCAGCGCAAGTATCTTCTATTGTTCTCTTCAAAGCAGTTCCCAATCTAGTTAATGAGTGGATGTCCAAAATGATCTGAGTGCTTACCGTGTGCATCAAAATCGGACGAAGTGCTTTATGACATTGTCGAAGTGATCTTTAATTTTAGGAAAATGGACTTCGTATCGCTCACAGTTCCGAGGGAGTAATTAACTTAAGGCAATACGTGACTACATCGACTTTGCATTTCGTGGCCATAATGGGATTAGTTTCAAGTCTTTCACTGAATTTAATTGCATTTTTCTTCAATTTTTACACCAACTTGAGCTCACGCAATTCTATTCTACCTGACCCTTATGATTTCGACTATATGAGTGTTCTGAAAAAAGATGTTACCCCAAATGCCAAAAAAAACTTCCCACTCGACAGATTGTCGCATAGTAGATATGTTTGGAATAATAGCTTTCTGACTCTAGAATCTGGATGACAAAATGGGTGTGAACGTGAAGAGTTATTTTCCCAAAGGGGTTATACAACTTCTGGCTGTTTTTCAAATTATCCCCTTCTACTCATCCACATACGGTAGCTGGCAACTCGATGGCACGCCATCACTGACCCGCATGAGAAACGATTTCAATCTTTCCTTGTCCTATTGTTCTTAATTTGTGCTCCAATTATGTCTGTTGTCAATGATTTACGTATTGTGATTGTCATCACAATAATGAGTTGAGATAAAAATTAAGAAAATGCAAATGCAATTGGAAATAAATTCGAGTGAAGGAAAATGTTTAAAGACAACACTGTCTCAATGAATGCAATGGCAAAATGCGGAGAGCAATAAAACGAAACTAACATCGCCAAGCAGACACGGCTCAACCACCACAACTATAAAAGGTAAATGGCCCAATCATTTTCTACAATTATATCTGCCCTGGTTTTTACGATTTTCCTTTTTATTTCATTTTTTTCTTACAGTGTTTCTCGGCAATCAATGATTTTTCATTCGCTTTCCCGTACATGCTACGTGCATATATGTGCGCTCAAAATTTATCTCAGTGCAAGTTTATAGTTTCGATGAAAATCAAGTTATGACCAATATATAGACTTGGAGGCTTGAAAATCACACTGCCCATAGAGTGTGCAGAGATATTATGCATGAGAGAACTAAGCCATGTTTTTGTATACATACACATATGTGGCACCTGGCAATATAATCAGCACACGTCGCTTGGTGTTTTTGTTTATTGGGTTTGTTGTTGTTTTTTATGAACCAATTGATAATTCACTTGTTGGAAGTTAACTTCACAGTGTTGCCTATACAAAGGTATGTATTTGTCATGTTGAAGTCATGCTATGGGCACTGGGGTTGGTGCGCCCAGAAATGATTTTCTATGCCTGACTGCCACTGATAATAATGCCATTTTTACGAAATGAGCCATCACAGAGTTGTTAAATGTTTTTATGAACATACGTATAGGTCCGAAATGTCTTAGGAAAATATTGAACTAGGTTTTTGTAATGAGTTCCATAAATGATTTTGTATAGTCTCATCCAAATACAATGTAGTTTTGAATGTTTCCGGCCGTTTTTTTTTTTTTAATCCGAAGCTGTGGTACGATTGATTTAAGATAAAATGAATATATAAATGAAAATTTTGCTGGGAGCTACATCAACTAACAACTGACAGCTCGAATTTACGACAAACAAACAGAAATATTTCACGCGAAAGAAATGTCAAAATGTTCGAAACTTCACTTAGTCATAAGGCCTTAAAAAAACATGGATAGGGTAGATAAAAAGTATGAAATTTATGATTTTATTCGTAGGTAGTTTCTCGCATTCCTTTTTCGATTTAAGAAGAAAAGAAATTAAAACCTAAATCAAACTTCTATCAGTAAAGTATCTTGGAGCGGCCTTAGACTTAGCTACAAGTCTAAGTTGGAACTCTTAAAGGTGGGCCAAAAGAATTCATCCGATGTTGTTTGGCTCTCTTTTTTTTAAATGAAAAACTTCGATTCTGTTTTTTTGATTATGTTTATTTGAACCTTTGAACCTTTTATTGGTCAAGTCGAGAAGATGATATCGGCAAAATGGGCGCGTCACAATTGATTGCCATACGGGCTCGTTTTATAACATTTTTCATCACTTCGGCGATAACTTCGGGCGACAGATTCTCGCACTCGTGTCGAATGTTGTCCTTGAGGGCTTCTAGGGTCTCGGGCTTGTTCACGTAAACACGGGACTTCAAAAAAACCCCACAAAAAAGTCTGGAACGGTAAAATCGGGCGATCTTGCGGGCCAGTGCAAATCGCCAAAACGAGAGATGAGGCGACCCGGGAACACCGCCTTCAGAATATCGGTTGTTGCTCGCGCAATGTGTGCCGTTGCTCCGTCTTATCGGAACCATACGTCCTAAAGTCCTAATTCGTCCAATTGCGGCAGAAAAAACTCGGTTAACATGGCCCTATAGCACGCACCGTCCACTGTTGTCGTTTGACCAGCGGCGTTCTCGAAAAAAAAAATGCCCCATGACTCCTCCAGCGAGACAGTAACTTTGAGCGGGTGTAATGGCTCCTCGTGCATTACTCGTGGATTTTCGGTGTCCCAGAAGCGATGGTTTTGCTTGTTCACGTACCCGCGTAAATCATTATGATTTTGGTCGAAAAATCGTCCACTTCGTCCTCGAGATTGAGGATGGCTTGGGCGTAGGTTACACGCGTTTGGCGGTCAACAGGCAGCAGCTAGTGCACGGACTGGACTGTGTACGGGAACATGCGCAAGTCTTTGACCAAAATTCGCCTTAGGGACGACCGGCTGATGGCTAATTGCGAGGCGTCTGGTCGACATCCTCGGCAACAGCGGCGAAATTCTCGGCACAACGGGCGCTCCGGGGCCGGCCACTCTTGGCAACGTCTCGTGTGGTCCCATACTCTTCAAGGTTGGTGGCCAAACGGCGCAGTGTTTGCGCAGTCGGTGTCGGACGGCCGGGGAATCGGCGACGGAATTCACGCTGCGCCAATACTACGGACGAATTGTTACGCAAAAAAATAGACACGATTATTCCGCGTCCTTGGGGAGTGTATCGCTCCATGGCCTGTTCACTTGTATTCTACATCTGTCTAGTCCACAAATGTCAAAACAGACTTGACATTGGCGGCCATTTGCAAAAATAAGACCATCTTCCAATAGGGTGATCTCTTTTGGCCCACCTTGTACAAACAATAAAGCCAAATAAAAACAAAAAATTCTTTGCGGGGATTACAAATAGAAAGCCACCCACCTACCTGCATGGCGACTGGTGGCAATGCCAGTTTGGGCATAGGTGGTAGCATGTGTTCAAACAAGACCTATTACAAAATAAGTTAAGAGAGGAATTCGATGAAGACTTACATCTCGATTGTGCTAATGGACGTATGCGCACCTTTTCCCAGGATTGTGAACTTCCAATTTATTGTTTGTAAAGAATAAAGCCGATGCCATTACCAGACTTGCAACTATGTACTAGAATCGCTAGATTTTCATTAGTCAAGCGCTAGAGAGAGTAGAGTATTGTCTTATTTTCAGCTTTTCTTTTGGGACAACATTTGTGGTCAATGATAGCGCATTGATATTGCATGAGGTTCTGTTGAAAGCTTGTGAAAAATACTGCGTCAATGGTGCGTTTGCATGTGTAGAAACAAAAGCGGATAAAAAGGAACTTCAAACCAAGTACGCTATCAACAAGAAAAAGTAGACTATAGACAACAATAGACTTTTGGTCTTTGTCTACCCAATACTCTGATATTACAAATCTGAAAAGGACATTTCGCTCAAAGTCAAACGAAGGATAGCATTTGGAAATCGATTTCTTAGGGTCGAAAAGTCAAGTTTGTAGCAAGGCTCTCTTTCGAATAACTAAGGAGACTATGTTATACCTTTAATAAGACCTGTATCTACTAAATCACTGTTTTCGAATACGGATGGAGGTAGGTATACTTGGGCGCCTTTAGTCTCGTTTACGTTGACAGTTTTTGTAGGAGATAATTCAGTGACGAACTATATTAGCTTTACCTAGACAGACAGTGCCTAAGTTGACGCGCCTATATAAAAAAGGACCTTAACATACCATAGGGGTAACTCTAACTAAATAGGCTTGCTGCATTAAGATTTCTTTCGGAATATTTTTTGAAGGTCTTGTACTTTTGGCAGAAGAAGAAATTCCTCCTATAGCGCTCTTCCTAATATAGTTTTCTTTAAGAATCTAAGGTTTAGAGCTGTCTCCAGTGACGATATTTTCTCATGTAATAGTTGGTATAATGATGTAGTCTATATAGTGGTATAATGCACATGTCATGTTCTCTGATTTCATTGGACTCCTAGTAAAATTTGAAGAGCCTTGTTCACATATCCATTTTCCCTAGGTTTTATCCTTGAGTCTACAATACCCTATTAGGATAAGGTGATTATTTTTGCTCTTTCTGATTCATCAGGATTGGAATCTTTTTCGGTTTTATTGCCCTAGAAGTTTCTTGGCTTACCTCATGCGCTGAGTGTTGTTTCTGTTTCTCTCTTTATTTTCTTTCTCAAGTTTCCTGAATACATTTTTGAATATGTGATCCTTTATTGCGCGGAATGGAGAAGGGCCTATGGATGTTACTGATATAATACTCCCTTTCTTACTAGAGAATCCGGCCACTTCCTTACCCTCTTTCGCCACATGGACAGGTACCTACCCAACAGAGGGTCACCTCGTTGCTCCTTCCTAGTTCATTAAGCTGGCATTCTAGGCATTTTGTTTAGACTTTTATTTCTTTGGCTTTGTTTCTGTTGAGGTTAATTTGGGCCCAACTATCTGCGGCATAGGTTTCAGTCTGAAAAATGCTTGTAATTTGCTGGGATGCAAAATATTTGCTTCTAAGACCGAATTCCTGTTTTCTCGTAAATTCCTGGCCCATCGTGTACTACTTTGTTTGATTGCACAGTTTGTAGATTCATTGCAGCAGATCTTCTTGTTGATGAGCTTGCTAGCAATATTAAATTAAATCTTTCGTCTCTGTGAAAAGCCAAGAGTGGTTATCTTATGAATCGCGCAACGTATTGCTTCGATGTGGAGTGTGCTAGGAGTTCTTTGGCCATTCAATCTAGTCTGTCCTTATAATCTTAGACTATTTTTTCTTTGGTTTACAGTATACTCGCAATGGCAAGTAAAACCAACTTTTGTATAAGGTGTTCGCAGGACTTTTAAAAAAGTTTGATCAATATTTGGGTATATAGACTTTTTGTCTATTGATATGTACCTACAATAGGAATTCCTATAAGGTTCACTTGCTGGCAGGGAAAAACATACGTCTTCTTTATATAAAAATTGAGCCCTAAAATGTTTGTCGTCGATTCACGCCTTAACGCATTTACCGACTTTAACCAAACTTTCACACATCTTTGGTATTGGTCCCCATACGATTTCTGTGAAGTTTGGTCAAAATTGGACAAAGGGGCGTGGCACCGCCCATACAAAAAAACATTCAAAATCGTATATATCTAGAAAACCACGAAATCGATTGAGCTCAAACTTACGGATGATCTTAGTTATTGGCTCTGGAGTGGTACTGTGCAGTTCGGTTAAAACTGGACAAAAAAACCGCCCATACAAAAAAAAAACATTAAAAACAATACATATCTCGAAAACCACCAAATCGATTGAGCTCATACTTACGGATGAGCTCAATCGATTTTGAGATATTTACAAAAGTTCTAAATTTGGGGAATAGATTGTCAGAACTAAACTCTTGAAATTATTTCTTAAAGGATTCTAATTAATAGTTGTTAATGAAGTAGCTCAAACAGCCCAATTAACGGCTTATTAATCACCATTTATTCCATTACATTTTTCCCATCAATACTTTTACATTGCCTAATATCGCACTAAAAATGGCTACTCAACAAATCAAGTGGCATATTTAAAATATTCCAGAACTGTTGTCATAAAAATACTTCATAATCATAAATATACAAAAACGAACAGTTACAGGTTACCTTGAATGTCATATAGTAAATTATTATTCTGCATCGATAATACTGTTAGTTAACAAAGGCCATAACCGCGAATCATTATATGCGCTGCGCATGCTATAATTTTATTATATTACTCTACGTAAATGTAGAAAATCTTTAACAAACCCAATGACAATCAATTACACTCATTTACTAGGTAATTAAAGTCCCTAAATGTTATAAATTTTATATTTACTGTCAACGCTAAAGACCAGTAAACCAAATACTACAAAACTGAACTTAATGACATTGTTTATAATATATTGAGGGGAAATATATTTAAAAGGGACACTCGAAATGAAATTAAATTTAATGACAATGCATTTTTCGTGTTCGAAAAATGTTAAGACTGTGTTTTTGGTAATGCTTACATAATATAATATTCATTAAATGTTTGTAAATGTGAGGTTTATAAATATCGGCGCTCTTTGAGGAAAGGGAGATGTTCTATTTATTTTTTTTAGGTTTTGTAGGATTTTATTTAAATAAGTTGAGTCTTCGGAAAGGGCTGTTAGGGTTATAGGGAGTCTTCCAATATTAATTAAAAATAAGTACATTATGTACAATATTGAACGAAAGTACTACGAAAAGGCTGGACTTCTAAGCGAGGTTTTAACCCCCGGAAAAAGACAAAAGGTATTTTTCCCACTAGGCCACCTCTTGCGAAAGTTTGACAAACCTCGGAAAACATAACTGTCCTGAGAAAACTCCTCAATTCAGCCATTTGGATTTGGCAGAAAATTGTCGAGCCCTTTCCCCCATTTTTAGTCTATTCATACTGTAACGAAACGTCCCACTTTTATGTCCCCCACTGTAAAAACTTTGTATGGCCACTACTGTGCACAGCCTACTGCAGACATACCACTCGCTGCTATTGCACAAATTACCTAGACTGTCCAACCAACCAACATCTGTGATGTGACAAGAAATTTTCATTCGTTACTTATAAGTCACACTGGCTTATTGGAAGAAATTACTTGAGTACCCGAAGAAAATTGTCATTCGGGGAGACTTGTCTACTTGTTATTCTTTAGCAATCTAGTGTACCAGATAAGGCGGCCACAAAGAAATTGACTTTGGTACGGTTAGTCTTGTGAATTTTTGGTGGCTAAGTTTCCTTTGGGAAGCTGGCAGCGTCAGCATCTTTGGCTGTCCTGCTTAGTATCGGAACCAAGCTTGTCGCTGGGCCGCAAATCGGAGCCACGCTAGTCGCTGGGCCGCAAATCGGAGACACGCTTGTCGCTGGGCTGCAAATCGGAGCCACGCTTGCTGCTGGGGCGCAAGTCGGAGCCACGCTTGTCGCTGGGCCGCAGATCGTAGCCACGCTTGTCGTTGGGACGCAGATCGGAGCCACGCCAGTCGCTGGGCCGCCAATCGGAGCCACGCTTGTCGCTGGGCCGCAAATCGGAGCCACGCTTGCTGCTGGGGCGCCAGTCGGAGCCACGCTTGTCGCTGGGCCGCAGATCGTAGCCACGCCACGCTTGTCGTTGGGACGCAGATCGGAGCCACGCCAGTCGCTGGGCCGCAAATCGGAGCCACGCCAGTCGCTGGGCCGCAAATCGGAGCCACGCTTGCTGCTGGGGCGCCAGTCGGAGCCACGCTTGTCGCTGGGCCGCAGATCGTAGCCACGCCACGCTTGTCGTTGGGACGCAGATCGGAGCCACGCCAGTCGCTGGGCCGCCAATCGGAGCCACGCTTGTCGCTAGGCCGCAAATCGGAGCCACGCTTGTCGCTGGGCCGCATATCGAAGCCACGATTGTCAGTGGGCCGCTTTTTGTAATACGGAGCCACGCTTCTCGTTGGGCCGCATAATTGTACATATTTGTATAGCGCATACTCAACTTAGGGATTTAATCCTTGTTAAGTTAATTATAAAACAGTAACAGTAGTTTATACGTTGGTTATTGAAATAAAGGATATCTCTTAACCAAAGTTTGGTGTTTCTTTGGGCAAATCCTGGATCCGGCGAGCGAAACCTCGACCTCAGAAAAAGCACATCACAATAGTTCCACTATTTAGTAAGAAGTCAAAATCTAGGTACTTATAAAAGTGCCCAGTCTTAAAATAAAGTTAATGATTTTTTCTAAAATAAAAAGACCCTTTGCTCTTGTCAATCCCATCCCCTAGACCTAGATAATACGAAACTATGTGTACAAATGTAATAGCTACATTTCACATAACAGTCTGAAACAAAAGAGTTGCACTGCAAATTGGACTTCACATCGATTAAAAAAAAACATTCGGGAAACTCCTTCTTAATCCTTTTGTGACATAAACAAAAAAATAATTAAATTCCAAATCAAACAACGTGAACATGTATAAACACATGCATCAACCTAATTTTAATATCTCCACTACTGTCTCTTAAGCCAGACAAAAAAAAATTCTATGCATCTTCAAAATGGCCCCCAACAAACCGTATCAAGTTTCAACCAATAATGGTGCCCTACGTCCGATTGGACAATGTCAACAAAATAAGACCAACAAAAATACATTTTTAAAACCCGTAGTCACAAAGAGACCCACAAAAGCCTCCGAAACAAAACAAGAAGAAAACTGAACCAAAAACTGACAGCGACATTGGCTAAAACTAAAAAAGCAGAACAACGCCAACAAAAAAAAAAAAAATAATGTTTGTCCTCGTAATTTTCTTTGGAGAGGATAGTGTTCTGCTGTCCAAAAGAAATCCACACAGCAAAGGACAAACAAAGCGATCCACACCAACAACGAGAAAGAAAAAAAATATGTCTTCAAATAAATTGATGTTGAAATCTAAACAGAACAAAGTATCTTGGCGAAGGGCCTGCCTGTGCATGCCTGCCTGGCTGACTGTCCCAGTGTGTCGAAGACTTAAGGACATTTTTTTGTCTACCCGCTGCTCAGTCAGGAGTAGCCTGCGCTTACTGTTAATGCTTATTCGCTTTTTTTCCATTCCATGAGCTTGTTGTTTTGCCCTTCTTCTTCTTTGCATTTCCGAAAAATGTCAACTGGTGATTTCTGATTGAGATTGACCGTCGCCGCTGTCTCGGCTAATCATACGGTTAGGGAATGATTCTGAGATCTGAAGGAAATTGACTTTTCAAGGCTGCCACGGCTTGTATCGGAATACTTTATATTTTCTGATGTGTCCCAAACTGTCCCAAATGATTGCATCTGACGTATGGAAGGGGAAAGAAAAATCGCCACAAATATCAACCGATCGATCGAAAAGTGTAGGAAATTTTGACTCAACCTCATAGATACAGGACACATCTCTCTGCCAACAATTTGCATCCAAAACTACACAAGATGGCTACAGTGGCCTATACCTAGGGCCACACTGCATCTGATTGGATTTGCTTTTCTTCGCCGATGCAACTGAATCGATAAGGATTTTAAATTAACGAGAGATGTCAACAGCGAATCCCACTGGATGTTTGTTTTCTCAACTTCTTATGTGTGTGTGTGTGTGTTTTTCGTTTTTCACATATCAGAACATAATGACATTACAAAAGACTTTTAAAGATATTCAAACTGATTTTAATCGTAGTTTTCAATAAAAGATACGCCATCCATGAATACGAAAAAAGAAGCAGAGGGAAAAAAGCGACAAGACGAGAAACAGAACAACCAGCAGAGCAAGATGATATACGGAATGTATTAAGGCGATCTGTGGTAACCTACGTTTTTATTTTCTTCTCGAACCGGCTAAGATGTTGCCCAATTCTGTGAATGTGAAGGCCTTCAGTCCTTTTCTGGTTCATTTTGTGTGCGGTTGCTTCTAGTTTGCTCTGAATATCTGTGGTCTCTGTGCGCATTCGCGGCTTGGGTTACATTTGTATGTGTGTTATTTCTGAGATCTGTCAGCAGGTGGATTTATGTCGGTTAACTAAGCCAGCCTGTAAATCATTCGGCAAAATGGTTGTTTAGTTTCTGTTGGTTTATTTATTTGAAAAGGGCTCCAGCACTAGGGAAGACTGCGGGAATAGCATATGTATCTAATTTGTTTTTCGGCTGATTACAGCTGGGTTAAGTCTAAAAAGTTGTTATGTCTGGCCATGGGAATGGGATATGGTATTGTTGTTATTATTGTTGTCTCGAAAGTTCGTAGGATGATGGTACACGGCAATCCTTCAATGTTGAAAGAAAGGGAAATCTAAATAATCTCTGATAGCCAGTCATTTATTTTGTTTACAGTTTCTTCGTCAACTAATGTTGGTATGTAGAACAGGATATTGGAATTCTCATTCATTTAATTCCATAGGGTGTTTTGTATAGGAAATTAAAAATAAGACACCTGATGCTGATGTTTATTAGCAAATGAAAACAAGTTCCGGATACAAGCCAACTTGTGCGGTAAAAGCAGCTGGGAAACTCCAGTCGTGTTTAATAATTTGTTCGACAGAAACGTTTGATCGTTCATCGTACCCCTAGGACCATGTATATGCGAGCTTTAAGCCCCGCTGCACACATGCGTCATTTTGCCGCCAAGACGCAAAAGCGGTGACGCTGCAGCACCGCGCGTCAAAAATCGCAAGTGTGCACCGGAGTTAATTTTACCCATTGAGCTATTGCCGCCTTTAACTCTACAAGTTGGCATGGGAATCAGAGCGGTTTCAGCATTTAAGCGATACATCCCCCAAAGCTTGCTCGAGATCGTCCGAATCTATTAATTGTACTAAGCAACTATTTGGTAAAAAGAAAAAGCTAACACAATGGCGCACGGGAGGAAATCAATATGGAGTAGTTTTTGAATCCTCAGGGTGCATCGCGAGATGGAAGAGTAAGAGTTATAAGCGGATTCGTTAAAACCACAAGACAAGTCACAGCTGAATTACGCCATAGACCGTGCGGAAAGTGGAAGAAGTTTGTCACCGGTCTATACTATATGCGCCACAGGCGTTAATGGATATATAGATGGTCAACATACCATAGTATTAAAGCCCAGAAACAGATAGCCCCCACTTATGAAAGCTTCTAAGGGAAACAAAAAGAGTGACACAGGGCGATGCTCAGACTGTTCTTCATTGATTAAGAAGGATTGCCCCTAATTTAGACCCTGATGGACTCTGTAGGGCTACTATAAAGAGTCGTTGTTAGAATGACAGAAAGCTGCACTGTTTGTGGGATGTTTGTAAAAAAGAAATTTGTAAACAGTTAATACAAAAATTAAAATATTAAAAAAATATTTTATTTTATTAAAAAAATATTTTATTTTATGTTTTTTAGACCATTGGAAGTTGTCAGAAAAAATTTAAATTTAAATTTTTGAGAATTTCTTATATTCGAACACCCCAATACTTTTGGACCCCTGAATTTCGAAAGCGGATTTTTTACCATTCCGAAAATGTTTACCTCAACCCAAAAAAAAAGTAAAAAGTGGCGCAGATAAAACCAGTCCGATCCAATTAAACAAATTTATTTGCCTCACATACCATAGCCTGCCCGTTTAAGACAATTTTTTAGTTAATATTAAGAATTTGTCTCACAGTAATGCCTTACTCAATTGATCATCGTGATTTTTATTATTAGGAAATTATAATCTAGATCTATTAAAGTGGTTCCTGAAAGTTTTCTGAAAGTAATGTTTCAGCCAAATCAACGATTTAGGAATTTAGGATATAGTGATCTGATCATGTTGGCGTGTTCTTTGATGCCTTAGGATTGAAACATTTGGAACACAGAGTTTAAATTCCTTTTAAAAACGATCTGTTATTGGAATTGTAAAATAATGTAATAAATTAAGTCAAGGTATTCCTTTAAACAGATATTTGAACTCAAATAACGCGGCTGGTATAGATTGCAACCCACCAAGGTACTATGTCCCAATGGCACTAATGTTTATGACAGTGTCAGCAAGCTCTAATTTTCAACTTATTCTACTCTTTAAATTGCGGATCAAAGGAATTCCTTTAAGAACTGAATTGGAATTGGAATATTTTAAAAGTAAACTGAAAATGAAAACAAAATATCCCAACACTGAACTGGGGTGCTTATTAAAATACCATCTTCGTCAGCCTTCTTATATGACTTTAAATATTTTATTTTTTAAGATATAGAGTTGGCTACGTTTTCAACTGTTTTTTTTTTTATATTTTCAGAATTTCCATAAGATTTTTAAGATTTTAGCTTTAAATCCAAAATGCAGCTAATTCGAAAAAACTCTTTCAACATCAGCATTTCGACTAAAGTTGTCTTTCTTAAAAATTTTAAATTGTTTCCAACATCTGAGAGGAAAATTGAAAATTTATAGAGAACATTTCAGAATTATGGTTTCAAATAGTTTAATGCTTGCATTTGCTAGCTTGCTGAATAAATTAAAAACTATGTACTTAAGACTTGGACACTTTACCTAGTATGGTAGACCTTTCAAAATTCAGATTTTGCAAACAATTTATCAAGGATCGACTCGATACCTACTCAAAAATTAGTTCAGATCACGGATAGCTAGTTTTTTAAAAATGAAAGAAGTGTTTCTTTATTTTTAAGGAAACAAAAATACCAGATTATCACTTACAAGGAAACATTTTTAAGAACATTATTAACCTTTTTAAATGTTTGAATTAAATAGAAGCGTGCGCAATTCACAGTTGCAGCTTTACACCGCTTCGAGTTACAAAGTCGTGGAACCATTATTTTTCTGTCTCAAAAATGTTGAAAGTCTCAGTTTGGCTTTCTAAAGCAGTTTCTTGTCAACTACCGCGCAGAGATATAGGACATATTCGAATATGAATCTAAAAAAGCTTTTTTTCTTCGTCCCCCTTATGGAAGTACTGCGCTCTCCTGAACTCGAAATATTAATACCTTTATAACATTGTCAACCTTTTCACTTAACAGATTTCTTATTTAATACACCCGCATCAGATTGTGTTCAACATGATTCGAAATAGGGTTGAACGATGTTGATAAAAATCGGTATGCATTCGAAATATGTATGTATTTTATAATCCATATCTCGAAAACAGTTTTTTTGACATTCTTCATGGAAATATAGAGTTCCAACTCAGTTTATTGATTGAAAACTAAAAAATGCTATTATATTCATTATATTAGTTCAAAAGTTATTACATTGAAAAAAAAAATGGAGTATATTTGAAATATGTAATTTAAAATACACAACATAAACCTAGTTTTCGAAATAGTTTTATCTAATTTTTAGAGAATTTTAAAAATCTATTTGTGATAATGACTTCGTTAAATTTGGAATTTACTAACCTGGAGCTTTAGAGCCTTATAGGTTATGTTAGGTTAGGCTGGCATGCCACAACTAGCCTTATAGAACACTTATAGAATCTTATTAAATATTTTCGAAAATCTCTTATATATAAAAATGAGTTTAAAATATGTTTGTCCGTTTATAACTCGAGTTTGGCTACACCGAATTTGGCGATTCTTTTTTTTCTGGAAAGGTATTCTTTTGTAGCAGGTTTGTATGTAAAAAAAATTGAATAAAGAGGCGCGGCACCGCCTATACAAAAATCGTGGTATATTTCGAAAACAACAAAACCGATTGAGCTCAAACTTACAGATAGTCTTAGTTATTGGCCCTGGAGTGCTTCTGTGAATATTGGTCAAAATTTGATAAAGGGGCGTGGTACCTCCCATACAAAAAAAAAAAACATTCAAAATCTTATATTTCGCAAACCACCGCATCGATTAAGTTCAAATTTACATACAGTCTTACGTATTAGCCCAGGAGTATTCCTATGAAGATTGGTCAAAAATGGACAAAGGGGCATGGCACCGTCATACAAAATAAACATTAAAAATCCTTTATTTCGAAAATTACCGAATCGATTTAGTTACAATTTTTGGACAATCTTAGGCGTTGCCCTAGGAATGTTCATTCTTCTTAGACAAACATGGGAGCCAACGTTTTTAAAATTTGTAACATTGATATACATACATAGGTAGTCCTGCTAGACAAGAATGCTATCTAAGCAATACGATTCCTGAAAATTCAAACAATGTTAGAGAATTACAATAAACGCTTTTTGTCACTCATTTAAATGAATTTGAAATTGATTTTTTTTTATTTGCAGTTCGAAGTGTGCCGGGTGTTCGCTAGTGTACCTATATAATAAAAGAGGCATGTCAGCAACGTCAGGTTTAAAATAAAAACTATCGTGGTATCTACATACGCGTCTTCTAAGTCAACATTGGAGATAGAAGTCCTTGATTTTCTTTGTACTAATGGCTATTGGCTTACCCATTATTATAAAGAATTACCTATCGATTTTTCTTGAGGATAGTGTTTACAATTTTTTTCTTGCTAATTCCAACCCATTTAAAACTTCAGTAGAAACATGGTTCAAATTTAAATACCTGACTTATAACAATAAGGAAATCTTCGATCACAAAGTTATTTGTGAAAGTTTGCACAGACAAGACGTATAAACAATTTCACAGCTCCTTTATTATACAGAAATCAAATTTACAGTAATTTTAGGAAGTCCCAACATGATCACAATTTCTTAATACTGTAGCTATACTGTAGCTATTTTCATTAATTTTTATGAAACCACAAGCCCGACTCTTTCGCCAAATGGAATGCGCAATGGAAAGTTTATATTACCAAATACAGTGTACCAATTGGAAATAGTTTCCTGTATGCTATGCCGCACTAACTACGTTATTACCGAGGAAACCACTTAAGCAATACACTTTAGAGGCACAACGTCAGCGTGCCAAACAAAAGGAAAGGAGACAATGCGAAGAGGAATCACTTCATTACGATGTTCCAATAATAAAACTATTTCCAACCACCGATACGTGCTCGATATGTTTTGGTCTATTGGTCGGCTGCTATCCTGTTTCACATATAATAGAGTTATCAACGGTTTTCATAGACTTTTCGTCTTTCTCTTTGCTACTGGACATTGGTCGGTTGTTGCTTGTTGTTGCTGCTGATGATGAAGAAGAAGAATTATCCCGAAATGGAGAAATATACTCACTTTTCCGATTGCACACTGCGTTTAGGCTCATCTTCTTTGTCGCGCGATTGTTTTTCTCACTTTTAAAATAGCTTACCATTTTTGGTATAGGCAAAGGCACATCTACTATCCATTTCAATTTTGTTTCGGGACAAGAGGAAGAGGGGAAATTTCCTGATCCAACTGCGAGTGCCAGCCATGTTTGTGACCAAATGCGGCGCTTTAATCGCTCGGCGTACTCTGGTGCATATTGTCACATAATAATATGACCCTAATGAAACCCCCTGTATTATTGCTGGTCGCAACATTTGGTATTTGGCAAGCAAACACCAAGTGTTGCGAACACCAAAACTTTACCACAGTTTCTCTCTCCAACTTCATCTTTCTGAGAAGATGTAGTTGGAGCTTGCACTGTTCTATGTTCCTAGTAAGTAAGTCAGTCTTTTGTTCGCGCTAGCCTTGGCAACTAGCATTGTTTAAGAAAACCCTTTTTTTGTTAAAACTAATAAATAGACAAAAGCAACAACACGTCTCTTATTTATTTGGCGCAGTCGACAAATTAAAATAAAGTGATTTGAGCGGGTGAAGCTGAAGAACATAGTTACCAAAAAAATTGTGTAACGGACTTAGTTGCGCGCAAAGTACATTGTTCGTAAACAGCGTGACCGCCAAACAGAATCGCTCCCTGGCCGAAGCAGCAGTTGGGAAAAGCACGACATAAAAAAGGAAGCTTTCAACACCAAGCGAACGAAGACAAAGGAGAAGGCTGAAATTATTTTTCTCCAGTAACGGATCAATATTAACGAGACATTAATCAAAGCCAATCAAAAATTCCATGTGAGTAATCCAGTAATCATCAATAATTATTATTACCCGAGGAACAAACAATAAGAGATGGAGGCCCTCAATGCAGTTGATAGATTTAAGATTATTTTAGAATTAGTTAGTAAGATTCCTTTATTTGACGGTAGTGAAAATTATTGTATGGTAGATTTTGTTGAAAGGGTAGATTCGCTGTTACCCACTTTGGAATCTTTTGATGAAAATACCAAAACAATTCTTATGGGTTACGTAAGAGACAAGATCGTAGGAAACGCCCGACTCGAACTTCAAAAACACGGTAGATTGCGAACTTGGCCTGAAATTAGAGAAGTTATAAAAAATTGTTTCGGTGAAAGGCTTTCTATAGATCTAATAATTGATGAAATTAGAACTTGTAGAATTACCACAACTATAGACGAATATTACAGTCGAATAAATTCCTTATTAAGCAGAGCTAACAATATTTTCTTATTAGGGAATGGTCAAAATGATCAGCAGTTGATAGTATCGAACAATAGAATTGCACTTGAAGCATTTAAGAATAACTTACCCGAACCCACAAGATCAATTCTGTTAAGCCGAAACCCTGGAACTTTAAATGAAGCTTACAAAATAATTGTAGAAATTAATCATCAGTTAATGGGTCCGAATGTTATATGTCAGCAGGTTAGGAGTTTCCGCGGGGATCAACGTAATTTTGTTGGCCGGAGACACAATAATAATAACAGTAATTACAATAACGGGAACAATAATTATTCTTCTACACCAAGACCCACAACGCGACAAGACAACATTAACATTCCAAGACACAACCAAAGTTACAATCAAAGTCACAATCAGAATAATAATAATTATCCTCGAAGTGGACAATCACGTCAAAATTACGTACAAAATGGTCAAACGCAAACGACAAATGGAAACGAACCACAAAATAATCCTGAACCCATGGACGTAGTACTAAACGAACAGACACCATATTCCGGACATCAACCTCGAAATCACTCAAATTTTCAAAGAACTCGACGAAACAATTACCCTATATAATTCTTAAATCTTCCACGCGACCCCTAAGATTTATTATTGATTGCGGCGCCGAATGTAGTATTGTTAACAAAAATCTGTGCGACCCGAAATGGGAAATATCTCCTAAAAATAAACCCACATCTCTTAGAGTACTCGGCCGGCAAATCGAAGGGAACGTACAATATAGCATCCCCATATTTAGCGAATTTAATAGGGAAAATTACTTTGTTCAGTTTTTAGAATACCAGTTTCATGACTATTTCGATGGTCTCATCGGAAATAATATTTTGGTTCCTTTAAACCCAATTATTGATTACAAAAATAGATTACTTATAACAGATAACGCAAATATACGAATATATCTTAACAAAGAGGAAGAAATCTATGAAGAGAATTGTCATAGTGATAAATCGTTAGAGGTGTTTTGTAGTGAGGTATTCGTAAACGAAATAACAGATAAAGCTTTTGCAAGCCACCTCACAGATGTTCACTTATCTAAATTAAGATCTCTGTTGTATTCTTTCAAATCAATTTTTTTCAAGGATGGGGATTTTTTAACATTTACTAGTGAAATTAGGCACCAAATTAACACTAAAAATGAGACCCCGGTTTATAGCAAGCTCTATCGGTATCCGGAGGTACACATAGAAGAAGTTGATAAACAGATTCAAGAGATGTTGCATCAAAAAATTATAGCACCGAGCAACAGTCCCTACAATTCACCTATCTGGGTAGTCCCAAAAAAGGACGACAAAAATGGTCAAAAACAATGGCGAATTGTTGTGGACTATCGCAAGTTGAACGAACAAACTATAGAGGATAGGTTTCCGATGCCCAACATCGATGACTTGTTCGATAAGCTCGGCAAATGCAACTATTTCTCGACTATAGATCTTGTTAAAGGCTTCCATCAAATTGAAGTTGAACCTCATGATAGACCAAAAACAGCATTTTCGACCAGAAATGGTCATTACGAATTCCTTAGAATGCCGTTTGGCTTAAAAAATGCTCCTGCGACATTTCAAAGACTAATGAACAACATCTTACAGGAATTTATAAATAAAATATGTGTCGTGTACCTGGATGATATCCTAATATTTTCCACAAGCTTTGAGGAACATTTAGATTCTCTGAAGAAAATTTTCAAAACATTGAAGGATCATAACCTCAAAATACAGGTAAACAAGTGTCGTTTTGCTAGTTTAACTACAAATTACTTAGGGCACACTATTGTTAATAACGGAGTCAAGCCAGATGAAAATAAGGTTAAATCAATAATATCAATGAAATTACCAAGTACGATAAAAGGAATAAAACAATTCTTAGGGATAACCGGTTATTACCGTAAATTTATAAGGGATTATGCTAAGGTAGCATATCCCATGATAAGGTATCTAAAGAAATCGGAAAAAATAAATACGTCAGATCCTCACTATATTAGATCTTTTAACACGCTTAAATCGTTGCTTACTTCCAACCCTATTCTTATATCCCCTGACTTTACCAAGACCTTTGTCCTGACTACCGACGCATCGAACTATGCACTAGGGGCTGTCCTAAGTCAAGGTAACCACCCAATATGTTATGCTTCGCGCACACTCAATGATCATGAGCGTAACTACTCAACTATCGAGAAGGAACTCCTGGCAGTTGTCTGGTCAGTTAATTACTTCAGGACATATTTATATGGCAGGAAGTTCACAGTTCGCACTGATCATAAGCCCCTTGTATGGTTAAACGGGATAAAGGAACCAAACATGAAGCTACAGCGGTGGAAAATTGCCCTTAATGAGTATGATTTCGATGTAGAGTATTTAAAAGGGAAGGAAAACTGTGTAGCCGATGGCCTTAGTAGGTACATCGAGCAGGATGATAAGGAAAAGGACTCGGAAGATGAATTAAATTTAGCAGATATCTTTGGCAATGAAATCGTTTTGAGCAATAGTTGCGATAGTGATAATGACGTCACTTCTGTTCAAGAAAGTAGCTCTACTGAACAAAGCGCTATCGAAGACGAAACCAAAAACATTTACCTTACCGAAAGGCCTATAAATTTCTATAAAAATCAAATATATCTGTCCTACGATACAAAAGAAAAAATTTTTATAAAAATAATCCACAAAAAAGTTCAAAATCATGTGCGATTAAGCAATAGAAGCGACTTACTACGAATAATGAAAAATTTGTTGATCAAGAAAGGCCTTATGTGTATTTACTGCGAAGACTTATCCTTGTTTCTTAAATTTCAGGACTTGTATGTACAATACTTTTCTATGAACACCCATCTAAAGCTTATCAAATCAAGTAGCAGACTTCAGGATATTGTAGATAAAAACAAAATGTTGACTATAATTAAGACTGAACATGCAAACAAAAACCATAGGGGAATAAATGAAATGTTTTCGGAGTTAAAAGATGTATACTTTTACCCAAAACTAAACACGGAGATACAAAAATTCATTAACAACTGTGATATTTGCAATTTAGCTAAGCATGACCGACAACCACTTCAAATTCCATTCCAAATAACCGAATCGCCCAAACACTTTAACGATATAATACACATAGATATTTGGTTCCCTGAACGAAATAGAATGTACCTTTCGACCATCGACAAGTTTTCCAAATACGCAACTATCCACAAACTAGAAGACAGAAACTGGATAGCTATTTTAGGTGCAATAAAGCAGAGATTTCAGTTCCTAGGCAAACCAAACAAAATTGTCTCTGACGGAGATACTTGTATAGTACATTCTGCAGTCGAGGAGTTTCTAAAAGAAAATGGTATTCTGTTCCACAAAACAACAGCTTCGCACAAAACTGGCAATGCTGATATTGAAAGGTTGCACGGAACGTTGAATGAGCACTTAAGACTTAGGAATGCAGACAACGACAATTCAGAATTGGATGACAAACTGTTTAAAATCATTAACATCTACAATGATACCATTCATACGACGACCAGAATAAGACCAATCGATTTCATTCGGAAAAACTTAACAAAGGAGGACATCGACTCATTGGCTGACAAATTTAAAAAAGAAAAAGAGGTAAAAATAAATCGTTTAAACTTGAAAAGGGACTCTCGCTTCAATCGATGTATGAACATAGTTCAAAATAGGACTGTCGTTAAAAGTAAACCAAAATATAAGAAATTGAAAAGCTTTACAACGGACGGAAACTACGTAATAGATAGGACTACGAAACGAAACACGAAATATTACAAGAAACAATTAAAGCGTAGATATAAATATCAAACATAATTTGCTTTCCAAATTCTTCTTAATACCTTCGTGTAATCGTATTGTTGTCCGTTTGCTTATAAAACTGTTTTCACATATTGATATCTGCTTGCTTTATTCCGTTTTATTGCCTTCAATCAATTTTCTTATTCCATGTAGCCGTTAAAAGATTTAACTATAAAATTCGGACACACGAAGTTTTTGCTTTCTTATTCCAGCATTTTGCCAATAGTTGATCAAACATGTTTTAATCCTTCCCGGTTTTCTGGAAATAACATTCTTTTGTTGCTATAAAAACGTTTTTGGTTAACTTTGAAAGGCTTATTCGAGTAAAATATAGGAAATCGCGTTCTATTTTTAAAATACGTACAGGAAGTTATTTGTATTTAGTTTAGTTTAAATGTCATTTGAGATTTGACAACAAGATCAAGATGAGTGCATCCGAAACAATTTTTTCGATTACTTGAATGTATGCATTTGTGGGGTTTAATGGACGTGTTCAGGTCAAGTCGCATGGCCGATTAGGTTTGTTTTCGCTGGCTTTATTATTGAACCTTACCTAAAAACTGAGTAAAATAGTTATGCAAAGCAAAATTGCAAAAAAGTTCATCAAATGTAAAGTGGGTTATAACGAGATACTATCATTAAGAAAAACCGATGAGATTTTGTTAAAAAAGCAAAAAGTAAATAAATAATACAATTAATAAAATTTGTAAGAAATTAAACTGGACCATGGCCTTCGCCAATCTTTTTGTAAGATTTTCTTTTGTAATGTTAAGCAATTGTTCGTATTATATAAAGTTGTAGGTTATGTTAAGTTTGTTATATGAAATTATGAAGAATGTAGATTTGTTTATTGTTTATATAAATGTAATTAATAATAATCAAATAAAACAAATTAATAAAATTTGTAAAAAAAAAAAAAAAAAAAATTAAACTGAACTATGGCTTTCGCCAATCCTATAAGTGTTTCTTTTGAACTGTACAATTATTTGCTTGTTATATAAAGTTTGTTATGTAGGTTATGTTAAGAGTTTGGTTAAGTTTGTTATATTAAATAACTAAGAATGAAGATTTGTTTATAAATATAATGTAATTTTGTAAATTTAAAGAAAAAACAGTAACAAAAATTTGTAACTATAATGAGATAATTTTGTTAGCGAATATTGAAAAAAAATAATGCGTTAAATCTAATATTTACAATTTTTGGAGACCAAAAATTCTAAAAAGGGGAGGTGTCACATAATAATATGACCCTAATGAAACCCCCTGTATTATTGCTGGTCGCAACATTTGGTATTTGGCAAGCAAACACCAAGTGTTGCGAACACCAAAACTTTACCACAGTTTCTCTCTCCAACTTCATCTTTCTGAGAAGATGTAGTTGGAGCTTGCACTGTTCTATGTTCCTAGTAAGTAAGTCAGTCTTTTGTTCGCGCTAGCCTTGGCAACTAGCATTGTTTAAGAAAACCCTTTTTTTGTTAAAACTAATAAATAGACAAAAGCAACAACACGTCTCTTATTTATTTATATTGATACCCGGTTCTAAGGGCTCGCTTGTATATTTAGCAAACTAATAACCCTTATGCTTGAAAGTATTTTATGTTCGGTGTCGTTAGGAGGCTTTTGCGGACATTCATTGTTCGTGAAGAGGATACACGGAGCCATGTTCGAACATAGCGAATTCAATTCTAACACCAAAATGGTTGGCATAATGTAATTTGGTTTTTGCATCCTCAAAACCAAATGGGGAATTATATAATCGCAGGCGACAGTGTTCACTCGAGTCCCTCTCCATCCCCAATCCCCCGGCATACCAATTGAGAAAAGTGAGCATTTCACCACCACCATTGATATTTACCATTGGGAAATAGATTTAATGGAATATCACCGGGCAGAGTACAGATTTTGTTGTATGCATGCGAATTTGTTGGAGAAAAATTTGCATTGTCGTGACATTGCCTTATAGACAGCCACATATGTGTGTGTGTGTGTAAACTATTTAAGAAGTTCTTATGAAACTAAACAAAAGCTTGAGACAGAGAGATGCGCTCATTTTGTACCGCATTTTGCTATCCATTTATTCATACGGAAAATTTTGCACTGTGTGTTGCCGTCTTGGATAAAGAGAATCTCAGGAGTCCTACTTTGCATATATACGGCAGGCAACCCGCTGACTGAGAACACCGCGGTGATGCTGCTGCCACTGTCTATAGTCTATGGTATAGGAGCAGCCATGGTGTGTAGATGCTGAGTTAATATTATCACACATCTTTGTGAATATATTTTCATGAAGAGATATTTGCTAATTGAATCAACACCAAAAACAAAATGCAGCACCTAGGCGAGCATTAAGGTAGAGATGCATCTTCGTCTCTGTTTTTTTTTTCTGCTTCATTGTGTGTACCTATATGTATTGGGGTTCGATGAACTTTTAAGAATTGGCATAGAAGGCGACCAATGTTTGCGGATTCGAGGGAATATTTGAATACTAGAATTGAAATATTTTGCATGCAAAGTGAAAATGAAAACAAAAGAGTCCAACTGCGAACTGGGGTTCTTATAATGTGAATGTTGCACTCTGTTGATGTGCCTACTGTAGTTTTGTGGCATTTACGGACATTTTTTTAATATCATTCATTGTGGGACTTTCTCAAATGCCTTCATGATTGGAGTACAAAGGTTAGGTACCCCTAATTCACGCAAAATGTAACTGTTATAGAAATTTTCATTATTTCATTAATACACCTCCCAATTTCCTCTTTCAAGACATTAGTGGTCATGTGCTTATTTGCATACCCCTTTGACTTAAAAAAAACACAAAAGAAAAAAGTCCAATGGCGAATTCTGATCGCAAAAACGGCTGATTACACGATTAGGAAATGACTCATGCAGTAATTGAATTGCTTCTCTGGCTGTATGGCATGTGGCACCGTCTTGTTGAAAACACATGTTGGTCACATCCATATCTTGTAATTTAGGCACTAAAAACTGGGATATCATGTCACGATAACGAACACCATTAATTGTTACTGACTGACTATTTTCGAAGAAGAATGGTCCGATAATGCCGCACCAAACAGTCACGCATTCTGATGGATGCATTTGTTTTCAACGTTTACTCTTGAATTTTCTGAACTCCAAATTTTGACGATTAACGAAGCCATCAAGATGAAAATGAGCTTCATCACTGAAGATAATTTGTTCAAAAATTGCGGACTGTAGCTGACAAATCTTCATTATTTTAAAAATGTTGCTCAACAATGAAAATGCGTTGTTCTTTCGTATATCGCTTAATTTTTACTAGGTTAGGTTAGGTTAGTGGGCTGGCGAGGATTTCTCCGTGCCACACTCAGGTCAATACTGACCCATTGTGATTCCCATAGTGGGAAAGAGATTGTCCCTTACCCATTATAACCCTGTATATAAATTACTTACTGTGCTGCTACACACAAAGCATCTTGTTGATTTGACGAAGTTCATTATCTTGCATATTGATGTGCTGGAAAGCTCATCTAGCTCGTTGAAGAAGTGACTCCCTAGGAATTTGTACCTGGTATGTTGGAGACTTGGGCAGTGACATAAGAAGTGGGTTGTATCCTCAAGAGCTTCCTCATCACCGCAGCCTCTGCAAAGTTGTTCTTTCGTTAAGCCCATTTTCTTCATATGGTACCGCAGGGTGTTGTGCAGGGTGGTCAGGGATTTCCTATCGTACCGCATTATCTTCTCGGTTTTGGATTCATTGGAGGATGGCCATAGCATTCTTGTGGTGTTACAGGTGTTTAAGCTGGCCCATCTTGCGTTCGCCTCTCTTGTGGCTTTCCTCCCTGCTTCAAGCTTTAATGTGCAAGGCGGGATATCCACAGAGTGATCAGCTTGTTCTAAACCAGCTGTCGAACCTTGTCTTGCTAATTCGTCTGCTTTCTCATTGCCTAAAATGCCTTCATGTCCCAGAACCCAGCAGAGTGATACCTTGTGCTGTGTACCAAGAGCATTGAGTTCTTCGCGACAGCACTTCACAAGCCTCAATTTTATTTCTGGTGCAGTTGTGGCTTTTATTGCTGCCTGGCTGTCGATAAAGAAGGTAATACCTTCAGGTGGTATTGCCCTTACCACAGACTCACGGGCTGCTGTTGTCACTGCCAGGACCTCTGCTTGGAAAACGCTGCTATGGTCGGGGAGGCGTATCGATTTTGATATACCCAGCGATTCAGAGAAGACACCTGACACTACCCCAGTGTCCATTTTTGGTCCGTCTGTGAATACGGCTATGGTTGGTGTGCTAGGTACGAGTCCGTCTCTCCATTCTTCCCTGCTAGGATAGGCGATAGAGAATGGTCTTATAAACTCTAGGTAAGATGTAATGTAGTCCGTGACAGGTACATGGCCGAAATATTTCTGTAGGATCGTAAAATGACCCGTTTCGTTCAAATTCCATTCTTCCGATTGGCTGATTCTCATTGCACTAATTGCGGCCGACAGTTGTATATGAATGTCTAGCGGACACAGGTTAAGGATAGCCTCAAGTCCTGCGGTTGGAGTTGTCCTCATCGCACTGGTGGTGCCGATGCACGCTAGTCTTTGAACCTTCGTTAACGCTTTTAGGTTGCCGGCCACCATATACGAGACTGCCGTAGGTCAGTATGGGTCTTACTATAGCCGTGTACACCCAGAGCTTAATTTTGGGAGATGCTCCCCAGGTTTTCCCAAAGATTCTGCTGCAGGAATAAAAGGCTATTGTGGCTTTTTTGATTCTTTCATTGGTGCTCAATTTCCAGTTTAGTTTTTTGTCTAGTATAGGGCCCAGGTACTTTGCGCTATCAGAGATTCTGAGGGGAGTGCCGCCAACAGAGGGTGTAGCAAACTGTGGTATTTTCCTTTTATTTGTGAAAAGTACCAGATCAGTTTTCTGGCGATTGAATGTTAGACCGGAGTTCCTGGTCCAGGTGTCGAGGGTCCTTAAAGCGCTTTCAATTCGTTCCGACAGTGTTGGAAGGAATTTTCCCGTTGCCAACAGTACGACGTCATCCGCATAAGCCGTTATTCTGATGCCATTGTTCTTAAGTTTTGTGAGTGCTTCATTAAGAACAATGACCCACAACAGTGGGGAGATTACCCCGCCCTGAGAGGTTCCTCTGGAGGCATACGCTTCTAGCTTAGAGCCCCCAAGTTCGGCTATAATGTGTCGTTCCTCAAGCATGCTGGTTATCCAGTTGACAATAGTACTGTCAATGTTGAGCTTGGTTAGCGTTCTGCGTACGGCATCAGTATTAACATTGTTAAACGCTCCTTCAATGTCTAAGAATGCCGCTAGAGTGTACTCTTTATCTTTCAATGTTTTCTCTATTGTGCCGACAACACAATGCAGCGCGGTCTCCACACACCACCACACACGCGGTCTCATTTTTACTAACCCCAAACCGTCAACTGCTGTCACATTGTTATCTTTTTTTCCGTTGACATCACTGTACTATTAAATGCCGCAAAATTATAATTTTGCGTGAATTATGGGACACCCTTTATCTGTGAATTGCTCACACTTCTCGTTGGTCATCATGGATATGGTATTCTTGTTGACAAAAGCAGTTGGTCAAATTCATGAAGCTGCACAACCAATGATGAAAATATCTTTCGCTTAAATAGGGAACCCACCAATAGTGTTTTAAAGACACCCCCCAATTATGGAAAAATTTCCCACACCCAGCAAGTGTCAGTCGATTCATTTCCTATTGCGCTATCAGTAAAATGAGGTTCAAATGCTAGTCTAATTAGGTATAATGTCCCCACTTCCTACAGTCACATGTTTGGGTGCATTAATCTGACCCTAAAATGCATGCGGTCAAGGAACCAGAACAATGGTCACTGGTGACGTCCAACTTAAATTAGATAAAACAATTATTGAAAATCTGTTGACTCATTCATAATTACAGGGTCCTACATCAACATTTTTTGTCTGTGAATATTATTTGGTGGAAAATTCTAAAAAAAATTACCCCAAGGACTATGGCGAATACCGGACAACAAACTACCGGTAGTAATTTGGTTGAAACGCCTTCACCTTGTTCGGTAAAAAAGCAGCTTTATTATAGTGGAAATGTTTCTATAGAACCCAACGGACAATAGAAAAACAAGAACAAGAATAAGGTATAAATAAGAAACTCATCATTTTTATTACAATTCATCATGGAATTATGATGCGCGATGATAATGATGGCCGATGATGATGACGATGACGAAGAGGATGATGTGGATGTGAATGTGAATGTGGATTGTGTATGCGATCGTAAACTTTGTTCCATCAATGGGGAGTTTTCTATCCATTTTCTCTGTTCACCTGGAAGAGATGACAGATAAACCATTGTGTATAGTGGCTATCATATAACCCTACCCTAACCTATAAGTCTAGGGGCTACCTATTCATTCTATCGCTAGTTGGTATATAGCGAGTGGATATAGTGGCGTCTTGGTTGTTGCTATTGCTGTGCTGATTCGTTGATTCAGTCATCCATATCAGCCATTATCACAAAATATTGTTTTTTTTTTTTTCTTGTTTTCTATAAGAATGTAATTTTCACTCTGCATACGCTTGGTTGGTTCTAAATTAGCCATCCATGGTTTCTTTGGTCAGGTTGTTGTTGTTCTTCTTTTTTTTTTAGTTGTTTTCTTTGTGTTTTCTGTCATCTGTTGTGTTGCTTTTTCGTCTTCGCGTCAAGAAAGAGTGAGTTAATAATGATGAGAAGAACAACAGCGGCAGCAAAATATACAAAAAAAAAAGAACTTATAGGCGGAACTTTAGGGTAAAATGGCTTCCATTGGCTTCTTGTGACTCCGCTGGTTGGGTGTTTAACATTTTTTTTGCAGACAATGTCGGAATACCTTTTTGTTTAGCTGGTAGGTAATTATGATATGTGGTAAAATAATGATACAAAGAGTGTGTGTAGCTAAAAAAAAAACGTCAAGAATTGTATAAAGAATGGAGAAAGAGGTGGTCCTTCTTATAAGAGAAATATTGTGAATGGCCAGGCCATGGTTAAATATTTAATGATGCTAAAGGGAACTTACTTGCTCAAATTATTTTGGTTGTAAATGGGTCAGAAATGATAATTACCTGAAAAAAAGAGAAGAAAAATGTTTTTATTAGATTTAGTTGTATGAATTTTTTTAAAAAGGAAAAAATATACAAATGTGATAGTCTTTTGGATTTATAGACTCGAACTAGTCAAATCCATTTTTTATTAGATAATGTACTAGTGTTTGCAAGTTATATAACGCTCGAGCGATCGTCATACACGATTGAATGTATAGGAGCTATCCAGGTTAAGCCTATGTTGGATATGAGCCTACAATAAATATTGTCAGTCTTTACAAGAGTAAGATTGGTGACCCATAAAAAGCGTTAGAATAAATCTAAGGGTTTCTTTTTCATTCTTGACACTAATTTAAAGGCAACTATTGCACACCGCGCAGAGCATGATTTACAGAAGAGGTAAAGATTTCAGAAACTTCGAGTATGTTTTGTAATATAATGTACTTAATAACTTTCAGTGACACTTGCCTAATGCAAACCTAACTGATTGGAATGAAAAACCAACCTTTTCTTTGGCTGCAAAGGTCAACATTGCGTTTGTTTGAAGCACAGGAAGTCGTATCATTCTATCCGTTTTGGTATAACTAAAGCGTAAAAAGTAAATAAATGGTCAAGCGGGTTCCCATGTTTTAAGAAAAGAAATCCCCTTTTTTTAACACCAAAATTATATTTGTTCCCCTTTAAAAAACAAAAAAAAAATCTTTTTTTTCCCAAAGAAAAATTTTAGCATAACCAGCTTTTGAACTTGGGCAATACTTCCAATTGCTTGAGATATTTGTATTTTTGTTTTTTTTTTTTTTTGTTCTTTCTCCATTTCAAAATCCAAAACAAAATGAAAATTATTTTCATTTAGGTACACATTTATCGGTGCCGCCGTTGTCTTGAAATTTGCGTAATATTTTCAATTTTGACATAGTGCATGGACACAATTTGTGCTGGGCCACACATGCCTTCCCATGAAAGTCGTGTCGGGAGAGACGGGTAGATTTTTAGGTTAGTTGAGAAAATAAGCGTATATTAATTTTACACTGAAAATTCTTTCTCTTTCCTACTCACTTAAAATCGAAGTGTCTCGCCCGAAACGACTTTCGTGAGAAGGGATGTGTGGCCCACTACACGGGCATGACTTTCATTCACATGAACGACTTGGCTACATACAAAAACAAGGCCTCATTGCAATAAAATAAAATTTGGCAAGTACATAGGAATAATGAAATCGAAAATACAAAAATTGTATGGTAAAGTCGAATCGGACGCCCGCTTTTTACGTCCTCACTCTACCAACACAAATACCAAATGAAGATTTGTATCGAAAGCGCATTGTTTTCGGAAAATAACCTTCGTGATCATGCGTCATGCCCATGGGAAAATTATTTATAAAAGTGGATTTTTGGTCAATTTTCTGTACCATCTACCTTTCTCCTTAATCAAAATCTACCTGTCTCTCTGATGTACGCAGTGTTCACGGTAAGGAGTGTGTATGGCCATGGCAATAGCTATATTAAATGTCAAAAGAATGAATGCATTCAGAAACCACACAAAAAATTAAATGGGTGTTGCATGGGCACATTTCTTGAGCATAGTTGTTTTTTTTTTTTTATGTGGGCGCAGTAGCGCAGTGGTTAGTGTTTTGGACTACTGCGCTAGGGATCCCAGGTTCGATCCCCGGAAAAACACAAATTACATCTTAAGGTTTTTTTCTACTGCGCCACTTCTCGCGAACGTCTGACAAACATCCGAGAGTATGACTGTCTTGAAAAAGCTTCTCAATTCAGCCGTTCGGACTCGGCATAAAATTGTAGGTCCCTTCCATTCGCCCCAAAAATAGAAACTCACACAAAACGAATGGTTGCGAGGGTGTCTACCGCCTGTTGCGCCACCTATTTTTTTTTATTTTTTTTAGTTGTTTTTTATTAGTTGTTAACATTATTCTTTATTTTAGATAATTTTCTTACAAATTGTTTTCGATAGGATTTTAAGATTTTGCAACTTTTTAGATATTTTTCCCCGTTTTTATCCCTTTCCACTTTTTTTTTTCCTTTGTCTTAAAAAATTCGGCAAAAATGGTGATTTCCCCCTCAACCTGGGACTGTCAAGGTAGTTTTTATACCAAACGCGTGTTCAAACATGCTCAAAAGCAGAATTTTTTTTTCGAGGGTAGGTGAAAACCTTGCATAGGTAGTATGAGAATAACGCATGCTCATTGCTCATAGTAGTATCAGATTCTTACAGACTAAAAAAACACCCCTCGATATAAACTGACTGTCTGCGCAATAAATTGCTCTCATCCAAAATTTGTAGGACTGTCAGTTTCTTTCGCGCAATGTTTCTAGTTTGGCTTCGATTGTAGGTATTCCGAGATCCCTGTGAATATCGTCATTTCTAATATACCACGGAGATTGGACAATTTCTCGAAGCAATTTATTTTGAAAAGTTGGTATAATATTGGCATTTGTTTTCTTAGTGCAACCCCAAAGTAGTATGCCGAAGGCCCACATCGGCTTTAGCTCTTGATTGTATAAAAGCAGTTTGTTCTCGGTACTGAGCTGAGCTATATTTGCGTTAGAGCTCTTTGGGTTTTCACGTGCGAATTTCATTTCAACTTTGCGTCGAATGTCATTTCTAGGTATTAGGCTTCGTTAGAAAAATATATTCTGGTCAAGTTTAGACAAATTGGCAAGTCATTAGTTGTTTTATATGTGAAGTTGAAGTGAACAGATTTACAGATTTAGTTTCATTGAGGGCGATTCGCAAGTCCCTCATCCATTAATTTACTTTATTTAGAGCGGTTTGCATGAGCGACAATGAACGCAGTATGCTGGCCGAAATTTCTTTTAGCTTCGAGTATTAGTTTCCACTTCATACGGAAAAGTCTATTCCCGAGATGTGATTACAGAATATCGTATACAGATACGAGGATCACTTGTCGAAATTTTAATGATTAAGCAGAATGATTCTATCTGAGCTGGAGATTTTTCAAACCACTCCTTGGTACAGTGTACAAAGAGACACCCCAATAGCCCAATGAGGAGTGCTCTCGTCACTATTTTGGATCTTAGCAGTAGAAAAAACACCTGGGAAATGAGGATGTCATCTGACATTGCTTTTGACATTTGAGTCAAATTTCTAAACACCATAAGGGATCTAATGAATAAAATTCTTCGTTTTTGAAGAGATCTTAAAACTCGGTTAGAGTAGGTACTGTCGATACTATTAAGATGTACCTACGCCACATCCTAACAATTTTGGACGAAACTAGACAACAAAAGAACTAACCACTCTCCTTTCTATAAATAGGAGCAAAATCAGCTTCATTGTGGTAGCCCATATCGAAATACTGCTATGGTCACCCTTCGTCTTTCCGAACACAAATCCTCACCCGCTAAAAGCGAACTGCACCAGTTACTACCACCTTGAGCCTTTGCTGCAGATTTAAAATCGCTCCTAAACACTCAAACAAAAACCAGCACCCACTTAACAATTTTTAAACAATTGTGTTGACTGCTTCAGATGCTCTTAACAATGCATTAGGAACAAGGCTCCTATTAATAAGTCTGGCCCAAAAATTCTGGGGTGGGATTCTGTAAAATACAAAACGAAACCCGCTTTCTTCTTCACTAAATCTGTCTCTATCATATCTGTGGCAATAGACAGAGACTGCTATTGTTGAAATGCTATCGTTCGATTGTTTTCATTTTACATTTCTGGCCCCTGGTCTCCCCTTTCCGTTCCTTATCACAATGGATCTTCATCTCTAGTCTAAGTGTTATTGTGTCTACCAAGCCAGCCACTTTGATGCTACTTTGATGCTACCGTCGAGCTGGCATTATACGAAAAGTTTCGGACTAGGGGAAGTTACACTTTCCATACAATAAACGCTAATTTGGGTACAAAAAGAGATACATATATCTTATTGCGGTAACTATGTACAAGCCATAGCTAAATGTATGTTGATGCACTTCGCAAAATGTTGACTTTACGGGGTAAGGGAGCGTGGCACCTTTTGGTCCCTCTTACCCTTAATATCTACCTTTGTGCACATTATGACAGACAGACAAATAATTTTTAGAATTTTCTCCATTGAAGGCTGAGACCAGCACTATGCCCTACACACAGGTAACATTTGTCTGGGGGAAGTTACAAATATTTCTAAATCTTCGGCGTAGCTCATTTATTTGTTTTGTGAGAGTAAGCTTTAGGCCTTCAATATAGGCCCAATGGTGAATAGTACTGTCTGGTTCTAACTCCAGAACCAGGTTGATGTTACATCGTTTTGTGACATATAAATCGCTTGATACTATAAGAGACAAATGACAGAACTGTCAACACACACTTGCTTAATTTGAAAATAGGTTCTCCGATAACTCTAAGGTCTGCATCGTGCAATACATGTAACTATTCGCATCTCCAGTGGCAATTAATAACATTCGACTGACTAAATTGAATCGACCCACCTCTCGCAAAAGTCTGAGAAACATCCGAGACTCTAAACCCTGTCTCTGCTTAGCAGTTCGGACTAGGTATAAAATTAAAAGCAGATTCCATTTACCTCAAAAATAAACACAAATATTGTTATGAGACTGCAGGTCTGTTGGGGTTAATATAGTCGTATATAAGCCCGAACGTATATCCTAGTAAATAATTTTACAGATAGGTTTTAGACAAAAAAAAAAACGAATTCCCCGATCTCATCTAAGGCCTTTTGGGAATTTCAATTTCGAAATATTTCTATACTATCATCATAATGAAGTCATCTCGATATCTCATACAGAAATCAGTAGAAAAAAAGAGCAACCATCCGCAACAACTACCGTCCCAACTTAACTGATGTCAAAGAAGAAGTACCACAGTTACCACCAATTACAATCAACCAAAAAAAAAAAACTGTCACATTCTCTATCATCTGATTGCCAGCTCATTGTAACTTACACCACCACAACCAACTGGTAGTTGGCCACTTTTGTGTCCCGCTCAAAACAGTTGACATTTCAGAGTAGGTATAGTTGCAAGTACCTCTATCTATACGTTCACTTGAGCGTATCTTTTTTTATTGTTACTGGCTTCTGGCATTACTATCGCTTTTCACCCAAATTGACATCCTATGAGCTTGTCACACATTTTCTCTTGAGTGGGTGGTACTTGCTACACCATAGCGGTAAAGTAGTCGTAGTAACTTTTTTTGTTGCCTTTTTAACGGAAATTAAGACATGAAATCTGTTAACGGAGTCGAGTCGAAATAATGTTCTTCTCTTTTTTTCTTTTTTTTTTCCAACAGATTCCTCTTTAAAAACCAACAAACCCCCAATCAACAAGATCATTATCACCTCTAGATACACCTCCTTTAATCCAGAGAAGAAAATAAAACCCATGGTCCAACTGCTTTGGTGAAAGCATCGCTACCCCCGAAAATTAATGTCAGAATCAGTCTTTAAACCAAAAATGCAAAAAAAAAATATATCTTTCTTGGCATCCTGCCACAGCACAGAGGAAGGGAGGATAAATTAACATTCAAGTACGTGCCCCATACTTGGTTGCCACAACCATATTCGTCGTACCGTACATATAGAAAATTAATTAAAGATGGAAAGATAATTGATTAGGAACAGCGATTAATAATCCTTAATTTTTGGTGTCGACCGAACATGGGTAAAACAACGCTGGAAAGAAGAAGAATGTACATTGTACAACGGGTATATTTCCACAGGAGCCATGGTAGCCAGCAACAATTAAAACCTCCTGTTGGAAGGAGTTCCAGAGAGTTCGTTCTTGGATGAGTGTGCGGTTTTTATCGTTCAAGGAAATAGGCTGGGATGGTATCAATATCGTAATTTTTCCTCTCCTTTTAGTTGTGCGTTGGAAAACATTTTAATGGGCATATGTTCTGGCCACACTCTCTATATCTCTCGCCGGGGATGTGCTGCATTTATAATAATCTGGCGCATATCATAAATGGAACGCCCCCCAACAAAAAGGAAGAATTACCTGTAAAACCGCGAAAAAATGCCAAGTAGTAGCGACCTCATGCGGTATAAGCTTTTGGTATCGTCCCTATCTATCTAGTCGACGATGGAGCTGGCGCGATTGTGGTCATCGTCATCGTCGTCGACTACGTCAGTGCACATCATCGAATCCCTCGTTCTTGCTCGATGGACTCGCTGAAATGGAAGTTCAATTTTAGACAGCATCTGCCATTAATTGCATTTTGTTGTGTATATTTTTTTTTCTCGATTCGATACCACTCTTTGCTCTAACACTTGCTGCCATGTCGGACCCGTTCGTCAGGCGGGGTAAAAAAAAAAAAACATAAATTAATCTATATTTCTGTAAGTGGTGCGCCTCCTTTTGCACGCTATCTATGTAATGCAATCAAATTAAGTTTCGCTTGTATATAGTACTACCTTCTGTGTATAGCACTCCCGATGACGGATACACATCGTCTTTGAAATAGATTAGCCGCTTTGAGTATACCGTTCGCTTCCTTGTTAGAAAGTGTATATACGGAACAGATGTGGCCGACATTTTCAAGCCACAATCGCAATAAATTTGTCAATTACTGGACATTAAGTCAGCTGATTGGTAATAAAAACTCGCATTTTCGTAAATTGCATTTTTCGCTAATACCACGAGTATCGTTCCGTTTTAAAGATACTATTACGTACGAGTACCACTCAGCAAAAGTTTACATTGATGTCCACGGTGGGTTTTTTTTCAATTCCCCAAACTGGTCATTTGGTCGTCTTTTTGGGTTAGTGCGGCATCAATAATAGCATTTATCTTCAACTTTTTGGTAATTTACTTTTTTTGTGCTCAGCATTCGTCCTTCGGTGGTTATGGTGGGTTATATATTTTTATAGGCGCATTTTCGTGTATTCGGTAATTTTTTAAATTCAATCAACTCAAACACTTTGGAGCAGAAGTTTCCATTAGGTCGTATAGCGTTAAGTGTATTAAAACTCATTATGGCAACATTTTGGTAAATTCGATTTAAAGAGTTTACCCGCGATCTGGAGTAAGAAAGTGATGAAGATACATTTTACATCAGAGGTAGAAAATGGTGTCCGCAAACACAGAAGATGATGATGATGCCCGACTTGTGTTGATCGAACTCGCCGTTGGGACAACTGAACCATGGTAAAATCATCTACTTTCGTATTAATGGCAGGCCTTCCTTTTGCTTTATATAAGACTGAGTACTGAGACGACTGCGAGCATAAGTAGGTATATAGAACAGGGAGATGTAAGTGTTCTATCGGGCCGTTCGGTATCGGCATAAAATTGTAGATCCCTTCCATTCGACCCAAAAGTAAAAACTCGAATGGCTTTGAGAAGCCAGAGGGGCCTAGGGTCTCTACCCGCCTGTTGCGCCAACTATTCTATTTATTTTTACTCAATATCGGGCGGCGTTAGACTGAGCGATATGGTATGGTCACTTTAATGTCGTTTTCGGTTGGTCGTCCAGAACCGTCCGGAAGAACTCTCCGCGATTCTGAATTCAAATCCAGAAACAAATTTCTCTTCTTTTCAGTAGAAGAACTGTCAATTGAGTGCCAATCGAACGCTTTCAGAAGAGTTCGGATTGCTTCCGGATGGTTCTGGACGACCAACCGAAAGCGACATAAATGCATGTCCCAAAATTTGAATTTCATGCTGTTCTATTAAATCCTTCTATCAGGTAAACTCCCTTTATCTAGGATTGGACGATATATTTGATGGGCTGGTGAATTTTTTGGTTCTAAAGTTGGATTAGGTTATAGTGGCTGCCCACTAACTAAAGACCAACAAAAGGCCATACCTTATAACTACTCATCAGAACGATTTGGAACTTCTTATGAAGCGAATAGTTACAAATAAAATCGCCAATACCTATCATTAGCACGAAATGAAGTTTCCTTTTCTAAGAGAGGGTAGGTGCTTCACCTCCTCCTCCTCATCTCTGGCAGCTTCTAAAAAAATCGTTTGATAGTAGGCACCTACACCAAGTCTAGTTGCATGTTTTCCTATAAGACTGTGTCCAGTGATGACAATTATTATGATGTTAATATGTCGTGTATTTGGAGATATCAAACACTATAGCCAAATCTGTGTCGCTATATACACGCTATGCTGCTTGTATCTAACATTTTTTCCCTCAAAAGCATCTATCAAAACACCAAATTCTTTTAGTAACATAGGTATCTATAGACTATAGTTTCCTGGAATTATACTTATGCACCCTTAATAGGTGAATATTAACCTTCCCTGCCATCTCTAGGAGCTACAAACGGCAGTCTAGAGCTACTTTCGGGTTTTTGGAGAATGATTTTTGGTTGTTGCATTGGATAATATGAAAAGATGCGAATATTTGTGATAGATATTACGTTAGCCATCACAACGTTTCACCTGGAATACGTTACAGTGCTTAGGAAGACGGAAGAGTGACTGAGATTAAGTCTATCAGAGAAACACGCCCACCTACCAATTTCTCCGTCAAAAATATCAGAACAAAACGTTTGCTGCAGTGGGGTGTTGTACGAAGTGCTCTACTTAATGCAAAAACCGGCTTATCGTTCGACTGTGTTTAGCTAGTAAAAGGTTTATAGCTTTATCTAAGGCAGTCCACCAGAACCATACCCACTCTGGTTAGAAAATAGGACCAATTGGCCAGTAAGTTAGTTGCAAGTTCCAATTGTTAGCTTTTTAACTTTCCGTTCCCATAGGGACAAAACGGACAAACTCTAGCGTCCTTGATAGCTTGGTCTTTGAAACGAAGGTCTAGGTTAGGATGGCTGCCCGCAGCACGTGCAGCCCCACTTGGCCCAAAGATGGCCCATATTGTGATACGACAGGATCAAATGATTTCTCAACTACCCATTGAACCAGCATCAGGGGCTAAGAATAAAACTTTGGAGGCAGCTGATGCTTATATTAGCGAGTTCACCTAGATTGTCGAAGAAATATTCTCCGAGGTGTAGTTTCCTGCGCGATAAGAGGGCTGGGCTGGACACGTGCAAAAGAGGTGAACAGTCTCTTCCTCCTCCTCGTCCATGCAGCTTCTACAGAAATCGTTGGAAGGTAGGCCCAGCCTGAGAGCATGTCTCCCAATAGT
Organism: Cheilosia soror; assembly: GCA_949372485.1. Classification (NCBI taxonomy): domain Eukaryota; kingdom Metazoa; phylum Arthropoda; class Insecta; order Diptera; family Syrphidae; genus Cheilosia; species Cheilosia soror. Next base: position 138,789,521 of record OX443561.1, on the reverse strand, counting down.
ACAGTGTCCCGTAATGATACCTACTAATGTAGGTATATAGGTACTTATAGTGGATTTTTTTTATGATACAAAATTGTTGGAGCGCTGAGATCCAGCACGGGCCAGACTTATTTCGTTTTGGAGCACGTTGTGCAGTTTGACCACCTGCGATTAGTAGTGCAAGAGGCATTTAGAGATTCTCCTTTTAAGGAAGAATCGACATAGTTGTGCCATGCCTAGCGAGTTCGTCGGCCTTGCAATTTCCTGGAATGTCCCTATGGTTCTGCAGAACATTGACGGCGCATTTAATGACATTGACGACATAGACGACGTTGTTGTCGACATCAGAGTGTCGACATTTAAAAACGACGCGTCGTGGAACAACACTGCCCTGAACCCATATAAGGTGAATTTTAAATTGTTCCCCCAAATCGATTAGAGATAAGCGGTAGCTGAGGTCAGTTTTGGACTGAGTCCGGGGATTTAAATGCGGGTTGAGGTGCCGTGAAATAAGGTAAAAATAATGTCGATCGACTTTATTCCCATTTCAGATTGGAAATAAGGTCGAATCGCGCCTTTTTTCGTGATCGACTTTATTTCCATATCAAAATGTTAATAAGGTCGAAACAATTTTTAGTTTTCGAAACTAAACTATACTAAACCTTGTCGTGGTAAATTTCTTAGGGACGTAGACTCCGTCTTAGAGCGGTATAGCATCGACAAAGAACCCATCAATTTGGAGTGCTGGATAGACATAGACTATAGTACTATACCTATACGTCAAAGCGAAATAATGGCGAGTGTAGCCTCTACCTTCTAGAGAAAGGGGTGCACTGTGCACAGATACAGATCCCGTCAATTCGCAATGCTTTGGGTTCTAATGACTCCGAACTCCGACCTCCGAAAATGCAAATGCTGATACAGCATATTTCTATAGGAGAATGGGTGAAATTCAAGACAATGCTGACTGACGAATTACCGCGCATAATTGTTGATCGATTGGGCCCATTAAGCCCGCATTAGAATTAAAAATATCAAAATAATTAACCAATTACAAAACCTCAAGTTGTGGCGCAATAATTCAAACTCATACCGAATCAATGAATTATTTTCTTACAATTGTGTGTTTACCAACAACTACGGGCCAAGTCGAACTGAATTATACCAGCCCAATAGACTTGTCATTTCCTTATTTAAACTCGGCAATTAATTTTTTTTTTGCATAGTCGATATGTAAATCAATCGGTGAGTCATCTGCTCACATGCAATCCAGAGATCATTCATTCTCGCAAAGGCCCATTAGTGCTGTGCAGTTGGTGCGCTTTGCATTTGAAAAATTATTCTAATCCGCTTGAGCATGTTTTCACACCCTCAGCGATTTTATAATTCAATCCATTGAGAGAGTTGATTCTCCGTCTCTCCGTCTTCTAATTAATCAGCGACTTGAAGGAACAACAAAATTACCCACAATCCGCCAACATCTATTATTTATGCATTGTTTACCCGAGTATCTGGAGGCAATTATACAACGCACCGCAGAGATACTCTATTCACTCAGATGGTATCCCGATCGCGTAATTTATGCAACACAATCAATCAATTAAGTTGCCAGGTTAAGTTGCCATAAATGTCATGTTTAACCAATTCCAAGAACCACTCTTAGTTTCTGCAACGAAATTCATCATCATCCCGAGTTGCAGCAGTTGCCGAGAGTGTATCTGACCAGTGACATTTTGCGTCACATACCATAGTACCGCGAGTGCCTGTGTGCGTAAGGCATAACTCTGTGCTGTGGCCTTAAATGAGTATATTTCTAAAATTGGTGTTAATTTGAAAGCAACCTGCAACTGGCGGCGGACCTACAATACAATTACAATTGCCTTGATTGATGGATATTTCTTCATCGAATCTTTTAATGAATGGGAGATCTAGTGCGGAGATTCCGCGAAAAGCGTCCATTTTTACAGATGTGCGAAAATGTTAAAACCAATTGCAAGGCGTGCCTTCGCCGCCGCCAGCGATAAATCATCGATCGGGCAGCAGGATGCATGTTTTGCAACGGTATTGCTATGCAAACCGTGTAAAACAATTAAAACATAGCAATCGCCATTTCGGGATACGAATAAAATATTTCGTATCTCGCTCGCTCTAATTGGGTCACCAGAGAGCAACGCTATATACAATGTAAAGTGTCCCAGGCCCAGAAAGCCAGCCGTAAACGGTTAAACGTGTTCTGGCCGTTTTTTTTTACACCTAATGACAAGCTGTTGTGCGCGATCACTTTAATGGACACGACAACAATCGTTTTGCTGCCAAACTCTGCCAAAAACTGATCGATAACATGTGTCAACATTTTCGTATACCGCGCGAGTGTGTGAGCTCTTCGGCGGCCATTGAATGGTGGTGCCTACTCGGTTCGGCGGCGCGCGTAAGGAGAAAATGTTAAACGTCGTCGTCGACGGATACGACCAAACCAAATGCGGTCGCGTCAATACAACTATTCCATCTAATGATGAAATATTGCAACCGCAGCACAATTTATGTTGATCCATAAGATGGATTTCTTGATTTTATGGTTTTTGAATTGGATTTTGGATCGATTGTGGTCTTTGAGTTATTTATTTGCGTGAATTTTCTTTCGAGCCAAGCGCAAGCGAGTGCGGTCGATTTTGAAATGATCTTAACCAAAAAGTTAAGTACCACGATTGAATGGATTGGTCGCGGTAAATGGAATTTTCTAACTAGACATGTGGATGCAGTGCACATATGCAAATGGAATTACGTTCGATTAAATCAAGAAAATGAAGTATTATTCAATTGAGGTAGATTAATCGATTGGTTGGGTGAGTCTATACAATAATAGTTTAGTGGGGCGTTATACGATCGGAATGCTTGGTAGAGTTGGCTTAACAAGGTTGTGCTTCGGGGAAGAATTTCAAGAATTTGTGGCCGAGAGAATGTAAGTCTATTGGAATTTAGAATTTTCCAAAATGATGAACCAAATGAAGGTTTGTAGTGGAATTCACATGGCCATTTGATTTAAATGAGCCCGTAATTTGCACCAACAGAATGTACAAATTATGATGAGATAGCGTCAATGGGTGTGCAGAAAAATGTACAACAATTAAATTCTGTTAGCGATATTTAACGAACAGACATTGAGTTTAAAAACGCAGTATTTCAAGTATGTACTACTAAATGGTCATCATGTAGAGAAAGTCAAGAAAAAACCAATCTATAGTCGATGAAGAACCAGTTCCTTAAAAGAAGAGATTGGCTTAATTTTTTATTCATTCATTTTCGATGGCCCGCTTATCCATTATGTGGGTCGCGGGTGTATATTGCTTAAGTGGACCCTGCATAGCTTTCGATTCTCCGCCATCGACTCTAAATCGTAAAGGGCAATCCCCAAACGGGTATAGAGGAGATATTATGAAATTGATCTAGCCATCTCATCCTGGGTCTAGTAGAGGACGCCTGCCTCATCGTAGGGATACCATAGCACGTCGTGGGATCCTGGTCGGGGACATGCGCTTAACGTGACCAAACCACCGAAGCGCATATACCACTCCATCCGGAGAAGTAGCTGCTCAACATTGAGTTCCTTACGTGAAAATTCAAATTAAGATTTACGACCATTCATGGACTTCGATGTCAAAAGTCTAACTAACCCAAATTCGTGATCTGCGCAAAACCAATCTATTCGTATAGCGAGACACTGAAAACACATTCTTTGAATTTAAGCAAGGAGGTGAATACTACTGTCAGTACTTCTAGGTCTAGGTAGGTTCGAGGAGAGTTGCCAAAATAAAAGATGCTAACTTCAACACACTCCTCCAGCTCATTGAGGTGTCCGGACGATAACAACACCATTTGCCGAGGCTTTTAGTCCAATTGCGAAATGAGTAAAATTTGTTGGTATTAAAGGACAAGCCTAAATCTATGCCAACAATTCTGTAAATACAGTGACTTTAAGGTAGTTGAGGACATCTTCTTGGAATAAATATTATTTTCATGTATGACATCCTTTCAGAAGATTTCGGTGGAAAGATGTTTAAAGAAACGGCTCCTGCTTCCGTTTGGCAAAACAGTTTGGTATGGCATCGAAGTACAAAATTTATGCAATTAAACCAAGTATAAGGTTTCTTTCCGTGATCCTAACAGCCTTCAATTGAACACTTGGCTAAGAACGCTCTTAGGCGACGCACAAAGAAGTCTCCCTAGTCTTATCCTGTTAATTATGCCCTACATTGCCTAGTGTTAGACAAAAAGCAGAAAGGGACAGCGTATATTGGGCTCCTAGAAAAGCAATGGAAAATTCATTTTAAAAAAATGATTCGTGCTATGTAAGTGGAGGGCGAAAGAACGGCGGATAAAACCATAAGCTCTATGAACTGTACCAAAATGTGGATAACATTCGAAAACTGCAAAGACTTTTAGTACACTGGCTGTGCCCCATCGAGCGAAGGGACAATAATGCTAAACACAGGCCGAACCTCTGTTTGAAAGGCCATCAAGCCATTGCGTTTAGTGTGTCTAAAGCAACCGATTCAGCTTCCTCTCCTTTTGGACTAAAATTGCTGCTGTACCTTAAACAGCCAAGAAGCTCTAAACTCATGACGGACTGTCCACACTCCACCCCGACCACTGCACTGAATGTCATCTTAGGCCTGTTACCTATCCAAGTGCAGATTCAGATTTCCCTAATTAAATCCTACTTTCTTACCAATCTGGATAAAAATAACCTAAGAAACCTGACAGATACAATTACTGGCCATGGTTTTACGAAAAAATTTGTCCACCGAATTGGAATTTCAGCGGACCCACACGCCACACCCAACATATAGACTATGTCTGGAGAGTGATGAAATCTCTCTTCACATGCTTATGGAATGTCCGGCTCTCTTTCACCTCAGAAAGAATGTCCTTGGCGAAGAAATCGTTACCTTGACATACCCCAGAGATGATACTTGTCTTCCTGACTGTCTCCGGAGTAAATAGACGACTGTATGACCTTACCCAGGGAAGGCACAATAGGCTCTTTTACCGAGGCCGCAGTGCCAGAGCCGACTTATAATCTAATCTAATCTAGTCAGAAGAGCCTTCATGGGGCTATGTTACTACGAACTTTTCAAGGAGCCTATTATGCCTGAAACTTGCAATTTATTCTACTTTAGTTGTAGCTTGTCGTCCTTGGGTCACTGGGTCAACTTTGCGGATGGATGCAAAATTTTCTTCTGGGAAGATCGATCCAAGTTGTGGTAGATAGTGTATCATCTAATTCGTTTGCTATAAATGCAGGAGTGCCCCAAGGATCTATTCTTTCCCCAACTCTATTTCTTCTCCACATCAACGATTTGCTTGGATCCACAAATAATAATATCTACAGCTTTGCTGATGACACACTCCATCTCGAACAGTGGACCTGTGAATGCGGCTACATCACACAGTCAGAGATGTGAACAAATTAGTTCTCTAAATGGTGATCTGGACAAAATCTTGAAGTGGGTAAAAGACAACTTGGTTGTATTTAATGCAAACAAGACACAGCTCTCAACATTTTCCAGGAAAAATGCATCAACAGTTCCTCAGATCCAAATGGATGACCACCCAATCCATCCCAAGGACTCAATGCACCTTCTTAGGAGTCACAGTCAATTCAGGAATCACATGGCAGGACCACATATCCTATATCGCAAGATCGGCGTCCGCTAAGTTGAGCTACCTTTTTAGAGCAAAGAGGTACTTTAGCCCCAAGCAACTCTACAAAGCAACGGTTAGACCAGGCTTGGAATATTGTTCCCATATATGGAGATCGGCCCCAAAACATTCACTTAACCTACTTGACAGCATACAGAGACGAGCAGTTCGATTTATTTGAGACCCTACACTCGCATGGAATCTACAACCGTTTGCTTGTTCTATAGGTACTTCCATGGTAGATGTTCCGAGGAACTCAAAGACATTATCCCTCGAAATGCAACTTTTGGGAGCCCCACAAAACAGGCAGCTACAACCGCGAGGACATCAATTTTCCAAAACTCCTTCTGTTACAGGACAAGCAAACTTTGAAACTAGATTCCTGTAGATATATTTCCAAAAGACTACAATTAGCAGCAATTTAAGAACAAACATTCATCTACCCGCATCTCGGGGCGCTGATGAAGCGTTATAGGCTCGCCTTTCCCGGGAGAAGTATTTAAAAAGAAAACACACAGATATACAGTTCGCAGGGTTTTTGCTAACAACCACCACAAAGTAGTATGTATATAGAGCACCCAAATATTGTGCTCTAATCCAGATAATTTAAAGTCGGTGGTGAAAGATCGCGAGATATGCGTTACCCTGGTAATAAATAGACGGGTTATTGAAATGAGTTTTTTTTTTTTTTGAAAAATATCTACTAAGTTCCGCGCTAAAGGATAGCAATGCACTTCCTTTTTCAGTTTTGGCAATTCAACATCAATTACAAGAGTATTTTCCTGGCAACCGAATTTTTGTTGGCAAACCTTTCGATGGGACATGAAGGATGAAGGATTTCCTAATATTATTAGTAGCCTTCCCTATTCCTTCAGTATGCATACAAAGAGCAATTCTAATCAAAATGCCTTTCATTTCCTCTACCATCTGTAATTATAAAATTCCTCGAAATAGCATCATATTGTTTCCATTTCGTTCTATTACTTTATTCCGCTTTAGCTCCCATCCAAAGTATCGATAAAAAAAAGGAAAGGAAAAGAGTTTTAAATTAAATTGCAACATTGAATAAAAATAACAGATGCACAACATCACACTCCCCTCACAACACACATTCGCGTATAACCATCTATAAGGAGATGGAAAACCCTATAAGAAGTAGCACCAAACACCATGAACTCATGTTCATATTACGCTTAAGACACAGGAGCGCCAACTAAGAAAAAAAAAAACCCCGCCACTACATACGAAAGGCTCCTTTCTTGCACACACATCTCCGCATGGGCACTCGCCGAGCCGACCATGGTTACTTCTGTAATAAAGAAAATGCCTCCCATCTTCATGCATCAAAGCTAATCATTAAAAAGTATCTACGAAATGCAAAACCCAATCAACTTTAATGAGCTTTAATAGTCTGCACCGAAGCTGAAAATTAAAATGGTTGACCATTTAAAACTAAACGTTACAAATTTTTGCCTACAAAGGTTGGCTGAAAGAAGAACGGACACTGCGGTGGCGACGCTGAACGCCAGCGACTCCATGCGTACGTGTGCGCATATAACACCGTCCGGCCGTCCGGCTGGCAATTGCAAGAAGTTGCTACTCATCACTTTTTGTTGTTGCTGACCATCGAATGGCTCGGCTCTGCACTTTTCGATACTTCTTGAGAGTGCATTGATGAGAAAGGATATATTATGAGTGAAAATTTATGTCTGAAACCAAGTATCTGCATATCGACAGATATATTGTGGGAAACTATCTATTGTTACAAAAGACACTATATACTTGTGCCAGATGCGGTAATGCCACACATTCGAATGTAATCACTCCATTAAAATCTATCTAACTGCAGAGATATCAGCGCTCTGATACCGAAACACAACATTAATGTGTGTTCGCCAAGTTAATTTCGAAATACCAGTCGTTGTGTACCGTTAGCAGAACTGTGCAGATACCCATAGCATAGCCATATGCTATGCAATGCAATTTTCTAACAACACTCGTTCACTCACTGTAATTCCACATAAAATTGCAATCATACGAGCGATAGTGTATCCTATGGATATGGATATCCCAGCCACCACTAGACTAAACTTCTAGTCGTCAATTTGACATGATGCCAGCAATGATGGTGCAGCAACAGCAAGTCGCGCCATTAAACCAGTGCCGAGGATATTTCATTCTGTGAGCAACAGTGCGGTATTTATTTTGGCTGACTGACTGACTTAAAATTGGAATTGATTGTGGGTTGCGACTATGCCGCTGCCACTCATTGATAGAAACGAGAAAGAGACACATAAGTATCTAATTTGGAAGAAGATAAACACGGGATTATAGCCATCATAAATTTGGGCCTTAACTTTTCATCGAGCGCATTGTCTTTGGATTGTCAGCAGTCGGTGTTTGGTGGTCGTGCTGAATTACATTTTTGGTGATAAGATATAACAGCAAATCATTCATGGATCATTTGTATTTGCATAATCCCTAGATGAGGTTTTTTTTTATAATTTTTTTTTTTTTTTTGTTTAATGATGAGTTAAGTGACAAATTATACAATTTAATGGTGGAGCTTAGTTTTTGGTTTTTTAAAATCTTGTTAGCTCGCTAGTTGTCATTACTTCTACTTGAGTAGTGCTGAGGGAATGGTGATATTCTTGTCAAATAAACAAGTTCGCGCCTCAACTCTTTTGATTTTCATTTAAAAATTTGAATGCTAATCTTTGTCCGAAAAGAACTTTAGTGTATTTTAATCCGAAATGCGTAACACAGTAAAGCTACGCAGTTGTGTTTGGTTTGGTAAATTTTGGAAAATTCCCACAGACAAATTTACTTCTTTGACCAGTTATTTGTATCCTGTTCAGCAAATGAGGGGAATGACATTGCAACTATTTCAACAAAGAGACAAATTTATCCGAAAGAAGTAGATGAGAATAGTCGCATATATTTTAGAATATACAGATATGTACTTAGATGCAAATAATTGGTGCAGCCAGTGTATGGACAAAGTCATTCTCAATAGGTCTAAAAAAAAGCATTGAAAATATAGCACAAGCTATCAGGAACTCTGTCACAAAAGTATTCAAGAAGTCAGAGATCACCATGATTTAGAAGAAACCAAACGACATCCTTTTCAATATATTTAATTTCATTAGGAAATATGATTACGAAAATATGTACCTATAGGCAAAACGTGAGTACAAGCTGATTTCCGGAAGAAAACAAGAGAGTTTCGGAATTCCATTGCAGTCGAAATATCTCAATGCAGAGATTCGGTGACTCTGTGGGAACTTCTTAATATAAAAAAAAGGAAAATTGACGCCAAACAATTCGAAAATAATTTTAAAAATGTCTTCAACCCAACGAACCGAACCGTATGAAGTACCGAATTCAACGAATGAAGTCCTTGATAGGCCCAAATTGAAATAAGAAGAAGTTAAAAGATGTCTGGTTTTAAGAGCGAAAACCGAAAAGTACCTCGAACTGATGGCATTCCGATCAACTTCTACAAATATGCGACTAATAAACTCAAAGCAATGCTCAGAAAAGAATTCAATGGAATATTTTTTAAACAGCTGTGATTTTTGAGCGTGATTTTTCCCTTCTTCAAAAAGGGCGAGGAATAACCTTCTTTAAATTGAACTCAAAAATATTAATTGGTTTTTTTTAAGACGCATTCAAGAGTGGACTTTACCAAATCACCTTTTGAGACAGTTCCACCTTTAGAGAAAACTCCTTTAAGACAGATAAAAATGTATATTCTAACAACTGGGTGCCACAGAACTTTATATGAGATTAAAGGGGAATCTATATGCGTTCTTTGTAAATAGATAGTCGATAAAATGTTCAACAAATTTTACAACTAAGGTCTCTCTAAAAAGTTTAAAAATCTCATCGAAAAACTGCATGAAAAAATATCCTCAGTTGCTTGGGACTGCAAACAGCTAAGAGCATTTTTCGAAAATGTGACAGGGATGAATTTTTAGTCCTCAAGCAATCATCATGTTCATGTAGCTAGATGACACAATGAAATACATCTATTTGGATTGTAAAAATCGAAGGGCCTATCATAAAAGTTTTCCTAAATGCGAACGATTAGGTGTTGCTTTCAGACTCATTGGGGAATTTAGAAAGAATGATCAATCAACTACAAAGATACTGCCAGGAGTGGAGGTTAAACATCAACATAAATAATTGCAAGACGCACCGGTATTTGGCAAAGGTGGGCGAAGGCATGTCAGAAATTAAAGGTGGTTTATTGATGGACAGGAGATGGGAACTGTGGCACCGACTGGAACAAATTACTCAGTTATTTTAAAATATTTAGCATTAAAATAATAGGAGATCGATTATAGAAGAACCTTTTTAACCAATTCTATAAACTTTGTCCAACTCGAGGAAACGGCCCTCAGCCATGTCTTAAATTTAAGTGTAAAATGTATTAAATTTTTGTAGATAAACTCAAAAGCAATGACATATTTATCTATCTATCTATAATATATATCTATGTTCAAATTGCCAAGAAAATTGTTCGCTATGACGTTTCTGAATAACATTATGCTGTTAAACTGTCCGTTTTTATACAATTTTCGTTAACAGTATAACGACAAACTAGTCAGATCCTTGTTAAAAAGCACCCCTTAAGCTTTCTATATCAATGCCCTAGTTTTACACTATATACCAGCGCCAGAGGTTCCCAATGGTTTTTGGTCGCGGAGCACTTTTCTTGAGAGAAAAGGTCGCCTAAAAGCCCTGGCCGTGAGTTCTTGATGGAGTTTAGGTGCAACAATCTCCCTAATTTTTATGGACATCAAAGATGGATGGAGAAGTTTTGCGCCCAATCTCCTTTCTTTTGCGGTTCTCAAAACTTCCGCTCTTCTTAGAAACTTGTATTCTCTCGAACGGAGATATGGTCGTTCTTCTCTCGTAGAACAACCAAATCTTTTCGCGATCCAGGCCATTGATTCGTTTCCATTTTGATAGGTCTGAAGTTCTGGAATACACGATTTATTTTTACGCATTTTTGTACTGTGTAATAAATACACAAATTCCATTGCTGCGCAAACAAAATGGCACAGTTTCAGAACCACAAAATTAGCTAGTCTAATGAAATTTTCATATTTTTTTTCATCTTTTCGCGAAGCAGTTGGATTTTCATTTCCATATTCCCTTGCGGTAGGGTTACCAGAAATAATTTAAAGTAAGTAGATATGGAGCATGAAAATTCCTGACTTTCCCGGACAAAATAGAATCTAAAAAAGAGTACAAAACTAGGACCAAAATGCGGGTACTATTTCTTACAAAAAGATTTGAACATTCTTGTTTTTTACCAAAAATGTTTCAAGTCAAGAATAAATTCAAGAAATGAATATAGTTTGTGGATTATTATTTTATAACATTCTTGTTTTTATTGCGGTAGGTACTTCATTTTTAAAGCCGTTTGTCAATTGCGCTTAAATTATTATCGGCAAATTTTCTGACACTTACCGCATACGAAAGTGTAAAAAAAGATGTCCACTAAACTCAAATCTTTCGAACCCTTCTTTTATCGATTACCAAACTTGGTATTACAATAATATGTTGCAGAATTCAGGAGCAACAAGTTACGATTCAAAATCACTACCAAAAAGCGGGAATAGAATTGACACTTTTAGGCTCTGTTAATTTCGAATTTCCTTTTTTCTTGACAATGAGAAATGAAAAACCCGGACATTCTAGAAAAACCATCCCGGACGTTCCCTGCATAGGTGAAAAAGAGTACAGGTCCGGGAAAACCCGGACGGATGGCAACGCTACCTTGCGGTACCAGGGCTCTTAATTTCTTTAAATGTTAATTTAAAGTGAAGTTCGGCCCTTGGGTTACCTATCTTTACTGAATAGCAGGTTAAAGTGGATTTTTTTATCTTCCATTTCGGTTGCCTCGGGATAATGAGAGAAGTATTAGTATAATTAAATAAGGTCCCAAACGTGGAGTCGGTTACAAAAATATTATACATATAAAGCAGACAATTATGCAACCCCCCTGTTTGTGGTCACTGTATAGGATTTGGAGCAGAAACGAAAGAAGACCCCAAAAAATGAAATAAGACCCCAATTCCAAAATTCACGTTTACTAAATTTTGGTGGCTTGATTTCAAAAGTCAAGTTGTTGATATGGCAAAGTTTTTTACGATTCACATTAGATGTGCTTAGTTTCCCACCTCAAGTGACTCGACTCCAACTCAAACTAAAATTGTTGAAAAAAAACAATTAGGACTATAACCCGTGCGTCTTATAACGATGTTGAGTGACATTTAGGTGCACTACACTGGTCGGCATAAGTTTTTTGACAAAACTAAAGTTAATTCTGCTCATAATTTGAAACTTACTTCATGTAAATTTTGGCATCAATGGAAAGGTCATTTAAATTCCGTTTGAATGATACAAAACTTTCCTTAATCCATTAAGTACCCATTTAAAAATTTTAGAATTTAGAATTTTCGTCAAGGTCTACTTTTTTGACTTTTTTTCCTCGGTCCAAAAAAAAATCGTTTGATGCAAAAAGTTTCTTCAAACAATTCTAATAGTGGCAGCAAAAAAAAATGTTCAAAAATCTCTTCGCTAAGATTTTTTATGATTTTTTGAAAATTGCTAAAAATGACTATTTTTGCCACTTTTTCCTCCTTTTCATACAAAATTTTTCTGAGATCCCATTCAAGACCGAGGAAAAAAGTCAAAAACGTAGACTTTTACAAAAGTTCCAAATTTTCAATGGGTGCTTAAGGGGTTAAGGAAAGTTTTATATCATTCAAACGGAATTTAAATGACCTTTCCATTGATACCAAAATTTACATGAAGAAAGTTCAAATTATGAGCAGAATTAACTTTAGTTTTGTCAAAATACTTATGCCGACCAGTATAAGTCCCAAGATTCGTTTAACTTTCTTGGCAGAAATATTTTCCCCAGAATAACCTATGGCAAAGTTACTAAGCTGCAAAAACGTGTTAAAAATATCATCACCAGCATTCAGGGTAGTAAGAACGTTATAGTCTCGGCAGAGATCAAATGCGGATCGTCCCATCATTATAGGGATGAAACTCATTTGAGTTTACTTCACCGCTTTGCCTCGGAAAGTAACCATTCAGTTGTAGCAGTAGGACTGTTTAAGCAGCATCCCATTCTATTGCCACATCCTATATGAAAGATGAAGTTTGCAAAATTTCAAACCAAACTTGTTGTTTTATTAGCTAAAGTTCTTGAAAATATATATCATTAATCGCTCTCTGTAATCATATTGTAGCGTGGATTGAAAATTACTACTGACCACAGCGCCATCTAATGGAGAGTGAAAGAACTTATTCAACGGAAGTTCGAAAACTTCGAAACTCATCGAATGGTGAATAGAACGAAGCAGAACATTCGATTGTGCAGTAGGTATAAAAAGGGTTGCGAAATCGGACGAGAGGGCAGATTATTTTTAAACCGTGTGAAGTAAAGTTCGAAAAAGTATCTGTAGTGATATAAAATAAGTGGAAAAGTTGTTTTTAAGTGATATTGGTCTTGTAAATAAAAGTGATGTGTTAAAGTTAAGTAAACAGAATTGGTTTTATCTTTTCGAATCCCAGCCGAATGTATCAATATTTCCAAAAGGCCTACAACTTCCAACAATTTTAGTGCAGAAGAAGCACGTATCCACAAGTATTTCGGAGACCTGCTGAAGCCTTATATAGATAGATTCGACTTAGGTACCCTAAATAAGTATAGGTATTTATAAAAAGATACAAAAAAAAATATGATTTCGTTCGTATAGCCAAAGTTATAACCCTCCTATCCGTCTAAAAGCACAACATTCATCCACTGCTGTTCAACACTATACCGACTGACAGGATTTTTATAAATTTTGACATTACTGCATCTTAACCTTCTGCTCTCAGCCGTCATCATAATTAAAAAATAAAAAGAAACTCCCCATTACTCTTTTAACGGACCAGTAAATCTAGGACATCTTTCAAATTCTCACAACACCATTTTGTACCTCCAATCCGCGCACTCTACTACTTGGGTCATGGAAAATTTAATTAAAAATTTGCAAGGAACAAGCACAACCGCTTGAAATTTACTTCTGATTAAACAAATATTTTCTCATTTCGCCCCATAATAGTCCGCTGTCCGGGCGGGTGAAAGCTGCGCAGCTGTAGCGCCATTGTAACTGTCTATGTCTATACCAGCCAAGTCCATCTCACTCACTACTTGTTCGCATTAAATAATTACAAAACACAAAAAATAAACAAATAGAAATAGAAACCTCTCATCCACCCACTGTTGGTATTCCGCGATTTTTACGACCATGACTACCATCTTCAACATCATCAGCCAAGTGCTGCTGCTGCTGCTGCGCGCACATCTTTCAATCAAAACAATTTTCCTCTTCCGCATTGTAGACCACACTCTCTGTTGTTGTACAGTACAGTACCTAACCCAGCAGAGTATACATTCTCCTATTAGTGATTTACGAGAAATTATACGCATACGCGATAGATACCACGTACAAGATCCGAAAAAAAAAAAACATAAGTGGGCCGAGGGATGGAATGGATTAATTGCGAAAAATTCCATAAATCACGTTTAATTGAAAATTGACTACATGCTGGGATTACAAAGGATTGGGATTGGCTTTCTATGAAATGTGATTTTTTTTTTCTGCATGTCTTATAGTCGCCACTTCCGCAGGCAAGATGAAAACCAACTCTCCAAGTGGAGCCAATAATCACAGTATCTGTATGTCGCTGTTACAGTAGATGTACAGAATTTACGCATCGCCACCGCTTAGATAATCATTAAGAGATCGTAAAATAGCTTAAAATATCTACGGCTACTTAGAGCATGACACTTTGGATTCACAGTCATCTTGGGTGGCTAAATGGATCAAGTGTGCAGAGCAGAGGGCTTCTTCTATCGTGACAGACAAAAACAGAAAAATCTGCATAATTTATTGTTATTAAGCCGAGTGGTGCGTATTCGAATACCCAGCCCCGGTTGGGTAATTATTGCATATCCATGAGTTATATTTATTGCGATATTCTGAATTCATAGATACCGCAGAGGGGGCAATAGTAATTACAACGTGGAAATCCTGGGAAGACAATTCATATCTTGGCTTGGAATCGAAAAGACTTAGTCGCACAGGAGAGGAGGATGAGAACTGAAACCAACAGCCAGCATCATCATCATCATCGTCGTCATACTGATGCCAGTGCGATGACAAGGTCGGCCACCATCAACCAAACTCATAAAATACGAATTAAAATTATCCAAGATGGTGGTTCGAGTGCTGACGGTTGGCATCTTCTCCTCCTAATTATTATTATTTTTAGATTTGTCTACATTTTGCACTGAACTGTGCACACTGCAGAGAATGCGTGTTTGAAGATAGATCCAGTTCTTGTGGTTATGCCTTGCTCCTCATTAGAAGGGGCATTATAATTAAAATGAAGAATTCGGTGTTGTGGTAAGCGTATATGCGTTGTAGTCGTAAATTCATCGCTTTTACTGTATACGGAATATAAGGAAATGCTGCTCTTTGTCAGAAGTTCGAGCCAGAGATTATTGTGAAAAACCGTAAAAACTGCGCTTGAGGATGAAGATTGATATGCAAGAGCTACTATACAAAGCGAATGAGTCATAAAGCATTGATGAGGTGGTTAAATTTACCTACCGTGTCAGTTTGAGTGATGATGTTCGGTGGTGAACTCCACCATATACAATGGTTAA
This sequence comes from Cheilosia soror, assembly GCA_949372485.1. Classification (NCBI taxonomy): domain Eukaryota; kingdom Metazoa; phylum Arthropoda; class Insecta; order Diptera; family Syrphidae; genus Cheilosia; species Cheilosia soror. The sequence continues at coordinate 138,774,097 of OX443561.1, read as the reverse complement.
ACATAATGAAATCAGTATAAGGGCTCTTTACACCAACAGTGTTTCGGATGCCTTAATAGTTCTCACGCACCAAAATGTGATGATGAATTTTAGATATCGCCAGAAGGTCTATAAGTTATGATGAGGCCTAAAACGATGGCATCACTGGTGATAATTTGGAACCAAATCTACATGAAAATAACATAAAACCATATCTTGCTCGTTTTATGTTCTTTCCAATGGAATTTCATTCAAAATAAATACTTAATCAGTCAACAAACAGGTATCGAACAAGTAGGCGAACAACAACTGTTCAAACTTTGGATATATGCTAATGCGAACGACGCGACATTTATTTATTAAGACATCAAGCGCTTGTATCCGAATCGATAGTCATTTGTTACTATTAAAGTTCCAATGCAATCGTGTGTTGCTGTTGTTGTTGCGAAAGGACTTACTTATGAAACACTTGCATTTAAGCTTGTCGTATTTAATTGCCCGCCTTTTAGACTCATGCGTCCGCACAACAACTGGGGAACAATGAACTCAAAATTGTTTACATCATACCTATACCTACCTCTACCATACCATTTGGCAACTCTTGCGGTCGTCATCAATTAGTTTGGATTAAAGAATCGATAATTTGTTGGGCCTTTGTCTTTTAGGAAAAGAGGACTATTTCTGCGAAATTGCCCATTAGCATATTGTTTTTATAATTTTTTTTTTTTGTAGCAGAGTTTATATAGCTTTTATGTATATAAGTGTGGGGCTTCATTTTCACGTTTCATTATACGCATAATTTGTCCATCTGTCGGTAATAATTATTTCGGTTTTCAATTTTAATTTATACGGTTTAGGGAAAAGATATTGAGTTTATAATTTCTGTTAGCATCATAAAGGTAATACATATATTGGTAGTTGTGGGTAAGTTGGAAAGTATCTATTCTATTGATAAATATGTGAAATAGTTTAATTGTGTGATTAACGTAAATGATGACAATAAATTAGTCGATACCAGTTTTTACACAACTATTTATGGTTATTGTGAGTTAAATGATCTGATTGGTAGATGATTGACTTTATATTTTGCAAATTTTGCCATCAAATCATTTGTGAACGACAGATTGAAGTTTATGATAGATTTATTGCTTTACAGTAGCAACTACAAATATGGCATCAATAAAAGTCATATAAGAAAATCTTCACAATAAAAACTAATTTATCTACGTCTGCACTTCCGTTACTGAAGTAGCAAGTGTGCGCTACGCGCTCGATAGGATGGAAAAAACTGTTCCCCATACAAACTGAGTCCCCCTTTTCCCGAAAAATTTCCAAAATCAGAGAAAATGATTTTCTTTGTTTCTTATATAGAATACAGAAACCGAGTTTAAAGTCGATCGGATAAGAATTTTCCCATTAGACCCTTTCCCCCTTTTGAATTTTGAAATTCCCCAAAATTGCTTTTAAGTGCTCATTTTGGCCTTGAATGGAAATTTGTTTCAAAATGACAGCTTCCTAGTTCTTATCGTTTTGGCTGGGCGTTGATCACCAGTCGCGAATTAGTCAGGTTAAACTGTTTATGAGATACGGTTCAAGCTAACTTAATGACTCATTCAGTCATGTGTGGGATGTTTAAGTGGACCCTCTATCATCAATTCAACATCATGAAGAGCATTCTCCATATCAGGTAGAGGAGAGGTTTTAAACTTGACTAAACCACGTCAACCTGGGCTTACCCAAATGATGTCTATCGGATGGAATTGATTCCATCACAATTCTTGGAGTCCTAGTGGGGAACATGGGTTTAACATGACCAAACCTTTGAAGCATTGACTGCTCCGTCAGTACAAACAAAGACCGACAACAAAGTTCGAAGATCAGTCTAGGAGGGCGCCAGCATGACCAAGCCAACATTGAAGAGCAAATGACTTACTTTTAGGTCTCCCAACTCGGAACGTTCTTCGCTAAGGCTGAGCTGTAACATCCGGTCCATAGATGTAATGAAAAGGCCAATGGTGAAAGGCATTGATTTTTCATAATAGTTGTATAAAAGAAAACCTAATCCGTACTTTTACAGTACACTAATAGCTTGCCTCGATGGACTCGGCAGTATGGCTTCTACCAGTCAACAAAATAGGTATATAATGAAGTAAAATTGTAGCTGTGCCGGACAAATGTCACACTTGACCTTGATTTTATCACAGCTTACCATCCCACAAAAATTACATCTTAAAAGTTTTTTCTACTGCGCCACCTCTCACGAACGTCTGACCAGCGTTGCCATTTTGACTGCTTTCCAGTCAGATCTGACTGGATTGATATGCATTTAGCTGGAAGATTTTTTTAAAATCCAGCCGGCTGGATTTTTAGCTGGATACGAATTTTGTTTGACTGTTTTTAAATGTTTCGTGTAATATCTTTTCTATCAATATAAATTTTTAAATTCAAAGTAGAAATAGAAAAAAATAAAAAAGCGAACAAATACCTATTGCTTGAATTTAACTTTTTTGTTGCTCTGAGCTTGGAAACATATCCCACTCATACAATGAACCAATTTGTCCGTTTGCATATGCACAAGTACCTACTTGCCTTTGAGGTTTTGAAGTTCAACTTTCCTATACCGGCCGAAGTAACAAAATAATTGGTTGGTACTAATACATATTACTTACAAAAGCAACAATAAAATATTCGACATTATGTATGTAGATGCAAATGATAAGGAGACAATTGAAGCGCTAAGAGAGATTGCTATAAGGTTCATTTATAAGTTAATACATTTGTTAATACCCTCCACCGGATTTGACCACTATCAAGTCTGTCTGTCCGGCTGTCTGTCTTTCTGTTGAAAACACAATAGCTAAAAAAGGAATCGACCTAGGTGAATGAAACTCTGTCAGAGGACTTCTTTCTACCATCCTCAGGTTGGTATTAAAAAAATAGGCTATATCGGTCCTGGTTCTGGTACCTCTCACACCAAACCAATATTAGACCCATGCCCATGCCTGCACGTACTAACTCAGATGGCTAACTTTTAGCATGACTTGTATATGTAATGTAAGCAGTGGAGGGTATCAAAAGCAACAGCCAGACCATTGATAACACTTTTACTTGTATTTTTATTTTTTTATACTGTCATGGCTGGATTTTTGTTTGAATTTCTTTGACTGTTTTTATTTGACTGAATTTTACATTTTTGACTGTTTTTTTCAGTCAAATCTGACTGGAAGGCGGATTTCAAAACGGCAACGCTACGTCTGACAAACATCCGAGAGTATGACTGTCTTGAAAAAGCTTCTCAATTCAGCCGTTCGGACTCGGCATAAAATTGTAGGTCCCTTCCATTCGTCCCAAAAATAGAAACTCACACAAAACGAATGGTTGCGAGAAGCTAGGCCTTGGGTGTCACCCGCCTGTTGCGCACCTATTTCCATCCCACGTTCATAAACCTTGTCAAAGGCTTTTTCCCGGGTAGACATGAAAGTCTTACCCTATAATTGCAACATTCCCTTTTATCGCATTTCTCGAAAAGGGTCCCAGTTTTCCAAATTCCAATCGCAGGGTGTTTCGTCACATTCCCACGCCACTTAATTGACTTGAGAGAGCCCTTTAAGTCCATCTTTAGTTAGGGCACTTTGCTTTTCTGACGATGGATCTGTCAACCTCTGTGCCCATATTCTGGATTGAACAACTCATCGAAGTCCTCGTTTCAATTATTCAAGATGGCCTTCAAATTGAAAAGAAGTGGATTTGGAAAGAAGTGTACTTGACTCCTTTAATGATTTTGCACTTTTTTCTAAGACGACTAATAGTCTGTCAGAGGTCAGACACCTTTTTCTAACTATTCTGCAAACTTCTTCAAAGATGGTTCTTTGTCTGCGTTTGCAAGCCCTTCGCGTCTCGTGTACCGGTTTGGAGATGCCAACTTCCCCAAGTGACATTATTACACAACTAAGTAAATCGAATGCCTTCGATAAGATTTCCTTTAAAATAATCCTTTTTAAATTGTCTGTCCTCGGTTTTGAAAGCACTTGCTTAAGTGGATATATTTTTAAATTGAAAACCATGTTTGTAATTCTATGGGCACCTTTCTTGGCCACCTCTGATGTTCCTTACGGCAGTCATCTAGGTTCCCTTCTCTTCACTATACTGATGTGACGACATACAATTTTTGAAACCCATTTCCTCACAATATGACTCCGATTTTTTCATTTGGTGCCTCAAAAGACTGATGCCTCTAAAATGGTCGACTAAGACCTACCTCTCGTTCAATCTATTCGCGGCCCTAGCATATTGCGCGATCTTCTATCCGCACGTGACAAGATTTCTTTTGTTCGCCCCCTTCAAAAAGTACTAAAGCTGAGCGTGGTCTCCCGATCCAAAAATGTCTTGTCTATAAAAAATTATCTGAGTAAATTTGGGTAGCTTCTCACTTGACAAACATGATGATGATGAACTCGCTAGAATAGGAACAACTCAACCCATTGTGCCAGATAAAGGCACCCTAGTGATACCAATCGCTACTTACAAACAAAAATGTAAGCTGGATTTGAAACGCTCTAAGAAATTGATCTCTCTCAACAGATTGCATATCAGCACTACAATAGGTGTCATTACTGGACACTGCCTGATAGGAAAGCATGCCGCGAGACTAGGCCTTTTCGCAAATGACTTTTGCAGAAGCTGTATGGATGAGGAAGAGGAGGAAACTATCCCTCACTTTCTATATTTCAGCCCAGCTCTCTCCCGTTGAAGGAAGCTTCACTTAGGAGCCTTCCATTACAATGACTTGGGCGAAATGACAAACACAGACATCAGAAGCCTCTTACGCTTTATAAAGAGCTCAAAATGGTTCAACTAGTAGGGAGATCTTACATGATCCTTTTCGTGGTATCACAATGGACCAATGCTGGTCTAAGTATGTTGGCGTTTTAAGCTGACAGCCACTTTCAACCAACCAACCAGCTTGACAAACAACATTTCTTGGCAGACGAACATATTTGATTGTATTAAGAAAATGACGATCTCGCTGTTCATCCAGTCAACATTATTTATTTTTCTGCTATAGGTACTGGGACAATGGAGGCTTTGCTACATAGGTCTTCGAAACCATTTGAAAATGCTAGTCTTATGGGGTATCTTAGTGGTCTCTCGCTCGATAAACCAAAACAAACCTCTAAGACACTTCCATTGTTCAAATATTCTCCACCAGACCATTACCACTCCAAGACTGATGCACTTCAGTCACAAGCTTCCGGATTAGCTATATTAAAACTAGTTAAAACCCCACCAAGACCTCGGCATAATAATCTATCCACTCAAAAGGACATTAACCCAATCGAATATACAAACCATTAAGCAAATGAACATAATTTATTTAAGTTTTAAATGACCGTTTCATTGCAGTCTTAAGACTCATTACGTCCGACCACTTCAAGGATTTCGCCATTAAAACCCCGCCCCTCACTGTCAGTTAAATTAATTTCGTGACTTTCTCGCAGTGTGGTAATTAAAAAAGACAAGGATTTCCAACGCAACCATACAACAACACAGCGAACACAATTTGCACATGACACTCAATTAAAGCCACCATAATCCGATCAGATTTTCTATCACTGACGTTCTTCTATATTTAAAAGACGACCACCACAACATATCACCAGAAGAAGTAACTAAAAACTCAGCCACCACAATCCACCGACCGGCCGGCCAACCATTCAGCAGAGACCAAGAAGATACATCCCTTCAACGTATATGTCTACTTAAGACTACTTAAGGCTTCAAATAGTCGTCAAATTTCATCCTATTTAATGCGCGCACACGATGCGCATGCGCATACCACTTTTAGGACATGATTTTCTCTTCCTATAGGTACCTATGAGTTCGAATTCCAAATCATGCGTGTGTCTCAGATCCCAGACTCGGAGTCGAAACTCGCATGCAACCAGCTTGGCCAGATTCAAGGAAAAACCTCACTTTTTGCGCGCACAAGTATCAAATTACAAATAATCCCTCAATATGAGAATAATTCCTTTTGATTTCAGGACAAAACAACACAGCAGGTACGTCTACGTATAGATGCAATAATGTATCTATAGCTTGATTATACGAATTGTCTATATCGAATGATGACAAGCAACACACTATACCCATCAGGTACATATATATGCAAGAGTGGCTGAGCTTTTGATTGTTGAGGCTATGCCACCCGCCTTCATCTACAAGCAGAACTTCCCCCATTGCCATATAGGGACGGAACATGAGTTGGTGTATCTAGAGAACCGATTAAAAATTAAAATCAACAGGTAAAAAAAAAAAAAACACGCAATCGAACGAACTTCAACGCAAAGCCAAGGGCAACCGGCATACAACATACTAGATGCAGAAAATGAAGAGATTAAAAAAAGGTCCACCACAACAACAGTCATCATATGATGAAGAAGAGGAAGAAGTCCAAAGGAATGTGTAAGTGGAACTGAGCGTCATACAGGGATTGCAGATATAAGCTACGCACTCCGCACTCATTCCCGCGACGACGACGCGGGAGACTCCTTTTGGTGATCTTGTAGTTTTTGTGTTTGCTATAATATGCGAGCGCGTTGAAGAGGATCTCCCGCATCTCAGCGGGACATGTGCTATTTTTTTGGTTTTTTTTTTTTTTTTTTCGAAACAGCGATACATGAGCTTGTGGACATTTTTATTTCAATATAAATAGCCCTTGTGCACAGTCTCTATAGGATAAGAGTCTGCAGAAATAATAATCAATTAATGTTATGATTTAGGTGCGAGCCAGAGAGTTGCGTGGTATTTTTATTACCTGACCTCGCAAAATGGGAGTTTCCTTTGACCTTTGCTGTGAGGTTAGGGGAAGTATAGTCATCAGAGTAGTAATTTCTGGTCTTTGTACTGTGACATACCTCTAAAACTTAAGGCGATACCTCCTCTTAAAGAATTAGGATCGAATGAACCTAAGCCGAAGCGGGGACATCTATTTCGCGCTAAAGGAAGCTGCGAGTCCTATAAGTCTATCAAGACAAAGTTAAGACAGAGCTGGGAAAATATGACAATATTTGGCCTATAACATGCAAAGCGGACAGTTAATAGAGAAAATATGTACCTCCTCAAAAGATATTCGAATTTAAAACTATTAAGAAACGGGTCGACCAGTGGAACGCAACAACTCGTTAAGCCTATACCAGCGGTAACCACAAACAAGCTTCTGGAAATTGAAAAGTGAATTTTGACTGGTTTTGCTGTACAGAGGTTTTTTTTAGAGGTGTCAACAGATATTTATAAAAATCATGGTAATGACTTTATTAGAAAGATACTTTTGTACTGTTACTGGCCTGTATCGGCACCATAATGGAGGCAATGAGAATCAGCCCCACAGCGCAGCGGGGCTAGAGGCTATACCCAATCTTAAACTCCTAGATTAAATCAAAGCTTGCAAGTCACCGTCGCGAAGAGCTACGGGTGCTTGGCGCTCAGCACAACGTAAGACTATGTTGTGTTCCCGGGCACAGAGGTGTGTCTGGAAATGAAAAATTTGACGAGCGGGCCCTCCCTGGACACCACAGTAAAGATGGAACAAGCTCGACTCATGTGCCATGTGCGGCATAACCAGAAAAATGTGGACGATCTACAGTGGCCGGCATAAGTATTTTAACAAAACTAAAGTTAATTCTGCTCATAATTTGAACTTACTTCATGTAAATTTTGGCATCAATGAAAAGGTCATAAATTCCGTTTGAATGATACAAAATTTTCTTTAAGCCATTGAAAATTTAGAATTTTTGTGAAAGTCTACTATTTTGACTTTTTTTCTCGGTATGTTTTGATGCAAAAAGTTTTTCCAAACAATTCTAATAGTGACTTCAAACAAATTTTTTCAAACATCTCTTCGCTAATATTTTTTATGATTTTTTGAATGGGATGATCTCAGAAAAATTTTGTATGAAAAGGAGGAAAAAGTGACTAAAATAGTAAATTTTAGCAATTTTCAAAAAATCATAACAAATATTATTAAAAAATAAAATCCTTGGTAGTTACTTTTTCGAGGATTTAGAAGAACTATCCGACAGGCCAACTACTTAAATTTGTAAATTGATCGGGTTGGTTTACCAATCCGTAGGTTTTTCATAGGTTTTCAGTGTGTGGGAGTCATAAACCCCTAGGGCATGACTACGGATCTACAATGACCTAAGTGCGGCACGTACAGGTTTCTCCTTTCTTGTCAACTCACTAACTTAACCTAGCCTATACTATTCTATTACAGTTTATGTATAAATTGGGGGAAATACTGGCGCAGTGGCAGGGTAGACCAATTTAGAAGTCTTATTTTCGACAAATTTTTCGAACAGCTAAGCCGTGTATCAAAGTCTATTATTTTTGCTAAATGGCAAACCAAAATTAGCACAAATCAGCTGTCAAATTGTTTGTCGCGAAATAAAGTGCTTACTTACTTACTTAACTGTAGGTATGGCGCTACAGCCTACAGTCCGGGGTACACCTGGGCATAAACCAATACTCATCTGTATTTAGCTCGATCTTTTACTAAATGCCTCCAGTTGCTCACTCCAAGTAGATTAAGGTCCCCTTCCACTTGGGCGCACTACATACGGCGAGGTCTTTCTCTACTGCGTTGCCAATATGAGTTCGAGTTGGAGTAGAAGGCTTAAGACAATTTTTAGAAAAGAGAAAAAAACTGAATTCCTATGATATGCTATGGTTAAAGGTTTTAGTTTTGTTCTGTTTCGTGTTTTTACGGATGCATTTTACTGATAGCTATAACTGAGGCCTTAGCAAAGCTACATAAGCGATGAATCTGGACATTTAACTGTATCTAACAAAATTATATAATCGTAAAACACAGGAAAGCCTTGCGGAAACTGTTTTAAAAATGTATACGACTTAATCGCATTCGGATTTAACTTACTCCTTTACAATATGTATAGCCTTTATATATGGGCAGAAAAATACATTTAAATTTGGGTCTAAGGCATAAAAATTCCAAGTGAACCTAAGGTATTTAGAAACGAAAGTTTGGTGCAAATTTGCTTAGCCGTTAAGGCTACAGGTAACACGCACATAAAGGACATTAGCACGACAAAACGAATTAGTCTTTTAAGCATCTAAAATGCCTATGGTAAGGCTGACAAAATTGCAACAATTAGGCTGCGGAAATGAATCCGAATCAAATCGCCAAAGTTCGGTGGAAGCACTATTTCCGAGAGGTGAGAAATATGGAAGGAAACTGCTTAGAATAAAGGGTCCATATCTTAAATGTAAAGAAATATTCAAAGAAAGTTACGTGACAGAGGTTCTCCAAGTCTCATTGCGAAAGTATGGCCTATATGCGAACTCTGCCTTATGAAGGGAGTTTCAACTGAGTTTTCGAAGTACCAATAATAAAACGTGGGCGCAGTAGAGCAGTGGTTAGTGTGCTAGACTACTGTGCGAGGGATCCCATGCAGGGCTGACTTCGAAGATTTTGAAAAAGTAGCAAAAAAAAAAGGGGATTTGCATACAAAAAGGGCCAAATTATCAACGAAATACAGAAAAGGGGCAAATATGGACAATTTTGGAAAAGTGGTCTCATTGGGGATAGAAAGAAGAAAAGGGGGAAAATGCAACTTTAGTCGCATAAAGTCAGCCCTGAATTCCCAGGTTCGATCCCCGGAAAAACACAAATTCAAACTTAAGGTTTTTTCTATTGCGCCACCTCTCGCGAACGTCTGACAAACATCCGAGAGTATAACTGTCATGAAAAAGCTTCTTAATTGTAGGTCACTTCCATTCGTCCAAAAATAATAGAAACTCACTCAAACGAATTGTTGCGAGAAGCTAGGCCTTGGGTGTCTACCCGCCGCCTGTTGCGCCACCTATTTATTTATTTTTAATAATAAAACGAAATGGAAACCCAAATGGAGCTTCCATCTATCGTCCTTTATGTTTGCTGGACTTGGTCGGAACACAACACCCTTCGGCAGATAAAGGACTTCATATAAGAACAGAAACACCAGGTGAGTCCTCTCAGCACATCAATGCATTTTTCGTTAATAACGATCAACGTGGTAAAATTGAGATCTTAAGCTGCTGTAAAAAAGGCCAGCCTCTGGAATCGGATGCATCAATAATGCTTTGACAATATAACACTGAAAACGGCGAAAAATGCTCTTAGTTCGGCGAATTGGGAATGCAAGTTATATCGATTTAATTGACGATATCGGGATCGCCGTCCTAGGTATTTGTTGCAATAACTAAGGGCAGGGCTGATACGAGACAGTTGCAACTGCACGTCGCTCTATAGCTAGTATCGGGTGGCACCTCGCCGATTATAAAATGGAAGAAGTGCTTAGGGTAACTATACGAGTAGAAAGTTTGTGTAGCATTGTCGTTTAGAACCAGACGGCCGCGCGATAAAGCAATTTCTCAACCGTTTACTATAAGCAGCTTGAAGTTATGTAGTGACGCTCATCCATGTTTTAACCACCATAGCAGAAGCCGCCAGTTGCATAAATAAAAATATAAAAGAAAAAGTTAGAGCAAAAGATTCATACACAACAGTAGGTCAATCTTTCTACAAGCATTCTCTTGTGACATTTCAATTTCTGAGACGAATGTAAGGGGCCGTCAATTTTATCTCGTGAACCGCTGAATTAAATAGCTCTTTTATGACTTTCAGAGTGTCAATGTCCAGCTTTGGCTGGCAGAAGAATGAGGATCTTGGGAAAACATTGGGTCGAGACCCATTGGATGAGACAGATCTCACATAAACAGATGCTAGCGTTAACACCATGATTCGAACTCAGGGAAGAACTCTGAGAGTCTCTCTGGGTAGGGTTTATAGTGGTAGGGAGACGAAAAGAGACCCAACAATGGTGGTCTGATTCGAATATCTCTCGAAAGTTATATATATATGACTTTCAGATGTTTGTTAATTTGGCAAAAATTTGCAGAGTGGAAGAAAAAAAGCATTAACGTCTAAATTGTGTTTTGGACCTACGTACCCGCGATCAAAATACCACCATAGTCACTGAACCACTGCACCTATACCATACCCATATACAATTTGGTCAAGCGCCCCGAAAGTCAGTACAACTTGGCGCACATAAGGGTTGTGAGCTCATGTTGCAAGATACTATACATTAGTAACTTAAATGCAACTTTCTCGTTGAGAAAATTTAAAAACTAAAAAGCAGTCCAAAATTATTATGGGAAATGTGAGAACTCGATGCCCAGATTTTTTGTGCGTTTTACTTTTGGCGCGAATGAAAGAGTCTTAACTGAAAAGATTTCTTATGATTATAGGACTCTTTAACAGTCTGATGTTGGTCTGACATTCGCAAGAGGTTAAGCAAAGAAAAAACATCTTCGGGATGACCATTTTAGAGGATATCTCTTGGACCGCAGATATTAACAGCTCATTCTAGGCTTTTACGGCAGTTCCACAAACAAACAAAAACTATCTGTTCGATTTTAGCTGGCAAAAATCGAACACTACCAATGGGAATGGGCTTTGAACCTAACCTTCCAACGCAGACAGAAAATTAAATATCTTTACGGATAAATCGAGTTATTCCCGGCGTTTCCTTGACTTGCCAATTTCCCCTCCACAGCTAACCCTTATTATAATTTCTTTAACCACAAATTGTGTGCATATGATTTAGTGAAAGGCCTCTGTATCTATTACCCATTCCACACATAATTTCACCACTTAGGCATTATAACCACAAACAGATAGGTACCAAAGAAAGTCGATAACCCACGTTAGTTTTTTTTTTTAAGGTAAATCATTCCTCACTCATTTGGAATGGAAAAACCGATTGCATGAGGGTAGTTCAATCGGTCTTTCTGCACACTATACCGACTTTTAACTATACTGCTACTGAAATTGACACCACCACGACAAAACCGTCAACACCCAGAATACAACGACGATGGAAACTGTGCGCCCTACTCGCATATTGCAATGACGCCAAAGATCATGTTATATCGGTCTCGCTCAAAATTGCTTTTAATGCCGTTTTCCACCTGTGTGAAAACGTATGTACGGAGACGGTATCGGTTTTCCATAAGACAACATTTCTCAGCTAAAATCTGCGCCGTCTCTCCAATTCATTAAAGCAGAACGCCAACAGTACCATATAGCGAGTATAATTACTGTACAAAAAAAAAAATTACCTAACGACGCATATACGAGGTTTAGTGGCGTCTAGGTGCACATTTCAGTCTCCCCGAATTGGGTGAATTTCAAAATCGTATCTTTGAATTTGAACGAACGTCAGCCACCCAGCAGGGGGTTGCTTGGTAAAATGACAGACTAGCTTGAGGTTGAATTTGCGTTTTGGATATATAGTGGTCTGGCTTTGTCATTTGATATGCTTAGCTTAGCTTATTCGAATGGCGAGGAATTTGAGTAAAAATTTCCCCTTTTACAGGGAAAACTATAATTCACTTTCCATTCGAGACAGATACTCGTGTGGCGTTTGTAACTGGAGTTTTTGCAACATACGTATATTGGAATTGTGAGTTCATTCGACCGACCTGTCTGGGTCAGACTGTATCGAGTTTTCACTTGGAGGAATATACTCATGGGAAACTTTTTTCCAGTTCGATGACAGGTCGAGGTCTATTCCAATGTTGACAACTCTCATGTTATAGTATCATTTCCTCGTGTTAATTTACCCAAAGAAGATGCCTAGCCTATGTACTAAGAGCGCAAAGCGCTTCGTTACATTTACAAAACCACCGCACAATTTGATGGACAGACGAGTGCTGTTCAGTGTTGTGAGTCGTTCTTACACAAAAATCAATACACCCCTCCGAGCCGCATGATGATATGAAATATGAAACTACATGTTGTCTTACAATGTAAAATGTAATTTCTTTCCAATCATTCGATTTTCCCTTTTAATTAACTTACTCGGATATTGATATTATACAAAGTATCTGCTTCATTGGAAGAGAGAGAGCGAGTAAGAGATCGAAACTGTCATGTTCTATATTGCGAGAGTTTTGATTGAAAAGGACATCATGTTACAGTTCTATGGTGGTGAGTCGATGTCTCTTCTCATCTTGTGGTCACATCATCAACATTTCTACAATCGTGCAACGATCGGTCGAACTGTCAGTGGATGGCAATTGCCATCAAGGTAACCACAACACCACAATGTGGGATGGTAATTAAAATAAAGAAAAAACAAGAATTAATTTCGAACTGAAGGAATACCTCTTTCGACATGGCAATTGAAAGAACACAAATATTGAAATCAATGGGGATACAGATGAGTGCATTATTGCGCTGACCATGAACTGGGAGCAATTACTACTTTTAGTGGGGAGTTTTATTTTTTTAATGACCGAATATTTACAACTCTGTCGATTAGGTGGCAGGCAGTCTTTTCCTTCAAAAGGTGTTTTAACATGACTGTCTTGAAAGCCTGGAAATATAAACCAGAAACAAGACAGCAGTTGATGTCTTAGAAATACAGCTAACTCCTGCAAACTGACTTACCTCACTGTGTTCTAAATCTGTTGTCGCAACGGGTCTTTATAGAACCACATGCTTACTTTTATTTATTTAAATATATCCCCAGGAAGCGAGTTCCAAAGTTTGCTTGTCCTGTAACAGAAGGAGTTTTGGAAAGATGATGTCCTCGCGGTTGTCAAGTGTAGCTGCTTGTCATGTGGGGCGCCCAAAAGTTGCATTTCGAGGGATAATGTCCTTGAGTTCCTCGGAACAACTACCATGGAAGTACCTATAGAACAAGCATAGGTCAGCGACTTGTCTTCTGTGCACCAGCGGTTGCAGATTCGATGTGAGTGTAGGGTCTCCAATAAGTCGAACTGCTCGTCTCTGTATGCTGTCAAGTAGGTTAAGTGAATGTTTTGGGGCCGAGCTCCATATATGGGAGCAATATTCCAGGCCTGGTCTAACCTGTGCTAAATAGGTAGCTCAACTTAGCGGACGCCGATCTTGCGATATAGGATATGTGGTCCTGCCATGTGATTCCTGAATTGACTGTGACTCCTAGAAGGTGCATTGAGTCCTTGGGATGGATTGGATGATCATCCATTTGGATCTGAGGAACTGTTGATGCATTTTTCCTGGAAAATGTTGTGAGCTGTGTCTTGTTTGCATTAAATACAACCAAGTTATCTTTTCCCCACTTCAAGATTTTGTCCAGATCACCATTTAGAGAACTAATTTGTTCACATCTCTGACTGTGTGATGTAGTCGCATTCACAGGCCCACAGTTCGGGATGGAGTGTGTCATCAGCAAAGCTGTAGATATTATTATTTGTCGATTCAAGCAAATCGTTGATGTGGAGAAGAAATAGAGTTGGTGAAAGAATCGATCATTGGGGCACTCCTGCATTTATAGCAAACGAATTAGATGATACACCATCTACCACAACTTGGATCGATCTTCCCAGAAGACAATTTTTGCATCCATCCGCAGAGTTGTTGTGGTAATCCATAAGACGCCCACTTGCCTTATAGGGCTCTATGCGAGACTCAGTCAAATGCCTTTGATATGTCCAAGGCTACGGCTCTGGATTCGCCGTGTTGTTCAATTGCTTGCGTCCATAAGTGCGTTACGTAGCTTAACAGGTCTCCAGTGGAACGACGGCTCCGAAATCCGTATTGCCTGTCACTTATTAATCGGTGGCCTTCTAGATATTTGCTTATTTCGACATTTATTGCCTTTTCCATTACTTTTGAGAGCAGTGAAAGTAACGCTATTGGACGATAGTTTTGTGGCAGACATTTCCTCCCTTTCTTTGGAATAGGTTGAATGCGAGCGGTTTTCCAGCAAGAAGGAAACGTCTTCTGGGAGTACGACATGCTAAACAGCTTACATAGTACAGGTGCAAGTTCTGGAGCACAGCTCTTGAGTACTATAGCCGGAATTCCGTCGGGTCCCGTTGCCTTATTGCAATCCAGTTCCTTAAGGATACGTTGAATTATTCGAGGCCGAAATTTCACTTCTGCCATCGACGTTTGCACCATCGGGATATTTGGTGGCTCTAGTTGTGCAGAATCTAGGGTGGAGTTCAGTGAAAACATGCTAGCGAAAAGGTCTGCCTTTTCTTTAGGAGTTGTTGCTGTTGGAAGAGCAACTAAAGTTAGAACTGATTGCCATGGACCAGAATGCACGTGAGCCGTTAGGACATCCAATTACTTTGTTAGTGACTCTTTCGTTGTAAGTTGTCTTCGCCGATTCAATAGGTAATTAGGTTGCATCTATTTCGAAGAATTATGAATTCTGTAATTTTTTTCTCCGATGGGTTTGACCGCCATTCACGGAAAGCCTTGTTTTTCGCTGCGGTAATTCGCTTGCATTCTTTGTTAAACCAGGGTTTATAATCTCTCATATATTTTTTCTCTCTTTATCCAATATCTTCCGAGACAAAATCCCCTGTGCTAAAATCTCCCACCTACCTACACAATTACTTATTAATTCGCTCGTTAAAATCGTGTGCAGATATTCAGGGTGCTAGCAGACTTAGACAATGCAAAACAATATAACCTACCAAACTAAATTAACTGCAGTAATATGTAGTTGTTTTTGAACTATGTCGATAGATTATTTAGAAAGTTTAGTTTTACAATACTTATTCTTCACTTTCCTTAGTGCTCGGCGAGGTTATGGTACGGATTAAAGGGATCACAAATCTCCCACTTTACTGCATCTCTATACTGAATCGCCTTTGGGGTTCGCCGATTCGACCTCAAAAAGTATCTACTGCCCTTTCTCGGTTTCAGATCACTTCGTCATTTAGCCCCACCCCACCAAATGCTGCTGTTTTTGCATTTATCTGATTCAAGAGCTTTTTTGGCCTGCCTATCTTTCGCGCAGGTATAGGCACGTTGATTGACATTGCCCTTTTGACAGGGTTCCTAGGATCCCTCCTTTGAAATAACTGAGCCCTTCGTGCTCCAATTTTTTCAAAATGAGTTCTTTGACATAAAGACTTTCTCGGATATCTTTGAATTTCTAATCCGATCAAGGCTTGATGTTCTATTTCTATTGCTGTCATGCAAAGCATCTTCATCTCAGATGTCGTTAATTTGCTCTCACACTTTTTGTACATTGTCCAGCATTGCAAGTCTAATGTGAATGCCAGACGAGCAACTGCGGGGTATTTCTTTTACTAATTTGACACCCATTTCCCTCCAAAACATCCACCCATCTATCTATATCTATGTATACTACTTTTAAAATGCAACGTCCGTCTGTTCGTTTCTCCATAACTCGAGAACCATTTGTCCGATTTTCATGATTTTTTTTTTCTGATTTATGGATGTGCGGCCAACTTAGTCCGTAGGGTGGGTGAGAATTGCTCTGGAGTAAAGGAGTCGCGAGGAATAGAGGGGGGGCTTCACCAACCGTTAGTCGTATGAACTTGAAAGTTTGTACTTTGACAGATAAGTCAAAATTATTACATGCCTCTTTTCATCGTTTTTCAAAATTCGTCCTATAAGGGTTGAACTTTTCAAACTAACTTTTCTATTTCGATCTTACTACTCTAACTTGCCATTATATTCATGAATCTATGTATCGCAATTCTAGATATGCTTTTAATTGTTAGGCAGTACTTTACCGAGTATTTTGAGCTAACATTCATCTTTCTGGTCCATATGCAGAGGGTGATATACAACCAATTGGAAATAGATCTTAATTGGCCAAGTGCGAAAAATATTGCTTCATCGATTGCAGTTGTGCTTAGGGGTAGTTTTGTATTGCGTTCCAAAAATATAATATTATTATTCGCACGACGGGCATTCAAAATGCACATTGTACGTACACGTACATGTCCATGTATGGCGTAGTTGAATTTGATGAAGGCAATGGATATGTATATATGTACGTACATATAAGGAGTTAGCGATGCGTAGATATACACAATCGTACATATATGTATGTAATAGTATTTGGGATCTGCAGCTATGGAAAGTGTAACGATATGATCGCGTAGTATGAATAATCAAATCATTTCTGTGACGAGTTTTTATTTATGTGAAGTCTTATGTCTATTGACTTAGGACTTTCGGATCAGTGAGACGGGGGAGGGGTAAACGGGTGGTAGGAACTAACTCTGAAACTATTTGGCCGATTTTAAAAATTCTTTCAACATTGTACCGGCAACATCCTCCGGATCTCCGAATCAATATAGTTTAGTTTGGGTGCGGATGGTGGAAGTGGAAACATGTGTACAGGGGCTATCTTTGAAACTACTCCGTCATTGCCGGAGTTGACCTTCGACAACCACATTTTCCACACGGAGAGCTATATATTGCATGTTCCCGTGTGAGCTGCAGGCGCAATTTGTTTATAGCTACTTGCGCCTCCTAAATAAAAAACATGTAGGTATAGTTTATGAAAAGACACTGCAATAAAATATTTTGTAAACTTAAAAAAGAGGACAAAGTAAAAACAAACGTGCATTTATATGATAACTCAAATAAATTTTTATTTAATTTAAAAGAAAATAAACCAGTAGTATATTTGATGCTCGTTGCAGGGACATATTATCCTAACTTGTAATGACTTCATCAGCAAAGAATAACTGATGCACCTTGGGGTCCTTCACTTTTTACAAAACTGATTGCGAATGCAAAACAAACATCCGAGAGTATAACTGTCCTGAAAAAGCTTCTCAAATCAGCCGTTCGGACTCTGCATACAATTGTAAGTCCATTTCCCTACCATTCGTGAAAAAAATATAAAAACTCACACAAACGAATGGTTGCGAGAAACTATACCTAGGGTGTCTACCGCCTGTTGCGCTGCCTATTTATTTTTTTATACAAACCAATAAAATTCATGTGCCCTTTTAAGACAGGTTAATATTCTTGATCGGAAATATTTCTCGTTGAACTTTTAACATACTAAAGATTCTCCAGATCACAAAAATTTGCATCAAAAGCTAAGAATTTTGATATTGGTCACAGACTCGGTAATCTAAGCTAGGTTGCGCATTGAAGTGGTGAGCAATACGCATGGCAGTGGCGTAGTGACCAAGTGGCAGGTGGCATAGGAGTGAAGTAGACACGGAATGGCTTTGAAGTTTGAAAGTAGCTTGAAAGTGAAGAGCAAACAACGTATTGTGCCACCGATTCATCAGTCCTATGTTGAGTTCTAGTTTCCGGGTAAAGAAAAATACGCAGTTGTAATGCCAAAATCCACGTCGTCACCAGTCTCTATAACATCGAATAACACAACTTACTGCTCGTATTTCTCTATCTGTTCGTTGATGAGTCTTCATCAGTCCAACTAAGGTTTTATTCTGTTCACAGTCAGATTTTTCGTCAGTCGTAACAGAAAATCAAAAGTTTTTTTTAATCAGTCTCTTCATTATAAGACACTTCTAGAGAGGTACTTCCGAAGTATGCCACAAAAACAATTGTGAGGGTTCTTAGTGTTTGGAAACAAATTTAAAAAAATTAGTTATAAAAAAATAGTCATGTCCATTAACCCAAATCCACTTCACTCGCAATCTCAAGGCTTTATTTCTCCATTTGTAATTACATAGAAAGCTGTTAGGTATAGTGGCCAACATAAATCCATTCCCCATTCGGCACAATCAGCTGCGACTTGAGACAATATAAATCGAATCTCCAGTTCGGTACTCAACTCTTTTGTTTTTTTTTTCCATGGAGGAGAGTGAAGAGTCTTGTGTTTCGCTAATTGCGCGGGCGTAACTCAATTGCACAATCGAACATTTTTCCGCTCACTTAGCTGGAACACAACAACCATCTGTATTCCACTCTCCGACGGTAGGTACCTACATTTCATTTGCAGCTTAATGGGCTTTTCACAATTTATTGTCTATAATTAAAAATTTGCAACTAAATTATATATTACTCGTACATTCGTGTCATCGTTTAGCATTACAACTTATTAAGGTAATACTTGCTTAACAATTCTATTAACCTGAGTTGGCTCACAAAAAAAAATGGCATTTCACAATTTAAGGCATGCAACTTGATAATGTAATGACATGCTCTTGCCGCAGAGAGTGCATTAAATAAGTTTATACAAAAAATTAAAAACCGAAGTATAATCAGAAAATGCAATCGATTTAATTACTGAATGCACTCTGCATCGATATCCTCAATAATTTCTTGTTTGCAGTTCCTTTTTTTTCTGTGTTCTTCTTTCAACATTTCCCATAGACCTAAACGATGTTGGGCTATCTTTTCTGTGTTGTTGTAGCTCTACGACCATTTTAATTTCATGCATAAATAACTGCATCTAGGGATACATGGGGTGTTTACATTGAACTCATTCAAAAATGATGCAATTCATTTGGAAATCGATGGTTCCATATTATGAGCTGGAGAGTCTCCTTCCAAGATAGCCAACTATAGAGGGTGATTCGATTTTTTTATTGTTCTGAAGAAAATAAAAATCCGCTCAACGATTTGTTCATAATTTCATTTTGTTCATATCAATTGTTGACTACTTCCTACTTCTCAATGCTCATATCCTTTGAAGAAAAAACCCCAAGCACACCATAACTACTGCACAACAAAAAGTTGAAAATAAATTCAGCTTAGTCAGGGAATTTATGTTACTGTGGTGCAACTTTGTTTTGGGGGCACCTCCAATCTAGAGGAAAAATGTATCTCCTGCAATAGCAGCCGCAGCGTTGGCTGCTCCACCAGGACCCGACAACATTGACAGCACATACACACGAATCACATACACGTTCCGAGATTCGAGGTGCTGCCAGGGGATGGATCGTAAGTAAGTTTAGCTAAAGTTTATGTATGCACTGTGCACCTCGCTTGTTGGTGAACAATTTTAAGTGAACGACAGACCTATACACAGTCAGACAAACGAACTAAAAAAACAAAAAAGACACACCAAGAAAAAGAATTACCACTTGAGTCATGATTTTATGTGAAATGCGGCCGCGTTTAATTGAGAAATGGCAAAAATGTTGAAGGGGAGTGAAGTTAACTATTTTTTCTGTTGTTGTTGTTGTTGCTGAGGGGATTGCAGAAGCGGACAAATCCATTGATTAGTTATGAGTTTGTTTAGTCCGGTTGAACAAGGAGTCAATGTTTTGTCGTTTTTTTTTTTTTTTTGCGAGGAATGGAAATTGCAATTTGGTTGTCCGTTGTACGGTTGGTATATGTATCGTTAGCTTGAGGTGTTAATTTTAATAAATAAGTTTTTAAGTCCGCTTGATGTAGAGAGTTAACCTATAAGTATGTAGGCTCTATGGAGTGTAATTGATTTGGGTTATAGGGGTACGTATATCTGCATTTATTGCGGTACTTACACGATAGTGAGTTAAATAAAAGCAAACAATGGCGGCACATACCTGTAATGGAAAAACAAAAATTGTTAGTTAGTAAAATGGTTTTTCAATTGGGTAAGAAGAATGTTGTATGTAATATGGGAAAAAATGGTGAACATTTATTTAGATATTTGCATATATTTAGGTGGGTACTAACTGCTCAGTGAATTTATAGCTCAAGGGTAAGACAGATTAAAATCAAAAAGTTAGGGTAGGTATCTGCAAAAACTGTTGACAACGCATATAGGGGGGCTCAACGCACACGGCCCACCGCCCACCTGCTCTCAGTAAGTCGTTTGAGTGAGATTTGTTTTTGGGATAAATGCAATTTTTAAGTAGTCGTTGTCCTTAACATTTTGACACTCTCCTATTAAAAAAGTCTACAAAATTACTCTTGACAAAAATTATGAATTATGTAAATGTATTTTAATTGCATCAAATTAAGGCAAGGCCATTGAAGCCAAACTGTATAAAAAAGGTTAACAAAAATTAATCAAAATTTGGTCGAAAAATAAAATATCGACATCTTCAGATAAAGAAATCAAGAGATACCGTATCGTGGTGGAACTCAAAAACGATTGCTTATAAAGGGTGTTTGTTAAGAGGTATAGAACTTTAAAATGGAATAAAATAAAGATGATTTTTCTTAAATTGACATAAAATTTGCTTTATTTGAAAGATTATCTTCCGGCATTATAAGTTAAATATGATTTCTGGCATATAACCGCCACGGCTGGCTCGGACGTAGTCTAATCTGGAGGGGAAATTTTCGATGACTTTTTCCTACATTTGTGGCCATATATCGGCAATAACGCGGCGAATGTTGCCCTCCAAGTGGTCAATCATTTCGGGCTTATCGGCGTAGACTAGCGACTTCACTTATCCTCACAGAAAATAGTCAAGCGGCGTTAAATCGCACGATCTTGGAGGTCAATTCACGGGTCCGCAACGTGAAACTATGCTGTTACCAAACATTTCCTTCAATAAATCAATTATGGCACTAGTTGTGTGACATGTTGCGTCGTCTTTTTGAAACTACAACTCCTGCACATCATGGTTATTCAATTGATGAACAAAAAAGTTAGTAATCATGGCTCTATAGTGGTCACCATTGACTGTAACGTTCTGGCCTGCATCGTTTTTAAAGAAGTACGGACCAATTATTCCACCAACCCATAAAGCACACCAAACAGACAGTTTTTGTGTTTTTTTAACGGTGTCTCAACATACACTTGAGGATTATCATCATTCCAAATACGGCAGTTTTGTTTATTGACGTATCTATTCAACCAAAAGTGAGCTTCATTGCTAAACAAAATTCGCTTATGAAAATTGGGAGCAACGACAATCTTGTTTTGAGCCCTTGGGCGCCTTGCTAGGTGATCCCGTGGCTTTAATTCTTGCAGCAGTTTGATTTTGTAAGCACGCAAACAAAGATCTTTTCGCAAAATCTTCCATAAAGTAGATGGAAAGATATACAATTCCTATACACGATGGCCGATAGACTGATTCGGGTCTTCCTCTACTCTACGCTCTACAGCAGCAATGAATTCTTTTGTATGCACTGTACGACAGCGACGTCCCTGTGGATGCGTATTATCATTTAGAGTAAACGTGGTACGAAAACGCTCCATAGTTAATCGCTCTGATGGACTATAATGTTGACCGTCAAATGGACGTAGGGCGCGATACGTATTTCGAACATAACCATGATTTATTATATTAAGTCAAATTACACACCGTGTTGGTCTTGGTATTCGACAAGAGTTTTTGAAATGTGTATGTCAAAAAGAGACATCAGTTTAAGACGCGGCGTGTCCTAAACTAATTCGTGTCGAAAACTGCTAAATGCTTGAAAGCGTATAAAATAAAACACTTAAATGACATTCATTATTCATTCGAAACAATGATTACCTATTTTAACAGAACATTTTTTGACGAACAATTTACACCAACAAATTGTGAAGTAAGAAAATGACTATATAAGAACAAAGAATTGCAGTTTCTGGAACCGTGTTTTATGGACCGACGAGAGTTCATTCGAGTTGCATGGACCTCACAAAAAGCTGAGCTGAATTCGCTATGATTTGTTTTTGAAAATCCCAGCATTAACTGCGCATCTAAAACATATATTTTTTAATTGGGGATAATTAGGTTAGGTACACACTACACAGTGAGATCAGAAAAAATCGGCTCACAGACGAGACGCCAAATACGCCTTTGAATTTAATTCATGCATGAAAAGCGGTTTTTTTTTTTAGTTTTCGACAAGTCCAAGTAGACCTGTCACTTTTTTTTTGTGTAGTAGCATGTCTAAAATGTCGAATACTCGAGAAAGTTTTCGACACACCGACCAGAGTCCACATTTAAAAAAACATAACTCACCTATTGACAGTGACTAAATACAGTGAAGGACCGTGTGGGGCGCGCTGGGGGTAGGTCTAAAGTACCAGCTTCAAGATAATCCTATTTGGCATGTTCTTTTCAAAAAGATTGTTTTTTTTTAACGCAATTTTATAGATACTTAAAGTTTTGGGCGATAAAGACAATATTATAATGAAAACTGCACAACTGATCTTCGAAGTATTTCCGAGGCTTAAGATGGTAGTACACGGCATTTTATAACGCTCGTATCTATACTGTTTTTCGCGGTATTGTTGTTTTTTAGACTCAAATACTGAATACCGCTGCGGAACTACTTGAAATGAGATCAATAGATTAATGCGTTGTTATTATTCATTTTTAGTCAGAACAAGTTCCTTCAATACCATTTTTTCTCTTATTTGTTAAAGAAAAAAATATTGCCGCCCAAAAGTAGAGTCAAAAACTTGGCTAAAAGTATTCGTTTCTTTAACCCTTCAATGCATACCGTATCATATCTGCATCATACTCTTAAAAAACCCCTCCTGAGTCCTGATAGGGTGAGTGCATATATCTCTTGGATTTAGTCACTTTTTTATTTCCAATTAATTCAATGATGATATCTTGTCCTTGAAAATGTATTTAAAAGCGTATATAATGTAATAAATTTAGACTATGATTTTGGTTCATTGAAAATTCGTTGGATTCAGCACTTGCCATAGAAAAAAAAACATTGTCCATCTTATTCTCAAAAACCTCCAAAGTCACTAAATTTAAATTTTCAGCCAATCTTCCGTATTGGCCTGCGAGTGCTTTTGTGAAGTTTCGTCAAAGTTTGACAAAGGGGCGTGGCATCTCCTATACAAAAGAAAACATTCAAAATTGGTGACTTGCGCTGATGGAATTAATAACCGAGATGGATTATATTCGGACCCTGCCCGATTGGCCAACATACTGAAAAGTTGGAGCTTTAGGGATAAAAAGGACAGGGGAACCACGCTCAGCTTTCGTTTTAACTCTTTAGCAATGCCTCAAAGAATTTGAACCTTGACAATCTTGCTGACTTGAGTTTTCTCAGCTTTAATAAAAGTACCGAATAGTTTGGGGAGTAAGTAGTCATGCTATTTACACTAACTAGCTTCTCCCAGCCGTTCGTTTCATGGGAGTTTTTTTTTATTCTTTTTGACAAATGGAAGGGACATACAATTTTATGCCGAGTCCAAACGAGTGAATAGAGACTGGGTTTTCCGGAATTTGCAATTCACTGTACAGAATGTCTCAACATTGCTTGACAAAAATGTTTGCGCCAATTGCACTTTTAAATAGCAAATTTGCAAGTCTCTTTACAATTTCATGAGCTCTATGGACAGAAGTTTCAGTAGAAGAATGTTACTTAGTTATTGTTCTAACGAAAGTCTTTATGTCACGGTATTAAGGATTGAAGGTACCTAAAACAAAGCTCATCCCAGTCTATACAGCGCCATTTTATTAACTTTGCACATCCCCATATTGAAAGTTGCTCTTGAAAAAGAAGACCTTTAACAGAAAAGAAAGACACCATTGAAAAGATATTTACAAGGTGCGTGCATGTGTGTGTGTGTTATAATTATGATTCTCATTCGAACTTGTTTTTATCTTCTAAACCCTTTCAGAGTTTTTGTCTTTTTTTTTGATATTTTTATGAGCGCGCTTATATATTGCCACAGCACCACACGTCTCGATTTTATTGGTTTCCTGTCTGTATACAGTGCGATGAGTATGTAAGGATTTTAACGGCTGTCCTGAGGCGTTAGTCTGATTTTTATTTACCATAATGATTTGAAAATTGGACTTGGTCTAATGACATGGATTTCTATACACATTTTCGATTCTCTTTTCGCTTTGTGCTTATATTTTACGACTTTGTTTTTTTTTCTAAGAACTTCCCAAACGTTTTTTAATTTCAATTTAACGGCATTGGTATTTGATTTTTTCCCAACAAAAATAGCAATAAAAACAACAATAGAGGGCTAAATCAATAGAATGGAATTCAATTCATGCGATATCGAGAAGTAAAATTCACCCATAAATGCCATCAAAGGTGTTAGAGCTGTATACTATATACAAGATACAATACTGACCATTTTATAGAAATTAAAATATCGCCGTGACATTTTTTTTTCCTATTCTACGCACTAGAGACATCCGAGACAACTTCACGAAAGACAAGAATTTGATCGTAAAAGTTGTCATTTTATGGCAACTTAAACGTTTATAGACTAAGACCATACCGATGCCATTGACTACTGGGTAGTTCCAAAGACTCCTCCCAGATACTGGTGTGTTCAACAAAACGTGGGCTTCATTAGAGATTGATATAGATTTTTTTTTTTGGTTTTGTTTTAGTGTGTCTAGGACCGGATTTTGTATTATTTTAATGTTAAGCACAAATATTATGATTACGCATCTAAAGCCCACTCATATGAATTTTAAATTTTTTCTTTAAGTGATTTTTGACAGATTTGCGAGTTAGCTTTTGCGACATGAAGCAATTCGTTTAAACAAATCAATTAAATCGACGGTGAATGATGAGGAAATGAATTGAAGGGATGTTGGAATTTATGCAAAACGCATTCTTAGATCATGTTCATAGCATTTATGGAACACACAATTGGTATCTTAATGGAATTAGTGGGAACTTTTCAATATTCATGAGGTTTGGTTTGTCGTTGGTATAAATTATTACTAATGGTTGTGGCATGAGAAGACTATTCCCCCACGAAGGGCATCTGACAACAGTAGATATAGCCACTGGAAGTTAAAGCAGTAGAAGTCACAGCTCGGCTTGGTTTAGACAAGGGCCAGACTACATTTGGTACATCAGTTGAGTTTTAAGATTGCAGGCTATGACTTGGCATAGTACCTAAATGAAATGGCTCCGAAGAAAGCGTATCTGACTTTCGGAACCTTGCCCCCTTTTTGTGTGATCATCAAGCAGTTGAAAAATGTATGTCGACAAAGTAGTGGTGAGTTACCAGTGTGGACAGTTGATGGAATTTCCACTCTGGAGTAGAAACAAGATTACATCATCGATGCCCTCCATAGTGTTATAGATTTTAAGACCTTAAATGATAGTTGGATTAGGAATGAGCTGTTCTGTGTGTTATTTTGTTTATATTGGGATACCAACAAAAAATATTTGCTCTTCTATATAGCGACGATGAAGATCACTCGCTGCACTAACAAGATTGAAAAGACTGCACTATAGGACCTTCAATACCACTTGAGGTTTTATGTGAAAGAATGCACTGCCATACAGTTTGAGAACAAATTTGCACGAATCTTAAGTGCTTGCGGTTACTCAAACGACATTGAGATCATTAGCAGAACAGAGGAAGCATTCACTGGTGCTTTAACACTAGAGGGAGGTACTTACCTTCACTGGGTTCTTGTCATAGACAATATACACAAAGAACTCAGCAAGGCAGTATTTAGCGTAACTGATGCTTACGCGGATGATGTGGCGATTCTAGTTCCGGGTAAATTCCTGAACACATTGGGCCTTACCAATAATCACTTTTAATCTTCAACTTAAATACTTCGAAGTTCACAATGGATAAATTTATATGGACATTCTCGCATTGTGACTTCGTAAAAGTTAGCCTGGACATTAAAAATGATTATTAGCTATTACCCCGAATTGAGTATAACCATAAGGGATCACCTTATCAAGTTCGGAAAGTGGGCTGTGGGTGTGGACTTC
This sequence comes from Cheilosia soror, assembly GCA_949372485.1. NCBI lineage: Eukaryota > Metazoa > Arthropoda > Insecta > Diptera > Syrphidae > Cheilosia > Cheilosia soror. The sequence goes on along the minus strand of OX443561.1, from coordinate 138,747,699 downwards.
GTGTCAAACCGAAAAAGATACACGATACCAACCCTCAAACTACAGAGGATTGGTGAAGTGGAGCTCTCCCCTTCTCCCAGGCGCAAGATATCTTGATACGGTTCTAGATAAAAAATTGAAAATGAATTGAATTAAGTTGAAAACTATTATCGTGCAGGAAAGAGTCCGTAAGGCTCATAGTGCTCTCTTCATCTGCAAGAGGACAGCGGGAAAAATGTGGGAATTGAAACCAACCAATGATGCATTGGTTATACGTTATACCTTATACATCATGGTGGTTAGACCCATACTTACCTATGGGGCTCTTGTCTGGTGGATAGCCGCAAACAAATTATATACAGGTTATGTTGACCAGGGTACAAAGAACAGCCATCACTGGTGTTTTACGCACTATACCCAAAGCTGCACTTGAGGCGTTTATGTATCTATCTTTTACCACTGGACCTACAAATAAAACTACAAGCAGGTAGTAGTTAGCGCTTCGGCTAACTAACTCAGTGTTCTTCAAAACCGGACAGGTAGGGCACAGCTCCATCCTAAAGGAATCCTTCTCCAACATCCCTGATAAAACGGATGAAGGTCCGGGTGAATTTGACTTCGAAACACCGTACGAAGTACCTACTATATCCAGATAGGGAGGACTGTCAAAAGAATGTGGCTTCGAATGAAAATAAAATTTCGACTTATACGGATGGTTCCAAAACTAAGGACGGTATAGGGTCAGGTATGTATGTAGCTTCTCCTTAATAAGTTGATACAATTAACTACTCATTAAATTCAATTTATTAATTATGATTAAAATTCAAAGCTTAACAATTAACTTTTACAATAAAAAGTGATTTCACTTTGCAGACGAAGCAGTTTAGCTCCAGCACACCGATCACGTTGAAAGCCACAGACAAAAGAGAACGATAGGAAAATTCGCGAACCAAAGAACCATCAGCAACATTTTTCGTTCGAGCGATATTTAGTTGCTTTGATGTGAGACCTCTAATTTAATTCAAAGTAAAATAATTGTGAGCGATAATTTTGCGTGTTTCCTATTGCTAGTTGCTTATTGAATGTTGCCTCAGTGTGAGAGCCGACTAAGATTATGTATGTTAGATGTTCGAATGCGCTAATTGTACCACTACAATGTACTCTAGTGATATAGACCTACACGTGTCATTAAGACTTCAGAACACATGCAGTGTGTACCAGGCAAAAGTTCTAGCCGTGCTCAAAGCGGTGGATCTACTTGATATGGGATCAATAACCCAACAAGAATATCGCTATTTACATTGATAGTCAGACTGCGCTAAAGGCGCTAGAGTCCTTCATCATCAAATTTTAACTAGTCACAAGCTGCCGCACAATGCTCAGAGCATTATGCGCGCAGAACCAGAACAGATTAGCCCTTAGTAATAGAAACTCGTAAAGTCGCTCCTAAAGTCGAATTTTGTTAGGTGTAGCTAGGGTACTTTTAAGTTTTCGTAGTAATAAATCAGTTTTAATAAAACTTGAATTTAACGTAATCATTGTGACTCAAATTTACTCATTCGCTATTGTAAGCCAGCACAGCGGATTTTGACAGAACAACAAACTGCAAATTTGATGTTTCGTTTTGAAATGGCAAATTCGAATGGTAAGTTCTTTGATAAATTTCAATTTCATTAATTTATTTTATCCATTAAACATAATGTAGGTATTTAGAAACGTGAAAGCGAGCATAATTGGACAATTGAGGAAAACGAATTTCTCAAAGATATCATCGTATCTGAACATCGTGGGTTCAAAAACTAACATATCTTCGACTATGCCGAAGCTCAAATACCCGGTAGATACTGTATTATTGTAAAAATAAAACAAATATTTTAGTATTAAAAGAATATATATTTGTATGGGAGGTATGGGTAGTTTTTATTCGACCCAGCTCATTTTTTGTCAAAAAATTTTAAATATTATTAAAACAATATATGCAAAATTTAAACTTGCTATCTTTACTGTAGCTATTTAAATTTCATTTTTAACATAAAATAGCTATATATTTTGTATGGGAGGTAGTAGTAGTTTTCATTCGATCTTGCTCATCTTCGAACTTAGCCTCAGTTTGGTGGATAAAAGCATACGTACCAAATTTCAAGTCGATAGCTCTTAAATTACGGCCGTAATCGTGCGGACGGACAGACAGACGGCCATCGCTAGATCTACTAAGAAAGTGATGCTGATCAATAATATATATAGTTTGTCATACCTACAACATACATTATACATACCTTATGTGCATTACAAATGGAATGTCAAAGTGGATATACCCTCGCCACAGTGTGGTACCGCGGGTATAAAAGAAAATTCGTGGAAAATGATTGCCGAAGAAATGACTTGTATTGGTGTCAACTGTCCATTAATTCCGAAATTAAAGGCACAGTGGATGAGGATGAAAACTCTAGCACGCTCCAATATAGGTACTATCTAGTTATCGAAGGTAAACGCATGCAACTGGTGGCGGAGTCGAGCCTAATGAACAGGATTGCCTCGACTATGCCATCAAAGAATTGTTGCCACGACATTTTGAGAACGATATTGCAGTTTTCGACAGCGATGCTCATTTTAAGGAACAGCAAATTCCGTCAGCTGATTTCACGCCGAAGGCGAAACAGACTTCAACAGCATCAAAGAAAAATGTAACAAAAACGGGACAAGCTATTTTGCAGAAAAGGCTTGAGCTAATCAAAATGGAAATTGAAACTTTTGAGGGCATAAGACCACCAATAGCCGTGGCCAAGGGGATTATTCTCGAGAAAATTAAAAATAGTGCAGACCAAAGATGGTCCGATATAGTAGGTCACTGGGTCTCAAAGGCTTTGTTGCCTAAGTTAGATCGGAAAAAATATGTAGAGTTATTAAAACTCAGCAGATCAAAGCTAAGAATGACAATAGGGATACTCTCCGGGCACTGTCTTGGGAAACGCGCTAGGAGATTCGGTTTAACAGACGCGTGCAAGTACCTATTGCGAAGACCTAAATCGGTATTACTCATCTTCTCTGTATATGTCAAGCTATTGCTCGGTTCTGGAGGAAACAATTTTGAATGTACTTCTTTCACAATTTGGAGGAAGTTGGCCTCACAAACAAAATTGAAACAATTATTTGGTTTTGTAATTTGGCAGAGATCTAGAGCCTGAAAAAGGACATATATAGTGACTGGGATTGAAACACTGGACGTGGCACCTAATACCACAAAGCTTTTAAAACCGTATGTACATTTAAGGTAGATTTGGCCTTGAAATTTTGTAAAATAAACGTATATTGACAGTTAGAGGCAGTTTACAAAATGTGGACTGGATTGAACAAGGGACAATGGCACCTCTTACAAAAAAAATCAAACCATTTTTCTTGATACTCATAAATCTCTATGAATTGAGATGTGGACGTATGTAGAAATGTATGATAGTCGGCTACCTCGGCAGACTAAACAGTTCCAAAATTAACACATAGGGATTTTTTTAAGAAAATATTTATAAGAATAATCATTATTTCTTTGCTGTCTTTAAAAGGTCTTTAACGCCACAAAATTTTTAAAATGCAAGAGTGAATTCCATCCAAAGTCTTGGGTTTAGTAAAAGCCAAAATGGCGGTTAAATGGATTATATTAATTTCCATTTCCACCATTAGTGAAAGAAGCTACGACTGGTCTTCCCTTGCTAATTCAATAACAATCTCTAAGTCTGCTTAGTATTCTTAGACAAAAATTAAGAAAAAAGCTTCACATAAAAATGCCAGTCAATAAGGACACCTTTTAAAAATGAGGAAAAACCTTTTAAAATATGAGGAAAAAAAATATTCAGTCCAATTAAAATCAATTGAAAATCAGTTTATTTATAAAGGACTATATCATTTCATGTATACCTATACTACAGTTGGCCCACCACCTTCTCCCACGACTGGCATCAGCAAGACAGCAAATAAAATCCTTAATGCCAATTCTCAGTCTGTTCCCATACTAATAACGCCTAAGGCTACCAAAAAAGCTAACATAAAATCCATGCCAACCTTTGACTCATTTTATCACATGTACTCGCAGGACTTCTCACTCCAAATGATATGAATCAGTTCAATAAGATAAATCTTTAAATGTAACCTATGTCCTACAAGCACGCACATCCTCCGCTTGTCGCTAATAAAAAATCAAAATGTTAACCAAAAAATTCAAATGAAATAATTCTCCTTGAATGTTCTGAGCAATGCTAACTGTCCGATGGTACAAACCACCAGTGCATCGTATATCAGGATATGGGTATCAAGATCAGGTCACAAATTAACGACCGACGCAAATTCGCGCATGTGGTATTTATATCCGTGTTGTGTGTAAATTCGACAACATGCACCAGTGTCCATTGTCGTTGTCGTTTTGCCCTCCCCAATGCATTTAGCTCCAATGCCAACAACAACCACCAGAGGAAAGATTTCCAAAAATTCACTCCAATAAGGCTCGGATTTTCATCGCCGAGACCAAAAAAAAAAAAAAAACAGAAAACACACGCAGGCCACAAAAATCTTCACCTCGAATAAATTTCATCCCAAATCCCTGAAAAAAAGCACTTCAAACAGCCAACGAATCACCTGGCGGTTCGGACTTGACTTCGCCTATACAAACATGAAAAGAATCTTCTCTGGAAGGCATCACCAAAAAAAAAAAAAAAAACCATCCAAATTGCAAGAAAATACCAAAAAATTATAAAAAAAAAAAAGATACAGAAAATCCATCAGCAATTCCATGCAATTGTATGGCCGTGCTCCTCTTGGCCAAACACACCCGGGTGATGTTGTGATATACTTAGGTATGTATACACAGATACACATAGGCAAGGCTGTAGCCGATTTTGTTTTTCTCTGTTTTATGAACTTGACCAAAAATCGCGCTTTGTTCAAATTGATGATGGTATAGCCTAACCATTGGATTTTATTTTTCTTGCTTTTCGGTAACAATATCCCCATCTTCTCATCCCCTCGTGAGATACATAAACACGGGCATATGCGGTTTGTTTTTAAGCCGGTAGAAGAGTTTGACTAAAATTTGTGCACATGTTTCATTAAGCGGAAAAATATCACATTTCAATGATTAATTTTTCATGTATCAACTTATTTGTTAGCCGAAGGAGACGCCGAAGGAGGAGGTAGCAGAACTGTTTTTTTTTTTTGTGGAGGGGGACATTTTTTGGATTTTTTTTTTCGGGGGTCGTCGCGTAATAAATTCTTCCAGAGAATGAAAAAGACCTGTGCAGAGAGTGTGTGATGTTTGTTCTTCTTATATAAAAAATACCGACCACGATGAGCAAGACGGACCGACCGACCGACGCAGGGACAACAACGACAACATGATGCATACAGCATATTGGAACCAAAGAGTGGACAACTTATTCGTTAGGGCTACGGCTCTTGGTATGTGGACAACAACGTTGGACAGGTCAGTATGGTTAAAGCCGGTGACATATTTTTTTTTTCTCCTCCTTCCTTCGAACTTCTTTTGGTGAATTAACAACATGCAATTTAATGAGGATATAAGATGAAAGAAATATAAATTTTACAATTTTTTTTTTTTGGATGTTGTCCAATGTCCACCCATTGGAGGTTTGTAAGTGGGAAGTTCAATTTTTTTTTTCGAAGTGAGACCTCATCCACCGGTAGGTCGCTGCAATTCGGTATGTCACATCAAATTACAAATTACTTTCTGGAGGCAATGGTTGAATTTTGTTGGATTTTCGAAGAGTAATTTGCAAATTGTGTTTGCGATTTGTGTGGGGATTTAAAAAAAAAAAACGAAAGAGTTCACATGCGAACTGGGAAATATTTTGCGTTCGTGAGTTCAGACATACGGTTGACCTTACTGCGAGCAAGAATTTAAGTCGTATTGTCATTTGGTGGGGTTGCATGCGATTTGGGTTGTTGTAGATTTGACAGCTATCCACTTTGGAACAAGCCTGTTTGCTCAAAGATTAGTGACTCCAGGAGAACATTTAACTTCAATGACTTTCATAAGGCGTTAAGGGTTTGTACTCGCCCGAAGTTTATCGTGTGTGAAGTTTGCCAAAGAAATTTCTGTCATTCTTTATCGGTACCTCTGCAACCAATACTTGGACGAAATAACCAACTTCCTCGTCAATAGTTCGCTATAGCACCGCCTCACTCAATTCATCAATTCACTCTCAAGGCCATCTTTAGGCTATCTTCAAACGTCCTATAAAATAAAGAGATAATGGTGTTGTCCGAATAATACGCATCTGGACTGCATTGTAATGCCATCCTTCATCATTACAATCAACAATAGATAGAAACCAATGTCCAGCGGTATAGCTCTCCCCTCATCTTCATAACACTAACCACCTGTGACATATCACGGAAGATGTGGCCAGAGTACAACAAAAGCAGGACCAAAAAACTTCTGCGATACGATAGAATATCGCTGTCTAAGATTGTTGGCGCCCTCACTGGTCACATCCTTCTAAGAAGCCACACAATGAAACTAGATCTCAAGAACGACGACATTTGTAGAGGCTGCGGTGATGAAGAAGCCCACGAGGACACCCCTCACTTTCTCTGTCACTGCCCGAGTCTCTGTCACTTGAGGAATAGAACACTTGGAAGTTACTGCTTCCAGGATATCCAAGAACTCTCTAACTTCTCAATATCCAATCTTTAGGTACAGGTTTCTGAGGGCAACGAGATGGCTGGACAAAGTCGAGTAACCACGGGAAGGATGAAATAAAGCCAGTACAACACGGCTAACTCCTTCGAAGGGTATCGCAATGGGTCCACAAGGACCTGAATTTATTCAGTTTTGAAGGCCGAGGAAGAAACGTGAACCTTTTGCGACTTGTATCGGGCGTTCTAGCAGTTTATTTTCGATTAATATGTTACGCTCCATGGACAACTCATCCACAACGATAATAGGTCATTCTCAGGCTGACCTTATAATCTCTTAGGTACTGATCTCACTTAACATGCCTCGGACTCTAGTTTTTTAATAAAAATGTCCCATCTGGCGGTGGAGGGAAGAACACCGGCTTCTCCGGAGGAAAAGGAAAGAGCATGAGAAGCGCGCAATCGAGGACTTCTTTGTCGTTTCGAACGCAAAACTCGCCGAGTGATTTTCTGTCACATTTGCGCTGACGTTCTTTGGAGGAGGAGATTTAAGAGGGAACTCTACGAGCTGTACAGCGACATCGACCTGGTCAGAAAAGTACTTATCAGTCGACTAAGGTGGCTGACATGTAAAACGAATGCACACCAGGCCATTTCCGGCCCGAAGAGTCTTCGATTTCAACTCAGAGGGACAACGCAGTAGCGGAAGACCTCGCTCTGGATGGCGCGCACAAGTGAAGGGGACATGAACCGACTTGGAGTGCGCGGTTAGCCAAAGATCGTGCTAACTGGAGAGGTGTGTTGTTGAGGAGCAGGTCCACCCGGACTATGTAGCGCCATATAAGTTGGTAAGTAAGTAAGTCCCGTGGACAACTCATCCACAATTATCAAAGGTGATATCCCTGGGTTCCTAGTATCGTTCACGGGATTTAAACTCTCATTTCATGGTATTACTTGCATGTGTAGGACTATTGCGTTCGCTTAGAAGTTGATGATCGATAAACAACTCATCCATAATGACCACTATGTAGGTCATTTTTATTCTGACCTTAATCTCTCACTTCCATGCCTCGAAATCTTAGCTTAAAATCTGTTTCTTCATGGAACTCGTTTTGGTTGGATCAGGCCATTTTCGTATGTTGCAAAGTAGTTAGTGGGACGTCATCGTCTTTGATGTTTGCCTGTGCAAGGCGCGTTAGTACGAGGGTGTTTCTGTCCTCGTTTCGATGCGACTCAGTTGAAGCATTTAGGCTGAAAATGCGAAAAGTTTTGTAGTTATCCTTTCTCCTGTAGCGTCGTTACTTTTTCGGTAACGGTATGTCAGTGGCTGTGTATGAAATGCAATGACATAAACCAATACCAATCAGTACTACATTTATGAGCAAGATCCTTCGGCCTACAAAACTGTCTTCAAAGCATTTAATTTTCATTCAAATCCACATTTATTGCAACATTGTATCTATACGTCTAAATGAATTTCATTATATCATTGTGCCATTGAAAATGCAATCGAGTGGGTTGCACTTATAGTTCTTCCACAAACGAACCCCTCCGTTTCGCACCACGTTGTTTTGAAATATAAGATTGCTCTGCTTACCACCGAGAGATGACATGTTTTGTCAATTTCTCATTGTTAATCCACTTGTAATTGATTCTAGTTTATAAAACACTGCACCCCACACTGGTGTGCGCCCTCGTTTCGGTTAATGTTGATTATTTTCCCTTTCGTTTGCCATACGATATGACAACTGTCTGCATGTTTGCGGGGCAGCATGTCATTGCACGTTGTCATGTAATTTTCGTATTTGTTTCTTGCTCTTTGTGATTTTTACTTCATGTGTTTTTTTTTTTTTTTTTTTGTCCTCCACTAGGTTGACCATTTTAATGTGGGCTCTCCTTGTGTGTAAAATAGTTCAACAAGTCCACTGAGAAAAGTGTTAATGAATTACTTCGAGGACGTCTGCTTAGGATTGTTTTGTGCACTCACCGCAAGGCGTCTGGTAAGAACAGCCTTCTCTGGCTGTTGACATACTACACTATTTGTGTTGACATATATATGATCGTATAATAGCCGCAGTGTATGTATTGTTGTTTAGTCCTTTTGTTGACTTTCAATTAAGCAGATATGCGGCTTACTTATTTGTCACCTGCCATCGTCAGCATCCAGCATCAGCCATAACTGACTGCGTGACTGTGCTAGTGTGTGCAGCTTAATTGAATGATTGTCCGGTTTTAATTGACAATCAAATATTGAGAGTGATGTGTGTGCTCCTTGGAGATGTTTATTTTAATTTTCTTTCACACTGGCTGGATTTTTGGCCGCAGATAATAATATTATACTACTGAATTATAAGTTTTTTACCTGGTTAGAGTGAATGAGTCCGCGATATTACACCGTCCAAAAAAATTGGGGAGATCAAAGGCCTAAAGGATGAGTCGATTTTAGGGAAAAATTACATAGCGTCACCAAAGGCACAGTACTGTATACAAACTCTCCCAAGAAAGGAGGCACTAGTGACGATAAACGGAATGAATATAGACATACTCACTCGTATAGTGTGAAAGTATAAGCGATGCGAATGAAAAATGGTTTTGACGTTCACTTCGTGCTGGCTTTACAGCGACGTAAGTAATCAAAAAATTGCCATGCACATGGTAACCAGCATCTCGGATGAGCAAGTCTTAGATTCAGTCGATTTGGGATGTACTATATACAAGGTACCATCAGTTGAAGTCTCCAAGTGCCATTTCGAAGGAAGCCTCAACTAATTCCATTTTCCAATAAAGGGGAGACTCGATTATCGGTCCATATAGTGATTGTGGAAAATCATAATTATCATTTTTATCTCCTGCTAGTACTGCAGACAGAACTCTACACCGATTCAGTCAGAGCCAAATACTCTAATTTCTACGACATAGGTAGATATTCACTGCCAGCTACGAGGAACTTGCGAGGGAAAAACTTCAGCAATTTAAGCAAGTATAGAGCTGGATCGAGGCTTGTTGCGACCATTTACAATAGAGAAAAGTATATCCTTCTGTGGAAAGATGTAGAATGTTGGTATAGGTATGCCCTAAGCATAGGCCTTACAGAAACTGGTAATTTTAATGTCACTGTTTCTAATTCAACAAGGAATCCACTGACTTAGAATTACAACCAGCGTTTACATACTCAATTAAGTGGCGCTACATTCCGTGGTGGACCTGGGCTGTACTGCAGGTTGGTTAAAATCGCCATCTACTTGGGCGCGCCTAATGCAAAGTCTACCCTCTGTAAAGGGATTCAAAGACTCCTTGGGCCAGAAAACTAATTTCCATACGATCTATATGTCCATCTTAGCGATTGATTCGTTCTCCTCTGACCAGGCCTATCTCGTTGTACAGCGAGAAGACTCTTCGGGCCGGAGCGCTAATTTCCGTACGATCTACATATCCTAGTCAATAGTCGTCATGGCGACTGATTCGTTCGATTCTTTGATCAGGCTAATCTCGCTGTACAGCACGTAGAGTTCGCTGTTTTTCTCCAAATCCTGTCAACGTAAAAGGGACCGAAAATCACTCGAAGAATGAAGCGTTCAAAAGGACCCAGCATAGCTTTATAAGCCTTCGCTAATGTCCATTTTTCTCCGCCATATACCTAGAACTGCGATGGTATTATAGACTTTAATTAGATTTCTTTGTCAAGGCCAAAGAAACAGCAATTGGTTTAAGTAACTTTTCGCTTGATTTCTGAGGTGATGTCATTTTCAACGTTTATAATGGAGCCAATTTGGGCGCAGTAGCGCAGTGGTTAGTGTGCTGGACTACTGTGCGAGGGATCCCAACCCCAAGTTCGATCCCCGGAAAAACACAAATTACATCTTAAGGTTTTTTCTACTGCGCCAGCTCTCGCGAACGTCTGCCAAACATCCGAGAGTATGACTGTCATGAAAAAGCTTCTCAATTCAGCAGTTCGGACTCGGCATAAATCGGTAGGTACCTTCCATTCGTCCCAAAAATAGAAACACACATAAACGAATGGTTGCGAGAAGCTAGGCCTACGGTGTCTACCCGCCTGTTGTGCCACCTATTTTTTTTTTTTTTTTTTTAATCCAAGGGAGATAAAGTGAATAACTACCTTCAAATTATAGCTGTCTCATTGGTCAATGTTGTATGCTCCTACTGTTTGACAGCTTTGTCGCTTCGGTCTCAATATTTGCCAACGCGTCTTTGATAGCTAGCTGAGTACTGCCGTTCTGCCAATGATATCAATGTTCTCTTCATCATCATTCTGCACAACGTGACGAGTTTGACAGGGACGCCAAAACTAGACATTTCCCTACTTTATATACCTCGGCCTTAAAATCGATAAACAGATGATGGGTATATCGATCTGAAGCTCTTGGTTTTTTTTCCCAGAATCTGCGGTAGTCTGAATATTTAGTCGGTTGTGGACTAAGGCCCACTGTCCACGTATAGCTGCCCTTCATACGGACGCTTTCGTCATATAAACAAGCTGTACGCAAGATGCAAGGAAGCTGCAAACAAGCGTACAAAAAGCTGCAAATGACGAAAGCGTACGTATGAAGCGCAGTTACCTGGACACTGGGCCTTACTGGACCTAAAACCGCAAACAACTTACAACCAGTCAGTGTTATGGAAAGAGAGTGCTCATTTGAAAGCCTTCTACTTCAACATACTCAAAGGTCTATCACATTACAAAACCAGAAGTCGTCTTTCCATCAAAATCCTACTCCTCAAAGATACTGTCGGCATAATCGAACCTGCTCTATAATTAGGTTGAGCAATTATGCAAACCTTCAACTTGCAGCGAATACATGTTCCAGCAAATGCTTTCCGTTAGTTGGTATAATGGCTGATCAATTTATTGTCAATTTAATATCACATTCGATTTGCAGATATGGCTGTCTGCTCTATTTATCTTCAACCTGCATCGGCTGTCGGTTGTAAATAAAATTGATCGCACCACGCCTTGAAATCTGTACAGGAGATACAATTAATGTAGGTAGGGGGCGCTAAAGATTGATCAGCAAACACCATGGTATGCAAATTGCATATCAACGTTCACAGGGTGCCGCCATTAGTCCAAGTAATTCACCTCATTATATGAACTGAAATCAAATCGCAATAATTTTCACGCTCCTAATTAGGAACTCAAGTATATCCAACTTTCAGAATGTTTACATAGAGTGTAGAAAAAAAAAAAGAACTCACAACTGATTAATGTTAGTTTCTGGTGGTGCCGCTGATGCCGACCCACAAGAGCTGCCACATCTTCTCACTTCATTATCGCAGGCTTGTTGTTTATTTTGCGCCTATACCTATATCTATAGCTCTAGCCTTAAATCCTTTCAATAAATTTCACCAATTAATCTCAATTAAATCTGACTTAAACACTCGATCTGCATTCCAAAATGCAATAGGGGTCACAACAACACAAGGATCGCCCATGCGCAGTCCGAGCATCCGCATGGTATGACCGGTATGAGTAGTCGAAGTTTGTGCTTTAGTTGGGATGGTGGGGTGGTGCACAGACGATGGCGGAATAGTGTGCCAATGAACACATTTCTATGAAAATTCCTCATCGCCATCATCATCACCATCACCATCCACCATCAGTATGCGCCCATCATCATCGTCATCATCATAGAGTCGTGGTCGTGGCCATCTCATGGATTATGAATAAAGGCAGAACTTTGGTATAAATTTCAATATCATTTGACGTCGGATAATTAAAGCAATAAACCATCGTGTCGAATGTGTATTTCATGATAAAACTATGACGGACCACAGCTACACGGTAATAGATACATCTGTGTGCCTGTGCAATGTACATATATACGCGTGCAAGAATGTAGCCAAAGACATGTGTTTAAATCGAAAACTATTTCCTTCACGAGCTTATCTGCGCCCCGTGCAACAACCACAGATGCTTATAATTCAACAACTCACATATACACAGAGCGAGTGAGAGAGAGAGATACTATATTCACGGATTGCATCGGGATCGGACATCATCATTCGCACACACGATGTTAGACCGCTTCCCGCTTAGATACACATTTAAGTATATATTTAAAAGTAAATTTGTCGGCGGTGGATAGGATATACATTTTTATCCGTAGAGGCGCGCGTTCGCTCACTCACCTCACATATGAGAGATACAAATTTGTTCGGTTCAACAAATGTGAGATTTATGACTATTTCGATTGCTCGTTGCAAGCATATTATACCGTTTTTCTTGTCCTATTCAGTCCTCGGCTCTATGTCTGGGGATGATTCCCGCAGCTTCTCACCAGATTGTGTGGTGTACTTGCGCACAGAGGATGACGATTTATTTGCATCTTGGGCACGTATCTACACATTCATACATCAACACTTAGTCTTATTAATTTCTCTCCTCTTCCGCGATGGGGTTTTGGCTTAGAGATGATGAGGTAAATCCATGTCCATCAGAATGTTGCGATTTGCCGATTTGCAGGAAGATGACAACAGGAAATACATTCGCCTGAGTTGAGGTTGCGCTAAGCTAACCCACCGAAACCGAATATATACTTTTATCTCACCTGCTATCCGCCAGTGTGTTGTGTAATTATAAAAAAGAGTTTTACACTCTTTTGGTTTGTGATTGCAAATTTGAAACATTTGATAGGTTAGCTGAGTTTTGATATAGGCTTTCCGGATACAACAATGTTGCACTACATTCAAACGCGTGTGTGTGTGTGTGTGTGTGTGGAAATTAGAGAGGACTAGGATGATAGTGATCCCGATGGAATGTGCGCATTCGAGATGCGATGTTTGGCTAATGCAGTGAGTAATTTTACAGTTCACTTGGCTTAGATTGGATTAGGTGTACCTGTACATTATGACTGACTGTGACGGGACCTTCTTTGGCGGTGTAATTAAGAATTGCAAACATACTTTCCTGGGTCTACCAAAAAGTCTTTCTACGAGCTGCTGGAAAAAATATTCCAGACAAAATGTATCAGATTAAAATCGATACAAAGGACCTTAACGCCAAAATTTAACCGGGGATGATAGCCTAAGCGACTCCACTACTGCAATTGACTTTGCTGTGGCACGGTTCCTGGTTTCCTTACCTCAATATTCTTAAAGAAGCACAGCTGTCAACAGATTATAAAACCGTCAACCAATCGATCATCCTGCGATCGACATAAACGCTCTCCTTATATCGCAGGTTGTGACACCTTCTGGGCCTAGAACACGTAAAATGAAAACGATCGAGCGACATCGTTTCGACAATAGCAGTCTCTGTCTATTATCACAAATTTGATAGAGACAGCTTTAGTGAAAACGGTGCCGCTCGATCACTTTTATTTTACGTGATCTAGCCCCTGTTTGAGCATATATGTAAGTACCCGAGAACTACATGAAAACGCAGTCCCTGGGTCTATTATTCCCAATCTAATATGGCAGTTTGTCCTGACTGATTGGTGATCAACGCCCATCAGCCCTAACGGTAGGAACGAGGAAGCTGATAATTTAAAACAAAGTGAGCACTTAGAGATGTTTTGGGGAAATTCAAACTTCAAAAGGGGTGTCAAAGGCTGTATGGAAAAAACTCTTATTTTTCATCCGATCGATTTCAAATTCGGGTTCTGTACAGCATAACAAAAAAAAAAATAAAGAAAATCGTTTTCTCTGATTTTGAAAATTTTGTTTGGGACCCAAGTTATTAGCGAAGGGAAAGTAGGTTTCAGTTTGTTTGGGAAACATTTGTTTTCATCCTATCGACCGCGTAGCAAAACACCCGAGGTAGCTACTTCTATAATGGGTTCGCTACAAATAAAATACCTCAATCTGCATTATAGACGAATCAGAAATGTACACCTCCAAAAATCACTGTGATATGGCAAAATCGTACGCCATCCCGAGTAAAGCCGTATTCAAGCAGAGGTCTTGGCAGTGACAACCTTTAACCCTCATGTTTGCAAAAGTTGCAATATACCACCAGAAGTTATTATGTATCTTTTTTCTAGAAGAGCTACCAATACATATTTTTATAATATAGGTCAAGCTATTACTATGCCGAAGAACAAGTTATTTTAAGGATTTGAAAGCATTCCATTCAATGAGAAAGCGGGTAAGCTAGCAAGGACAAGGTTCGACAGCTGTTTCAGAGCTAACTGATCTTTGGATAAATTTAATGCCTTGTGAGCTTAATATCGAAGCAAGGAAAAACGGCATACAAGGTATAGACGAACACCAAATGAGCTTTCATGGAAACTTCTTTCACAAATGCGAATTTTGAGCTCTATGAATAAACGTGAAGCAAAGAACGTCGTCGGCTTCTGTAAGCGTTCAAAAAAATGCCATAAATATCGCTGAGTATTTGAAAATTTTAGCAAAACTTTAAAAAAATCTGTAAAGGGCACAGGAGCCAAACAAAGACCTGTTTATACGAATAAGGAAACCTTCAGACTTACAGGCGGTGATGAGGCTATAAAAAATTAACTTCTGCAAACAGTTAATCTTCTCATACGATCCAAATGAAACGATCACGTCAACCACGCAAAATAATGGCTTCGATTTTTTTTTTTGCGGAATAATTCGTCAGTGGTCAATATTGGCGCAGCTTGAATTTCGGCGTAGATGTCCAAATCGTCCGACACCAATTCGACAAACGTTACAACGTTAAACCGCTCGCCAAGAAGAGTATGGGGACAATAAAATATGCTGCCAGATCTGGCCAGCCCCGAAGTAGCCGTTCTGCTGAGAATATCGCAACTGTGGCTAAAGAAGGCACTGAGAACCAAGGAATATCGATCAGACAACGTGCTATACGCAATTCGGGTTCGGCATCAATCGGCGGTCTTTTCACAAAATATTTATGAAGATTGTAATATGAAGCAATGGCGCATATTTCAGGATCACCTAATATAAATCTCGTGTTGGCCAGATTTAACCTTTCCAGATTTATTTTTACGGGAATTTTTTGAGGTCACGAGTGTATGTCAACAAACAAGCCTCAGGCTCTTGAAGCCCTTAAAGAGAATATCTCTGTCGACCCTTGTACAAGGAAAATCAACGGGAATGATACTATTAGACATAGAGAAAGCATTTGATTCTGTATGGCACGCTGGCCTTATACACAAAATGATAAATTTTAATTTTCCCTCGTATCTATGTAAATTAGTCCAAAGTTTCTTGTCAAACCGTTGTTTCAGTGTGCATATTAATGGTAGCGCGTCCAACTTAGTATATTTTCACGCAGGTGTGCCGCAAGTTTCCGTACTCAGGCTCATTTTATATAATATATACACTTCTGATTTACCGAGCTTACCAGAATGTGAAATTGGTATTTACGCGGATGACACTGCAATTTTTTCATCACATATATTCGCTCTCAACATTTAGAGGAATCTACAAAATGCGATGGAAATATTAGCAAGTTACTATAAAAAATGGAAAATCAAATTGAACGCTGAGAAAATGCATGCCATCTTTTTCACCAGAGAAAGGAAATTTTGCAATCTCCCAGACAGAACTATAAATATAAACGGGTCTAATATTGCTTGGGCACCATCAGTGAACTACCTGGGTGTGCATCTTGATCCAAGGTTAAGAAAATTAACATCGCCATTAAAATGTTATACCCCTTTATTAACAGAAGATCAAGACTATCTACTGAGAACCAAATTGCCAAATTACGTAAAAGCAAGAGCTCAAAACTCACTCATTTATAAAGGCTTCAAATTATATAATGAATTACCTACAAATATTAAGGAAGTAAATAATTTAAAATCTTTTAAAAAATGTGTTATTGAATTTGTAAA
Source organism: Cheilosia soror (assembly GCA_949372485.1). Lineage (NCBI taxonomy): Eukaryota > Metazoa > Arthropoda > Insecta > Diptera > Syrphidae > Cheilosia > Cheilosia soror. Next base: position 138,731,281 of record OX443561.1, on the reverse strand, counting down.
ATCTAATATCTAGAATCAGATCAATGTAAAAATGTATCTATGTAAATAATAGCTTTCGACGCTAAATAAAGTTATCTATCTATCTATCTAGAACAAGTTAATATGTAATGTATATAAGGTTATTTTTCAAGCCATTCTTCTTTATGGGTGCCAAGTATGGGGAAATTGTGCAAAATGTCACATTAAGAAGCTGCAAATAGCTCAAAATAAAATATTGAAAATGATGTTGAATCTACCATGGCATTACTCCACCTCAGACTTGCACAGAAGAGCGAATGTTGAAATGATTCTTGTTAGAATTCAAAAATTAACCGATAATTTTCTAAGTAAAAATATTTTTTCAGAAAATCCCCTTATTAATCAAATGAGTCTTTAAATTCCATTCTTTGTTGCTCTTGTTTATGTATTTATTTATTTGTTTGTATATATCTATTTATTCGCGAAATAAAATATATATCTATCTATCTGTCGACCCTTTTTTGTTGGACCATGCTTCCTTTGAAGAGCTAATGTGTAGTTATTTACAAATTAGTTGATGTCTCTTCGCAAAAGTTGTCAAGTCTACAACACTGCATGAAGTGAACAAATCAAAGGTAACCATGTAGAATCCTCTTTTAACCTAATCCCGATAGTGGTGGCCAATGGAGTCTTTTTCCAGAACAAATTTCTTTATTGTGTTGCAATCACAATATAAATACGTACAGCTTGAAATCCTAAATCCCGTTTCGGCCGTAAGATTTTATTATCCCCTAATGGCAGATATTTTCGCCTGCCGTTGCAGTTTATTATTTTTTTTTTGTTTCTGCCAAATTCAACGAAATTTCAAGTAATTTACTTTCAGATATACAAAGGCAAACGAACAGCTAAAAAACAAACCCCACCAGATATTATGCTTGCTGTCTCTCTGCATGTGTCTGCGTTGTGCGGTAACCATGAATTATGTTTTATTTCCCTCAACCTCTGTAGCATATCATTTGGTTTCGATTCTTACATTCCCGAAGGTATCAATCTCAAATCAATTCCAGAAACCAGAACACATCACCAACAGCAGCAGCAGCAGCGGCACACACAGCCACCATCAATAATTCATCCTTCGCGTAAAACACACAAAACCAGTGTGCGAGATACGTGGATTGATGTGCGCGAATGTGAAATCTGTATCTTTGTGTACACCATTCTGGCGGAAGACTTATCGAGAGCGCGCGCCCGCTCGATCGCTCGTAGAGTAGTAGGGGCAATGTCACGTAGAATTATTGATCCACAAACAGCAGTAGATCATCATCATCTCTCTCTCTCGCTTTTCCTTGAGATTTGATGTCGAAAACAGAACCACGCCGGCCAGACATTTCAAATGATACAAAAATTGATATATTATTACGTTTGTGTATCTCGAGCAGCATCCGTGCCACTACTACCACCGATTCGTGCTACTACTACAACTATTATTATCTTTTTTTTTATGGTTGCTGTTCTTCTCTTGAATCCGAAAATTATCAGAAACCAGAAGCAGGATCAGGAGTAATACTACCTACTCCTTTATGGTGCAAGGTGATGATGGAGTAGAGCGATACTTTGATTAAAAAAAAAAGTATGAATGGCAGAGCAAACTTTCGTTTCCTTCGCTGGCAGACAACGCCTCGAGGCTACACTGCCAGTATGTAGGGAACGTACTTTTTCTCCTCCTCTCGCCAGAAATATATCCTTTTGGCTAAATCGCTCTTCGATCTTCAGAGATACCTACTCTATATACCGATGCAAGTACTTCAGAAAGGATGTACTCTGACTTTCTTCTTAATTCAGCAGTGCAATCATTTTTAATTGTCTCCAGAGATAGCCCAACAGATGAACAGGAAAGATGACGATCGCAGTCGACGGAAAAGTATCTCAACTATTTGCCCTCAGGCGGTACGAGTATTATGCGATATCTGCACGTGATGGAATCACTGTACTGCTCCCATTCTTCTTTTTTTTCCTGTTCACACCTTCTTTGGTCGGTGGAGTTGTGATGTTTTGTGTATATGTGCTACCGCTAGATAGGTACAGAGTGAAGAAGGAACGGATCATTATGGGTTTTTTGATCAACGATGCTGCTGCTGCTGCTGCTGCTTACCTTCGTCGTTGTAGTCGTTGTCGTCGGTCGAATTAGACGAACGATGGATCGATTGATTGCGCCGGAGTAACCTGGTTTAAGTCCCGTTCATGCTCGATGAAGTAATGGAGTATCTTCTAGTTTGTTTTTTGTTTTGTTTTTCCCTCTTCCCTTTGCGTGCATTGTTGTTCTTGTTTTGTTTGGCAAAATAAACGATGTCGGTATAGGAATTGATATTCGAGACGAGTGTGAAATAAAATGATCATTAATCAATTTATTTTTCTATAGATACACTTCTTTGTTGTTAGTGGTATATCTATGGATTCTATGGTATGCGGCGGTAGGGGAGACAAAAAAAAACAACAACAACAACAGAAAACTGGAGGGAAATAGGTGTTATAAAGCTATGGAGGTCCACCGGGGTTACAAGAGGTATTTATCGGGCCGAATGTATCCGCATTTTGGTTGTGAGTTGTCATATCTTTGACTTTGAATCTTAGAAAGTGTGCGGAATCCATTTTTTAGCAGAAAGGGTAGTTGGTCCGAGAAATATTAACTTTCTACGGATTTTTAACGGTTTTATGTAGCTTTTCGTGATGTCGAGTGCCAGGAACCATGGCGCTGCTTAGGTACCCAATTCATACAAATTTATAAATCCTGCTTATTATTGGTACGGTTTCTACTTATTAGTGAACTATCCAAAGATCCACATAAGACCAGCAAAAACTTAAAGTCAAAGAATTTGAAAACGTTTAAGGAAACAGTGTCGGTCTCCAAAAGGTGCAAGACACCGACACGTCTTAAAGGCTAAAGGCCCAAAGACAGAAGTCATATCGATAGAAGATATCTCCTGAACTGTCGAAGGTGCGATCAAGATGAAACTTTCAGGTAGCTTCCTCTTCATCCTGAGAGGTAATACTGTACCACGTGCGATATTTGCGATATCTGATGCCACGCGACAAGGTCAAGTGAAACTTTTTGTTTGTGATCATATGATAAAGTGATCTTATGAACTTGTTATAAGCAAACCAGGCCACAACTCAAAACTGCAAAGTGAAATAAAAAGATCTTTGTACACACGCGCCTATTATGATCAAAAATATTCTTTCTCTTTTTGGCGAAGAATGAGGGAGTATGATTGGTTTTAAAATAATAAAATAAGTCTAGAAGCAAACCGAACTATGTAGATACTTTTACACGCCATTGGAGATACGGTTATCCTCTTCTGCGTTCGATCTTAGGGTTACAGCTTAAAATTCTTACGGCTGAAGAGTCACTGCTTATCCACGATGAGTGACCTAGACTTATAATTGGTTGTACAGGGATATTTTTGACGAAGTTATACATATCTATAAATATTGTACAATTTGTCGTGAAATCTTCTTCCACATTAAACGCCAGTCTGTGAGATAGTGCGTTTTCGACTCCAGTGGCCATTTAAGGGTCTGCAAAAATATTTTGCCACTAAATATCGGTCATAGTGAATACGTTAGAAGGTGCTTGCAATTCCGAACCTTAAGCTGAGCTTAATTCTACTATAAACAGCCGATACCCCACACAACCATTGAACTGGGGGTATCTCTCTGTCCGCCTAAGTTCTATTATCTAATTAGCCTTACAAAAAAATTTATAATTTCCTAAATCGCAAGACAAATACATAATTCTAACCTAATAAAAAAAAATCGAAGCAATTTACACCACGTGTACAATTGTTGTCTAAAGAATTAATACCACCTTTCGCTATCAGGTTCAATAGCAGATGAAAGTTCGCCTCAAGAATGACCTTACTTCCTGCCAGATAAAACTCTTCTAACCGCGCACCACCGCCAACATCATAACTACCATCACCATCATCATCATCATCATCAGCAGCAGCAGCAGTAGTAGTGGCAGCTATATATAATGGCAGACGCCATTATAGCCTAACCTAGCCAACAACCAATCGGATTGGTACCGATCGACCAGCCAACATCACGCAACGCGCCAATAATACCCAACGACTATAAACTACAAAATTCTTTTGTATTCCTTTGTATACATTGTTTTCGTCATTTTTTTCTCCTCGCCTCACCTCGTCTTCGTGTGTCGATAATTGACAGATAATAATTAAAATGTCAATCGTGATATTGCCGCCTTCCTCCGGCTTCTTGGCCTAGACCTAGACCGTTGCCTGTGTCTTTGCTGAATGGTCATTGATTTCTCTTTTGATTTACCTGACCGACACTCTTGAGAAATTTCAACATTTTCGAGTAAAATTTCGGGAATGACACATCAATTTGAAAGCACAGCAAAGCATAGGCACAACTCTGTAGGTCGCCACATGAGGTCCCCCAATCTCTAATCTTCGCTCCCCCTCGGGACAAGACTGAAAATCCATCGACTGATCTGTGAACATTAGTATTCCTCTGCTGCGATTCCTCGAGCCTTGAACAGATCGTTAAATGTAACATTTTGTTAAATGGTAAATTGTTGGGTACTTAAAGTTACCGCTAGATGCAGGCTAGTGGTTGACCCCGATACCGTCTAAGGTTAGTTGGGCTTCCTATTAGTTTCCTCGGTGAATTCTTCGCCTCATGCAGAATGGATAAACGCTTTTTGAACTCGTTATTGGGTCAACGGAATGATGTATGTATTCCATGGGGACTTGGATGCGGCTATCCGTCGCTGTAGACCAATTTGCGAATGGTATTCGATTTCTGATTTAGATTTGTGCATTCCTCTGGAATTTTCCAACAAAACCACCAAACTAGCGGTTTGTACTCTATTTCTTATTGCAGTTGCAGATAGATACCAGTGACAAGAGTTCGCAGTAAATAATTATAAGTGAAAGCCTCACGTAGCCTCAAGCAGGTAAGGAAGGTATCCTTTCTATAAATAGAAATCGAGCAACAGTGTTGCAGTCTGAGAATCTCAAGGATTTGATATAGTATATACCTTGTTTGTGGCCCAAACTGCACAAAGGCAGAAAAAAGCGTTAACGCAACCGAATGTGAAGAAGAATCGGAAAACTAAAGTAAATTAGCCATGTTAATAGGTCAGGACAGCAGAAACAAAAAAAGTTTCCTGTTGACCACGTACCATTGCAAAGGGATGTGTACAATCAGAATGAAACAACCAACTGTGTTCTGGCCAACAACATTGTTGCACAGTCGGTGTTTTTTTTTTTTGGTCTTCGCCATGCTGTGCTATTAGCCCGTTACGGAGAATAAAGTGTCCAAATAATGGCCGATGAGCAGCGAACGTTTTACAATTCAGTAAGTTTCTTTTATAACAACATTTTAACGCATTTTACTGGCTTATATGGTATTTGCTGTGCGCACAATTAAATGTCAGCCGTTGCGGGTGGGCGCATGTGTGGTATAACAATTGACAATTACGGGGTCGTAATAGCTGTCATCAAGTGAACATCATTAGAGCAATATAAGATTTCCTTATTTCGTGCGAGAGCTGAATGACAATTAAATGAAAAGTGTGTTCCGTAGATGGCGCTCTTGCTAGATTTTCGATATAGCCGCGATTCTTCAGAAAAATTTGCGTCATTGACTCATTATAATGGTGTGAATAAAAACTTAGGGAACGCATTAAGTGAACGCACTCATGAGTGTACCTACTGTTAAAAGTTAGTACATACACTCAATTTAGTCAGAACAAACAAATTTGTATAAGTAGGTTCATCAACTTGAAAATTGAAAAAAAAAAAGTTGAAAACTCTAGTGGGAAATTGGCAAATACAAATTCATTTGTCAAAATTAACTAAGAAATAAGAATAAAATTAAAGTTATATTTATTGTATCTAATCGTCGAACAAATGGCCTTATAGTATAAGGCCGGCCACAATTTGTTATTAAAACTCGTTGTGAGTGCTAAAGAATTCATTTGATGTTGTAGCGGATTATTTTCTGAAACATAAAATACACATGCAAATTCTGAATTAAGAAAATTTTCGGTAAAAGTGGCACAGTATAGAAAAAACATGACGATACAAATCTTGTGTTTTCCAGCAACCGAACCTGAGACCCCTTGCTCAGAAGTTCAGAAAAACAACTGAGTCATTGCGCCCATTATCTATCTACTAGCCAGCTTCGCCAGGCCTTTTGTTGCTTTTTTAATTTTTTTTATTTTATCTATTTTCGGGCGACAATGTTTTAATTTTTTTATATTGGAGATGCCACGCCCCTTTATCCAACTTTGACGAATCTTCACAGAAGCACTCTAGGGCCAATACCTAAAATTATTTGTAAGTTTGATCTCAATCGCTTCTGTGGTTTTCGAAATATACGATTTTGAATGTTATTTTTGTATGGGCGGTGCCATGCCCCTTTGTCCGAATTTGAATTTGTTTAGCCTATTACCCAATCACCGTAATTACCGACATTTAAAAAAAATCGGGCGACAGAGGGAAACAGTTTTTTCCACTTTGTTTGTGACATGTCAAAAAAAATCCCATTTATTTTGCCTCATCAGAATAGGTTCAGGGGCAATGACTCTAGTTTCTGATCTACAACGATTATGTAACAACGTCAATTCTTTTGCTTTTTTAAATTGAAAGTAATTACAGGCGTTTTTTTCTAAAATTGGTTGCGGAAAGCAATTAAGCGACTTTGAAAAAGGCCAAATAAAATTGAAAACGTTTGGGGTCTAATTGTCCAAAAAAGTATATGAGGACAGAGGACAATTTGATAATCCTGCTAGCTTAATTGGCGCCATTAAAAAAGCCGGGTCAACAATTTCACTTGGAATTATTGAAAAATATGATAAGTATTTTCCAAATCGTATCTATGAAGTTATATTAAACAAAGGAGATAGTAATACATACTTAATTACACTTAAATATGTAGCTAAATGTTAAAAACAACCAAAGCTGTGAATTAGTACCTACTTAATATAATTTTTTTTTTTAATTTTCAATTTTTGAACCTATTCAGTTGAGCCAAAATAAATGGTCATTTTTCGATACGTTTTTGGAAAAATAATCATAAAAATATAAATACGTGTGTTAGAGACCGCAAACTTTCCTAAAAGAAAATTAATTTCATTAAAATCGGCAAGTTGGTTACACAGATATCGTTTACTTTTTAAATAATGTTGAACCTATTCAGATGAGCGGGAGTGTATGTACTGTACACGCATGGTTCTAATATTGGTTTTGTATGGAAGGTACCAGAACTAATTGACATAAACAATTTTCAATACCAACCTGACCTGACGACAAAAATAAGTCTTCTCACAAAATTTCATTCGCTTAGGTCTATCTTAGGTCGTGTTTTCAATAGACAGACAGACGTTTTTTAAGGTAATCCATTTGACCCATTTCTGAGAGGTGGAGTACTAAAAAAATGTAAACTAACAAAACTATACCCAAATCTACTTGGTAACAGAGAATAACTCAGCGCATTTCGGAATATTTCGATTTTCGCCCAATAGCACGTTTTATGGAGACAAATTCCATTGATTGTTTAATTGTTTAATTGTTTAATTGTTTAATTGTTTAATTGTTAAATTGTTTAATTGTTTAATTGTTTAATTGTTTAATTGTTTAATTGTTTAATTGTTTAATTGTTTAATTGTTTAATTGTTTAATTGTTTAATTGTTTAATTGTTTAATTGTTTAATTGTTTAATTGTTTAATTGTTTAATTGTTTAATTGTTTAATTGTTTAATTGTTTAATTGTTTAATTGTTTAATTGTTTAATTGTTTAATTGTTTAATTATTTAATTGTTTAATTTATTATTGCTTAATACAAGCGTGCAGAAAAAAAATACATTGCGTACGATGAATCACGTACCTCAGCATTTTCCCAAATTCTACTAAAAACCCTTCTACCCTTTTTTGAGGGGTAGAGTGCTCAAAATATTCACTTTACTTCAGGGATATAACACGATAACCGCTGATGATTGCGATATGCAATTTTATTTATGTTACTACAGTAGACGCTCGATATAGTGAACTAATAAAAACCAGGCCTGTTCACTATATCGAAATTTTTCACTATTTCCAGCGGGAGTTTTTAAATTTTTACCAAAGCTTGATTTGATATAAATATAATTTTTTCAATAATGAAAGAATGAATTAAATTTTTAAAAAATAATTTGTCACCTTCACTTTTGTATTCTTTAAATTTAATTGCACAGATTTTTCTTGTAAGCGTTTCATAACTACAACATCAGAAAAACACACATACTTACTTACTTATCGGGCTCCCGACAGTAAGCAGCCTTCCATCCTCTACGATCCCGGGCACGCAGATTCCAATTGTCCAGACCAAGCGCTCTGGCATCCGCGATGGCTTTCGGTCTTCCTTTACTTCTCGAACCTGGGAGCTGGGATTCGAAGATCCTCTTAGCTGCAGCATTATTGCCCATTCGCTCACATATGAACGGTAAATTGTTCTGAAAAATAATTGACATGCAGGCGCATTGCAAAACTGGAACATTTTTCGTTGAATTTTGCAAAAAAAAAAGTCTGAGTTGACTATATCGAGATTTCCATAGTTCACTATAATCTGTGTAAAATGTTGGTAGGTAATTCACTATATTGGATAGTTCACTTTACAGAGGTTCACTATATCGAGCGTCTACTGTATTTTGCAAAATTCACTCTATAGGAAGTTGCTGATGACTTGGTCAGCGCGCACTCGATCGGTTTGTAGCCATTTGTGTCGTCTCCAGAACGCCTGTTCATGTTCAATGCGCTTTGCATGTTAGTGGAGTCCCATTGAAACAGGTGGAGAAGTTTAACTATCTCGGGGTCTTATTCATGAGTGATGGAAGGAGAAATGCCGAGTTTTCCTGTAGGATTGGCCAGGCTAGGTCAATTTTGAGACAGCTCGGTCATTCTGTTATTAGGAGGACTGAACTTGGTGTCAAAGCTAAGTTGTCAGTCTTAAATTCGGTGTTTGTTCCAACTCTTACCTATGGTAATGAAGATCGCGAATACAAGCTGCGGAAATGAGATTCCTCCGCTGTATTGCTGGTGTGACCCGTAGAGACCGCATTAGAAATACCAGAATGTCGAGCAGCTACTTCTCCGGACGGAGCGGTCCATTCTTCTGTGGTTTGGTCATTTTAAACGCATTCCCCCAACCAGAATCGCACGACGCAACCTGCTATGGAATCCTTACCATCAGGCAGGCGTCCTCCAGGTAGACCAAGGATAGGATGGTTAGATCAAGTTCATAACCTCTCCTCTACCCGTATGAGGATTACCCTTGATGATTTAGAGTCGATGGCGGAGAATCGAGAGCTATGGAGGGTTCACTTGAGCAACCTACACCCGCGACCCACTTATTGGATAATCGGACCATTGAAAATGAATGAATGAATGAATAAGAGGTTTATGATATACACAAGCACTAAGACAGGATTTTTTGAAATTCAACCCCTAAAGGGGTTAAAGTTTGTATGGGAATATTTTTATTTTTCATCCGATTGACTTCAAACTCGGTTTATGTTACAGTACACTCTATGAGAAATAAAGAAAACTAATTTTCCAGATTTTAAAAATTCAACTCTTAAAGGGGTAAAAAGGGGGGTCAAAATTTGTATGGGACCTTTTTATTTTTCATCCGATTGACTTCAAACTCGGTTTGTACGTACACTCTCTATAAGAAATAAATATAATTAATTTGTCCGATTTTGGAAATTTTGTTTGAGGTCCGAATTATTGGCGATGACCCCTTTTAAGGGGGGCCTTTTCTTAGTTCACGAACCGTTCGTCGTATCGATTTGAAACATTGTAATGCGTCCAAACTTCATAGCTGTTGAAATTGCTGATCGCTTCATCTAACTCCATCGTACGTACTCCAAAGATATTCAACCGGAATTCTGAAAGAATGGGGTTATACTGCTAGAGAGTGGTACACACCCTCACCATCTTTCCAGTTGCATATGTTGCACAGTGTAGGAAGATCTGGGCAGTGTGGAATATAATTAAGGATTGGCTAACTAAGAAATTTGTTGTGTTCCATAGATATTGGCTCAGTCTGCTATAGTGTGATCTTTGTTGAAATTCCCGTGCTTCACACAAACTAATTAATCATTATCTAGTGTTTTCACCAATAGGGCATTAGACATAATTTTAAAAGATACTAACTGCTCCTTACTTTCTTAGGTAGGTTTCCTGCGCGTTATATTTATAAAAAAGACTGTGAAGGAATTTCTGTGTGCCAAATCCTGAGGACTGCGCGAGCGAAGCCGCGGGCAAAAGCTGGTATAAAATAATTTGAACACGTATACCTTACCTACATAAGTCAGTTTGCTTCTTGCGCCCGATAGAGGCAGTAGGTACCAATTGTACCATAGTTTTAGTAAAACACCGGGAACTATAACTTTGATTGGAATTTCAACCCAGTGTCACAAAAGATCGGAAAGTCGATCACGAAATTGAGTTTTCTCTTAATAAAAAAATACATATTTGATTACCAGAATTTGACATTCAAGGACCATTTTGGGTCCCAACAGGATGTACGAAAGTTATATTATGTGTACTGGAGATTAAAGCATCATCTTGTATTTGTAGGTAATAATTAGGGTCAATCCTTATTATCTAACAACCAAATGTAGAAAATGCCCAAAAAGATTTTAAATTTAAATGACCATATTAGACAAAAGTATTAAAGTAGCCATTTTGTGATGACATAACAATATCAATGAAGGGAGTTTGAATAGTAGAGGAAACTTGCTTTTTATTACTGAGTAAAGCTGCATAAAAAGATTAACGCCAGGCTGACGATGCAGACGATGAAAGACATACCGATTGGCTCTCCGAATCATTCCTGCTTAATCTTAAATATTAAAAAAAAAGCCAAAGAATTATCGCCAACGATTAACTGAAACTTAATACGTCTGTTCTTCAAGAAAATTATTTTTATAGAAACCTTCACGATGCCAGTCCATGAAAATAAAAACCCAAATAAAAATAAACAATTAATCAAAACTGACAAACCAAAATGACCACCGTGGCCGGTCCGCAAAATTCAGCTAATTATCAAGCGGTCATATTTCCAAACTTCCAATTATTTTGCACCTAAATTAATTTGGAATTATATTTCTGCACAAAAAATTATGACTCGCCAAACTAAGTTAATCTTTGAATCTCAGATCAGATTGGATAAATGCTCTGTCGACATAAATTCGTATAAATGCAATAAATTTCATTGACGGTTTCATGTTTCATAATTAAAAAATGTCCAGTGGACAAATAATTATTTTGCTCGTGTAATATGCAACAACCCGCCATGGGGGGTTCTCTCTTTTATTTTCTCCGAGACAACGTAAAAATTAAAACATTCCAAAGGTAATAATTATTTATTTTAGTTTTTTTTCTAAATAACAACATTTTGTTTATTGTTTATAAGTTTTCATTACGCATAGGCTAGGTATACACTAGAGATGACAATTTTCGGGTTTTGATTAATTGTCATTCACAACGTTAATGGATTTGTAACGATCCGGTTTTTTTTTTTTTTTTTTGTTAATTTTGTCGGGAAAATTTCTTTTGTTCTATTATGAAATAAAATATAATTATTGAGATTTAACCATTAATAATTTTCGCAGCTAAAAATATGGATAATTACCTAACAGCTAAGAGAGAAAACAGGAAAAAAAAAACTGGGAGTCGATATTAAGTATTTCTGTTGGTGTTGTTCAAAAAGTCAGACGTGTCTGACGTGTCTGAAGGTTAAATGAATTCGTGAAGATGGAACAGCCTCCATTTCTTATTCCAGGAATTAATTAATAATTTTAACACTGTTGGATTTATTTTTGAAAAGTGTAAACAGAAAATTCAGAGGAGTCAACAAGAACGGATTGAATAATAGTAATAGAAGTATAGTAGGTACCTCTACCCACTTTCACTGGTCTTAATAATTTTAGATTTTTTGGCGAACTTTTTTTGCTTTGGCCAATGTATTCACTGTTTAAACGCGTGAATGTGAAAATAAAATACAGTTTTTGTGAAATCTATCCGCTTTCGACTCAATGCAGCCCACCCATAAGGTAGCCACAGTAGATATATCTATCGGACAATATAGTTGCCAACAAGTTGATAGCTGAAAAGGAAGAGCGACAGTAGCACTAAGCAGTACGACATAGAATTTCAGTGTAGCTAGATTTATCGTTAAGTACTTTCATAAGAATAATAAATAAGTAATCGTAGTGTGTTTTTATTGAAGCTAAATCCAAAATTAATACAACTTTTATGGCTTTAAGATTATGAGTTGGTAAATATTATAATTGAATTTTGAGTCAATGCCCCACAGGGTTCTAGAATGGGATCTGCAGTTTTAGTGACAGAATTGAAGAAGACTTTTATCTGATGTACCCGATTAGTCGTAGTGATTCTGTGTTAAGTGTGCTGGATTACTGAACGATGGCTCTTAGCTTCAATCCCAAGAAAATCGCACGTCTGTCGGAACGATTCCTCTGATAAAAAGATCCGATTATATAACCGTCCTGAGAAAGCGCTCAATTAAGCCTTTCAAAACATTTGTAGGCTCCTTCCGGAGCTAGGGTTAGAGTCCCAAAACCTATTGTGCCAGATTAAAATAAATAGGTTATTTTTATTGAAGTTGCGATACATCGAAAAATCTTCCAAGATGATCGTACCTATATGATCAAAGTAGCAGACTCAAAGCTAAATAAACCTGGTTCTCTATATAACTAATGATAAACCTTCAAATGTTTAGCACATGACAGCGCATCGCCTTGTCTAAATCCTTTTTCGACATAAAAGGTCTCGGTGAGATTGTTTCCAACCTTTACGGAGCAGCGAGCGTTCTCCATCGTCATTCTGCAGAATCTGACAAGTTTGGTAGGGATGCCAAAACACAGACATTGCTCTGTATAGCTCGTCTCTATAAATGCTGTCATATGCGGCTTTAAAATCGATAAATAGATGATGAGTATCGATTTGGACTTCTTGGGTTTTCTCCAGGATCTGCCGTAGTGTGAATATTTGGTCGGTTGTGGACTTACCGAACCTAAAACCGCACTAATAGGGTCCAATCAGTTCGTTGACAAATGGTTTCAGGCGTTCACACAGTACGGCAGACAGGATATTGTAAGTAATGTTAAGGAGACTGATGCCTCTACAGTTGGCGCAGTTTAGAGGGCCTCCTTTCTAAATGGATCGGGCAAACAATGCTGAGGATCCATTCATCAGGCATACTTTCTTTTGACCAAATTTTAGAAACGAGTTGGTGTATGCTCTCTACCAAGTCATCTCCCGCTGCCTTAAAAGCTCGGCCTATAAACCGTCCGGTAATGCTGCTTTGTTGGACTTCAGCCTGAATATTGCTATCCTTACCTCATTTTGGTTAGGTGGGTAGAAGTCTTGGCCTTAATCGCCCAGGTTGAATGTTTCATTCTGCCTGACAGCGGAATTTGTGTCGTCTTCGCCGTTTAACAGTCTGCAGAAATGGGTTTTCCATGTCCTCAGCCGACTGTGACTCTACTACAAGGTTTCCTTGTTCGTCCCTACAGGCTTCTGTTTGGGTCTTGTTCCCGTGACACGTTCTTTTTACCTTTTGGTAAAACTTCCGAATATTGTTCCTCGGAGTATCACCAGAGCTCACGAGCTGTTCGCGTTCTTCTCTGCAGTGCCGCTTTTTAGGCCAGTTGGTATGCAGCATGTGCTAGCCGGAACTCTTCATCAAACCAAGGGTTTCGTGGTGGTGGTTGGGTGAAACCTAGCACATCAGTTGCGGCTTTTCTGATGGCTTCTTGGCATCGATGCCACTGGTCTTCAACACTTGATGCTATCTGCACGGGACTTCTCGAGAGGTTGAGAGAGACGCGATCGGCAAAAGTTTTGGCGGTTTTTTGCGTTTGTAGCCGTTCAACGTTGAATCTCCTCACAGTATTTCCTCGTTGTTGTGGTGTCTGGGATATCCGCATACGTACCTTGGCTACAACAAGATAGTGATCCGAGTCTATGTTGGCCGCTCGGAAAGTTCGGACATCTAAAATACTGGAGGAGTGCCTTGGGTCGATCGCAACATGGTCAATTTGATTGACAGTTAGTTGATCTGGTGACCGTCATGTTCCTTTGTGAATGTTTAGGTGTGGAAACCGTGTGCTAGCTATTGTAACATTACGTCCCGCAGCAAAGTCAATTAGCCTAAGTCCGTTTCCAGACGTGGTGTCGTGTAGGCTGTGCTTTCCGATTGCACTACCAAAGATGTCCTCCTTTCCTATTTTGGTTTGTACTTAGGACATTGCTCATATGTTTTGTCGAGGAGCTCATAGAAACAATCTTTGGTAGTATCGTCTTTATCTTCTGTGGGGGCGTGAGCGCATATAAGACTGATGTTGGTTCAAGACACAAAAGAACACTCAGCTTAATACTCAGTCTCTCATCATTAAGAAAGTCGCAGTATTATTCCTCTTTTTTCATTCCGATATCTATGAACTATTTTGGTCATGTGGCGTGGGAAAGCCTTTTTGAATATCCTCTCTATTCATTCATTCATTTTCAATGGCCCACTTATCCATTAGGAAGGTCGCGGGGGTAGCCTGCTCAAGTGAACTCTCGATTCTTTGCCATCGACTCTAAATCATCAAAGGCAATCCCCATATGGGTAGAGTAGCAAGTCCTGGGTCTACCTAGAGGACGCCTCGCCTGATGATACAAATTCCATAACACGTCTTGGGTTTCTAGTTGAGGACATGCGCTTAACATGACCAAAACCACCGAATCATGGACCCCCCCTAGCCATTTAATAATTTTGCCCATCTCCACTGCGCTTTTCGAATCTTAGAATCGAATTGTTGATCCACCATTGTAGATCTTTCCTGCCACTTGCTTTGCTTTATGTTTCTCTTCAACCATTTCTGATGGCATCTGTTATATCCTTCACTGCGTTTTGCTATCCTAGAGAAATTGATGATTCAGATCTAGATTATCTTTCTTGCAGTCATTCGAACTGCGAATTTTTTATAAGCGAATTTGGTGTCAATTATGTGCAGAAGTCCTATTTTTAGATGAAATTGACAAGCGATTTAGATTGTCTCGTAAAACCAAACGATTTCTTAAATATGTAGGTATTTCCACTTTCTCAAAATGTTCACTACTACATCTTTCGAAAAGCAGCTACACTCATGTTCCGAAAGAGAGAAACTTCACCCCAAACCAGGATTTTCCTCCTCGCGCAGTCATTCGCTGATGAACAATATGGTCTGCTTTTTGACACAAAACCAAATGCATACCCTCACCTCATTCGAAAGAACACTCATTGTTTTTGTAAGAAATAAAATAAAAAAATAAATACCACAATCGTGTTTCTTGTCCTTTATTTCGTGATGCGTTTATCCTTTCGCCAGGTCTTTGTCGATTTAACCAAATATATTTTTTCAATTAGTTAATTATTGCCTTGGTTCTCTGTTTCTGATCTGCTAAGGAGTTTACCTGTTAGTTGTTCTTTGCTTTTGGTTTTTCCTTTTACTTGCACTATGGCAAGGATCTGTATACGTGGATCTCTTTGATTTTAAAAATGTCATGAATTCTGCGCCATTTGGGGTCGATACAAAAAAAATTACCTGCAAGATGATTGATAGAAGGATACAGTGAATCGAAAAACATAACAAATAGGTACAGGTAAGTGTTTCCAATATATCCTTATCTCAAAGTGATTGAAGGATACTAAAGAAAAAAATGCCAGTTCGTAGGTCAACTCTTTTGTTTTGCAAATGAAATTGAATTGATTTTAGCCATTTTTGAGTTGCATTTCTAATGAAATGTTCTTGTACATAGTGAGAAAAAATTCGTACAAATGTGATGTTTGCTGATGGTTATTAACCTCTTAAAGTATTTTTTTTTTTTCGAAATTCCAATAAACTATAACCGAATCCGATGATAAGCTGAAGAAACAAACTGCATAAAATCGACAACACATTTAATTAGATACCAAAATTAATCCAAACGAAATAAAGAATTCAAGTTTTTCAATACTTTCTTTAGTCTTTCTCTCTCTCTACCTAAAGTTAGTTGATTTTTCATTAGCTATGCGATTTTTCATGCCACAGAATCTCAGTTCTACATTCGGACAAGATGGATAAATCTTGAGAAAACTAAAACAGGTCTCGAATTTGACCTTGTTAACCCTGTATTATATTTCTTCAAGATTCAATGAATAATGGCTTACATCAAAATTCAATCGTTAATCTATATTTTATTGTTGGGGAGAAAATCGTGCCAACACTTCTTTTTCTCATATATGGTAGGTCTAGGCTAGGTATATAATATATTTTTTTTCTTCTAATAGGATGGAAACAACAATTATTGAAATAGACCACAAAAAGAAGTTTCATGTTGAAACCGGAGGCTATTCGGCTTTTCGGCTGATACAACCAATTTCGACTGTTTTATTCTGATGCTTGGTTTTTGATTGGGGAATTGATAGACTCTTTGAATGTCTCTGTTATCGAAGCTCTCTGTATATGAATGGGGAGGGGAGAAGCATCTATCTTACTTTATGTGGTTTGGTTCTTTTTTCATTTTCGATTCAGCTAAACATTTGCATTTAAATTGAGACCACACGAGAAAAGAAAGAACAAAACATCAAGACAAAAAACCGCGAAGAATGGAATTTGATTACAGATAGATGGTTACACACATCATGGATGGAGTTGGAAAACGACTAGAGAATGCATCCGGAATCGTGAAACAATAATTTGGGTTAAGCCTAACTAGCAGTCATTGACTTATAATTGCTATAACTTTCATTTCAAGTTAGTTGATAAGGAAGAAATTTCGCTTTTAGCGCCGATCTGCGGCGGTTGGTAATAAAAACCGAACTGGCAATTATAAGAAATTTAGAAAATTGTTTTATGGCTTAAAAATTAATTAGCTTTAAAGCGTTTTATAGAGTTTTATTGGCCATTTTGGTTTTCGATTCTCTTTGGTCTTTAGGGAAACCCAGTAAGTATGTTGTTTTTTTTTAACCGGTAGCGATGTAGTCGAAGTTCTTTTTTCTTTGGAAAATTCGAAGAGAATGACCGCGTTTAATACGCTTTCGCCTAGTTAGTCAACATCCTCTAATTGGTGGATTTGCTATTAAATCTAGGCAAGTTTCGTGTATTAGGCAAGAAGGGCAGAAACTCGAAAAATTATCCGATTGAAATAGTATTGGAAAAACAATATACTGATACAAAAAATAACAAAAATGACATTGCTGAATAATAACTAGTATCATAGTAGCAACACATCTGTCTCACAGATCAGCTGGACTTGGACTACCTACTTTGGAAAAACATCTTAAAAAAGACAACAACAACAAAATAACCAGAGAGAGCTACTTCACGCTTATTATAACAATATGTACGAGTCTCATTTGAAGGCTATACTAAAGGGCTCCTCAATTCAACTGCTTTTCAGGTGCAACATTAAACTATTTTTTTTTTTTATGGTCGGTGGCAGAGTATTGTTGTCCCCCGCCGAGGCTCGAACCAACACCGCTCGGCCATGGCCACCGCAAAAACATTAAACTAAGGATCCTTTTTAGTCGTAGGTACCAAGAAATAAAATTCACTTATAGGCATTTTTAAATGGGAAGCTATTACACACTTTTAGCACTCCTACTTTGGGAAATTCAAGATACTCTTGGTTTTAAAATGAAAAGGTCGAAATATACTTATTCCTGTACCCATTTTCTATAAAATCTACCTACGAGTATATTTCATCTAACAGAGGATTCCTTATAGAAGACACACTGATTGTTAATTATTATATTTTATACTAGCTAGGCCCGTGCTCGCCTTGCCCGCTCGCACAAAATTATATTTGGTTCATTTAAAATTACACTTTGAGTGTTTCATTGAAATCCGTCCAGTAGTTTTCGCGCTTTTATGAGAAAAAAAAAACTCCCTCTCCTAGATCTAGCTACTTTTTTATAATACTGCATTTCCCTTCTATTGTTTTCCTCTTCCTATGGAATCCAAGCAACTACCTACCCCAATCTATCAGAATGAAATTCGGAAATGAATGTTTTGTATTATACGCCTCTTCTATTGTGAAAATGAAGATTATTAATATACCCCATGCCATACTGCAGCACACACCCCATTCCCATCCGGCATCGGGCATATGATCATAACATACTTACGTATACAACTGACCATAGCACTCACTGCGAAAATATATCAACCCTCGAATGCGAGATATACATACATACGTATGATTGTCTTGTTTTTTGTTTATCCTGTCGCACGATCGCAAAAGTATAAACATCCATTTATAGGAAAGTATATGTGTATATATATATTTTAACTTCAAAAAATACATTTTGGCTAAAAACTGTTCCTAAGGACGTGGACGACATAGCCTATAGCAGTCTCACAGTCCTAAGGAACATTTTAATTTTTTTTCATCGAAATCTGTCCAGTAGTTTTCGAGTTTTTAACGGACAAAGAAAATTGCTACAGTTTTATTATATGTATAGATTTAGAAAAACTATTTATTTTCATTCATTTTCTGTTCAACCGAACCCTCAATAACTATCGATTTTCTGCCACTGGCTCTAAATTATGAAAAGCAATCGCCATATGGATAGTGGAGAGATTATGGACCTTACCATCTTTTTTTTTAAATACTTCTCCCGGGAAAGGCAAACCTATAACGCTTCATCAGCGCCCCGAGATGCTTGCAGATGTATGTTAGTTCTGCACTTAAATTGCTGTAGTCTTCTGGAAATATATCCACAGGAAGCGAGTTCCAAAGTTTGCTTGTCTGTTACAGGAAGGAGTTTTGGAAAGATGATGTCCTCGCGGTTGTCAAGTGTACTGTATGGTCATGAGCATTAGCAGCCTGTCTTGTGGGGCGCCCAAAAGTTGCATTTCGAGGGATAATGTCCTTGTCTCATCCTGGGCCTACCCTTAAGAGGCCTTGTATCCACGTTATTATTCTTTCGGTCATTATCCAAATGTCATGAACAAGAGTTGAAACAAACTCCGAATTAAAGACCGACCGACGACTTTGCTTTTCGGTTCTCCTCCTTCGGTTCTAATAAAATTAGTCATTGACATTCCTTTCATCGTTCGTGAGTGAAATCCATAGATTCTTAAACTTCTCCACCTATTTCAATGGGGTTCCACTAATATGCAGAGTGCATTGCACAGCACAGTCATTCTTTAGATGACCATCACCTATTTGTTCACGTAGATATACTTTTAGAACGCATTTTTGGGTGAAAACTGATAGATTTCGTAAGATTCAGTAAACTCTAAATTAGGAGCTGGACTAAGGTATCATACGACCCATCTCGATAGGCCTATAAATAGCTCGGTCGCAAACGGAGTATCCGGATACCTGGCGACCTCCGGATTAGCTAGCCTTATCTGTATATTGCGGATCTCTACACAGACGGATACTCATTTCTTCGCTACTTGAATGATTTAGAATGAATCAAAGTAAGAAAACAGCACAAAATAATTGATACCGGTTTTCCTTCAAAACTGGGCGGAGGCCGGAGATCAGTTACTACAAAGTGCTTTAAATAAGCTAACTAGCTGGGCGAGTCGATGTGGTTTGAATGTGAATCCGCACAAAACTGATATGGTGCTCTTTACCAGGAAATATAAAAATCTGACAATCGACCCCAAATTTCTGTCAAATTTCCCTTAATGGTATTAGCCTTTTTGTGTCTTATCTTGGACAAAAAGTTAGTTAGAAACTTAACATCCAAGAAAGAGTCAAGAAGGCGACTGCTGCCTTATGCCTTAAAGCTACCTCACAGATTGGTCAAGGAAAGACTTTGGCCACGCTTCCATTCTAAAAAAAAAGCACGGCGTAAGGCTAGGTATTTTCGCAAACGATTTTTGCATAAGTTGTATTGATGAGGAGTAGTCGCAGTAACGCAGTGGTTAGTGTGCTGGATCCTAGCTTCGATCCCCGGAAAAACACAAATTACATCTTAAGGTTTTTTCTACCGCGCCACTCTCGCGAACGTCTGACAAACATCCGAGAGTATGACTGTCTTGAAAAAGCTTCGCAATTCAGCCGATCGGACTCGGCATCAAATTTGTAGGTCCTTCCATTCGTCCAAAAAAATAGAAACTCACACAAACGAATGGTTTCGAGCAGCTAGGCCTAGGGTGTCTACCCGCCTGTTGCACCACCTGTTTATTTATTTATTTATTTATTTATTGATGAGGGAGAGGAGGAAACTATTCCTCACCTCATTTGTTCTTGCCCAGCTCTTTTCCGTAGAAGGAAGCTAACTTAGTGGCCTTCTATTACAACGAGCAACAAATGTTGTCCAATGATCCATTCTTCGTCTTACCACAATTGATCTATGCTGGTCTAAGTGTGTTGGCGTTATCTAGTTGGTAGCTATCATCCTATCCAACTTGATCGCACGATGTTTTGAACGCATGCATAAGATCATAAAATCAGCTAGAAAAGATTCCAAAGAAGTTTTCTCAAGGCATAAACCTATGTTGGGGTCTGCCGGAATCCCCTGAAATTGCTTTCAATGATAATTGGGTTCCTAAAGAGACTTGGATGACATGAATACAAGTTTATCCAGATATAGGCAGTCTCCACAAGTTTAAATGTCCTCAGCAAGCTAAACTAACGCGGCTCTTTTGGAAAGCACACTAAATGACCATGCAAAACTAGCCGAAAAAGAGAAAATATATCGAAGTTCTACAACTGAACACTTACCTACCTAAGCGTACCTCCAAAATACTTGAAACGGATCTCTTGATAAGTGGAGAAAATGACCGTAGTACAACAAAGTATCAGCCTGTCGATAAAAAACGTTTTTTTTGAGGCTTGGTTGCTCCAGCTCCAGCGAAAAAGCTCAATCATCATCATTTTCAATGGTCCGCTTGTCCACCCGCGCAAAAGCTTCCAATAAAAAATAATTAATAGACAAATAGTGCCTACCACTGTAAAGGTTTTTTTCTCAGTCCTTGGGTGCCTATATGTCATAGTTGTGGTAGGGAAACAGATATGAAGAATTATTTTCTTCTTATTACAACACCAATAGAACCGTGTTTTTAATTCAAAGGAACTTTAATTGACATTTCTAACATGATATGTCTCTTGTCTAAACTAAGGCCGAGTTACATCGCAACCTCATTTGAGCGAAATTATACTTCCTTAACTCTGCAGGTCCCATAAAATCATTGTTGAAGCCATTCATTGCCTTTAAGAAAATGTGCGATGAACTGACATGTCTTATTAATCAATTTGTCTGTGCAGCAAATTCTTTTGAAACATCACATCATTGACACTTGACAGTTCTGTGTCATTTATCTGAGTAGAAATTCACCCAATTTCGTTCATATAGTCTTTCCTCACCGACCATTTAGTCAAACATCACCCTGCAGCTGTGTAACTCACTTTGCCAATTGCACCACAACCACATGTATTTGTGTGTAAAAAATTGATCAACAGTTTATTTTTTTCGCTACACAGAGAAGCAAAAAAAAAATTACATCCCGCCATAACCGATCTCTGAACTTAATTCCCGTGCACGCATCTCCTTCGCATCCCCAAAGCAGGCACCTTTGCAATGAAGTGACAAATGATTCACTATCAACATAATTATAGTAATAAAGTAAGTTATGAGAATGTGAAGCATCCCAGTGATACCACATGGACCTGTCATGCCAATACCCAATACATATATGAATCCATTCTCATAACCAACGCGATACCGCGATATAACAAACTCTGAGTAAGTAGTTCCATGGCACAACATTGTTGCGTTTTGATCATAACAAGAGCACCACCTAAGGGTAACTGGCTACCGCACATTTGCATTATCATTCGTGGTCAATATTAAAAATGAAAAGGCCAGTAAACGGTAGGAGCGGCGAAGAGTGATCGAAAGAGGCCAGAAACAAAACGACTGCTATTACTAAAATGTGAAATGATATAAAAAGGAAAATCCATTAACAAATGGAGTGGAAAAATGAATTTTCATCTCCTTGGCCACAACTGTAAGAAAATGGCAGCAGCAACAAAAATAACACGACCTCATCGACCAACAGCAGCAGCAGTAGTAGTAGAGAAAACTATGCAATTTTGTTTGAATACGTTAACTGGTATTATGGGCATGAGCATTTGGAGTATAGAGATAGAGAAAGAAGTGTAGAAGAATACGAGAATTTCCACAAACAAATGTGGCAACAATGGAAATTGTTAGGCAGTAGGAAGATATGAGGCGATTATGAAAGGGAATAGAGGTCGTTCTTTCTATTCTAATTTGGTATCGTGAAACTTGGCAACAGCTTGTTTGAGTGGCGAATTGTCAGCTGGTGATTGGCTTAGAATCTCCGATAGAATTCATCCAGAAATGACACTTTACCAACGTTCGCATTCGCACCACAAAAACAAAAGAGTTGGCGTCCGAACTGGAGTTCTTATTTTACTCGAAGACACCCCAAGTTGGGCTCAAATCAATTACCCATCAATCCGGGAAATGCAATTTCTCACACCCTCACTAACATCTCTGTGGCCAGGAGCATATATCAACAAAACCGGTGTTTGGTTTCTTGTTCTCTAAGTCCGCTCCGCGCCAAAGCCAAACTTGTGTGTAGCCGTAGCGTAGTACAACCAGCTCGCGTTGGACGAACGGTTTTCTTTTCTTTTGAATTTTGTTTTCCTCTCATTTTTCTTCTCTTCCAGTTTTATATTGTGTGCGGTTTTTTGTTTTATATTAGTTTTTTTTTTTTTTCTGTTTTATATGTACCTGCTCTGAACATGCTTTTGAGTTTGGAACTGAAATCCAGCAGTAGGAGCAAGAGCAACAGGCAGCTTTACTATATGTGTGAGCAAACGAGCCCGGTCGTGCGCCTTCGAAATCATAAAAATCCATTGCCGGTGTTGTTGGTGTTGCATTTTTTTCTTTTTTTATACAAATTAAACGAAACTCACCACATTGAGAGTGGAGAGAATACTCGCCCAAGAGAGAACATAGTAAAACTTGGCCATACACATGGTCATGGGTATTGGGTAGGGGTTCGAAACCAATACTAAATTGGGATTTGTAAGAAATTCCTACATTCACGCTTGTGTTATTCTTTTTTATAATAAATTTTTGTACTTCAGTCAGAGAGAGAGAGAGTGTTTTACATGTATTGGTGTTAGATAGCTTTTATAGTGAGATGGTAACGCGTTAGAAGTTTGATAGTGAATGTCTCTAATACATATTTTGGAAACTCCAAGTCAAACTCCAATTCTATGACGATATGAGAGTGAAAAATGGAGTTTGAAGCATCACCATGTGTGTTCGTGCGAGAGAACGTTTATGACTGTATAAGTATGGAAGCCGATTTCCTTTTTCCTTATGGTATACAACTATAGAGTGGTAAAGTAGAAGGTTGCTTTGTTGTTATCTAACTTATTGAATGTAGGCAGTTGCGTTGAAACATAAATCAGAAATTGAGACATTTAGAAATGTATAGCTGGTTTTACAATGGGCTTATGAAATGCCTTTACCTTAACCCACAAAGAAGTGCGTATATGCCGTATAGGCTGTGGAATTTTTCAAAAGCCATGTGGTTCTTGGTTTATAGTATTTTTTCCATATAAAATTTAAGAGTATAGTTTGATTATATGCTTAAGGGGAGTAAAATGTAACAGCAGAATTAAACGTCAGCCCTGAGATTTTAATAAGCTCCATTAAATTAGAGGCATAGTCTGTTTAGTACTTTAACAGAGTGGTTGTCCCCCTACGGTGGGTTTTAGGCATCAAGGAAATTCTTTTAAAGTTAGAAAACAGACGATAATAAAAATCTTAACAACTGTCAGAAAATGCATTAAGGACTAGTCCAAAGCACTGTGGATCCCAATAAAACCGATCTGCTATTCACTAATAATAAGAGAACTAAATCACAGTTCAAACTACCACCTATTTATTGAGGGAATATCCCTAAAAATATTTAATAGTGCAAGGTACCTATAGGAGTCGTACTAGACAGGAAACCTATCTGGAAGCTTTATGTCAATGAAAGAGTTTCCTTCTGAACTTGCAACCGAATCTTCGGCAGAAGGAGGGGCCCGATCATTCTGCGGCTACGGAACGCAGTCTGGAAGCGAGCTGCATACAATGTAACCAATCTTAAGACAATGTCTAAAAAATATATGTTAGCATGCATACACGCAACTAGCTCGATAAGAAGAACGCCGGCAGTCGAGATGAAAACAATTCTTAACTTGCTGCCACCAAGAGTGCCTTGAGGATCAGCCAAACGGCTAGCAAAATGGGGCAAGCGCATTCACAGAACCTCGTATATGCGAATACGAAAGCAGCGATTGAATGCCATTATAAATCAAGTTTCTTAATAACCATTCTCCTGCATTTTTCTATAAGTACAAAGGAATGGGAAACTAAAGGAACCATCAAAAGACAAATCTATATCCGTCCCCACAACCAGGCTTGTCAGGTTTTAAAAACCGGAATCGCCAAACGTAAGATATAAAACGCCAAAAAATCGCCAAATTTCAAAATTCTGGCTGTCCTAAGGCATTTGTCATTTTTTACACCTTGTTCCAAAACTTCAAAACGTTTCTTCGGGTACATTTTCTAGATAAAATTCATATGACCAATTGACAGCTATTAATTCTTCCGACTGAGCCTCAGTAAGTCTAAGTCGTAAGATTTTTGGTGGAATCAAGCTTACAAGCAGACCTTCAAAACGGGGTCGCAATTGGCTTAAAAAAACGCCCAAAGAAACAAAAAGTCTGTTGCAGTTAGATAATCTTTTTCGCATTTCTCTTAGTAAAACAAAAATTAAATCGTTAACTTGCTTCTTAACTTAATTCACATGCTCTACGCTAACATTATTTCTATCGCCATTCTTTCAAAATCCGACCCTAAATCAATATCTTTCCAAGCTTTAAAGTTGTCTTCATTCGTTACTAATTGAAATATTTCGTCACAGTCATCACAGATGTAAGGTTTGAGTAAAAATTATAAAAAAACGGAAAAATATGAGGATTTTGGTTAAACAAATTTAAATCGCCAAAATCTAAAAATATCGCCTTTTTTGGGGTGCGTCGCCAAACCGATTTTTAAAATTTCAAATCGCCTGTTTGGCGATAAATCGCAACATCTGACAACCCTGCCCACAACTGCACCTAGCAGCTCAAAATCAAAAGCAAAATTGGCTCAAACTTCCAACTTCTAGAAAAAACAGTTCTTGGAGCTTGTGGTTCGAAAGTCTTACTGCATAGAAATTCGTATCAAAAACCGCCATGAAAAGTCAAAAATTATCTTTTGCTCTTAACTTTCCACTTAATAGCCTGCTAAAAAAAATTCACTGAATCTTATCGAGTTTTGTATTGTAAACTGCAAAGTGACGATAAAAATGTAATTTTCAGACCCGGTCTTACAACTCGCAACTGCAGGTAGGTAAGGTAGGTATAGAAGTGGCTATTCATGCCTTTGAACCCAATTAGCACTAAGGTGTGCCGTTTTGTTACCACGACTCGTATGACCTACTATGACTGATTGCCAGAGATGTGATCCGGTCGGTACCAACCAGCCCGTGGAGTTGGGAAAGCGGATAAGATCCTTTATCCCTTTGCCCGAGATAGGTCGTCGAAGAATAGTTGGTTCAGTGCGCTGAGTCTGGCTCTTGCTAGAGCTGGACACTTGCAGAGGAAATGAAAAAGTGTCTCTCTCATTTGTATTCCCGCAACTGTGGCAATGAGGGCTATATCGGATACCTAGTTTGACTGCATGGTCTCCAATTGGCCAATGCCCCGTGATTATTAAATGTTCTTTCTGTTTAGTAGGTTCTTTGTTATATTTTGATAGTATGTAGCTCATATCTTCCTTGATATGACGGAGTTTATCAATCCCGTCCATTGGAGATTGGCTTTCTGTACGAGTCTATTTGTCCCTCAATCGCCCTTAGCAGAATGTGGACCCTCGTCGCGAGCGAGGCGTGTAGTGCTGAGCCTTGCCTGGCCAGCTCATCCTCACGCTCATTGCCTGCTATGCCACTATGCCCTGGATGTAACCCAGAGAAGAGTGACGCTGAAACGTTCGCTCAGACTGGCGAGCTCGTTCACCAGTTTGGAGGTACCTGTAGTGCTCACCAGTTTTGTTTTTCTACAAGTGTAACACAGAATTACAAGTCTTTTAACAGGGCACATCCATTTTAATTAACATCGTCTTTCTACCCAAATTGGTTGTTCTTTTTAATAAACTACACATACCTCTTCCAATCGAATTGACAATAGAATGATCACAGAATAGATCCAATAAACGTTATTTGGTTTTTAATACATAAGTATGCCACCGTCAGATGTGACGAAAAACTTTGCGGTTATCTGGTTTACCATATACAAGCCTGTTGAGACCCAGTTCCGCTCCAGACTGTAGCGCCATCGAAAGTAAAGAAAGTATTTCAGCAACAAACAATTTTGTACTGAAACCCCATCGCTGTAGGGTAAGATCGACAAGTGCAAAAATATGAGTAGAACGAAAAGTGAAACACAATCGAACGGGCTACTTCTCAGTTCTCAATTACGATGGAAAGATCTTAACGTGTTTCAATATCTGATGCGCTCTCAGTTTTAGAGAAGCACTTATAAAGCCTAAATTCGCTTAACAAATAAGTATCTAAGCATGACGAGTGGTGTGTTCAGGTTCGCTGATGTTTCAATTATCGTTATGCTTTTTAATTATTTATGTCAGCTTTCGTTTATTTTCGAAGTTTAATATTTGACCCTTGTGGCGAGATTTTTTTTTATAAAATCTCAAATGTTGCGTTATAAATCACTATACAGTGTGACTCTCTCTCAATCCTATTTACATTTCACAACCTATCTCTCTCTCAATTTCGTTCTTTACACACCATAGTGATTTGAAGACCGCTCTATTATTGGCATGCATGGAAATATGAACGTAACGGAATTGTGAAACACCACTAAAAACGTAACGAAAAAGTGAAACACCTCCCAGCAGCAACTAAGTCAAATGTGCTTAGTGCGATTCAGTCACCGTTGGGCTCTTACTACCGGTGAAACATATGTGAACTGGGAAGAGAGGGTGGTGTTTCATTTTTCGTTATGCTCTTTGAAATGTTACCTCTAATGCGCGTCTCGCTCATGCTCATGCACCATTAGTGTAATGGTAAAAGTATGTGTATACAAAAGCTGCAGTCTCCGGGTTTCTCTAACCACTTTACTGACGAAGAAGTTTCTTCTTGGTAGAACAAATAACAACGATCTGGGATTTTGTCACAGAATTTTTATTAAACAACTCATAAAGGCGTTTCTACATAGAATAGGGTCGTCAGAAGGACATTTTGGCACGCGATAATTTCGAGTAAGTGAATATTACCCATGGAAGGTGGGAATCCAAAACTAGTACGAAAACAATCCATTCCAATTTTGAGATTACTCGGAAATTTGTCATTATGACTATAATAGGATTCGTGGCACTTAACTCTATAATGCAGATGACCCTTAAGACATTGTTAATGTACGATCCAACCTCAAACAAGGGCCGTACTTAATTTGAAATTATATAATACTTTCTAGGCCTATAGCTTTAGAGTTCTTTATGCAACTGTGTAGTTATGGGTGAAGAATGTGCGCTTGTGTTGTTTACTTATAGTACTGTAAATACATAAGTGGTATCTATAGTATAGTAAAAGACCCATTAAACAAGAAAATTGAAGAAAATAAATTCTTCTAGTGGATCACTACAAACTGTGGCGAAATTCCGCCCATCAAATTAAAAGAAAAGCTAAAAACTGTTATTATTGAAAGACAAAAGCCTTCCGGATACCAACCTCAGATACGCTTGCTCATCACGTCACAGTCAATCGCAACTCTCACCGACAGTTACAAAAGAAATAAATTATTATTTTCTAAACGATCCATTTAAGATAATTGAAAAATTGCAATGGGAAATGTTGCGAACAGCGAATTACACCCTCGAAGCAATTTCCTATTGTTCTTTGTCTACCATGAAGCGAAATCTATTATCCGCTGACCACGATCAATTATTGTTCTCTTGTGTTTTTTTTTCATTTTTATTCTGATCATCTGCTCATTCGATTGTTAGCAACATAACACTTGAAACATTGAAATAAAACGAAAGACGAAAATGTATGAGATTTTAGAAGGAGCTTACAAAATGATCGTCCCACATTTGCCTACCTAATTCATCTTGGTACTTGTCTCTGGGGCTGTCAATCAATTTATTTTTTTAATTTTTTTTCTTGTACAGTGTCATGTGAATATCATTACATGTAACTGACAAAGCTTTCTCTTGTCAATGGAAACGGGAATACATCATTTCTTACCACACCTTTAATTGACCATTTAATCGATAGCAGAGGTATAACAAAATGCTGTTGTGGCTTTATCCCTCCCCCGTTGAAATGGTCAAATATGAATTGTTTTGTTGTTGTAGGATCGATTCACGAATTTGGCCTAAAAAAAAACACTGAAAAACAAAAAGGTATATCTAACCTGTGTTGGATATACGTTTGTTTGATTCGATGATTGAAGCTACCATAGAGTGGCATTTACCTACTTTGTGTATAAGAAACAAAAAAAAAAAAATAACGAAAAGTGACTATGAAATTGTGAGGTTTTTCGGTAGAAACAATTAAAAACTGTTTTCCCCTGAATGGATTATACAACAAAACGAAGAGAACCCAAAACCGCGCACTTAAAAGGACCGTCTAACAATTTTTGAGGGCAAAAGAAGAATTTGAATTTGCTCAGATGGGGCATAAGAAGAGCTTGTAAATGATTGCTGCTTGCGTCTGCCTAAATTGGTTTCAAGTACGGCGAACAAAACACTGAACCGTTAGAAGAAGGTTCTGTATAGGAAAACTTAAAGAGTCAAACACTTTAGAGACGCCTCTGCGATGTGGATGGTTGTATATCTATAATGGGATCTTCAAAGATAGTAATCTGGGAAACAAAGGAGTTCATTTGCTTGTCAAGTTCGTGGTCAATCTGGTGGAGTTGGGTCAAATGGTCAACAAGATTGGTGTGAATTATTGGACTTGTTTTTTGTCGAATTTGGGAAAGTGCCTATGAGAGCGTTTTTTTTTCTTGCGTTTGCCAAATTATTACTTTAAAGAGGAACTGTTTAAAAATAGGTCATTGTGTTTTTTAGTGAGGATTCTGATGGTATTAGTTGGTGCTTTACGAGGCTGCTCTAATAGGTTAAGTTTGACAGGGTATGGACCCTTTGCGATCCAATAGTCAAGACTAATCATACAGAAACTGGATTGATTGTGAGCGGTAAAAGTGCAGGGCTAGAGATCTTGTGGTTCAAGATAGTGAGCGAATATCAGCTTAATATATACGCTTGTACTCCCATAGCAAAATCTGACGACCGATAGACCGACGACGCCGCTCAAGAAAGATTTTAGCCACGTCAAAAAAACAACTACAACCAGTGGACTAAATATGACAAAACCACTATAACTATACTAAGGCCAACGTACGAAAAGAGAAGGATCATTGGTGCGATAGTTGATCTTATGATATAGGGAATTTTAAGGTCGCTCGACAGTAACTACAACATATCCGAAAAACCCTTACGGAATGAAAATCTCAAAATACAGCAATATATCCTGTGCCGGCAGCATGAAGTTCCGGAAACCACTCGACTACCAATAAGAAATAGTTTGACAAAAAGTGCTTGTAAACACGAGACACAAAGTATACAAAGAAAGGCGAGTGCTGCTCAGCTACCAAAATCTACAATCAAAAACACACTAAAAGAAGGATGAAGACAACGTAATGCAGGCGATCGAAGGTATTTAAATATGTTGTACAGGGAGCAGTATATAAGAAGATTTTACAAGCGTTCCACTGTTAGAAAGAGCTCACCAACAGATTGTAGATAAATAATATGTAAATAAGTCAGTTAAATATTGGGAATACTAACTTAAAAATAAGCAAAACGAATACCATGCCTTGAAAGGACACATCTACGATTAAGGGTGTGTCTAATTCCACAACGAAGCCATCAGAACAGACACGCAAATAGGCGAGAAACTTGAATCTGGCTGCATAGACTGGGCTTCTCAAAAACACAGATCTGGCCGAAGTATCAGATCAAGGAAGAAATGAAGCACTTTCCTTGTCAATGTTCAGAAACAGAAAACCAGCATCGGTGCTTAAGCTGATTACAACCCTACACTTTTCAGAAATGCATAACTCGATTATGAAGTTCATAAAACTGACGGTCAGGTTTCCGGATCAGTCGAACCAAAGATCAAGTGACTATCCACGATTAGTATAGCTCACTTGGCCTCGTCACCACGCCCTGCGAACGCATAAATCCAAGAAGCTAAGAGGTCGAGGATTGAAATTTCCCAAATACACAATCAGAAAAGATGATGATAATCAAGACTTCATAAACCTCGTCAAAATGCAGTAAGAATATCAATGTCCAAGCTAAAGTCCTATAGGCTAAGTCTGGAACCTAACCAATGAGATATTGCAGGAAGCTTGGTGAATATCATGTACCAACTCAATGTTAAAATGTGGTCAGATGAATTGAATCTTACAATAAATGAGAACCTATAAAATGTACCCCTATTCCAGGGCTCCGAACAAGGGGCTCCGAACAAAGGAAAAGCATTCCGTTTCTCTTTACGAATACCAAGAGCAAGGTCGAAGCGAAATCCAATAGTCAAAGTTTAAGCGCGTTTGCATTTCCAGTCAGACTTGCTTCGTTGCTGGCACTCGTATATTTGCCTGGCACTCAAAATTAAATAAGAGTTTTTCAATTGGTACGGCCCGTTGCCAGCTAGATTCGTCGGGAGCATTGCCGCGGTCTATTAGAATGTACAGGAGGCAGTCAATTCCTCGCCGTGCACAAGAAATCGGACTTTCGCAGATTAAAACTTGGCAAATTTGTAATCGGGACTTGGTTACGCCCGTACAAGATCCATCTAATTCAGGAGTTCAAAGTTAATGAACATAGACAAAGCCGTTTGTTTGCTGACTTGGCTTCGGAGCGCTTGGAAAAGGACCCCAATATTGGCCGAAAAATCATCTTTAACGACGAGGCGCATTTTCAGATGAATGCGGGTATGATAATAAGCAAAATGACCATAAATATAGGACGACAATATTTCAACGTCGACCTGTCCTTATTGAAAAACAATTTAGTGAATCTTCAGTGAGATCAACATCTATTCACATAATATTTTTGTGCTTTGAGAAGGACGTCGCAAAATTATTTTAACCTCTCTAGACAGTCGCAGTAGGTATGAAAAATATTGGGGACCCCTGACCTATACAGTTCCTATCAATATTCAATAAACGGCTATATCTGCCACAATGCACCCTTCATCATAACTTTACCAAAAAATGTATGACAGACCAAATTTTCTCGAAAGATCCGGGAAAATACTCAGCAAGCTTAGATCGATACTTGTCACCTTTCCATCGATTTTAAGAGCCGCCCTTTTGACAGCAATTAGAGAGAAGCGTTTGTCGGCCGAACTTGTTGGTCTATAATTTAAGCAATTAGGACCTAAATCACAATTCTCAAAAGTCCGCATGCAGATATATTTCATAAAAGATTTAACCTGTTTCCATTTAGCTCAAATATCTTAACTGGTTTCTTCTCAGGGCCGGCCTTAACGATCTAAGCGCCCCGTGCGAGTCATGCACTTGGCGCCCTTTTATATTTCAATAAAATTTAAAACAAGTAAACGTTTTATGATTTAATACCCTCCACTACATACAAGCCATGCAAAATGTTTTCCGTGTGAGTTAGTATTATGTACTCGCATGGATATAGTATTGGTTTTGTATGGGAGGCACCATAACTACGGTATAATTTGATTTTCAATGGACAGTGAGGCCAAACAAACTACATAGTTAAACTTATTTGGGACATTGTCCGTTTTATCAACTTGGTTTAGAAAAAATGCGTTCGCCACTTGCAAATTCAAGGAATACCTACTCAATTCTATCGAATCCCCAGAATAAGCGTGCATGTATCCGTACCGTAGGTGTTGCCTGATTGTCTTCGAGTTAGTATTGAAGACCTAAAATTTCATCGCACAACAAATCTCCGTCAATACCAGATTTGAAGTCAGTGTCAGAACAATGTCGCATTTCTTTATTTATTTTGATCTTTTTATGTTTAACAAGAAATTCCAAGCGTCAGAAAAATCTTGTAGGGTGTCCAAAAAGCATTAAAAAAATTGACTTCGAAATTTTTTTTTTGATCAGTTATCAACAGCCTCTTCATCCGGTCTACGTTTAATAAGTCTTAATCGCGCTACTGGTTTGAAAAATGTTTACTTAAGAAAAATAATTATTGGGACTTCCCCCAAATAAAACATCTCAGTCGCTCCGGAAGTGTTGCCCGTTTTTCTAAGCATATTCACTCTACAGGGACTTCTCTGATAACAAAACTTTTTAAACTAGACTAAATGGGCTCTATGGTCGATTAGTGCGTCTCTCTTTCAATTTACGGAGGAATACGACAATTCAAGCAACACATTACACAATAACAGTCCGTGGTGTAGATAAATGCTGAGTAGGTACTCCCTCATATTCAAGATACGTTTATAAAAATAAATACGATGTATTTAGTTTTTATATCGCTAGATATTGGTATTCAAATTCAGTGAAGTTAAGCTGGCGCCCGTGCGCTTCAGTGCCCTCCAGGTGTCGGCGCCCCCCAAGTGCCGGCAGTGTTTCTTCTTATATGTTCTTCAATCCTAACTGAGCAGAGAGGTATCGTAGATTAGTAGGACGTGAAATAAGTCATCAAGTTCATTTTAAAACAGCGCTTAATTTAGTTAAAACGTAGTTCAAACTACAAACTTATTAGTGATAGACGTAGGGTAGGGCCGTAGATTTAATTATTGAACTAAAGCGGCGCAGCTACGGATCAACGTTCTCCAAAGTACAACGTCATATAAGCCTATTCGAAAGTCTATTCATCCCTTAATAAGTCTCAAAAGCTTAGCAAAAGGACATGCAATTTGGTAGGTAACGCAATAGTAAGTTGTATCGCATTCACCTCGTAAAAACCCACAAAATTGACTTAAAACTGTGTAAGTATCCTTTAAAACGTACTTTGTCACTATTTTCAAAGATACTGCACACCTAGTCCGTAGCATAGCCAACAATTGGTTAAAAGCGTCATCTGTTAGTGGAATGCAATTTTAAATGCACCAATAGCACTTGTATCTTAATAAATGAACAACAAATACCTTCCCATTTCTTCGTTTGAAGTTCTAACTAGGATTCGATTAATGGTAACAATATCAGGCTCTCCATTTTCTGAAGGATCAACAATTGTAATCGGCCATATTCCACTCTAAAGTCAGCCCACTAAGAGGTGACGTTTTCATCAGATAAATCACATATTTGAAATACTAATATGTACAAATATAATCGGCTAAAAAATGCCTTCCCTCGCCAACAATATTATATCAACAAACAAATTATACAACACTCTCACACAGACTTACCTTTAAAATGCATCGTCCAACAGGTTCATTCTCTGCCACGGAAACATTATAGAAACTCTGGTCGAATATTGGCTCGTTGTCGTTCACATCGTGAATCGTTACCAAAACGGTAGCCGTCGACGATAACGGCGGATGTCCATTATCCTTAGCGACGATTTTCAATTGCGGAACCGGTTCCGTCTCACAGTCGATATGTGCTCGTGTCGTAATTAATCCAGTATGCTCGTCCACCTGAAACCACTGCGAGTGCGTTTCGGGCGTATCCACTAAGGAGTAAATCACCGCTGAATTATTGCCCTCATCCTTGTCGACGGCTACCACTTGAATGACGGAGGTGCCTGGATCGGCTACTTCCATGACGTTCGCATGGTAGACGTCCTTTTCGAATTCCGGTGCATTGTCGTTAATATCGGTCACGCGAAGGTAGATGGTCTTCGATGCATGCAACGGTGGATTGCCATTATCCGTGGCCACAACGCTGAGTGTGTAGTTTGGTTGCGACTCACGATCCAGTGGCAGCGAAACGATCACCAAGTAAATGATGTTGTCACGTGTCGTTAGGCCAAAGCGACCGTCACCACCGTTTAGCGTGACATTCACATTCGAGTATTCGGTCTTCGAGTCGGGGTCATTGACTGAGATTCTAGCAACGAATTCGCCGGGCTGTGCACTTTCCGAGATTTTCGGTGTGGCATCATCACTGAGGAAGATCACATTGATTGTGGGCTGGTTGTCGTTGACATCGGTAACGCGAATCGACACGAATGCAGTTGTTTCGAGGGGTTGTTCGCCGTGGTCCTTTGCCACCACCACGAGCTCGTGCAGTTCTTTGGTTTCGAAGTCAAGTGGTTTGTTGACGGATATTAGGCCGGTTTGGGAATCGATGCGAAACATTTGCTCTTTGTCGCTTTGGCGTCGATTGATGGAGTATTCGACTAGGCCGTTCTCTTCGGCATCGGTATCAGAGGCGTATACCTGAAGGACGCTCGTCCCCACTGTGGCATTTTCGGGAATTGTGGCAAAGTACCGACTTTGATTGAATATCGGTTGATTGTCGTTCACATCTTGAATTGTTATGTTGACAGTCATTTGTCCCCTCAATGGTGGACTACCCCCGTCGAGCGCTTCAATCACCAAACTATAGCCAGGCGTAGTCTCCCGATCGAGAAAGCCGTTTATCTGCAAATCCAGATAGAGCACACCGTCCCGTTCGCGATGCGACGATAACCGAAACATGTTATTCACATTACCCGATACGATGTTATACCGCTGGGTATTGAACCGACCCAGATCAAGATCGCGCGCGGGATTCAACGTACGTTTCACATCACGCGGCGTATTCTCGGGAAATTCAATGTTCATCACAGGTGTCGGAAATGTGGGTGCATTGTCATTCTCATCGTTCACCCGCACCAGAACGCGGACGTTCTCCCCACTCAGGGGGATCGCCACCAGACTGTATGAGGCGCGCGTCTCCCGGTCCAGCTGGATTTTAGTCCGTATCTCACCGGTTGTATGATCTATGGCCAAGTCCGTATCGACAGCACTACCCGGCACTGGCACTATCAAATACGGTGGTCCGCTGTCTACGCTTTGAGTGAACTCACCGATATATCCGATTTGGTATCCGATCGGCACACCTTCGGACACCTCTAGTTCGCGCACATATTCGCCCGATGCACCACCGGGTGCTAGTACTGTGCATATCACAAGAAACCATAAAACCATGGGATTCCTACTTCTTTTGCTGTGCGTTTTGGCGATGCAGACGTCATCGTCGTGTGTCAGCTCGAACTTGGTTCCAGTTGGTGTTGACTTGGTTTTCGATTTTTTACAAAATAAATATTCAGCCATTCTTACGAAGCCCATAGATATGTGGCTTCGATAATCCGTTGACATTTCGTTCGCGAACGATTCATTAGGCTCTGTGGTCGTTTTGGCGACTTGACAGCATCCAAGCATCACCGATGTTGTAGCGGTGACATGGTGATAGTCATGCAGGTTGTGGTCGTAGTTACCGCTGATTGAAATCTGCGCGGAAGTTACCTGAAAATTAAACAAGAACATTTATTTTCTTTTTATTTGACTTTGGAAAGTGATTGAATAAAAATATATTTTTATACTGGCCAGTTTGAAACAATTCAATGAGAAAATTAGTTTACATCCAAAAAAGGATCGCAAATGGTTTACAAAAGTATATAACGTAACCGTACCTACAATGTAGTTAAGTTCTTATGAGTACTTAAAATGAATGCCCTTATAATTCTCTGCAGACTTGTAGCAAGGTTTCGCCTAAAGTTAAGGTAACGTTAAAAAACAGGAGACTAAAGCTGCTAGTATACGGCATGTATAGCAAGCCACATATACGTATGTAGCTCTGACGTCAACAGAGAGTGCACAAAGAGAGCTTGTACACGGCTTGTATTCATTGGGACCATTCGCTGACGTAAAAATGACGTCAGTATGGTACATACGTATGTGGCTTGCTACATGCCGTCTACCAGCAGCTTTAGTCTCCTGTTTTTTAACTGTACAATAATTAAAGTTGCCTATAATGGTTGGCTTGGCCTTGGACACGAGCTATAACCTTTGCCGAAGCCTAAAATAAGGTCAATAGTATAAGCGAAGGTATCATCTAGAAAATATGTAGACCTAAAAAAGCACGGATTACTCCAATAGGGCATTGATCCTTTAAAAATCTCTGCTCCCAAACAAAAAAAAAAATAGCGGCGTTCACAGGAGATGTTCCTCAGATTCTATTTCCTCTT
This sequence comes from Cheilosia soror, assembly GCA_949372485.1. NCBI lineage: Eukaryota > Metazoa > Arthropoda > Insecta > Diptera > Syrphidae > Cheilosia > Cheilosia soror. The sequence goes on along the minus strand of OX443561.1, from coordinate 138,694,987 downwards.
CTTCCCTGTAACTTCTGCAGAAGTCATTAGTAAAGATACCCTTGGACTTGTTTCCAATGATGAAATGTCAGATTATTACCCCGACGAGTCATCGGATTTGGTTTCTTTTAAAATATGTTATAGGATTTTTCACCTTTTAGTGTCAATTGCGGGCCATAATCTGCGAGTTATTTTACAATCAGAAGTATCGATGATGCTCTTAGCTACGTTGAAAGCTGGGAATGCTTGTCTGTCAGTATGACTAGCAGATACTTATTTCTTCTTATAAGATTCCTGCTCCCGTTCCATTATTGTGTTTTAAATATTATACAATTTTTTCCTATCTAACTTAAGCCACAAGACCTTTGAGAAACTGTGACCTTCTATATGTGACTAAAGTTTACCCTATCTTTGATTTTCTCCAGAATAACTCTCTTGGCCATGTCTATTGGTTGTCTTATGCCTTCGATTGTTTCACTTTATCGAAGCTTTGCTCCGTTTTTGGTCAGAACGTGGGCCATTTCTTTACTCTCAATATTACAGTATCGTGCCCAGGTACCCAACACAATCTGACGTGACATATTCCTGTGAGTATTGTGCGGCATGATCTTATTTTAAAATCTGGATAACTGAGAGTTATTTAAAAGGCTTTTCTAAAGGTTGGGTAATATTTTCGAGATCTGGTGGCATGACATGTTTAGCGAGAAATAAGATTTCGCCAAAGCTAGATCTGAAACGTTCAGAGAATTTGATCTTTCTCGACAAAATGTATATCAACGATAGAATAGGTGTCATCACCGGCGCAGAGACATAAGTCCATGAGACATAAGTCTTCTGAGACATAAGTCTTCTGAGACATAAGTCTGGTCATAAGGCCATTATGGACTTATGTCTCATGGACTTATGTCACTGCGCCGTCATCACCGCAGACTGTTTTATAAGCGTGCATGCAACAAAGTTTGTGGTAATCTCAAATGATTTTTGTAGAAGCTGAGGAGTAGGAGGAGGAGGAAATCATTCTTCAGAAGTCCTCCGATTGCTGCAAGCAGTTTTTCTTTCCTATTAAGACTCTTTGTCTAGATTTACTAAACACTTTTATTACACAGCACATAAATTGTGAATGATATTCGTATTTCATCGCAGTGTAAGGGCTACAAGTCCCATAGATTATTTAAAGTCTTATGTGATGTAGTTTTGTTGAAATACACGAGCATTTCAACAAAACTTCTAATTCTAATTCTTCCTAATTTTTCAGTGAATTTAACAGTCTGAATGTCTTATTTAAGCAAATATAAAAAATTTGCAAGTTTTGTGTGTATATCTATTAGAACTTAAGCGACGCTGCCGACACAGAGTTCAAGTTGACGATGTGTCGATATTCAAATACAACTGTGTGAGCAATTGCTAGATGATGAACCTTATAAAATCACATTTGACAATTCCGTGGCTCAACTTTTATCTGTTATAGGGCCCATACACGACACAGACACGTCGCTGCAGACGTTAGTAATAGACTCACCGAAGCTATATTTCCTGGACAGGGAAAATGGTCAGTCCACCACTTGGATATTAAGACGGTTTTCTAATAATAATTCACTCAGCCAAAAAATAACTTCTCGAACTACGCGAGGATAGTATTTTCAAAGTCATTATACCTACCAAAGATACCAAAATATCTGACAGAACTCTCTTTACTTATGTACTAATGGATGTGAGAGTGGATTCTCAACTTTAGTAAAACTAACAAATAAGGCTAGAAACCGACAAAGAATCATGTAAATCGGTTTCCCCAATAAGTCAAAACGGTAACTAAATTAAGACAAGTCAGAAACTAATGGATTAGAGGAACATATGTCTATCCAAAGCATTTTGCCACGTCATTGGAATTAAGGAGTGCGCCAATGGTCGCACGTTTTCAGCAACAAACAATCTCATATATAAAACAGTTTGTCCTGACTGATTGGTGATCAACGCCGAGCCCAAACGGTAAGAACTACGAAGTTTATATTTTGAAACAAATATCCTTTTTTGACCAAAGTAAGCAAGCGATTTGGGGAAATTCGAACTCCAAAAGGGGGAAAAGGGAGGTCAACGTTTATATGACAAAAATCTTATTTTTCGCCCGATCGATTTTAAAATCCGGTTTCTGTATTCTATATCTTTATATATAAACAAGCTTTTGAGCGCGAATTTGTTCGCGCAGTCATCAGGATTTGGTACAAAGACATTCCTTCACGCTTTTAGGAAAAAAAAAATTCCTCCCTCTCCTAGATCTTGCTACTTATTTGTAGTACCTACTGCATTTCCTTTCCTTTGTTTCCCTCTTCCCTTTTACTCGCAAAAGTATAAACTTTAATTTGTAGCAACGTATATCTGTATATATAGTTTCACTTCAAAAAATACATTTTGGATAAAAACTATTCCTAAGGACGTGGCTATAAACGACATAGCCTATATCAGTCTCACAGTCCTAAGGAACATTTTAAAAAAGGTTTCATCGAAATCTGTCCAGTAGTTTTCGAGTTTTTAACTGCCAAAGAAAATTCCTACAGTTTTATTATATGTATAGATATCGCGCAGGAAACCTACCTAATAAAGTACCTAAGGAGCATATAGTATCTCTGAAAAATATGTTTAACGCCCTATTGGAGAGAAGAGTTCAAAAATCTCAACACAGATCATACTATAGCAGACTGAGCGACAAAACATATTTCTTTGCTGACAAATACATCGATATTATTAGCAACATCTTTAGATCATTAGACTAAGGGGGAACTCTTACCCTCCAACATATGCAACCGAAAGGATGTGTACCACTTTCTAGCATCAGTATATGACTTAATTCTTACAAAATTCAGCTTGAATATCTTTGGAGTACGTACACTGGAGTTGGATAAGGCGATAAGCATATTCAGCGGCGACAGAAGTTGGGAAGCATAACAAAGTTTCAAATTGATACGACGAACGGTTCGCGAGTTAAGAAAAGGGCTCCTTTAAAAGGGGCTATCGCCCAATCTTAGCTATTGGCCCGGAAGCGTTCCCGTAAAGATTGATCAAAATTGGACAAAGGGACGTGGCACCTCCCACAAAAAAAAACATCTTCTATGGGGTGAAACTCGATGACGTTATAACTGGATAACAACTGGGCCGATTCTCATGATTTTTTTTTTGTTTCGTTCGTATTGTTGTATTTCAGGTTAAAAAAAGAAGAAAAATTCCAGAAAATCTATTTATTCTCATTTTACGAACGAACGTCAGATACTATCTAAGACTTAGCAATACAATTCCTGTGCACGGGCAAAGCTGGGCTGGTACAGCTATCTATACATATAATTAAACTATACAAATTGTCTTTGGCTGTTAAAAACTCGAGAACTACTGGACAGATTTCGATGAAACTTTTTTTAAAATGTTCTTTAAGACTGTGAGACTGCTATAGGCTATGTCGTTTATAGCCACGTACAGTTTTTAGCCAAAATATATTTTTTTAAGTGAAAATATATACATACACTTATAAATATATACATAAATGGATATTTATTCCTTTGCGACCGTGCGACAGTGAGACGTATAATATTGTGAGACATACATATTGTGGTATGGTAACAGTGTAGGGTTGGGATGGGATGGGTAGTTGTCTGGATTCCATAGGAAGAGGGAAACAAAGGAAAGGAAAGGAAATGCAGTATTATAAACAAGTGGCAAGATCATTGAGAGGGAGGGCGATGCAAAAGGTGCACATTAAATATCCAATTACAAAGGCGAGCGGCGCAAGGCTAGCACAGGTCGGCTAGTATTAAATAAAAACGTTGGTGCGTATGTAAGTCCGATGATGACCGCAGAACCACTTAAGCTATCCGCCTTCATTCCTATTAAACAAAATTTAACAAAAATATCAAAATAAATCTTGAAATATTTAAAATAACAATTTAAGGCAGAACAACTTTTGCCGGGTCAGCTAGTAAGAAATAAATGAAACTAAAAGTTTTAGGTGGGGCCCACTACCCGAGTTAAGCTACGATTACACAGCCATTTTTTCGAGTCATTTAAATGGCGCTCTGACGTAAAAATTCCGTCACAAAGCAGTCATTTAAATGTCGCTCTGTGTGATCGCCATTTTTGGCAGCGTCATTTAAATGACTAGGAAAATGGCGCACCAAATGACATGAATTAAGTGTCATTTAAATGGCGAAATGGCCGTGTGATCGCTCTTCAATGACGCCTAGGACAATGGCAACCCAACTGAAAATTCCCAACTTCTCCTTCTCTACAAAGCACAGGTTAGACCAGGCCTGGAATATTGCCCCCATATATGGAGCTCGGCCCCAAAACATTCCCTTAACCTTCTTGACAGCATATACAGAGACCCTACACTCACATCGAATCTGCAACCGTTGGTGCACAGAAGACAAGTCGCTGACCTATGCTTGTTCTATAGGTACTTCCATGGTAGATGTTCCGAGGAACTCAAGGACATTATCCCTCGAAATTCAACTTTTGGGCGCCCCACAAGACAGGCTGCTAATGCTCATGACCATACAGTACACTTGACAACCGCGAGGACATCATCTTTCCAAAACTCCTGTTACAGGACAAGCAAACTTTGGAACTCGCTTCCTGGGGATATATTTCCAGACGACTACAATTTGCAGCAATTTAAGTGCAGAACTAACATACATCTGCAAGCATCTCGGGGCGCTGATGAAGCGTTATAGGTTTGCCTTTCCCGGGATAAGTATTAAAAAAAAAAAAAAAATGACTCGCAGTGTCCGTCATTTGATTTTGGGACACAAATGACGATGATAGTCATTTAGTGTGATCGCCATTTTTTTAATGACGAATCGTAGCTTAAATGTCACTCTAATGCGACATTTTTTCTTGACGTCACAGCGCCATTTAAATGACTCAAAAAAAATGGCCGTGTAATCGTAGCTTAACTCGTGACGGGAAATGGGATTCAGTTTGTATTGGGAACATATCTTTAATCTTATCGAGCGCATAGCAAAGCACACTAGGAACTTCTCTAACGGGTGTGAGGCCCCGGATAAATACAAGTCTTCCATAAAGCAAAAAAAAAAAAAAAACACTCCGCCTTTTGTATTTAAAAATATCCTGTCACTGTCGTCACCCATGTAGCCAAATCACATACCACAGTTAAATATATCATAACATAATCAACACATAACTTAGGTATGATTAATCCCATCCGCTTGTTCGTTGATTCGGTACATATGTTTGCCTGCAGAAGCTAATTTAATATTCACCTGATCAACACCTCAGGTATCCATTAATTTATACTAAAATTCGAATTCCAACAATCTAGGATCGTATTCTATATGCAGCGCAGCAACTGTGTCATACCCTCACAGTGGGGTCGTCCAACGAAACATGGAATAGAAACATTTCCATCTAATTCAGAGAAATAGTCATTTTGGTTGATAAATGTCTTCCTTACGTGCAATGAAAATGAAACCTAGAAACAAGAATAGACAATGAAAGAGAGAGAATAAAAATGAAATCCTAGTTTAGCGCGGCCTTAAAAGTGTATTTAACCCCCACGCTCACGAACGCATTCCATATAACCTCTTTTCTGTCTTTTCCTCTTATTTCTTCGGTTACTCGAGAGTGTAGTGCCTCCACAACCCATTTATCTTCAAACGCGTACGAGTATCTATATAGGAATTTTTAATTCAACTTTTTTTTCGGCAGGTATGCCTACCTAAGGTCGGTCGTCGTCCATCAATCTCCAACCCAAAGACTGAAGTACCTATTTGTTAGAATGAGAATGATTTTTTTTTTTTTCGTTTCAGGTGTCCATCTTTTGAAAGAGGAATCTTCAAAAATCGTGTACCACCGCACAATACAATTATTACATTTCGGAATGACGAGGTGATTTTTATTCGTAATGAAATTATCTTTGAGGTAAAAAAAAAACTGACCAACAAAAAAAAAAACTCACATGGAGAATAAGAAGACGATTTCGATTATTACTTTTTTTTTAGATGCCTGATATGAGATAAAAATTATTTCTATATTTTTTTTCTTGTTTTGCTTTTGGAGTATGATGGTGCATGTTTTGGGGGCCACATTTTAAGAGGTTATTTTTCGGAACAAATTGCTTGTTTGTTAAATGAAATTGAAGAACGGGCCAAGAACAAAAAAATATATATATAGAAAGAGTGCTTTCCAAAAAGGAAACTGTTCTAAGAAGTTCTTTGTTATTGCTGTTGTTTTTTTGGTACCGATTTTTGATCTTATTTGCTGATAAATTTCATTTAAATTCGATGAAGTTGCACTTTTTGTGAGTATGAGTAGGTACCCGTAATATGTTCATTTTGTGAAGCTTTTTTTTTGAGTAATTTATCTAAATGAGAGAGCGGGCTTCTGTAATGTTGAGATTGTAAGCTGAGATAAACTTGTACAGATTCCATTTTGATGGATAGCCGTGTGAATTCTAAATACATTTAGGTATATACAAATTGAGATGTATTGAATTTTAGAATTTTGAAAATCTACATGAATACATACATATACTGCCATTCGAGGAATGTTTCGTGGACATACACATAGGTATTTATTTCAAAATATGTAGCTCCTAAAAGACCTTGTGGCACATTGGATTCCAAAACAATTAAAATTCAGCCTTTTCACTACCAAACTGTTGCGAGTGTCCAAATCCATCGTCCAGCAAACATCCAGGAGTAAGTTTTCTAATTGTTTCTAGACAAGTTGCGCCCTTTTAACTCCACAAAAAAAAGAGTTTTTGCACTTCCCCTTTTTCTGACCCAGTTTTATATACACAAGACATTTATTTAAATGGAAAAGTACTGCCAATCGGGAAAAGATCAAATATCAGTGAGATATTTTTCAATATTGAAGCAATCTATGATGGCGACAAGCATACGTCGGACCACCTCAACTCTACAGATTGGTTTCCAGTTCCACTGTCATGTCGTTCTCGTGGTTAGTGTGCTAAACTACTGTGCGAGGGATCCCAGGTTCGATCCCCGGAAAAACACAAATTACATCTTAAGATTTTTTCTACTGCGCCACCTCTCGCGATAGTCCGAGAGTATGACTGGCATGAAAAAGCTTCTCAATTCAGCCGTTCGGACTCGGCATAAAATTGTAGGTCTCTTCCATTCGTGCCAAAAATAGAAACTCACACAAACGGAATGGTTGCGAGAAGCTAGACCTATGGTGTCTACCCGCCTGTTGCGCCACCTATTTATTTATTTTTTTTAATCATCCCAGTCCTACTTTATAGTGCAGAGGCCTGGACTCTTTGATGTTTTGAGAGGAAAATTCTTCGATTTATTTTTGGTCCCGTCGGCATAGACGGTGAATGGAAGAGGAGATACAGCGACGAACTACACGGGCTGTACAGCGACATCGACCTAGCCAGAAGAGTGAAGTTCAAACGACTGATGTGTCTGGGTCATGTAGAGAGGAAGATTGCGACCCAGGTGGTGCACGCAAGTGGAAGGGGACCTTAACCAACACTGGAGACAGCTGGCCAAAGATCGTGTTGGCTGGCTTGTTGGTTGAGGCCCAGGTCCACCCCGCCACCTTAATTTTTATCTGAAAATTACTTATCTGAAATTCTTTAGAGTTCACTTATCAATGTACCTACCTACCTTAGACTTTCTTGCTTATAAGGTTCCCGATCCGTGAAGAGGCTCTACTTGATACATTACAGCCTTTAATTTTCTGTGAACTCGGGAACCTTGCTTACAGTCATCTACGATGGCTTGATATTTGAAACTGAAGTTCGATCTTCCAATTTGTCTCAAATCTGAGAAAAGAACATTATTGCAAATTCGCTCGACGTAGTCGAATCAAGTCTACTTGTTTTGGGATTTTTTAACTCCATTTACATTTTTCTACAGCTCACAGAGTTCGTAGATTTATCTTCCTCTCCTTGCATACTAGACCAAAAATCCGCCGAATAATTTTTACTTTAAAAGAGCCCAGTATCCGCTTGCTTGAACTTGCAGAACTGTTAGAACAAGTGGTCAGTCCTTTAAGTCAGAGTTTATGAATCCATATGTTTTGCAAAACATCTCCACTAGGGTGTCTTTCGTGATGCTGATAGTTATCGAGAGCTGGCTGAACTCGTAACTTCGAGGTTTTTGCTATCAATAGGGACTTTTTCTACTAGATGGTAGGCAGATCTTTCAATTGATTTCATTGAACACCAACCAGTTTCACATGTTGTTCAATCGATGCTTCGTGAAAGCTTTGCTCTATCACTCTCTCTGTAGGTTATTAATTTAGTAACTTCTGAAAATCGTGTTTAGAGCTTAGATAATATCTCACATTCCCTCTTTTTCAGTGGCTAGGTGTCATTCGCTGTTTTGAAGAATTCGCTTTCCTGTCTTAAATACAGTACCTAGACAATTCTTTGCATATCTTGAAAAGCCTCTGAATTTTGTTTCAAAAGTGGCTCACGATGGACCCTTATGGTGCCTATTGCCGTATGAGACTATTATCTCTCGTACCCCTTTTTAACTTAACCTAACATTGTTTCAAAAGCGAGAATATTCCATCTATTTGAGCCTGAAGACTGCTCATACGCTACGAAGAATTTTCTACTTCTTTCTCCTTCTAGTTTTAGGATTTTGCCTTGATATTCTGGTACTTTAGCAGCAGCATCTGGGGTAGCTAGTAGTCAACGGTACATTATAATAGTAACCTGCATAACTCATAAGAGGAGCCCACATAACTAACATGGGCTTTATACCCAAAGGATTTTCGGATATAATCAACCGACACCTGCTAGGAGATCCTAGCTTAGGTTTTCGTTAAATTCAATGGGACATAAAAACGGAATTCATTAGCAGATCTAAAAAGTTCATACACCTACTGGTCAGAAATCCGGCATTCGTAAGACCGAATGAGACATACAAATGAAACATATAATTGGCTTGTTGTTAAGGCTTTAAACGAATTATTTAGAAATTAAGTTTCGTACTCAGAGTAACTATACGCGACCCAAAATTATTTTTAGATATTAGCCCACCAAGTATGGCTACCAATGACTGCATTAGGTGCTCTATTGACGCCTTTAAAAGTCCTTGAACAGGTCGACAAAGCTAAAAATAATAGTTTTGCAATATAGAGAAAGAAGTTGCTTTTCCACTAAAATTAATTCTTAAAAAAAAAACAGCTTAATCCAAACGCCGCGCCGCCAAGAACACCAAACCATCTGGTCAGTTCAGTGCTGCCATATTTTTGTAAATAAGTTATCACACAATTCGCTCATTTTTATCATGTTGAAGAGAAAATTATCATACACAGCGAGCGGGGGGGGGGGGGGTCATCTAGTTTGAATTTGAGAAAATAAAACTCTAAAAGCTTGAATTATTTTATAACTTTATTTTCTTTTTAGAGAAAATAAAACTTCAAAGTAGCTACTTACATGCTCCGCATGGGATATAATACATAATTGAAGAAAGATTTTCTGAAGTTTCAGACTCATCATCGAGTGACAGCGAAGAAAATTTTTGGACGACCCTGGGCAAAAGAAAATAAGGAAACAATAACGGCATTTGTTTGGAGCAGTGGCGTAACTATAGGGTAGCAGGGCTGGCAAAATGGACCTAGAGGCGACGAGCTCAGAAATAACTTAACATTTTTACAAAAATTTTGTACGTAAGAATTTAAAAAAAAATTATAAGCTCTAAAGCAATTCAGTCTAAAGCCAATCTTTCAAATGCCTTAAAACATTTGAAAATTTGTCTAGAAGAATTAAAAAGATTCTAGATTCAAGATCTAGATTTGTGGATATATATAAAAAAAAAACATATCTGAATTATTTGCCAGCGAAATTCTCAGTTTTCGGTCCACTTTCAGACTCAAAGACGAAATAGAAAAGTCTTCGTGTAGAGAACTCATTCATTCATTTTCAATGGCCCGCTTATCCATTAAGTGGGTCGCAGGTGTAGATTGGTCATGTGGACCCTCCATAGCTCTCGATCTTCCTCAAAATTCTGTATATCAAAATTCTGTATTTGCAGAATTCTTGTATAATATATTTTTTTATGATAAATTGTCTCCGTGAATGTCAGCATAGATTTATGAAAACAAATTGAGATCACCATTAGAGTTTTGCTACTGCAATCAAAGCTTTACCTTTAGCGTTTGCCTAAACAAAAATACTGAATTTTACTACTGCGCTCGAAGTCAATATTTTTTTTATTTGCAACATTTTAGAATTTGCTGTTATCTTCATGTTTTCTGTTCAAATTATTTCTTTAAAGTATGTATTAAGTTTACTCTTAGACAAGTCGCGCACCGAAGTGGAGAGGCAGTGGCGTAGCGGTGGCTTAAGTGTGGTGTGGCGATGGAATGGGGGGCGAAGTGGTATGAAACTGATTTAAGTGGCAAACAACGTATAGTGTCACGAATTCATCAGCTCTTAAAATGTCGTACTTGTTAGTGGTTGGTCGTTACGCATGTTTTTAGTTTCGGTGTAAACAAAAATACGCAGTTGTAATGTAAAATCCACGTCGTCACCAGCCCATACAATATGATATGACTAGTTTAACTGATTTAAACTAAACCACTTCCAATTCGTTGCCAATCGCCACACCACTCCTATGCCACCGGCCACTTGGTCACCGCACCGCCACGCCACTGCTACTGTCTTATGTTTTATGTTTTTGATTATGTAGACACCTAAGTGAATTTCAATTTATTTTACATAATTTTGTTCTCAATATTTTTAAAAATTATAACAAAGCTTGCTTTTTGTTATGCAAACACTTTTTCAAAATATAAAATTGGAGCATAAACAGCATTTCCGAAAACAGAATTTTGCATTTACAGCATTTTGGATATACAGCACTTTAAAATACAGAATTATGACCCGCTCCCAACTAAAGACTGACAACTTAGCTTTGACACCAAGTTCAGTCCTCCTGATAACAGAATGACCAAGCTGTTTCAAAATTGACCCAGCCTGACCAAAATCTTACATATCATCAATCAATCAATCAGATTTGTTCACGTAATAATGTTGGGTAACTATACTCAAGTGGTTTATTAAAATTAAATTACAATGTGATGATTTTTACTGGGAGGGGCCCATCAAAAGAATTTGCCACGGGCCTCAGATGGTACCTATAGTTACGCCACTGGTTTGGAGAATCCTAGAAACATGTTACTGCAACCGTTGCAAAATGTGTAGTTGTAGCTGTTTTGCGAATGAATTATTCTGTCCATTTTGCCGGCAGATAACTAAAAACATATCTTTTGTTGACTTGTGAAGTTTTGTGTGTTGGATGCCTTATGGAAATCTGTTTTGCTAAGTATTATCTCCCCGAAAATTTGGAAGTTATTTTTCATCTTTAAGGCCCAAATTCAATATATTCAATTCAAAAATAAAAATTGGGCTTTATGTCTCTGGGCCTTATGTCCCTTCACACCGTTTTAAACGCACCGATTTGTGTTTTACGACACTTCTTAATTTTCTTTTGGGCACTTATGGTGCATTTATACGTCCAGTGTTTTCACTTTAGTGCCTTGATTGTCAAATTGTATTTGTTTCCTTCCTTTGCGTCGTTCGCGGTGGTAGCAGGTAGCTGCATTTTCGAGGCGCAGACCGCACACAATTCGAAAATAAAGCAAATGCAGACGTCTAGCGTTACCGAGTACGGTTTAAGAGGAGAGCGAAAAGAGAACACAAGAATCGGATGGGAATTCGCGGCCCATCCGTGTTCGGCTACCTCCTGCAATCAGAGAGATTGCTATTAAAAGCAAATTGTAGGTATATACTTGAATTTTTTACGAGAATTGAAAATTATGCCACTTTTTTTCAAATATGAAAATTATCATACATTTTGCGTATGATAATGAATTCCTATCATACATCATACAAGACCTGAAATTATCATACATGTAGCATAATTATCACACGGTTGGCAGCGCTGGGTCAGTTAAAAGACTAATAAACCAACACTCCACACCCACTCAAGACCCGAGTAACGCCAGCCATAACATTATCTATTATTACCACTTGTCAATTATTCTATGCATTGTTGTCGAAAATTTATTTGACATAACCAAACAAAAGTCAACACTTTTATGACGTTTGTTTTGCTAATCAATGGGCCATTTGAATAAATATGATTTCTTCATTTAGTTTCAGAAAAAAACATCAAATCGAGATGCCCTACGATATTTGACAAAAATACTGAATAAACAGGTTCTTTTTGTAACAAGCAGAGCAGCGATTCTTATTGGTAGAGGAAAAAAATGTCCAGTTCGCACAAGAACTCTTTTGTTTTGTTCGCTTATCGAGCTGAATATTTTCTTCAAATTAAAAGTGTCATTCGGTCATTTGGCGGGTTAAATTTCCTGAAATGAAATCCCCGTTTGGGGTCAGATAATTTTCATAGATACGGTAATTTGTTTTGAAACTAACAAACCCACTCCTATCATAAATAATAATTTATGGCGATTTCTCGAAATGTTCCCCAAACGGAAACCCACTACTCCTTTGCGCAAAGTCAAACATAATTATCTCTCGTCGGCATTGGTAGATAATTAACGAACTATTTCGCCATCTTTGCTCGTCGTTTTTGGCTCGCTTGTTGCGCCAAATCGCATTTGATCTATGAGAACTCAATGTTAAATCCTATTTTAACTACATTTCCAACTAACGAAGCTTACTTTCCCGAAAAAGACATGAGCCAGCATAAGAGGCCGTGTGCCGATAGCCGACCGCGCGCCGCCGCCGCACTTACAAATCGTGTGTACGTTTCTCAATTTGCTCGCCCGTCTTCGTCGTCATAGTGGTGGTAGTTTCTGTCTCTGCTTGCCGCTACAGCACAGCATAAAAAGACAGATGACCGCAAATATCTAAATAATCTATGTTCTTCTAATTATTTCACTTACGAGTCTAATCTTCATTTGTTTTCTCTTCTTTTTTTATTCTCCGTGTTGTGTTGTGTTGTGTCCTTTTCCGACATTTTTTTTTATTATTTTTAGTTTCATCTACTAGTACCTTTCAATTTTTAATTAATTTCACAAAAATAAAACTAAAGAAAACTACCATTAAAAAGCAAGAGAAAGATAAAAAGAAAAGTTGTAATAAAATTGAAGATAAAAAAAAAAACATCAAACAAACCAGAGGCACAAATAAATTCAGAAAGAGGGAGAAGATGATGATTGAGAAGTAGTGGTCCATAGGGAGAAAAAAAAATCAGAAGAAGCAGCGCAGCACACAAGAAGCGCGCGGTATTTCTTTCCATTTTGTTTTTCTATTTACGTTCAACAAAACAGTAGAGAGTAAGTTAGCCCCTTGAACCACGCGGAGGATACTGTATAGAGTGTGCACAACGTATATACAGCACCATCAGAGTAGGTAATAAAATCAGCCGAGAGAGAGACAGAGATAATCAGTGTGTGGTAGTGAGCAAATGGAGGAATAATAATGGGAATAAGGTAATAAAAATAAATAACATCCCGAGGAAACAGGTATTTGGTGGTGAATTCTTCTAAATCCACACACACTGTGCGTGCGTAACACACTGCTCGCGATCTGTGTTGAGATGTCTTCTTCTTTATTTTTATTTCTTATTTGGAGTTTTTTTTTTTTTTTATTCTCCTTTTTTCTTGTTGATGATTGTCTATATTTTTTGGTGACCTGTTATGGATTGCCAAAGATGCAAGAAGGTGTAGATTTGGGACACAGTGGCAGTCTGAAGGAAGAGTGTTCCGGGCGGATTTTGGGTAGCAAGGTAGGAATTGGTATAATTACTTGGTATGGGTTTACGTGGAATTGAGATCGGAAGGGAATATCGTTTCTTCAAACTGAAGACATTTTTCATTGCGTCTACCAGCGATCGTCAGAAGAACATTATTGAACTCCTAATCCGACCACAAAATTAAGAAAAATCTCCGAAAAGAAAGCCAACTGCGCGAACTTTAAGGCTTCGTTAGGATATTTAAGTAGTTGTTATATTTATTTCCTGATCACCTTAGGTATAAACTCCTTGATCAGGTCATCAGGATCACTAATAAGGTAAGGAGTATTAAACCAAAAGAAAACGCGTAGAGTAAATCGAGCTGTAAAGAGGCATTCAGGATTTAAGTTTTTGGTCTTACAACCCCAATTCCATCCGAGGAACGCGAAGAAAGTTTAAACGAGCCAGAATTGATTTACCTTTTAAACCTGCAAAATTCACATTTGATACAAAAGTTGAGGCAAAAATTACTAGGTACAATGTTCCAAGGTTAGAAAAAACATTTAGCCATTTCCCAAGACTCATTTAAATGATACTGCAGCTGTCAGATCTTTAGACATTCGGCAGTCAGCTCAATAATCCCAGATTGTAATTTGTTCTTCCTTATATTTAAAGAGCGTCGAACATACCATGGGGAAAATTAATTTTCTCACATACAAAGTCGCAAAATTACTTTATGCTGTCAATATAAATAAACTAACTAAATCTCCCCACAGTTCTGAAGAGGTGTTTTTCCGCGCTTGAAAAAACACTGCGCAAGCTTTTCAACGTAGCCTATACTTCTGAACTCTTCCCAAAAAGGTGGAAAACAGCATTTGTCGAAGCCATCTATAACAAAGGCTAATCTTCATCTCCCACCAATTAACGACACAGTGCACTTACGTCCATTTTTTTTTTGTGAGGTTATGGAAACAGTTATGAATGCTGATAAATCGTCAGCTTATGAAATGTTTTGAATCACGGAAACTCCTTATACCCAACCAGATCCACTGGTGAGTTGACGACTTATTTATCTGATCGGAAAGTGGAACCAATCTTTCTATAACTACGTAGATATATTATTTTGCTTGCTATTTCGAACGCATTTGACAGCATTTGGCATCAAGCTCTTTTGTCCAAAATGCGTCCTTATGGTATCGATGTATCTCTGACCAAATTTCTGGCCTTTGATTTGAAGTTGTTTTGGGTGGTTTCAAGCCCGAAACTCACCGCATAGACATACATAAATGCTGATGATGTTTCCCAAGTCTCCATTTTGTCTCAGACTTTCTTTTTCATTTCTGTCAATGATTCCATCGCTGATGTCAGTACCCCGAACTGCTCATATCAATTCCAGGACTTATGTATACGTCGCTATTTTTCCGCTGTAGAAATGGAACGGCAAGATTTAATTCCGACATTGATAGCATTATAAAATTGGTCCTATATAGTCGAGTCTAATTTAATGTATTCTCTGCTGTAAAGCGTAACCAAATTCTTCAGCCCTTTTCCATGAATGGCACTTGCATCAACGAAACCGAAAGACTTTCCATTCTCGATATGTGTGTTCATGACAACCTTTGTTGAAATCATTACAGAAAGTTGATAAGAACTCTGCTAAATCGCTCGGTTTCCTCAAACGAAGCAACAAATACAATTTATAAGGCGTTCAGTCACCATAAACCTGAGTACAATTTTCTTATGTCTGATCTGGTGCGTCAAAAACTACATTGCAACAACTGATAGCTGCAGCTACTGATGCTATATAATTTTGCATAAATGGCGGCAAATGTCAATTCTACTTTAAAAGATACAAAATACACGTCAACAAGACATATGAATCGCTATATACCTACTTCTAAAGAACGAGGAAAAATTGTTTCAATTTTTTTTGCGGAATAATTCGTCGGTGGTTTTAACGCAGCGTAAGTTTAGAGGCAGATATTCCCGTCATCCGAAATCAACTGGACAAACACTACGACGTTTAGCCGCTCATCTAGAAAAGTATGAGATACTCGAGATGGAACCAGGTCTGCCCGGTATCAGAGCAGCCGTTATGTTGAGAATTTCTCAGCTGTGGCCCTTATTGTGATTGTCGACCAGCGATCATCACGACAATTGTCGATTGCGTCGATTGATTTTAGCTAGTCGCACGCACAAAATTTGTTCACTTCCAAGAGAAAGCATCGATCAGACATTTGTAATCGACTATAAGCGACTGTCAAATCGACAAATATCGATCGCAATCGACAATCACAGCTCTCGATCGATCGACAGTTGTCGATCAACGATTAACTATCGACACTCACTATAGAGGCCTGTATCTGAAGATGTCGCAGTGCACCCTAGAGTATTGACCAGCCGACTTGCCATCACCTAAGCATCAATCGGCGTTGCGGTCTTAACAGAGAAATTTAGTAAAAAGGCTGTAAGATGATCACTTACAAAGTGCAGACAGTGCATTAGCTATTAGCGGTTGACAGTCAAGCACAACTTTCGACAATTTGCACTTGCCGGCAAGATCGCCTAATTTAGCCTTCTCTTTTTTGGGAATTTTTTAAAATCACGAGTCTATGTCAACAAGCCTCAGCCCCTTGAAGCTCTCAAAGAGAATATCTGTCAAGAATGCTATAGGACCTATCGCCAGAAATTCTGGCAAGAATGATGGAAAATGACAAAAATCGGGTCCGAATGGTCATCAATATCATTTTTTTACTTAATAGAAAAAAGATCTAAGACATCAGATAAAAATATATTCCAATAACAGAACCAAAGTTTTTCATTCGTAAAAAAAAATACGGTCAAAGAACATCGAGTGACAACTTTTGGTAGACATGTGAATCTTGTAAACGTTTTCAAAATTATGCTAGAATTCAGACCTCAACCATAACAAAAATTCACGCAATTGAACCCTAAAAAGACTCTTCACAAAACTGAAGTTTTAAATTATAAGAGGTTTGTATAGTAAGCCTTCCCTTAAGGTTTCCAATATTAATGACCTCTCTCCCTTTTATATCGTCATATCTTATTTTGTTGAATTACGTAAGTCAAACCAATCACAAAAATCTGCGTTTCGGTGTCAACCTTATCGCCAGGACTGGCCAATTGGACGAAGAGGTCGTGTGATTTGATGTTTTTGAACTTGTTAGTCAGCGGCTAAGTATTATTCTTATATTTTCGCAGATAAACACTAGCGGCGGCGATTGAAGCAACATCTCGAACTATCGCTGAAATAAGGCCTGGAATGCTTGAGAAGTAATCCATAATTCCAACTAAGGTCATGAGTTGGGTATTTTCGCCGATATTCAGGGGCTTTTGATAATGCGACCTTTGATAGCATGTGCAACGCAGCTAGACATCACGGTATAGATGAAACATTGGTGTTGTGGATTAAGGCAATGCTAATGTACAGGACGTTGATTGTTGAAGCGGATTGTGGCAAATGCGTCATGACTGGGGTAAACAGGGGTTGCCCCCAACGTGGGGTTCTGTCTCCCCTGGAATCTACACACAAGCCTACACGGACGATGTCGTCGTTCTGTCTGTCGGTTCAGACTGCCTGCTCTCTGGTGCAGAGATTCTTGGGCTTGATCGATGATTTGTGTACAAGAAATGGGCTTTTAGTGAATCCTCTTAAAACTACGATTGTTCTCTTCACGAGAAGGAGGAATGTCACTGGTCTGACTCAACTTGTGCTACATAAAAGGTGTCACTATACCGATCTCTGACGAAGTCAAATAGTAATCCTCGTTAGAAAACTTCACAAGGGCCTTCCCTAGCACTCCGGGCTCTGCTCTAGATGCTATGATGAACCTCATACCCAACCTGCAGTAAGAGTGGACATTTTGCAATTGTTTAAATATAAATGTTGTGCCTCCTTAGGGCATATTTTCCTAATAGTACTGCCGACACACTTGGGTACCACAACAATATTTCTTATTTTTCTCATCTCGCATTTTGGACTTTTTGTATCCATACTTCCATCTTATACCCAAAATCCTTTGCATTGTGCATCCATCGGACATCATGATAAATTATCAGTAAATAAAGAGAGAGGTTCCCCCTCTTCCAATCCATTTGTGTTTCGAAAAGATTTTCTGTTTCTGTAGCTTCAACTTGGTTTCATTAGTCAGCATCATCATCGTTGGCGGAGATCGCATGTGTTGTATTGGACTGTTACCACTATTTGTGCTGGCATGGAAGTAAATAATGCGATTATGAATAACAGTACCATATGAGAGCGTCGGTCAACCATTGGACGAATACCAGGAAGACAACATAGGTATTTCTTGTCCGTCTGCTAAGGATCATCATAATGATGACGATGATGCTGATGCTGATGATGATGTTTAAAGTGGGGTCGTCGGCATTTTAGAAGCGCACTCAATGAAAACGAATTAAGATATTTTTTTGCTTACTTTTCAGTTTGAATGAAAAAGTCTCAACTCAATTGGAATTTGATTGAAATGGCAGGTGAAGTTTGCAAAGTGAGTCATGGGAAAAAAATCTCCAGTTCGCAAGTCAACTCTTTTGTTTTTCATAAGGATGAGATGTTTTGTTAAATTGGAAATTTTATTGAAATATATTGATCGATGTAGTTTTAGAAGATCTATGAAAGATGATGTAAAATAAGAAAATCTGTTGACCGAATATCACGCAAATCGGTGGTAGAGTAGGTACATATGTACATATTTGAAAATTGTACTTTCTATGGCCCATACAAAATTTTTAATCAAAAAAAAATAAATAGATACCGCAACAGGTCCGTAGGCACCCTAGGCCTAGCTTCTTACAATCATTCGTTTGTGTAGGCAATTTTATATTTTTGGAAGAATCGAAGGGACCTGCAATTTGATGCCGAGTCCAAACGCCTGAATTGAGAAGCTTTTTCATGAAATTTATTTTTATACTCTCGGATTTTTGTCAGACTTTCGCGAGAGGTGACGCAGTGAAAAATAAAACCTTAAGATGTCATTCGTGTTTTCCGGGGATCGAACCTGGGTACCCTCGCACAGTAGTCCAGCACACACCCCCAAAATTCCTATTGTGTCATAACTCTCGCTTTGAGTTGATTATTTTAAAGTATGCCTCGATTAGGTACACTTAAACCAAAGTAGTTCCAAGGAAAATGGGCATGGAGGAAGCTGAGAAAGCGGCAAATACACTGTGCCAGTGTCCGGCACCAGCAGTCAAGAGAATGAAGAACATGGACATTGACATGACACTAGTTATCGAAGCCAGGGAAGAACTCTTAAAAAATCCAGGCAGTCTGTCTGTGCTGTGGCTCACACCGACCGCTATTGGAGTGAATTTCCTTTCGTATAGAAATTTTTACGTCAATGATTTGTTTCGTTTAAATATTTTTAGCCCTCCCGACCTTAGTCCTCATTCCTGAAATAATTCAAAATATTGGTATTCAGTGCTTCAATCGCTGCCAGTTTAGCTGCGAAAATAGAGTGACCAGGTGCTGACTAACAAGTTCAAAAGCATCAAATCACATTACGTCGAAGTCTAGTTGACCGGTCTATGTTTGCAGATTATCTTGACACCGAAAGGTTGGTTGGTTGGTTGAAAGTGGCTGCCAGCTGGGAAACGCCAACACACTTAGACCAGCATAGGTCCATTGTGCATTGTGATACCATGAAAAACGAATCTCCCTACTAGTTGAACCATTTATAAAGCGTATGAATCTTCTCATGGAAGACTCCCACCTAAGATTTCCACTCTCGATAGCATCAAGCTTCAATTTTGGTTTGCAACTAGCGATTCGTATGCCTAGGGTGCCTTTATCCGGCAGGATGGGTTGAGTTGTTCCTATTCTAGCGAGTTCATCGGCCTTAGAATTCCCTGGAATGTCTCTACGTCCTGGTACCCAAATAAGGTGAATGTTGAACTGTTCGGCCATCTTCGTAAGAGACGATCGGCAGTCGGGGGTGATTAGAGAAGCTATAGTGATCGAATTCAATGATTTGATGGCTGCTTGCAGATATCTAATATCACGTTTTACTTGAGCCAGATAAGACATCTTTTATCGCCATCGTTTCCGCCTGGACCACGCTGCAATAATTTGGTAGACGGAAGGAGAGCTTAAGATTAAGACTTTCGGAGAAAACACCCCCACCAACTTCGTCTTTTGTTTTTGAGCCGTTGAATTGAACAGATTTATCTTCTGAAAAAGTTTCCTTATTCCAGGATTGCTCTGGAGAGGATGGTGATGAGAAAGTTCTTGTCAAAATTTGGAGATGGGGTGGTGTAGTCAGTGTTTTCGGTTGAGACCTCGAAGTTCTTCATAATAGAGGCGTTGTCAAAGTCTTTCCTTGACCACTGTGAGGTAGCTTTAAAGCGAATGGTTGCACTCGCTGCCATTTGCTTTCTTAATATACCAATGGGTAATAGTAATAGATGAAACAATATGTCCATAGTGCCGCAGATAGAGTAGTGCGAAGTGCACCGCTTGTACACATATGCAAGCTGTGCGCTGGACCTTGTTTAGGAAGTCGCAATTTATGACTTTCTCCAAGGGTGTAACACCAGATCCCATTATTATCCCATAGGTAAGTATCAGTCCAATAACAGACCGATAGGCTACTTTGTGCATCCTACTTGCATGCAAAATAATCTTATGAAAGCTGTCGCCATATAATGGACATGGTTGGAATCATTTCTATAATGGAAAAGGTAATGACCTAGTGTAGGCTTCCGAATGGTGGCAAGTGCCAGTTATCTGTGGGGTTTACATATAACTTACTCTACCATAGAAAATGTATTGCGTCGAAAATTGACTGGTATATGGTCATCACTTATAGAGTTTAGCAGACGCTTTGATAGCCCATAATTGCACCCGAATTTTGAAGTGTTCCTTAAATGACTAGATGTAATTCCCTTGGCAAAAAATGAGAACCTAATCAATTGCAAGTCTCTTACAGTTTGTAGAAGAAAAACAAGTTCTAGATACAGAAAAAAAATTATTCTGGCTAAAGTGTGAAGAATTTATATACTTGTACTTTGTACTTCGATAAAATTACCAATTTTACTCTATGCCGACATTACAATATACCAACGCGTTCGATTGTCTACCTCTCATCATCTGTCAGCTTATCATAACTGCCGCATGGTGCTATCTCCATCATCAGCAATGTCAAACATTTATCCAGCTCTAGCTGTGCGTTACACCAGCTCATTAGTGCGATTAATTAATCGCATTTTTCCTTAATTCCATCAACGCTATATTTCCCCATTCATAGAGCAGCCGCGCGCCGTTAAATATCCTTCGCCACCAAAAGAGAGAGAGAGAGATTAATACCATAATTCTCTCTTGTGTGTCCATCAATTGGTGAAAATCGTAATGATGACATTTAATCCGTAGGATTTGACGTGATGATCCAGCAAGACAGCCTTTCACTTGATTCACTCGTTTGGTACTTAGGGAAATGTATGTGCGCTTGCGCACACTCACAGCTTACCAAAGAAATGCGGTATTCTAACTCATAACGCGTATGATGCCATAGCCACAGCCATAACGATTGAAGCAAGCCAAAACCGGTAAGCGGGCAGTTTACTTGCAGTATCTCTATGCCAAAGGAAGAGAGAAATATTTTTCTGCACAGATAAATTGCCTAGGATCAGTGGTACTGAAACTCATGGTGGTGGTACATTTCCATGTAATTATTCACTCCTAATGTGAGAATTAATTAAATCGATTTTTTTTTTCGTACTCCTTGATGCGATGTGCAATGCGTGCAGACGTCTCTTCACGGTGCACACAGAAGACAAGACCAGGCAGATGGACGGACATTCGGGTTGTATATTGGCTGCCACATTTTGTGTCCGAACCCGAAGTATATAAAAAATTCGAATTCGGGAAAAAGATGATTTGCCGGAATTATGAAAATCAAGAAATGTGAGATGAAGTTGGCGCTGCAAAAGCTTTGAATGTGTGTGGTGATGCTGATGAAGACGAGTTTTTGACATGAACACAACCGAATGTGTCTGAATATTTGATCAGTTGTCGGAATCGCGAAATTGAAATGTGGTTTCAGTCCGTTGGAGGAACCGGTTTGCGATGCGAAGACAGAAGGATCCTTCCCACAGACACAAGAGGTCTGACTAATTAGGCGCGCAAATGATTAGCTTTATCCCACATAGTCATCAAGTGATTGACAGATCTTCAAGACGACCCCTATCCGAGAATGTGACACTATCTGTTTGTAAAAATAGAATTGGCATCCCTCTCGAGCTCTCTCTGTCTCTTTCTTTTTGCATTTGAACATGAAATTAATTTTAATTACTTCCAGGTGAGGTAACACGCCTTATCGCACAGACATCCGTCATAGAAAAGAGTTGTGCAGATCCTGTGTACAGATTTACCATATTTATATTATAGGAAAGGTGTTAAAAGTGATAACGCGTCATGGTCGTCATGTCCTTCCTTTTTTTTTGTAATTATTATAATTTAATAAGAATTTCACGACTATTTTGCGATTTTTTGTTCCTGCCTTCATTCCACGGCTATATTATCTTCTCACAGGAAAGCGCGCCGTGTCGAAGAAGAACGGCGATGAGTCAAAGTCAACGAGCGATGTCCTCTGTCTGGATATGTCTGTCTGCCTGTGGCTGGAGAATTTTTTTCCTTATCTTTATCCGGATTTTGAATTCATTTGGATTTTTTTACCACACGATGTTTCAGTCTAAGGGCCAGCGAGAGAGAGCCCAAGGTGAATTCCATCATCGAACGTGACAAAAACAGCGAAAAAATTTTGATAAGCCCAGGGAGGTTGTCGAGTTGTGGGTTTTTTTTGTTTTTTTTTTTGCTGCTGCTGTCTGTCTTTATTGGCTGGTGGATCGCAACACCATCAGGACAGGGTTTGCAAGGAACGCACAGGCGAAAAGAAGCAATAAAATCACTAGTCCACTAATGAGGCAACAACTTCTTTAGAAGAGATATGAAATGGATTGGTTGCTGTGCAGTAATGGGGCTTATTCATAATTCGAAGAAAACTAATACAAAATGGGGAGGGGGGAAGGCGATTCAGTGTTCTTACTGTGACTTGGTGGTTTTAAAATCATTTTTCGTGGTATTGAAAAGAAATTCTCGAAATTATAGCTGGAAGAGGTTAAGACTGGCTAAAAGTGAACAGTTTGGTAGGGTCTTACTCTGATTCTTAATCGCTAGGGGGTGGATTCAAAGAGTTGTCGGACAGGTGCGATGTTGGCAATACGCCTCTCGTGTTAGCCGTTTTATGTTAAGCTTGCCGAAATGAGATTTCTCCGTAGTATTGCTGGTGTGACCCGTAGAGATCGCATTAGAAATACCAGAATACGTGAGGAACTGAATGTCGAGCAGCTACTTCTCCGGACGGAGCGATCCATGCTTCGGTGGTTTGGTCATGTTAAACGCATGTCCCCGACCAGGATTCCACGACGTGCTATGGAATCCATACCATCGGGTAGGCGTCCTCTAGGTAGACCAAGGAAGAGATGGTTAGATCAAGTCCATAATCTCTCCTATACCCGTATGGGGATTGCCCTTGATGATTTAGAGTCGATGGCGGAGGATCGAGAGCTATGGAGGGTCCACTTGAGCAACCTACACCCGCGACCCACTTAATGGACAAGCGGACCATTGAAAATGAATGAATGAATGAATGAATGTTAAGCTTTTTGAGTATAGTAAGATATTTCCTCCTCCACACTTCTTCGATACAAACTGGACCGGATATCACCCGAAAAATTTGTATTTCAAAGCCTCCGAAGAGGTTTTTAACCACTTTTTGCAAGATCAAAGAATTTGCACCGAATAGGAGAACAGGGAGCTATTAGGGTCTTCTATAATATCTCCTTGGTTCTATGAGGGCTTTACTGCTTAGATGTCTACTTAGCCTGCAGAGACAATAGTTGCCGGCAGTTATTCTTGGCTTTACCTTTGCGCCGATAGCATTTTGAGATAATTGTAGAGCCCAGGTATAGACAAAGCAGTTATAACTTCGAAATTATGTTATTTGACCGAGTCGTTGATGTTGAGAGTCCTTTCTCGATGACTATTTAAACATGGTCTTGCCATCATTAAAAGGCAGACCCATTTCCGCAGCCTCCGTTACAAAACACTGCAAGCTGATACTGACAGTTCGCCGCGTTCTCAGTTGTAATGCCGATATTATGATCATAGGCAAGTATATAGCTGAACGGACTTTTTAAAAATTGTGCCGCTAATGTTGACTTGTGGCTGCTTTAAAAAAGCTGTTAAAGAGGTCACATAATAGCTCGTTATGATATCTTTTACTTGTCCAAGGGGCATATGATGCTGAGGTTCCAATCATCAGGTACACATTTATACGGTAACATTTTGTAGATCAGTCACATACTCCTGAATAAGCTCGGCCGATAGGCCATCCCCGTCAGCAATTTTGTTGAACTTCAGTTTAAACATCGCTACCCTCACTACGTCTCGGTCCGGTGGATGAGAATTTTTGACTATTATCGTCCATGTTGAACGGATCGGGCCTCTATTCGGCTCTTGTATCCAACTTTACCCTGGTAGAACTTTCAAAGCTTCTCTAGATTGAAAAGCCTATTTCCAGTGTTTTAAAATTTTTCTTCTAAGAATTCAATGTTCCTCGGTTCGTTTTTGCTCATAGGGCTCAAGGGCAGCTCTATCAATAGCCCTTGTTTTGATCTACAGTATTAATTGATATGCCTTCTTCTTGACTGTAGTAAAGAGTGGGCCAAATACAAGTTTCTTTTTAAAAATGCAATAAAATGAACCAAATTAAATTTGTTTTTATGTATATGGCTTTATTAGTAAGAGCAAACGTTCCCATTAATTATGGAATACAACGTCGTTCAAGTGGCTGCCTTGGCTGGCTTCGCAGTAGCGCATTCTGTCATTCCAATTTTCCAAGACTTCGTGGATGGTTTGCGGGCTGTAGCTCGCGGATTGCTTGGATGATATTGGCCTTAAGCGCTCGAATCGTTTCTAGATTGTTGGCATAACATCGGTCTTTTACGGTTCCCCACAAAAAAAAAAAGTGCAAAGGGTTTAAATCGCAGTTCCGAAGCGGCCAATTAACATCGCCAATACGGCTGATACGACTTAGGAATTTGGTGCGCAAAAGATCGATTGTAGCATGGACTGTGTGGCATGGCGCGCCATCCTGCATGAACCAGAGGTCGTACAAATCCATGTCATTAATTTTAGTTTAAAAAAAAAGTCGGTTAACATGGCTCTGTAACACCCACCGTTGACCGAAACGTTATTCCCATCCTCACTTTCGAAGAAAAATAGTCCAATAATGCCACCACTCCACAATCTGCACCAAAATGTCACTCTCTGTAGATGCATTGCTTTCTCTACAATAACATTTTTTGTTTATTGTCGTGGCCGCCGAGATGAAAAGTCGGCTCGTCAGAAAGCGCGGTGGGAGCTTCATTTCGGCCAAAAATTTATTTTCAAAAAACACATTGCTTGGGCTACACTACACAGCACTTACTTTGGAAATAAGTTTTCAATGTTTCGCAACGTTGTTCAAGCGTAAAGCGACTCATTTCTTTCCGCGGAGGTCTGATACTGACTTTTGTCGAGGGAAACAACTGTCAGTGTCAAAATAACCTAATGATTTAAAAAGAAACAACAAGATGGGGCCCATCCTGTAGGTATGTGCCAGCCTGCACTCCGCATTAAAAATCAAAGTTTCTTTGTAGTCGCCTGGGTGAAACCGTTTATATCAGTGCCAATCCTGACGGAGCATTATACGTATTTCTGCTGGTGATTTAGTTGCTGAGACGTTAAGGAAGAGACGATCGGTAAAAGTTCTGACGGTCTCTAGTGAGAGTAGCCTTTCGACGTCTAAGGCGCTGTGATCTATGTGATTGCCAGAGGTGCTACCTCTAGCAGCTTAATAGCAGCGCTACCATTGGTATTCTAAGTCTGCCGACACTTGACATATTGTGAATTTTTGAAAAATGTGGTTGATGTGGTTCTATAGCAGTATCTTGCCATAGCAATCGCTTAAAGTCTAAATTTCTCATCATTTTCTCAAAGCTGGACAATTTGAGATGTAGCCAGCCAGGCACGTAGCCAGGGGGGGGGGCTTGAGGGGCTGAAGCCCCCCCCGAAAGTCTTTAACAAAAGACAAAAACTAAAATTTTTTAATACTTTTTCCGGGAAAGGCGGACCTATAACGCTTCAACAGCGCTCCGAGATGCTTGCAGATGTCTGCTAGTTCCAAATTTTACTTGTCCTGTAACAAAACGAGTTTTGGAAAGTTTATGCCCTCGCGGTTGTCAAGTGTACTGTATCCTCATGAGCATTAGCAGCCTTTCTTGTGGGGCGCCCAAAAGTTACATTTCGAGGGACAATGTCTTTGAGTTCCTCAGAACATCTACCATGGAAGTACCTCTACCTATAGAACAAGCAGAGGTGAGCGACTTGTCTTCTGTGCACCAGGGGTTGTAGATTCGATGTGAGTGAAGGGTCCCCAATAAGTCGAACTGCTCGTCTCTGTATGCTGTCAAGTAGGTTAAGTGAATGTTTTGGGGCCGAGCTCCATATATGGGAGCAATATTCCGGGCCTGGTCTAACCTGTGCTTTGTACAGTAGGAGAAGTTGCTTGGGGCTAAAGTACCTCTTTGTTCTAAATAGGTAGCTCAACTTAGCAGACGCCGATCGTGCAATATAGGATATTTGATCCTGCCATGTGATTCCTGAATTGACTGTGACTCCTCAAATGTGCAATGAGTCCTTGGGATGAATTGAATGGTCATTCATTTGGATCTAAAGGAACTGTTGAAGCATTTTTCCTAGAAAATGTTGTGAGCTGTGTCTTGATTGCAACTGAAACTGAAATGACCGTAATGGGGCTTAATATAAATTCAAATCTACAAAAATAAGGAGACTATCCCGGTAGGTATAAAGTATTCAAACGCTAGGTATGTACACTGTGCAAGCCATAGCTTTAACCTGGTTCTGCCATGTCAACTCCTGCAATTCGCAATTACCTAGGTGTAGTTAGTGAAATGAAATAGTGGGCGCAGTAGCGCAGTGGTTAGTGTGTTGGACTGCTGTGCGAGGGATCCCAGGTTCGATCCCCGGAAAAACACAAATTACATCTTAAGGTTTTTTCTACTGCGCTACCTCTCGCGAACGTCTGACAAACATCCGAGAGTATAACTGTCATGAAAAAGCTTCTCAATTTAGCCGTTCGGACTCGGCATAAAATTGTAGGTCCCTTCCATTCGTCCCAAAAATAGAAACTCACACAAAACGAATGGTTGCGAGAAGCTAGGCCTAGGGTGTCTACACGCCTGTTGCGCCACCTATTTATTTATTTATTTTAGTTAGTGAAATAGCTTATTTCTTCCGCAACCTTTCAAATGCATATTATGTAACTTTCAAAACTGTCATAAAAAAAAACGCACCAGAGAGCCGAAAAACTCGACTTCTGCGCCTTTGTGAAACAAAATTCATTAAAAGACATGACAGTATTAATTCCTTTGTAGAGCTCTTCAAATGCATCTCAATAAGTATTGAAAAAAAAACTAGCAGAACGTGGGTGATGTCTTCGAAAGTATCAACACTTTTGGCAATGGTCCAAAAATGCGATTGCCTAGTAAGCCTCATTGTATACGAAAAACTCCCAGTTTAGCGCTGCCCTTATCAGTTTCCCTACAGAACAAATCCTTAGATTTCGTTTCTGCAATCGACCGCACAAAAGAAGTTCTGAATTCTCTTAAGGACATCAGAGAAAATGCCGAAGATTTTTTCAGAGAGGCTTTTCAATCCGCATCCTTACTTGCCGAGGACTTATTTGAAGACCTTCATTGAAACAAACAACGCGTCCCAATTCAGAAACCTCTCCTTCTGAAGCCTATTTTAAAGTGCCGATACTGATTTCTTGCATAGATTCGTTAATACAAAATGTTACGGACAGATTCATGGTCAACGAAGACGTCCTACCATCGATCGTTTCAAGCTCTTCTCCCAGGTTTTGCTGCAGTTTAGCCTGAGCGAAAAGTTGGAAAAGTTAACACTTTACTTTGATAATGCAATTGCGTTATCAGCTGTGAAAGCTGAGTACATTCTTTGGTGCGAAAAAAAATCGTCGAGTGACCCTTCTACCGAAGTTTTGAAATTGCTTGATTATGTGACAAGACTTACTTTAGACTTAGCTAGTTTTGAAAGAACCCTTTCAGCTATGAAGCTAGGCCTACGGTGTCTACCGACTGTAGCGCCACCTATTTATTTTTTATTAGCTATGAAAAAGATTGAAACAATGTCCGGAAGCGTTATGGAGAATGCAAGGTTAAGTTCACTTGCTATGATATCTGTTCATTCGGATATTATTGTGAATCCAGATATCTAAGGTGATTGATCTCATATCAAAAAAAATCAAAACGTTTTCTGCTTTGAAAAAATGTGGCTAATAGAAATCAATTAATTGGAATATACATAGTTTTTTTTTCGTAAAACTTGGAAGCAAGCCCCCCCCGAACCAAAATCCTGGCTACGGCCCTGTAGCCAGCGTACGTCTGCTTTTAAAAGACTGTGGTCCGATGTGATATTGGGAAATAAGAATGTGCAGATTTGCCACTAAAAGTCAATCAAATTTTTTTTGTTTCTGTATGTATGTTTAGATAGAATATTCCTACAGACGGGATTGTCAATTCTGCCTCCCTTTCCTTTTGCTAAATACGATCTTAATGTCGTACTAAGCTCCTTGCTCGTACTACCTTTAGGTATTTGAATTTATTTGCAACTTGTCTTCCATGGATTCATTTTTCATTTTTCCCTCCCTTTGTTTTAAATAATACTGTCATTAAATTTGAAAATACTGTTAAGAATCTTGGCGTAATATTTAATAAGTCACTGTCTTGGTCAGGACATATCAAAAGTGTCGTAGGCAAAGTCAATGGCGCTCTGCGTGGTCTCTCCGTAACAAGAAATTGTCTTCCCAAAATTGTAAAAATGCTTTTGGTGAAGTCACTGGTTATACCAATTATTTTTTATAGCTGTCAAGTGTTTTGTAGCCTGGACTCTGTCTCAAACAGAAAATTTAATGTCGATTTTAATAATTGTGCAAAATTTATATTTTCTGTTCGCAGGTTTGACCATATTTCAGAGTACATTAGAGAAATTTTAGATGGATCTCTGGGAGCCAATTTAAAGCTTAGAAGTCTTATGTTTTTCCGAGATTTAATGGAAAAGAAGACACCAAAGTATTTGTATGACTTCATTACTTTTTGTCGCAGCAGCAATTTTTTGTGTATGCCGCAAGCCTTTGGAACTCCTTGCCTCTCGAAATAAGACGGCTGAAGAATAGAGAGAGGTTTAAAAAACATGTTCTCATTTTCATTGATAGATAGGTTTAGAGAGTATTTGTTTCTTTTATTATGATCTTTTATTGATCTTGTTTTCACTAGGGAAATGTTTAAATTGTTTTAATTTTTTTTTTTAATTTTAAATATTTAAATTTTTTTAAATTTTAAAATTAAATTTTTTTTTTATCTTTCTTTTTCATTTTTAAATGTTAAATTGAACGCTCATTTTAAATTTTTAGAATTTAATATTTTGTACTTTATAGCCGATTTTGGAGCTGAAATCCTTCTTTTGGATAACAAATCTGTATACACTAACAACCAACCGGTTTCATTAAATTACAAGAACACTTTCGCCAAAAGACCGCTCGGTAAATAACTAGTAAGAATGATACTGACTTCAGAAACTCAATTAAAGTGACCTCTTTTGGTCCGAAGCTACGATTGAATAATACTGGGAAAATTACAAGTATCTTTCATTTTTAGAAAAATTCTATCGATCTTATGTGATGGGTCAACAGATAACCTTTTGTTAGCTCTTTGTTATAAATGTTAGCTACACTGATTTAAGAGACAATTATAGTAGGGGCGAAACGCATTACTGGAGTCGAGGCCAACTCAAATTTAAAAAAAAATTGTGATGACAATCGGACACTCCACAACTTATTCAATTATTCAATTTATTTATGTTCTGCCTAAAATAATTATTTTAAATATTTTAAGATTTATTTTGATATATTTGTTCAATAATTTTTTTTTTAAGGAATGAAGGCGGGTAGCTTCATGTGGGTCAGTGCGGCCATTATCGGACTTACATACGCACCAACGTTTTTATATAATATAGCACGTTCCTCTTCCGTTCGACGTGCTACGATATTTCTGTGTCGCTATGCATTCTGAGTTCGCGGACTACTGTTACCATTAGCTCTTCTTTGAATCGTAACAAATATCGAACTGTAAATGATCATCACTTTGTATAAATCGGTACATTTTTCACTATCAATAATTTACCTTTGAAATAGCCAGTGAAGAAAGTTAACGAACTTTTCCTGAACCTTCGGGTAGCAATTACACAAAGAAACCCGTAGAAGAAAGTATACAATTTAATCGCGCCATGCCCCTTTGTCCAATTTTGGCCAATGACCACTCCTGGGCCAATACCTTTGATTGTCTACAAATTCGAACTGAATATTGATTCGGTGGTTTTCGATATAAAATATTTTGAATGTTCTTTTTTTGTATGGGCGGTGCCACGCCCTTTGTCAAATGTTGACCAATCTTCAGTGGAGCACTCCTGGGCCAATACCTAAGATTATATGTAAATTTGAGCTTAATCGATTTGCCAGTTTTCAAGACATACGATTTCGAGATATAACCAAAGATTCGTCTTGAGGTATGATTTACAGTCACTTGTTGATTGAAAAATCATTAGTCTCGGTGAAAATCGAGCAAACAGAGTGCGTCTATATCAGATATGGTGGTCGTCTACTGATGAGCCCACCCACCGCGCATCGGGGCGAAACTAGAGTCGAGGCTCGAAATCAAAAAATCAAAAATTTGTGATGTGATGACAATTAATAGTCTTTAAATTTCTCTATGACACAGATTGACGACGATATGATGAAAATGTATACTCATTTTAGTCTGCGGCCCATAAACAAGTTTTGGAAAATTTATACTATCATCTCTCAATGGCCAACCTATGACCACCAGAATTTCCTCAATCTTACGCAGCATTGGAGCCAACGCTAAAGACAGTAGCCCATAAGTGTGCTGACAACTTTTCTAAACAGTTACACAAGCAATGGATCACTAAAATCGCCACAAATCCGCACTTGAACGCCTGTACTCGATTCCTCAGCCGTAAGCCATAAATTATACTTCTGAGGCGATACAACGAAAAAAAACCACCCCACTCCTCATCCTCAACTCGAGTGTATCTCAATAACCATATCGCTTTAACAATCACAATAAATAAATGAAATTTAACTCAGCTCTCAGCCACACACAATTCGGATTCAATTCGATTCAATTATGAGAGAGCAACAACATTTGGGGAGGGGGGGTTGAAAAATAAACCGAAATCAGTTAAATATATTTTTTTGAGTATACACCACAGCTACTTGTTCAATTAATATACCGCATCAGACAGTGATGGCCAATCGTCGCGTCGGTATATTCAAAGTAACTGCGATGAAAAAACGAACAAAAAAACAAAATAAATAAACTGGTCGATTTTGTATCTCCACAAAGAGGTTTTGTTAAATTATGAGATACTTAAGGTAACTTAATTGCCTGCGATAAGATAAATAAGGCCCAAAAAATGATGACAGTGCGGACGGTTTTTTTTTGCAATCAATTTCTCATTGGACTTAAGTCCGAAAAGGAAAAGTGATTGTGTGCACTTCACACACAAACTGTTACTAATTAATTCGTGGTACAAAATAGCCCATCTCATGCTTCCTCGAGCGTGTAGTCAGCATGGAATTTTTCAAAGCTCATTACCAGCTATTATGGTGGCTCTATGGTATCTTGATTCTGAGCCGCACATTGCACAGACCCTGGAAAGAAGTCTTCTTTGCGATGTTAAATGGTTTTTGTTCGCCATGCCGAACCACGACAATTGATGGTGTGGGTATGTGCTCTTTTAAGGATCTATGGGTTCATTTAGAATTCAAATGAATTATTTTGGCAGCTGGCTACGAGGGGGTGTTAGGAAAAACAGTTGAGATGCGAACTCGAACTACAACAAGACATTGCGACTTCGTGACACGGCAGCTACCGTGTTGTCGGCATTGTTTTCTTGTGTACACTCTACTCTGTGAAAGGAAAGCAAAAGTTCTTCTAGCACTTAACACGCCAAAGGAACACACAACAAAAAGAACACAGACCGCGCCGCTCCAAGTTGCTAAAAGCCATTGTGCATTTATGTCACGAAATTTTAATTTCTACTACACTTTTGTAGCCCATAAATCGTGTGTAAGTGTATTGCAAATGCGAATAGTTTGGTTTATTTTTAGTGCCATACAGCTCTGACTTTGAGATCGATGGCGAACACAGAAATACACCATCGTTTGCCGCCATTGTAACTATAGTTGTCGTATGTCAGAAGTTTTCGTTGAAAAGTGATCGTTAAATGACGATAAAACAACAAGCCGCACTTGTAGATATTTTGAATATCTTAATGCCAGCCTGACAGTTTGTTTGCCGCACAGGCACGTCGTACAATTCAATTTAATTGTCTATTGTTGACATTAGAAGTATGTAGTGGTTGACGTTTTCCTCAAAAGTGCGTTGATCATTTCAAAAGGTACCTACACCTTTGGTGGTTTTTTTTTCAAGAAGGTCGGGATGAACCTTTTTTTATTTGATTTTTACTACCCAACACAAATGATGGGTTGTTCTTTATTACCACTTTTCGTGGTGAGCAATGATCATGAAGGAGGTGATAACTAAATTTATAGTTCAGTGCTGTGACACTAGAATAACAATTTTCAATTTTGACACATAAAAAGCAAAAAAACCAATGACAGTCGAATCACGACTGTTTATTGCAATTCAAAAAAGATTATGTCCGTCGTTATGACGACCTGTTGATAGGGAGGAGATCACCTTATTTGCGAAACAATAAGGAAGCTTCCTCCCACAGTAATGGTCTACCTTTATGGGACTACTCTTCAAATTGAGTCTCTGATTCTTAGCGTGCGGTTTCATAGAATGGGCCGTGCGATTAAGATGATGATTACATCTTCCTTTGGCATAAAATAATTTAATAAATTGTGATGATGAAAGATGAGAAAGGGAAAGATGTAGTTTTTATAATTTTTTTTTTTTGTCGAGAAATAATCTACGTAGATAATATGGTACTGCTGCGTGTGTGGTCTGGTTTTGTGCATGATCTAAGTACCTATGTTGAGGAGCGGAGATGTTGGGCAATTTAAATGACATTACCAGAGCCAAGCCAACCAAACGAATACGAACGCATTTGAAAATTTATATATGAGTGGACGGATTTCGTGTGAGGTTGGTGGATTAATTTGATTTTGTTTTTTCTACGCCGGCAAAATGGGTAAACTGGAATAGTGCTCATGGGGAAATAGATTAGAACATGACTTGCACTTAGTATTAGTAATTGCATGGTGGGGATGGAAAGATGGCGGCGGTCTTTAAATTCATGTTAAAAGTTGGTTTGATCGAGAGTTAGCTAAACCGCAAGTTACAGGAATTTATAATTTGCCGTTAAGTGAATCTACTGATGGGCACTCACCCAACTAGTGCTCCCCAAACTACTTACACCGAGTCCGGAGTGAACAAGGTTCAATACAACAGAACATTCAATTCAAACACCAATCTATTACGTATACCAAAGCGCTTAGTATGGGCAACTGGGAATCAATTTGCTCCTGCTTAGTATCAGAGAGGGTGTAAGGCTAAGGGTATATCAGGCAGAGTATTTTAATATAAGTAATGTAGTCGTAGCACAGGCGTATTGACTCCGCAAAGCATGGAATTTGTAATTATTAATCTCTTAGGTCTGATTCTGTTTGTAGTTTTAGAACATGAAAGCCGTGCATTTGCGCGTTGAGAATATTAAAAATACCATCAGAAAATTTAGTGTATCCCACACAAATCATTAAATTTAAAGTGAATATGCCGCCTTTTTTTAAACATTTCTCTCGGCAAAAGCTAACCTATAGCGTTGCAATAACCCTTGGCGATATGTGTTACTTGTGCGCTTAAGTTGTTGTAACTTTGAGTACCCTGGAAATATGTTGTCAGGAAATTAGTTCTAAAGTTTATTTGTCGTATAGCTAAAGGTATTTTGGAAAAGTTACACAAGACTAGAGTCAACCTGAAATGAACAGACTTTCACAGTTTTGAGGATGAAAAATTAACCTGTCTCTTCTTTTTCAAAAACAATTATTTCAGGTAGATCCTAAACCGCAAACTCAACTGCAAGCTAATGATAAGAAATCAAGTTCCGAATGCATTATGCCGCTTTCTATGCATGCATAGCAGAAATTTTGGTAGGAGGTTGGGATTAAAACTGAATATTGTTTTACCTATTACACCGTCGCGTTGTTTGAATAGTATTATACTTGCGTAGGGATCACTTGCGTGATGATCTTTATAAGTAAGGCTAAAAAAGTTAAGAATATAACTTGAACATGTAGATACCGCACAGATGGCTCAAGGTCTAGGCTGAATGATGTGACGCTTAGGGCGCTCCTACAAATCATCATATTAGATCATACAATACCCAACCCTAAACCAAACAATTACATCACTATATCTTAGCTATTTCCGTATGAGGCAGGATCGAATAGGTTGGGCGTTATTCACTTACAACAAAATGCCCCTAGAACTATTTTGATATTTGCATAGCATTTCCGTATTTTACTGATAGCCGTTGTTGGCAATATCTACAAGTTTAAAAGTTCCTCGTAGAAGTTCTTGCAAGAGGCCGTTTTCTTATCATACATAAGGCGTGTTTTTTTCTAGAGGTATAGAACTTTGAAATGGAATTAAATAAAGAAGATTTTTTTAAATTGACATGAAATTTATATTATTCGAAAGATAATCTTCTGGCATTATAACTCAAATATGATTTTGTCATATAACCACCAATTTTCGATGACTTTTACCAACATTTGTGGCCGTATATCGGCAATAACGCGGTGAATGTTGTTCACCAAGTATGGTCAATCGCGACTAGCGACGTTAAATCGCACGATCTTGGAGGCCAATTCACGGGTCCGCAATGCGAAACTATATGCGGTTGTTCTACATCATCTACTACATCATGGTTGTTCAATTGATGAACGAAAAAGCCAGTAATCATGGCTCTATAGTGGCCACCATTGACTGTAACGTTTTGGCCAGCATCGTTTTTGAAGAAGTACGGACCAATTAAGACGATTATATTGACCCTAAAATGGACGTAGTGGGCGATACGTATTTCGAACTAAACCATGATTTTGAAAATAAATTTGCACAATTTGGGAGCATTGTTCAGGCGTCAGTCTATTCATGTTGAAAGGCCAAACCAAACTAAAAATAAATCACTTGAAAGCTGACAAAATGGCCGCCATTTGCCAATTTAAAGTTCTAGTACCTCTAAAAAAAACCAAATTGATCTCCCATTAGATACAGTGGAATATGTGCAACCCCCCTGCTTTGGGTCACTGCTGGATTTGGATTAAATGCAAGGTTGGGTGTACGTACGAATTATTTTTTCGTCGAAACAAGTTAAATGAACTAACTCCCACTTTTCTCAAATTGAGACTTAATTCATTGGGAATTTGTTCATAATGAACTACGAACTATCTCCCAAACATATGAACTAAATTCCACTGCATATTTGGTGGGACCTAGTTCATTTTGCTAGTGGGAGTTAGTTCCAGTTGGGACTTGGTTCGTAGGATCGAGATCAACATGTTTTCAACAGCCTGATGCAAAATAGATATGTGCATACAAGTAGTTGGCTCAACAGATTCATATAGGACATACTCTACATAATAGGTTCTCATAATCATTCACTGAGGCGTCTGTTACAGCTATCAGAAAATGCATCCGTAAACAACAACGAAAAACTTTTTCTGTTCAACTTCTCAACCAGTTTCACGAAGTATTCCACTGAATTCCTATGATATGCTATGGTTCAATGTTTCAGTTTTGTTCTGTTTCGTGTTTTTACGGATGCATTTTACTGATAGATATAATTGAAGCCTAAGAGTGAGATTAATTTTTAGAGGGACCTAGAAATTTATTTCTTCTTATGAAGCCAGCTTTTTATTGTTTTTTTTTTGTAAACATGAATATCAATAATCGACATACATTACAATAACCACTGACCTTTTTTGAGGCGAAAAAGTGATTTCCCAAAAAATACAGTTCGTGGGAATTATCAACATGTAAAGTTGGTAAATTTTATGTGTAACCTAATGCCGTGGAACCTACTGGCCAGAGTTCAATCAAACCTCTTTTGAAATGTTTTTTAAGGATGTGAGAAGGCTTTAGACTATATACGTTTATTGCCACGCCCACTTTTTGGGGTAGTTTTTGTTCAAAATATATTTTTTCTGACTTTCTGACTTTTAACTTGCGCCTTTGCTCAAATAATTTTTAATCAATCCAAAAAAAAGAATACTTAAGGGAGCCAACGCTTCCTTAAATATTTTAGACTCTCATTTTGCTTCTCTCTTGCTCTCTTATTGCTTCACCCAAAACCTGAACAACAGATCAAAATCTAACACTATCCAGTTAAATTTATTTCATAACATCGAAAAATATTAACAGCGATTGTTCTTGATCATGGCTCTTTGGAGTGATGGGCGTACATCTAAAACACATTCCTATTCTCTGTTCTCTGATTAAGGGAAATAAAAGAGAAGTATGCGAAGTACCTATTGTCTTTTTTCCTGAAAATGGCTGAACTTGTTTCATATAAAATCCTTTTTAACTAAAATTTCTCAGTTATTGTCACTATGATTAAATAAAAAATTATCTAATAGTCGTAAATTAAGATCTTTGATCATCTAATAATGCATCCATACTAGAGTTGGGGAATTTGGTTCATTTGAGTGATCGATCAATTTAGTTCTAATCACGCTCACGCTACTGAACTAGTTCGCTCATTTTAGTTCAGTTTAGTTCAAAAAAGTCAAATTCACAGAAAATACAAAAAAAAATTTTTTGAAAATATAAAAAAAGATACAGGTGAGCGAGCTGTGACATGATTGTCTTCTGTGTCTGTATCCGTAGTCTGTTTAGCTTTATGAGGAGCGCTATTGAGAAGAGAAAGATCCTTTCCATGCAAAAGTTTTTATTAGAATGAAAAATAATTTTAAAATATTTGGGAACAAGAAAACATAAAGCTATTTAATATTAAATGTCATGTCTTGATTCTAGAGTATATATCTAACAAGTAGATATTGCAACACGTTTGTAGGAACATAGATTATGTCATAAAGAAAAATCATGGATACTTTTCATTAAGCTAAGTACACTCGCTTATGTCCCAAATGTCGTACAACCGTCTGAACTCACAATTTTGTCTGACAATATTGATTGTAAGCCCATTGTCAGCCCTCCATCTGACTATGAAATTGTCAGGTTTGTAACCATCGTCTGCACAAGTCCGAACACACAATTTTCATCATTGCAGACAATTAGGACATTGTCTGACTCATTCGAATTATTGTCAGATGTCGTTGTTTATGGAAGCTGACAATTGCTTACAATTTCTTCATTCTCAGACAATATAACCAGTGGTTTAGTAGCGAAATCAAAGTTTACTTTTAACCGATGGACAATAATTCAGAAGATATTGATACGAACAGCAGTGGGAAATGGAATTTAAATTCCATTTGGAATTAGAAAAGTTGAAAAAAAATATCGTACACAAAGTGAATGGGGTTGTTGAATGCGCAGAGTATAAACTACCCAAAGCCGTGAGGTAAGAGATCGATCGCCGACGCGATCCACATTCAGAAGCCACCTCGACAAATACAGAAAAAAATGTGGGTCCTTCTGCCAATGAAACCGTATCGACTTCCTGGATGCTCGCGCGCATATCGGTGTCTTGATGTGTGGAGTTACCAAAGCTAGAATTCCATCGAATTGTGTTCAGTAAATTCGCAAAAAATTGCGATAAAGTTCCGGGTTCTCAGCTTGAAATTTGGAGTAGAATCCTTCCCGCCACCCGAACACTATGTTGTTTTTGTATCAATTCATCACCCTCGAGTCGTTCAACAGTTAAAATAGTCACAAGTGCAATATTTTGTTCCATTATCCGTACAGCAAAAATTAAGGAACAAAAAAATGCAACGTCCGTCTGTTTGTTTCTTCATAACTCGAGAACCATTCGTCGGATTTTCATGATTTTTTTTTTCTGATTTATAGATGTGTGGCCAACTTAGTCCATGGTGGGTGAGAATTGCTCAGGAGTAAAGGGGTCGCGGGGAATAAGAGGGGTCTCACGAAATGTTAGCCGTATTAACTTAAAAGTTTGTATGTTGATAGATAAGTCAAAATTATTATATGCCTCATTCATCGTTTTTCAAAATTCGTCCTATAGGGTTGAAAAAAAAGGGGGTGCAAACATTTCTATTTCTACTAGGCAAATAAAAAATAGATCTTATTTGGCCAAATGCGTAGGTATGCGTAGGCGAAAGGGGAAAGAGAGGTATAGGGGCTATTCTCGGAACTACTCGGTCATTGCCGGGGCTGACTTCCGACAGCCATGTTTTTCACTTTCGCCTACAAAAAAAAAATAACATGTATAGTTTACAAAAAGCCATTGCTATAAAATATTTTGTAAGCTGAAAAAAGAGGAATAAATATAAACAA
Organism: Cheilosia soror; assembly: GCA_949372485.1. Classification (NCBI taxonomy): domain Eukaryota; kingdom Metazoa; phylum Arthropoda; class Insecta; order Diptera; family Syrphidae; genus Cheilosia; species Cheilosia soror. The sequence goes on along the minus strand of OX443561.1, from coordinate 138,656,618 downwards.
ACGTATATAATTATGACTCAAATAAATTTTAATTCTATTTAAGAGAACAGAAACTGGCCGGCGGTGGGCGGAGCAGCGAGCATGGTTAGTTTTATAAATTCTTAAAATTTCAAGTTCAATCGGTCTTAATAAAAAGATATCCCCTCATTTAGCACCCATTAAAATGCTCGTTCTCATTCTTAGCAAATATTCTATTATCCACGATTGAATAATGAAACGTTTAAGAAAGTACATAAACATATACAATACATAACTACCTATTTTCAATACCACAGAATAGAAAGACTTTAACATTTCATCGAATATCAATGCGACATTCTTTTGACATTCTCTGATTCTTCGATAATCATAATAATTCCCTGTCCTTAACTGCTCACTCTGATTAGTTCACAGAGAACACAGAAGAAATTGATCCAGCTTGCTGTACACAATCCATTAATCCGCATCTCTATCTCATATCTTTTCATATTGTTACTTTCAAAAAATACCAAAGGAGAACCACAAATTTATTCAAATAATAATGTCATTGTGGAAATATCTATAAAGTAAACATTTAATGATTGTCTTTTGGGCAAAGAACAAAGAAGCTCCAATCATATCAGTTGAAATCTGAAGCGCTTGGTAATTTGCGCGAAAATATTATAAAAAAGAAGCGTTTCTGCCATGAGAATGGAATTGTGTGCGCCGCGCCGTTAAGATAGAAAATTCTTTATAGGGTCATCTTTAAATTGGAGAAATAACCTACATAACACTCAATTATGGGCCATTTACAGTGGACAGGAAACGCGTAAGCCATTTGCACTTAGATCTGCCAAATAGATACGGTAAAACTGTGCTCTTCTTAAATGAGATGTATTATGCCTAAGAAGAACACGGAACTATTTTTCGCAATACCACCCAAAAAATTGGCCATTACACCATTCGCTAAATTGCTTCTTTGTGGTTCCTGACAAATTCTAGGTATTGCTGCACATAAAAGTGAATAACGGCGATGATTTCCGTTAAATCTCAGTTAGAAATTGAATTGTTTTTTACCTTTTTTGCTTTCTCTCATTAAAAGAATGGTTGGTGGTAACTTTATACTATGTATTTAGACCTGCACTTTGGTTCGTTCATTTGACCTCAAGGGCCGCCGGCTTTGTATTGTCTTTCATACATATTTACTGTGCGCCATTTGGGAATATGTACAAGCACTTGTTAATTAAAAGTCAAACAGATATTCAAGCCAGTTCGTCGATCAACTCTTTTGTTTTAGGTAAATATCTTAAACATTTTCATGTTTGCTCGCATCTTTTCGGATGAAATTATCACGAATTGTTTTCACCTTTTCAAAATTTCACTCACATTCCATACACTGACTATATCATGTCTAATTGAATGTCAGCAATGCGCCTCTTAATTAAGAATGCATGGCATTCTTTGAATGCCTTCAGTCTCTCATAGAAGCCGGAGAGGGGAATAAAAATTATGAATAAGATATTAAAACTCATTAAACTCAAAGTATTCCTCTTTGTTGTCTTGTAGCAGTTGTAGAGGTAATCGGGGGGCCTGGCCCCTTCATATGGGTAGATGACCATGAAATTAAATGAAACAGATAAGCGCAGGGAAATAAAAACTAGAAACTATTTTAACGTTTCAACGAAAAATCAAGGGTGCTGCTGGTAAACGAGAAGGTACTAAATGATTAAATGAAAAAAACATGTCAGTCGGTGCCTTTTGTTTCTAATTTAGTTTCTTTTCTTGTTTTATTGTCCGTTGTCCATTTGGTTGAGTGAGAGAAGTTTTATTAAATTTTATGTAAAAAAAAAAAAACTCTTGCATGGTGACCATGAACTGTGGTGGGTCCTCCCGCATTTCAATCGTAAAAATTTTTTCAATTATAATTTCTATTGTAATTGTTTTCGAGTTGTTTTATGTTGCGTTATATTTTTTTAATGTGCATCTTGACTGCACAATTGAATTACTTGCCGAGTGCACAGGGGTAAATTAAAGATAATTACAAAAAATAAATAATTAGCGATAGGGAAGGTGTTTCGTTTTTTTTCGAAATTCAATTTTGAGATCGTAAAAAGGCGCCAGAACTAAGAAATACTGAACTTTTTTCATGGTTTTCCTACCTGGGGGTACTTATCAATTATTGTTTATTTTTATTTTCGTAGGAGGTTGCAGGTGTTATGTTTTCCATTCTATTTGATCTTTAGCGAGGTCGTCGTTGGACGAGGGTTTCGTCGAAATAACTGGTAGCTTATCTGAGTTTATTGTTTGAATAAAACAGGATGTTTGACTTTCATTTGAGATAAAACAAATTTTTTTGGTGTTCGGTTTGTTTGATATTTTTGGGATTGCTGGGCATTATGTGCATCGATATAAATTTATTTCTTTTTTTGGTCCAATTGGAATTAACAACTTTTAGTTGGGAAATGAATATAAACAAATGTTATTATTTGGGAATAAAAAACGCACCACACTATCGGAAGGTGCTATAACTTTCCAAATGGCGGAAACTTTGAGTTTTGTTTTATGAGATCAAGATCGGGGCATACGTACAGTCATAAAAAGTTTTTTGTGTTTAACGCAAAGAATTCGTTACTGATTTTGGCGCAACGTGAATTTCGGCGAAGATTTCCCGGTCCGACAGTCCTACAGCAATGACACTTATTCATTTAGTGACAGAAAAGGTGCAGAAAGTCCTTAAAGTGTTCACTTTGACGAGAAGAATATCGCCACCGTGGCTGAATATGTCGCCGTCAACGTGGACCAGACGAAGTGCAAAGCAATTGGACTTAGAACGTTCGTCTCTGCACAGAGATTTTTAGTGGAAGTCTTGAAGATGTTCCCTTACAAAGCACAAACAGTTAATCAACTAGTAGTTTGATGATCGCCAATCGCGTCTAAACCAATGACGCAGTTGACGATTCTCGGTCGACATTCTTCATGACCGACGATGCTCAGTTCCATCTAAACGGATACGGAGTGCCTCTGGGGCAATAAAAACCCACGTATCATTCACGTGGAACCACATTACAACCACTGAAAAGTACTACACGGTGTGTCATTTACGTCGGTACACGGATACTGTAACTGGTAAGCGATATAATGGGTGATTTTTTAAGTGTTTGGTTTTTAAAATTAAAAAAAAAACAACGAATGTTTGCAAAATTGAGTAAAGTTCTTATTAAGGTCGATAAATCAATTTTTGCCATTTACTTTTTGAACTGTATTAAAAAAAATAAATAAATAGGTGGCGCAACAGGCGTGTAGACACCCTAGGCCTAGCTTCTCGCAACCATTCGTTTTGTGTGAGTTTCTATTTTTGGGATGAATGGAAGGGACCTACAATTTTATGCTGAGTCCAAACGGCTGAATAGAGATGCTTTTTCAGGACAGTCACTCTCACTAATAACACGAGTTATGTTGTCTTCCAAAGCATAGATGAGAGACTTCACATATCCCCACAAAAAATAGTCCAGCGGCGACAAATCGCACGATATATAGGCGGGCAATTCACAGGTCCAGAACGTGAGATGAATTGCTTACCAAATTCGCCTCGCAATATGTCCATGGATTCATGATACATTTTTTATTGAGCACGATTGTTGGTAATAAAATTCAATAATTTGCAAATGTTGTTCGGGCGTTAGTATATACTTTGACAGGTGTCATAAATCCCGCGTGAAAAAACAGGCTGAAAAAACAGCAAAAAATCACTCTTTAGAGCCATTATCAACGAGTTTTATACCCTTAAATAAATGAATAGAGACTGGGAACATGGTGATTGCAATAGGACGATACAACCGCACACGCAGCTCGAGCGATAATTTACATTTTGAAGGATGCGGTCCGGCTCCGGATTGGCTAATGTCTCATTTTAGCGATTTGTCCTTGTTTTTTTTTTTTAATCACGGGTCTATGCGAACAAGCCATAGACTCTAGAAGTTCTCAAATTGAAAATCCGACGAATGTGTGAGAAATATTGGCATACAAATTAAAACGATTGAAAATGCAGTAAAAAGAGCTCAAATGGTCATCAAGGATGAGCTACTGCGCAAAAATGCCTTAGGCTAGGCTTGACATAGAAATAATTTGTATATTGAAAGCTACTTTTATTTGAGTTTAAAATTCGTTGTTTGATTTAAAATATTGTTCAGAAAATATTATTAGTGAAAGTGTTAAATGTGATGGCTGCAAAAATAAATTATTTAATAAATATTGAGGTGCAATGAAATAGACCCTTTTGACGTCCGTAAAAGACTTCCAGTATAAAAGAAACTGGGAAGTTCAAATGGATGTTTCAAAATGAGCGAACGATTTCAAATGTGATTTCATGGGTGAGGACAAAAAATTCGCTTGCATCAAAATGTCAGTCAAACAAAAATCTAACCAAATTAAATGTTAAAACCGGAGTCAAACTGAAAGCCTGGGGCCAGATTCTGTAAAATGAAAAAGATCGAACGATATCGTTTCGACAAAGCAGTCTCTGTCTATTGCCACAAGTATGATAGAGACAGGTTTAGTGAAAACGATATCGTTCGATTGTTTTCATTTTACGGAATCTGGACCCTGATCAGTGATCCCATCGCTTTACAAATCCGCTGGACTCTTAGCTGGATCTCTGGAGTCATATAACTATTTACAATGGAAACGAATTGTAATCATAATCAAAAAAGGTATATGGAGAACGATTTATTGCTGAGAGTTTGTTTTACACATGGGAATAAATTAACAGCCTAAACATGCAAGGTGTAGAGTTTAACCTTGCAATTTGTGTCCTCAGCTACATTTATATGCATGAATAGATATTACATTTACCAACAAGTTCAAAGTTTTGTAAGCAATGTCTGAAGCAGCTCTACTAATGTACATGACATGTATTTGAAGCTACCAAGAAGCTTCTAAGGGCCGTTTGCTGATACGTCACGACTCTTTAAATTTTACTTAAATTCCTATGTGGTACAGGGTACTTTTTGTATATGTCATAAACTGTAATATAATAATTTATGTGGAACTTAAATCTTTATGAGTCGTATCAGCAAACGGCCCTAACATACTTTTATTTCGTATCTCCTGAAGTGTCAATTTAGACCACCAAGTAATACATATGTCTATTTGAAGAGTGTATACTATTTTCGTAAAATACAACTTACAAAAGGTTTAACTGTCAAAGGACATGTCTTCCCTATTTTCTGGTTGGCATTTGCGATCAGTTTAGTTTGGCGATTTATTATGGAACAACGCTACCAACAATTTACTTTGAATATCATTCGTCAGTTTCTGCATTAACTACATTATTTTATTGCAAAATTGTGTACAGCGTTGTGGCTAATTGTTAACTTGAAGGGTTTATTAATTAGCTAAGTGCAACTAACCTCCAAGAGATGCCACAGTCTTGATGTAACTAAGTATTAAAATGCAAGGATTTATCAAGGTTACACGCTGACTTTATTTTTGAAAAATTAAGCCGAATTGCAATTTTCAGTCAAGGCATATCATTATTTCGTCATTATGAATATTTTTTTGTTTAAGAATATATGACAAAAATTTGGAGTAGCTATAGGTATATATTTTCAAAAGGATGATGTACAATATGTCGTCTGAAACCGCGGATATATAGAATTCAAAATTTGCCAAGATTTCGAAAATTGGATTTTCGTGCAACAACTCATTAATTTATACGAAAAATTAATGAGTTGAGTTAAATGAGTTAAAGTTCAATATTGTTGGTGATATTTATGATAATACCACCAGCAATGCTTGAAAAGGGCCCAAAATGAGTAAATCAGAAACACCCACTGTTTTCAAAAACTCTTAAGAAATAAATAAGTAAAATCCAATTTGGGCGCAGTAGCGTAGTGGTTTGTGTGCTGGACTACTGTGCGAGTGATCCCAAGTTCGATGCCCGGAAAAACACAAATTACATCTTAAGGTTTTTTCTACTGCGTCCTCTCGCGAACGTCTGACAAACATCCGAGAGTATGACTGTCATGAAAAAGTTTTTCAATTCAGCCGTTCGGACTCGGCATAAAATTGTAGGTCCCTTCCATTCGTCCCAAAAATAGAAACGAATGGTTGCGAGAAGCTAGGCCTAGGGTGTCTACCGCCTGTTGCGCCACCTATTTATTTATTTATTTATTTAAAATCCAATTTGAATACTTGCAAATTTAAAATGTGCTCAGTTTGCTTTATCGCTTCCCTACTATTATTTGAATTAATGTCTTCGAATGAAAATAAAGTTCCAGAGCAGAAGTTAAATCATCTGTAGATACGTACATCGAAAATTCGAATTCCGCACTAATTGAAATTCGGTCGTAATTGAACACAGGAATGACCATTTTGCTACTTTTTCAACGTGATTAAAATTTCATCTTTGCTAAATAATTAAACTAATGTGCAACCGTGATGGAGGGGTAGCCACAAAGTTTGCCATTGCATCATAGATTAGATATATTCACATTTTGAGGAGTGAAAAGACACAGTTACCTAAACTTTGACAGTTGTAAATTTATATCGCACACTCGGTCTAAAAAGAAAAGACGAAAAATGCAATTTACGGAAAATTACTTCGGGGGACACCGTAAAACCTATGTGGAAATTTATCAAAGGTATTTCAAGCAAGAGCAGACATTTTGCCTGAAAATATGGTCCGAAAAAACTTCAGGGGGTTCATGGTGCATATGTGGAAACATGTCAACGATTATATTTCAAACAAAAGAGCAGAAATTTTGCTGAAAATGTGGTCCGAAAGAAGAGTAATTTTTAGTACTTTGTGTAATTTGCCTTAGAGCAGCGGAAAAAAGGTTAATATGAAAGTGGGTGGCATAAACTCGACAAGTTGTTCATACATATTGCATTAAATTAATAAAGAAGACTGTTGGAAAACTTGTATAGCTGCCTTGACGCAGAAGGTGATTTTAGCTATGTTTAAAATGGTTTATAACTAACTTGTGTTTGAGTGGTAAGTTTATATATAGAGCTCGGCCTCAAAATATTCACTCTTTACAACTTACAGAAACGAGCAGTTCGAATAATAGGAGATATTCGACTAACATCAAATCTACAATAGCAGGCGCATAGAGAACTAGTTGCTGAACTATGCTTATTCTACTTGTATAGATGGTAACATGGTAGATGGAAGAACTAGATGACGTTATGTCTCGAAATGCAACATATGAGCGCCCCATAAAATTGACAACTAATGCAGGTAATAACAGCGAAGACATCACTTTATTAAAACTCTTTTGTCTAAAGGACAGTCATAGCATGTAATCCTTGGAACTCGCTTCGTGTATATTTCCAGAACACTACAACAGGCAACATTTTAAGTACAGAACTGATGCGTTATAGAGGTAGGTATATACAAAAAATTATATCGACGAAATTAAAATAGCGATCTGAATTAGTTTCGACATCAAACATCCCAATATTGATTGGCACAATCATTATCCTACATTTACCTGATTTTTATTTCTTAGGCTTAGACCAGTCTTAAAGACTTGACAATAAATTAATATTCTTCGTTTCCATTAGAAAAGTACCTGTTATTCCAAATCGTCCAGTCTTACTAGTAACACTCGACCTTGATCTTAAGATTCTGCCTACATTCAAGGTAATTTTATCGTGTATTTAGACTCTGAGGTGCACCAAATCAAATGTACATAACATTCTCTTACATTTGACTAGGATATATATCCAGTTCGCACGCCAACTCTTTTGCTTTTAGTTTTGAAATTCTGTCACACATTCAGACTTTTCAACCGGCTACGTAAGATATTCCAATTTGATTTGACCAAGTTCTTTTTCCATTTTAGTCTCATCGTCATCAACCACTTAATACGTTTTTGGAAACTCTGTTTTCGAATGCTCTCCTATTTCGAACAAATTCGCCATAATGCAACATTCGTTTGACTATGTCCAGTTCGCAAGCCAACTCTTTTGTTTTCCTACAGTAGGCATGCAATTCTCTCACCTATCCCAATCTATATTTCTTACCCATTTAACAGGTATTTTGGTATTTCTACTCACCTTGTTTTCGTATATAATATTTCAACAATGTAATCCACAAAAAGAAAACTGCAAACAGGTAGACGATGGTTGCTCCTTTTCTATATACTTTAAAAAAATAAATCCAACAGGTATATAGAAAAATAATCCCAGAAATAAGGTTTCGAAGGTAATCCAAGGAAGAAGAAAATATATTCCCTTTTCTCAGAAACGCACGTTAGAAGAAAAATGCACAATTTTCTCTTCAACACTTTATAAAAGATTTTTTAAAAACACAATTAAAAACAAGCACGCGAATTTGCTAAAAGTTTTCGATTTTCATTGCACGAAAATTGTATACACTAGCAAATTTTTTTTTTCTAAATTTTACGGTCTTAAAATGGTGGGGAGGAGGGCTTTCCGCAGTTAAATTTTAGACCGGGTTACACGAATATATTTTTTTTGTTTAAATTTTTTCTTATTTATTGAACGAAAATAATTTTTTTTGGAGGAGGAAAATTAAAAAAAATATATATTTTCTTAGAGCACAGCCACACAAGGATTTTCCTTGCACACACAAACACCAACTCAAAGAACTCGTTTTCTCCACTCTCTTATATATTTATTATCATTTCACTGGTTTTGGATAACCAATTTAATTTCTTTGCTGACGATTCAGGTGGCTTTTGGTTGATTGTGGAAATTATTTGAATTTTAATCACATTTCTATTTTCTTAAATTTTTTTTGTTAAATTATACACAACACGAAATATCGCGACGGGATTTTTTTTTCGAGGTTAGAAAATTTATTTTGCTACTTTGAGACACTTCAATATTGGGAAGAGGCGGCAGGTAAGAGATTTTTTTTTATTCAATTTGAAAACTATAGCAAGTTGTGCACAAAATTTAAGATATTGTTAGAGGTAACAAGAAAAAATATTTCACACACGAGCGGCGAAGACCCTCCACATTGACATAGAACGATCGAAGAACTGAGGCGGGCACATTCAGTTGACCATACCATAGCTGGCCAAGATGAGTGTGGGGAATATTTGTTATTGGCCTTTTTTGCTAGCTCTCGATTATAACTTACCACAAAAAAATACAACTGATTAGATATTATACACAGATACAGAGAGAAAGAGAGCGCCTTTGAATTTAATGCTGTTGAGGTAATACCTGTTTGCAGATGGACAACACACAAGCCACAACAGCAACATCACAGGGCTATCGTTGGAGGTTGCTGGTGGGCGAAGAGTTTGGACAGTGCACCTCGACAGGTACGCACCATAGAGAGCGTGGTGAAGTGCATTCGTAGAGCGCGAGTGTGTTTGTGAATGCATGCACCCACACATGGACGGCAATGTGGTATTTTAATGGATTTTCACAGTTCCATTATGAATAGAGAGGCTATAGTGAGTTGTGTATGTTGATGGGGGATGTAGTGGGAATGCAACGGAGCAACTTGTTGTATGCACAAATTAAATACAAAAGGTAAGATAATGTCAGGTAACTGTTTGAAGGTATAAGAAATAATCATGGGAGAATAAAAGATGTAGAGCTCTAGAGTAGAGAGACCGGCCGAAGACAGAGCGAATGTTCGTGGTGAGCTTAGGAATGGAATTTCCTGAGAGGGTAGTATAAATACACAGGTTAAAGGTATAGGTATAGGTGATGTTAGAGAGTGGCACAGAGAGAGCATTTAACGTAGCCACCAGCACCAGCTAGGGACAGGGACAGGGAATGAACTATTTCAGTTTGTTGTGTGTTGTTTTTGACTTGGAGTAAGTTTTATGTTTTGAGATTTTTTGTACGGGAATGTTGATGGCAAAAGACAGTTGAAAAAGAAAAGGAAACAAGACTGAGTGGCGGAGAGATCAGCTGGTAAATGGGCACATTATCGCCCCTAACAAAGGCCGGTCGGCCGGACGAGGTAGCACAGGCAAAACGAGAGGAATATTGAAAATGTTTACTAAGAAATTCGGTAAAGGCTTGTTATTAGCTTTAGGAAAGATGAAATCTTGAACTAGATAAAATCAAATTAGCGGCTGACATTAAAGATCGCCTCTAACAGCCTCCCCATTCTCAACACAAAAAGTCACAGCTCCGTGTCAGTAACTTCCCAATTAGATTCAACTAAGGCGTTTGAAGACCTGAAACCAGTATCACGCTTCTCGTGGGCCTTCCAGTTTAAGTTTCTACTTATTGCTGCAGGAAAAATAAGCGAAACATGATCAATGATTCCGTAGCCCGATTTTATTAGTTTTCCACTTGTACAGAATTTTTGTAGAAAGAAAATTCATTTTAAAATTTTTGTTATAAACTCTCCCTTCCTTTTTTGTATTCTTCAATGTAAAAAGTTATTGATGTATTGTATATACAGGGGAATCCTTTTAAAATATTTACAAGCTAAAAATTGTAAAGAAATATGATACAAGTTTTCTACAGAAACTTGTAGAAACTTTATCTAAACCGCTCAATTTGTCTAAGAGCAACTTGCGATTGATATAAGCCTTAGAAAAATTGAGAACAAATCCCCGAGCCCGATAATTAATTGCCCCCCATATCCAGCCGCAGTTGCATAGGACCATTATAATAGGAAGCTTGGATCTTGTCAACACGTCCTTTTCTATGCCAATTTTTAAAAACACTTTTCGATAAAATTTCAGAGTATTAGCTCAAAGTTCTTCACAACCAGAGACTGGAGTTGATGGTTTTGCAGGGAATTCGTATGCAAATAATATTATTCATCTGCCGTCTTCATGTTGCAACAGCTTGGGGCGATCTTCGATCGAAGATTCGTCTTAAGGCTATGATTTACAGTCTGTGTTTGATTGGAAAATCTTCGACCTTGTACCATTGTCTAGCATTGGTGAGGGAACCCTTTAACCCATGCCCCCATCGGAATTAAATCTCTCTACTAATCGTTACGTGGCGAGTTGCTGATCAAAGGGCACGGTAGTGCCCCAGCCAAGTTCTCTATAGTAAAGGCACTTCTCCTTTTTACAGGAACAAACTCAGGCTGTTTTAGACCCCCCCTAACTTCGGAACGGATTGAGCCAAAAACTTTAAACTTGAAACATTTATCAAATTCACTAAAAACGGCCACTTCACTAAATTTCATCTTTATAGCACTGGTTCTCAAAATACAGGACTTCAAAAATCGCAATAAACGCAAAAAACCGTAACTGACTGACTCACTCACTCACTCACTTAGATGATGATCATCAAAATTATGAAGCACTTCCGGCCATCCTAGAATCGTGAAATTTGGCAAAATGCTAGATCCTGTGGTACAAATACTGGGAAAAGTCCAAAACTTGAGATTTTCCATTTAGGGGGCGTACTTGGCAAGTTTTTAATATATAAAAGAATCTGAAAACTTGACCAGTGAACCTACTATTTTTTTTTAACATTGAACCTTCTTAAACTTAGAACTTGGCGAACATTTAGACCTCATTACTTTTAGTGGATGACTAGTTGCACAGTTTTTTTTTTTTTGTTCTATAAAGAAGAACTTGGGTCTTTTTTTTACATTTATGTTTTTGGTGTGATCTCTATTTCTTCTGCTACTCTGCCCTCTAACTCTACCCACATGCGACAGCCGTAAATTCTCTATTGCCAAACTTGATTGCCGGCAGTTAGTTCCGTCCAAATCAAAGTCAAGAAGTTTCAAGATCAACACTGAAAGTAAATACGCGTTGATATTTTCCTCGGTTGATACATTGATGATGATGAGTTATACAAGTGGGATCCTAAATTCAAGTCAAACGAATTTCAAGCCCAAAAAAAAAATTATAATTCTAACCCTTATTTAAGCTCAACAACAGAGAAAACTAACTTCTATTGCTCTGCTTTCAATGGCAGCATCCCCAACTCTGATCTTCTTAAAAGAGTGTCTTTCGTCGACGACCATTTTGTCCTCTCTCGTTTTAATAAAAGTTCAATTTATGACAACGTTCGCCTTTATCTCGCGTACTTATACGACAAACCCGAGTCAGTCTGCCAATTTGTATGTCGGGCGCAAAATTTCCCAAGCTGCCCTCCCTTTTAAAGTCTTAGCCCTTAAACGACTATTTTCAGAGTATCACGAATACTTCAAAATCTCACCCATTCCGGTAACTAATGACCTGTCATCATATGCAACGCTTTTAAACTCCAAACGCATCTCATATTTGAGAACTACTCACGTCGCCCTTAGCAGCTTTTTTCGTAAACTTTAATCAATTTTCTAACGTAATATAACTTCGGATATCCCGAACACCGCCAAGACAAGTAAATACTGTGAAGAAGTTTGACGTCGGACGGCTAAAATCGCAAGAGATCACCAGATCCTTCTCCGATCAAGTTTCTCTCAATCTCTCAAGAGCTTCTATGCAACCAACATCAAGCATTGAAGACCAGTGGCAACATTGCCAAAAAACCATCAGAGACGCCGCCTCTGATGTGCTTGGTTTCACCCAACCACCTCAACGAAACCCCTGGTTCGACGACGAGTGCCAGCGCAAGCACATGCAGCGTAACAAGATGCATACAAAGCGGCGCTGCAAGGAAGGACCAGAGCTGCTCGTGAGCTCTACGCGCAGAAAAGAAGAGACGAACACCGGCTTCTCAGGTGAAAAAAGAAAGAGCACGAGAAGCGCGCGATCGAGGAAATAGAGAGATGCTACAGCAGGAATGAGGTTCGGAAGTTTTACCAAAGGGTAAAAAGAACCTGCCAAGGCTACAGAGACCGAACCGAAGCCTGCAAGGACGAACAAGGGAACATCATAGTAGAATCGCAGTCGATGCTGAGGATATGGAAGAACAGCTTCTGCAGACTGTTTAACGGCGATGACGAACTAAAGCCCGCTGTCAGGCAGAATGAACCATTCAACCTGGATGATGAAGACCAACAATTCCGTCCACCCGACCTGGACGAAGTGAAGATAGCCATATCTAAGCTTTAGTCCAACAAAGCCGCTGGAGCAGATGACCTAACCGCCGAGCTATTCAAAGCGGCAGGCGCTGACTTGGTTAGGAGCATGCACCAACTCATCTGTACAATATGGTCGGATGAAAGTATGCCCGATGAATGGAACCTTAGCATTGTTTGCCCGATCCTTAAGAAAGGAGACCCTCTGAACTGCGCCAACTACAGAGGTATTAGTCTTCTTAACATCGCCTACAAGATCTTATCTGCTGTGCTGTGTGAACGCCTGAAGCCTTTCGTCATCAACTTGATTGGTCCCTATCAGTGTGGCTTCAGACCAGGAAAGTCTACCATCGACCAAATATTCACACTGCGGCAGATCTTGGAGAAAACGCAGGAAGTTCAAATCGATACCCACCACCTTTTCATCGATTTTAAGGCCGCCTATGACAGCATTTATAGAGACGAGCTATACAGAGCAATGTCTAGTTTTGGCATCCCTGCCAAACTCGTCCGTTTGTGTAGGATGACAATGGAGAATGCACGCTGCTCCATCAAGGTCGGTAAAGAACTCACCGAGACCTTCGATGTCAAAAAAGGATTTAGACAAGGCGATGCGCTGTCATGTGACTTCTTCAACATCGTTCTTGAAAGAATAGTGCAAAACTCAAACGCTAACACCAGAGGCACTATCTTTCAAAAGTCCGTCCATCTACTCGCCTACACCGACGATATCGGCATAATCGGGAGAACGCAGCGTGATGTCTTTGACGCGTTCGTGAGTATTGAGACGGAGGCGGCAAATATGGGTTTGGCGGTCAATGAGGTCAAGACAAAGTATATGCTGTCATCGAGAAAGGACACCCAACACCGACGTCTTGGACAGAATGTTACTATAGACAGATATAACTTTGAGGTGGTAAAGGACTTTGTCTACCTAGGCTCCGCTATGAACTCAGACAATGACACCAGCGCTGAGATTAAGCGAAGAATAACTCTTGCCAATCGCTGTTTCTTTGGGCTAAGAAAGCAATTGAGTAGCAAAGCCCTCTCTCGAACAACTAAAGTGACCCTTTATAAGACCTTAATCATCCCAGTCCTACTTTATTGTGCAGAGGCATGGACTCTATCCGGATGAGCTTACTCTTGGTTGTTTCGAGAGGAAAATTCTTCGAGTAATTTTCGGTCCCGTCTGCATAGACGGTGAATGGAGGAGGAGATACAACGACGAACTGTACGGGCTGTACAGCGACATTGACCTAGCCAGAAGAGTGAAGGTCCAATGACTGCGGTGGCTGGGTCATGTAGAGCGAATGGACGTGAATGCTCCGGCCCGGAAGATCTTCGAATCCACACCCGAGGGACGGCGCAGTAGAGGAAGACCGCGACTCAGGTGGCGCACGCAATCGGAAGGGGACCTTAACCAACTTAGCGTGCGAAACTGGAGACAGCTGGCCAAAGATCGTGCTGGCTGGAGACGCTTGTTGGTTGAGGCCCAGGTCCACCCCGGACTGTAGCGCCACCTTAAGTAAGTAAGTAAGTAATATAACTTCACCCTCTCGCCCAGATAAATCTATCCCCAATTGCATGCCCCATTACTATCAGAACGTTAGGGGTCACCGTACAAAAACCTCTAATGCATTTCTTAATTCCCAAAAGCTCCTTTACCATATCTTCGTACTAACTGAAACAAAATCTAACCCCCAACATCAACAACAACGAACTTTTCACATCTGACTTCAATGGTTTTGGTAATCCTTTCAGGAGTCCACTGAAGAAGCACACAGACGAGGTGCTTTTAGCTTTTCTTACCATTTACGACGTACACCTTGATCAAATGTTGTGGATTGTTAGAGAAGTTTCCCTCAGTCAGATAATGACGTATGCTTAGCATGAGCTCCAAGAGTTTATTACAATCCTATTGCAAAACGAAAGAGTTGAACATCGAACTGCCTTTTTCGCTAAGTACACAGACCGGAAAATTCGTATTTTTCATCCGATCGACTTTCATGATCGGATGAAAAATACGAATTTTCCCACACAAACTTTGACCCCCTTACGAAGATCGAATTTCAACAACTCGATTCTTAGTGCTGGACGTTGATCACCAATCACCAATAGCTTACAATCAAACAAAAAATAACCACGAATTAAGCATACCCACCTTTTTCAAATCCTATTTGCCCCAAACATTGTCTGGTCTACTCCACTGCGTCACACACTCACACATACAAAATAACGTATACCTTCTGAAGAGTTGAAATAGTTTAAGTCTATATAAGAATAAGAACAAAGCACCAACAAAAACTACGAAACTAACAAACAAATAACATCGCTGAGAGGAAAAAAAAAATAAAGAAATAAAAAATTAAAAAAAAAACAGGTTTCTTTAACTCCACACCATTTCCGTGGAGAGGTGAATTACAATCAACAAAAAAAAAACTATATCTTTTCTCATGTGTGTGCGTTTATAGTTTTTCGGTTGTATTCCCTTTTTCCTCATCCAAATATCTTCCATTTGTGTATAGGAATACGAATTTCAACACACATCAGCAGCAGCATCACCTCATCATCAGCAACAGCAACAGCAGCAGCACCACTCTTCAGTCTTCACATGGAAGCAAGCGGTTCAATTCCACATCCACCACCAAATGGCAAAGCAACGAAAACAAAAAGAAGAAGACGAAGAAAAAACATTCCTCGTGTGTGAAATTCAAATTCCTCAGCACACATGCATGGAGTTTCATTAAATTGATCGAAGAAGAAGAAGAAGCAGATGAAGAACATAACGATGAAGATGCAGACGAAGACTGAAAGAGAACCAAGATGAAGGGACCACGACCACGACCAACTACGACAGCAGCCACAGCAACAACAACAACAACAACAACAACAACAAATACAAACTGGAATTAGTAATCATTCTGAAGGCATCACATGGTGTGCATGCGCGGCGGCAATGGTTATTATCTCTCCCTGGAGTTGGAGTATTTGTCTCCATCGACGGACGGACGGACGTCCTTTGCGGCCTGGATGGCTGGATGGCAGACGACGACCGACGGCATGTAGTGGTGTGTACTGCCCGTGCGCTAGGTGGCTGGCTGGCTTTGGCATCTCTCAACAGAAATTGGCTAGATGGCCAATTTTGAGCCCTTATGTCGTTGTTGCCTTGTTGTTTTAAAGTTCTTATTTTTTTTTTAGTCAGACGGACCAAGAGAGAAGGAGTGGAGCGGATTGAAGCAAACAAAAAATAAAACACAAAAGAAATTGACAAACATTTTTCCACAGTGTTTTGTACAAATAGCAGTCCGCGTAAGAGCTGTGAAGGTTTCATCCTGGATTGTTGGTTGTTGGAGATGAGTACCTTTGGGCCGCCTAGCGGATGGTCATGGGACGATGATAGTAAAGTGGGTAAGGCTTAGAAACGAAAATAACTGGTGATGGTATCAATAAGCATTTAAATGCTATGCGCATGAATTATGAAGATGAGTTTTCCAGGAGCATTTTTCATTACCATTGTTTTTTTTTTTTTTTTTATCTCGAGTGGTAGTGCCTTGCCAGTGGGGTAGAGGAATTCCATGATGTGAGGTAAAGAAGGATTAGATTTGAAGAACTTTGTTGCAAGGGCTGTGGAGGAGTTGTGGAATGTTTTGTTTCGACGTGGGACGCGTTGTAAAAAGACAATATTTCAACTTTGGTTTTTTTAACGTGCCGAGTGATCTGTTTTGCTTTACGGAATCTTGTACACACCTTCAACTTGAGAGGGTGACAAAAATTGCTTACCCATGACATAGTTTGTGTCAGAATACCATAACATAAGACTAACCGTGTTGGTCAAAGAAACAAACCTTCAGGTGTGCACAAAGTCCTAGCAAGTCGCAGTTGCCGAAACCAAATCGGTTGACGTATTCCATATAAGCAAATAAGCGTGCATTTATATATAAACACAGTTTGAATCTATTTTCGAATGAGGTAACATGTCTCGGAAGGGCTTTCGATGCAAAGCTGAAATGGAAGTCGCATATCTACTCGGCAAAAAGTTAAAGATTTCCGTTGGGAGCAATTTTGTAGCAAGTGCTACTGACTAGGTGCCGAAGTTTCCCTCTGCGGAAATCGAAAGTAGTGGTCGGGTAAGGAATGATCGCATTTTGACCATTTTTTGACTATTGTATGCAGGTTTACCCGGACTAAGGTTAGTTCTGGAGCTGCCTGAGGTAACAGATGTCTGAATACATACGGGAACGGGAACCCCCACTTGTAGATCGAGTTTGGGAGACAGGGTATTTTCCTGATGAGTGGAAAACAGGAATGATAGTCAAGCTCCCTAAAAACGTCCTAGCTAATAAGAACGTTTTACTGATTGGTGACTGGAATGCAAGAATTGGCAATTCACAAACTACAATTACACAAAATATATCAAACCCTGTGATTTCTTACGAAAGGAATTCAGCAGACAGCATTTGCAATAATAATGGAGTGGATTTGCTACAGTTGCTTCAAATGTATGATTGCATAATTCTGAATGGCTGTACGGAAGGAGATAGGAGAGGTCTATACAACTTCGTGGGAGGTCAGGGAAATTCCGTCATCGACTTTTGTGCTGTGAATAACGTCTGGATTGACCGGATCAATAAATTTGAAGTTGAATGTAGGACCTTCTCAGATCACATGCCTATTGTTGTGGAACTTTCATGTGAATCTTCATCCACAGAATTAAACCTCCAACTGCTTCCTCGTCTTTGCTGGAAAAACGAACAAAAAGTTTCTTACCAACGTGATTTGAATGATTTCCTATTAAACAACGATTTGATAACAGAATCAACAGAAGCACTATCTAAACAGCTCACAAAATATATTCGTAATTCTGCATCAAACAAAATTACAAGTCAAAACTCATCTTACAAACAAAATTGGTTTGATAAGGATTGCTTAAAGGCACGTACAAAATCTTTTGCTCTTCTGCGAGCAATGCGAACTTTCAATAATCACCATCTAAGGATTTGGTATATCGAGGCTAACACACATTACAAAAATCTATGTCTCCAGAAGAAAACTGATTATGAAAACCAACAATCTTTAACATTAGGTCAAACTAAAAGCTCGAAGGATTTCTGGAAGAGCGCAAGGGAGATCAATGGAATGAATTATAAGATCGGATCAGGCATATCCGCTGAAGAATATTCTGCGGTGCTCTTGTAGGGAGACTTGAAAAATGGGTTGAGCGGAAAAATATACTATCTGACTTTCAAGCTGGTTTTAGAAGGAATTATTCCACGATCGATTAAATATTTACTCTATCATCCATTGTAAAAGCTTTTCATGCCAGGAACAAAAAGGTGTATTCATTTTTTGTAGATTTTAAAGCGGCTTTTGACCTAGTTAACAGAAATGCTCTCTTCTACAAGCTCTAACAGCTTGGCATATCCTCAAAATTCATTAGAGTGATCAAGGAAATGTACACGGATACAAAAGCAGCAGTTTGAGATGGTACCACCTATTCTGAATGGTTTGGAACAAATACTGGTGTGAAACAAGGTTGTCTGCTCAGTGCATTGTTGTTTTCTTTGTTTATAAACGACATAGTAGACTGAACTGATTGGACCCTATCAGTGCGGTTTTAGGCCCGGTAAGTCCACAACCGACCAAATATTCACACTACGGCAGATCCTGGAGAAAACCCAAGAAGTACAAATCGATACTCTTCACCTATTTATCGATTTTAAAGCCGCATATGACAGCATTTATATAGGGACGAGCTATACAGAGCCATGTCTAGTTTTGGCATCCCTGCCAAACTTGTCAGATTGTGCAGAATGACGATGGAGAACGCTCGCTGCTCCGTAAAGGTCGGAAACAATCTCACCGAGACCCTTGATGTCAAAAAAGGATTTAGACAAGGTGATGCGCTGTCATGTGACTTTTTCAACATCATTCTTGAGAAAATTGTGCGAAACTCGCAAGCCAACACCAGGGGCACAATTTTCCAAAAGTCTGTGCAACTACTTGCATACGCTGACGACATCGACATCATTGGCAGAACACAGCGAGCTGTCACTGGTGCGTTTGCAAGTATCAGTACAGAGGCGGCAAAAATGGGTTTAGTGGTGAATGAGGGCAAAACGAAATATATGCTGTCAACAAGAAGGGACACACAACATCGACGAATCGGACAGAACGTCACGATAGACAGCGCTATAACTTTGAGGTAGTTCGGGACTTTGTCTACCTCTGCTCCGCTATTAATTCTGAAAATGACATCACGTCAGAAATCAAGCGAAGAATTACACTTGCTAACCGCTGTTACTTTGGCCTAAGAAGGCAATTGATTAGTAAGGCCTTGTCAAGAAACACCAAGGAGACTCTATATAAGACCCTCATCATCCCAGTCCTGCTTTATGGCGCAGAATCATGGACGTTGTCAAAAGCGGATGAAGATCTCCTTGGGGAACGCAAAATTCTTCGAGTGATTTTCGGTCCCGTTTGCGTTGACGGGCTTTGGAGGAGGAGATTTAACAGCGAACTGTACGAGCTGTACAGCGACACCGACTTGGTCAGAAAAGTACGTATCAGTCGACTAAGATGGCTAGGACATGTAGAGCGAATGGACACCAACGCTCCAGCCCGAAGAGTCTTCGATTCCAACCCGGAGGGACAACGCAGTAGAGGAAGATCTCGCCTTAGGTGGCGCGCACAAGTGGAAGGGGACCTCAACCAACTTGGAGTGCGCAACTGGAGGCAGTTAGCCAAAGATCGTGCTAACTGGAGAGGCGTGTTGGTTGAGGCCCAGGTCCACCCCGGACTGTAGCGCCATCTAAGTAAGTAAGTAAGTAAGTAGTAGATGTTCTCCCCGGAGGAGTAAGAATTGCAAATTCTACCATTAATGTTTTGCTGTATGCTGATGACCTCGTCATACTCTCCGAATCAGCGGAACATATGCAACTAATGATTAATCGCTTATCAAGAAATGAGGGTTGATAATTAATACAGAGAAGTCGAAAATGATGGTTTTTGCACGATCCACAAGAGTTCATATTGAAAGGCAATGGAAATACCATGGCCATCTTCGAGAAACAGCTAAAGAGGTTAAATATTTAGGTGTGAAACTGAATCCAGCTTTAAATTTCAACAAACACCTAACCGAAAAGGCCAATAGCTCTCATAGCTTGCTTAACTTTACATGGAAAAATGTGTTCTCAAATAACAAAATAAGTTTATCGGCAAAATATAAGGTATTTAATTCTGTTGTT
Organism: Cheilosia soror; assembly: GCA_949372485.1. NCBI lineage: Eukaryota > Metazoa > Arthropoda > Insecta > Diptera > Syrphidae > Cheilosia > Cheilosia soror. Next base: position 138,636,482 of record OX443561.1, on the reverse strand, counting down.
AAATCAACTCTATGCTTCTCAAGTTTGGGGGGCATACGAACATAAAGAAATCGAAAAATTCCATATGAGCTGAGGAATAACGACTGTTGGTATGAAAGATGGCGAACTATTGGTAACACGTGTGGAGAATCGTTACATATTGATATGAACAACCTACGTAATTTGAAAGACCAACTTTACCGCATTATCCAGAAAAATGAAGACTCTACATATACGCGTTGAGTTCATCATAAAGCTCGGGAATCCGAAAGCAGGCTGGTATATAGACAGCTTAACTTCAACTTAAACGGTAGAAACTACTTCAACGACTAACTAAGTTATAATGAAATATCCTTCATATTCAAAGCAAGATGTGAACTTCTTCCCTTAAATGGTAACCCATACAATGGAAGCTACAATCAATTCAGTACGCTTTGTAACCTGAAATCCAAAGAAGATTGCTTCTACATCATATGTGTAATGTGTATGCCCAATATTTAGACCGCAAAGGCAAATTTTCTTCGGAAAACAGACATTAACTATGCAGGAAACTATCAAAGTTCTAAACGAATGCGACTGGAAAACCCTATAAGCAATTTTATAAAATCAGTTTATAAGTGTAGAATGTTACTAATATCAGAATATGTTTGAATCTTTAGCTCTTTCTTTTATTTATCGAAAATTAAATTTAATTTACATTTATAAATTTGCAAACCAGGCTGACGGCTTAGCCATAGCTCTAAAATTTATTTTTGTATACTATGTTTATGTTGAAATGTAAATAAATGAATCACTTACTTACTTTACTTGTACCTAACAAGGAGGTTTCCACTCTAAGTCCTCCTGTGCCGATCACATCATCACGTTGTTCGACGACCCCGGCGAAAACCAATTTGATCTGCCTTTCATCTGTTTTTCATTGATTTTAATCATTCGACAGAGTCAACAGTGAGATAGTCGAAAGTATGACGCTTTAGACATGAAGGCGCAATCCGCAATCAGGTTTAATTCGCCTTATATGCGTTTACGTGCCGACACGAAAGAAAAAAACGACAGTCCCAAAGAATGCTCGTTAGTGAGTTGCTGGAGAGGACCTATAAGAAGTATCCCAAATACGATATTCTAATCCTACTTGGCAATTTCAATACTTACTTGCTTACGTACTTACTTAAGGTGGCGCTAGAGTCCGGTGTGGAGCTGGTCCTCAACCAACAAACGTCTCCAGCCAGCTGTCTCCACTTTCGCACGCTAAGTTGGTTAAGAAGCCCTTCCACTTGCGGGCAAAAGGCACAGTTTTTTCATAAGTAGTATGCATAGCATAGCTTCTGTGATGCCACTATCCGGCAGCAAACAAAACCAAATACACTTCGCGAGGGTGGTACACATCCTGCTAGCAAAGTATACTCGTTTTACAAATAAAATGAGCCAGATTGATCACATTGCGTTCGAAGGACCACATGCCTCCAATATGTTAGACGTCCGCAAATACAGAGATGCCAACATTGATACTGACCACTACTTATAGTAGCTGCCAATGTAAGCTTGCGGATAACTCCAGTCTAGTAATGAACAAATACTGTGGGAAGGTTCGATGTCCAAAGTATGGTGACAGGATGCCAGAGCATTTCCAAGCGTGTTTTGCTTAATCCCTCCATAGATGCCGTGGTGCTACTTTCAAGTCCAGAAACCCAATGTCAGCGTTTTAAAAAATTCATCAGAAGTGCCGCTTTCCTCCCATGGTTCGATGAAGAATGCCGACGAACTCATGCGATCCGACAAAACAAAAGAAGTATACCTAGCAACTGTCTAGCAGTCTAGCAACTGTGCAGACAAAGGCCAGGGTTGATAGAAAAGCTGCTTAAACACTTTTAGACAGAGAAGGAAAGAAAAGCCCAAACTTCTCGAAGAAAAAAACCGAAAATACGAGAACCGCGCGGTTCATCGTGTATTCACGGATGGGTCCAAAACCGTCTTTCTGACGTCTGAAGTCTTTCTTCCAAGCGGAGATTTTCGCTATCCTTATGGCTATGCGCTATATTGTGACAAACAGGTCAAGGGCTAGAAGCATATGCGTTTGCAGTGGTAGCCAAGCTGCATTTAAAGTGCTGCTTAACCCTCGTCCAAGTTAGTGCTCTGAACTTGGTCGGAAGGCTAAACACAGTAAAATTTATTTGGGTCCCATGTCACTCTAGTATCCAGGGAAATTAGATAGCTGATGAGTTTGCTAGGCGGGTTCAGAAGAAGCTCTCTCAGGATCTGAATGTACAGATGTTTTAGCCCGCAAGACGGAAAAATTGAGTTTTTGTCTCGTTTAGTCAGCGGCTCTAAGAAGGACGGACTTCCAATCTAGCTATATGGCTACCCAAACACTATAATAGAATCCAATCTTTCACTAGCCCATAATAAACCTTCAAATGCGCTGACTAACTGAACCTGTTATCGGTGTTGTCTTAGAAATTTGCATACAAAATTAAAGCTTTGAATGCCATCGACCCACAATGTTCACCCATTAGTCAGATTAAAAATGTCTCAAAATTAGAAAAAGACTTAATTCCACTTTAGATCGATGTCATCCGAATAACTCAACCAATGGCAATATGGGCAATGGGCATCCGAACAAAAAAAATATAAAAACTCATCCGATTCGATTAACTAATGAACACAACGTTCTCTTATCTCGCACAGTTAATTTTTCGGACCTCCTGCTGATTAATGGGCTCAAATTGTGGTGAAGAGCTAAAACCGTTTAACATCTCCACCGAACTGCTTACATTTTTCTTTCAGCCTGTTCTTGCGTTTTTTTTTTTTTTTTTTCATTATTTTCATCCTATACAGTCGGGGGTACAAATTATTCATGGAAAAAAAAATATCAAATTTTCGGGCCGAGAATCACTGAAAATTATTACCCTCACAATCGTGTACGAATCATAATTGAAATTGAAAACTCCTTATCCGGGATGGCTTCGACTTCGGCTTTGGCTCCACGGAATTCGACGAAGAATCAGGAGCTCTCTGCTCACACACAAGCTCGGGCTACAATGTAGCATATGTGCATACCATTACTTGCCTCAATGGATATGAATTCGTCAGATGCCGCAGTGCATCTTCCGCAAGTGATAATTTCATTTGCACAATCCATAGCTGTGAATCGACGAAATGAAACAGCAGAAGCGCTTGTTATATACACACACCCATGGGTAGGCGAATCCCAAATCGAATGGTCCTGGGTAATTGCCAAAAAGAAAAAAGAAAAAAAACGAGTCAAAGGAAACAACAAACACCACAGGATGAGATGAAGAGACGATGACGGCCCTTGATGACGATGACTTGAGACGGACCAAGGCAGGTCGTTCATCAGACATCATCATCGCATCAACGCTGATCGTTTCGATAGCACACAAGAAGAGTTACGACTGACTGCAGTGGAGTATGTGCGGAGACGTATCTACCTACATTTTGTCCCGGTCCTTAATTCCATCGAAAATTATTCGATGAAATTTTTATTTCATCTCCGCTTTGTGCTTGTTCTTCGGACTTTGGCATTCCGTTAAATGTTTATATTGCATGCGATCGATTTCTGAAGAAAATTTCTTCTGGCTTCGTCAAGGAAGCTTCTTCAGCTTTAGTCGGGCTTACACCTGTCGGCCGGGATTTAAACATTTCATGTGTCGGCTCTATTATATGGGTAAAAACTCGTAAAATCATATTTTACAGTCCCGTTTTGGGGGATAATAAAACACTAAAAACCATAACACATTCCCATAGGAGACACAGATACCAGGACCGTGAAGGCCGTACGTCTTGAAGAAGACCTGTGTCGTCGATGTCGTCTGGATTTTTGTCATTTTATTGCTTTCAATACCACAGAGCACAGTGATATAGATGGATGGCAATAAAAATATCGAACATAAATAGAAAAGGGCAATTAAATTTGGTTTTTCTTGCAGAACATTGTGACAAGAGTGGGAGGAAAGACGATACATTATACAGGCATTCTGAATGAATCCCGTTCAATGATAATGAACCAACACGTTGTAAGGTAGTAAAAAGCGTTTTTGTTGGTTTTATTGTCGAAATTTTATACTCCGGTTAGGTCAGCGAACATGAATCCATAAAAATTTTGATCGTAATATCAAATTGGTTAGCTTGAGGGCTTTTAGATACTGGAATGGGACATCTATCTCTGGTGTTAGTTTGGCCACCCATCAATTTTCGAATGACAACATAAAAATATGTTTTTTTTTGGGAACTTTTTTTTTTTGGGAACTTTTTTTGTTGAGGGGGAACACTAACTGAAAATGTAATTTAATTAGTTACAGACAAAGAATGTCTGTTGAGGTATATTAGGGCGAGTTTTGTTGTTCGGTTCGGTTTCTATATTCTGATTTTTTGTATTTCTCAGGGTAATAAAGTTAACAAAGGTTCTCCATGAAATTTGTTCTCAAAATTAAGGTTTACATAATAGGAGAGTCTCATATATTTCGAATACCTACAGGGTTTAGAGCTCTAACTATACCTACCTCTGGTCTATGGACACCCTTGTCTACCTCGGCTTCTTTATAAACATTGAAATCAAGGGAAGAGCGGCTGTTACCAATTGTCATTTCTTTGACCGGAGAAGGTAAAATTGACGAGTATGGGGTCTTGCCAAGAAACACTAGGGACACTTTTGCTCTATGGTGCAAAAGCATGGATGTTAACAAAGACGGATATAATTGATCGCTATGAACGTAAACTGTTTATACATATATAAAAAAAATTAGCCTGCGTATGTTTGTGCTCGCAAAGCTCGAAAACCATCGGCGGAGCTCAGGCAAGTTTGGTGGTTGGCCCAAAGGTGTTTCTCTCAGTTACAAACGCTTTTTCTAAGCAGATATATAGATAGATAGATGGTGCTGAATACCCAAATCTCAAAATTATCTTGATATTTATGCTAGCCTTAGCCCTAGACTGTCGCACGTCTCTCAGAGAGATGGCGGAGCAGTTCAACATTCACCTCTGCTGGGTGCCGTGGCACAGAGACATTCCAGGTAACTGTAAGGCTGACGAACTTGCCAAGCTCGGAACTAAACTGCCTATCATACCAAGCAAATGTACTTTAGGTATTCCAATCGCTACGTGTAAACTTATGATAAAGCTGGATGCCATCCAAAGAACAAACCTTAGGTGGACATGTGGCACGACATGTCTAGCGACAAAAGAGATCTGGCCAAAGTTGGATCTCAAACGTTCTAAGAATTTGATCTCTCTTGACAGGAGGCATATCGGCGCCACAATAGGTGTCATTATACGGGACACTGCCTTATAGGTACTCATGCAACAAGGCTTGGCGTACTCTCAAACGACTTTTGTAGAAGTTTTTTGGACGAAGAGGAGGAGGAAACCATTCAGCACTTCCTCTGCACTTGTCTGGCACTCTCCCGAAAACGGAAACTCCATTTGGGAGCCTCCTACTACAATGATAGACATTCGTAGTCTCCTTTGCTTCATCAGAAGCTCGAACTGGTTCAAGGAGTAGGACGAAATTTTTAATAGATTCATGTGGTATCACAAGGAACCTAATTGGTCTAAGTGTGTCGGCCTTTTGCCGGCAGCCACTTCAACCTAACCTAACCTAACCTAACCTAGCCTTGAAATTGAGTAGATGGACGTTTATAATCTCTCCTCTACCCGTATGGGGATTGCCTTCGATAGTTTAGAGTCGATGGAGGAGAATCGAGAGCTATAGAAGGTCCACTTAAGCAACCTACACCCGCGACCTATACTTAATGGCTAAGCGGGTAATTGAAAATGAATAAATGAATTGCCTTTTGAAAGCATTTAATAAAATATGGGCGGGTTCGGGAAAAGGGGTGTAGCACTTCCCAAAACCTGCAAATACATTTCAACATAATTCGCCTTAAATTGGGGCTACAGACGCCTAAAATCGTTCAGTATCGGCACATCCACGTTTCTTACAACGAACCATGACTTCTTAGCCTAGTCAGTGACAGTGACACATAGGAAGTTAAAAGCTACCTTTAGCCGCAGCGCTGTATAAAAACTAGTGCACCGAGAGAACCCCCAAGATTGAGTGCTCTCTCATTGTTGTGGAATAGATATAGTTCTCTGCGAACTTCTAATCTCGTTAGAAAACTGCGGATGCAAAGTTCTACCTTACGCTGACGACACGTTGCCTTACTAACTTCGGGAAGTATCCACAAACACTTTCTGTCATATTGCAACTCTCATTACGTAAACTAGTCTCCTGTACGAACAGCTGTGATATTAGCTTCAACTCGACGAAAACGGAGTTAGTCTTAATCGCCATGAAGGTTAAGCTACCTTTCGTCACTCCACCCAAGCTCAACCTAATCCCACTCGATCTTGGACAAAATCTCCAATCTGAAGGTCCTAGAAAAGACTCAGCGCTTGTGTTTCACTGGTTGATTGAAAACATCTTCAACCGCGCGCCGCTCTGCAAACCATGCTCAGCCTTCTTTTTCTAGATATTGTCAGCAAAGAACACCCCGCAAACATGGCAAACAGACTTAGCTGGAGAAGGCAACCGACTGGATATGGCAGTATCCTTCTACACACCAGCCCCTTGCCCAGTACCACTGATTACGAAAATCTACTTAAAAAAAAGGCTTCACACAAATGAAATACCGGACAGAAACCAATGTGATTCACGAAATATTCACGACGGATCACTGTTAACATTCACACACGGTTCCATAACACCGGAGGTTATGGGCGCCGAAATCTTCTTAGAAGAGCTAAATCTAGGGCTGTCCTTCTGTCTTCCGGAAAACTGCAGTGTCTCCCAAGCCGAAATCATAGCTACTCGTCAAGCCGCAGCGTGACTGTCGATTAATACGGTATCACAAAAGGATGTCGTCATTTATACATTGACAACCAAGCAGTCATCAAATCCCTAGTACCTAGTGGTAGAAGATTGCCGATATAACTGGACAGCATAAAATCACTCTTTGCTAGGTTCCTGGTCACTGTGACATGACATAGTGCAGCAGGCAAACTAGCAAGACTATGCACAAAGACTTGGTCTGCCATACAATGACTTCTCCACAAAACTGCAGAGATGAAGAGGAGTCCATAAGTCCATCACCCAATTTCTTTGCAAATGCCATGCCCTAGCCAATTTAAAAAAGTCTTACTTTGGAAACCTTTTTCTCAGTGATCTCAGTATGATCTAAGTAATACCAGTACCGCTGATTGCATCTTATGAGTCTCTCGTTGATTAATTCAATACACTAATCGTTAACTGAAACACTGCTGCAATAAATTACTTCTCTCATGGGATTGCAATCTGACGAACATTGTTGTTCGAAGCGTTTTTGAAGTATTCTATCTTTGTGAATTCGCCCAAAAATTGTTAACACAAGCTTGGCCTGGGGGCTTATTCCCAAATGCGCGGCGGATCGCTTTTCATGGCGGATTGATATTTTTGTATTTCCAAAAGCGATAGTTATTCAGGTGACGGATTGCTGGCGGATTTATTGCCGGCAATCCTCACAATAGCTATTGCTTTTGAATGGATCGAAATATAAAAATACCAATCCGTCATGAAAAGCGATTCGCCGCGCATTTGGGAATACGCCCCCTGTTGTCTTATAATTCCAATTTTTTTTATATTCTTACCAATTCATCCTAAATAAGTTTGCTCTGCTCTAAATTTGTTCGTATAAGGGCCACAAGTATATATCCCCTCTTACCATGTTGCACGCATCATTCTTTCGCTAATACAAATCTTCTTGTATGTATGCAATAACATAGGTACGGTACAACACAAGATCCAATAGCTAAACAATTTCTGAAGATAAAAACCCTTTCTCAGCGGTTCACGCTTGACCATAAAACCGCTCATAAAACTTCTCAATAGCACCAATAGATCTAAGCACGTAGTACTCTTATCACCTGTCAGATCTCCCAGGTTTCCCCCCAACCCCATCACAAAGTATACAATGTATATCCACTTACTTGAAAGAATTCCCCAACCGTATTTACCTTGCTGGCGCCATATCGTTTATTAGGTTTTTTTCTCTCTCTCTTTCTTGTATTCCCACAGTATTTCATCGATTTGTTAGTTAAACAAAAAAGCCGAAATACGACAAATTATGTTCCACCTATTAAAACTGTTAATTCAATCTGTCAACTAGTAAAATTTCCAAGTGAAACTTATGTCTTTTTGCCACCCCACTGGACAGGAAGTGAAGAATTCAACAAGGGGATACAATGCCATATACCAAATTGAGAATTGTTCAGCTGGGCAATGCCAACGGGGGCTTGAGACCGGCCCCATCTACCAAAAAGTACAAGAAAAAACTTTAAGATGTAATTTTGCATTTTTCCGCGGATCGAACCTGGGATCCCTCGCATAGTAGTCCAGCACACTAACCACTGCGCTACTGCGCCCACATCGGTGGGTAGATAAGTCCCTAAAAATTGAAATAAGGGCCACTCTTTATGGCAGGAAAATATTCTATTTTCCAACGCAGTCTCCTGTTAGATCGATACACAAGCAATATAATTTTTCGTCGCACTAAAAATAGGCGTTTGCTTCATCGATGACCTCTTCATTGGAACTAAATCCAGCGGTAAGAGAGTAAGATCCATTTTGTCATGTTTGGAAGGGGGCTAAATCTGGAAGAATTCGTAACCGAATTCATGCAATTTTTTCCATTGCGAACTCGGACTTGTATGGTGCGTTGTCCTGCTGGAGGAGAACTTATTTCCTCGCCAAATGCGGTCCCTTAGGCTGAAAATCGGTGGCGAATCTATCCGAGAGCTCTGCATATAAAAGGCTGCGGTGATTGCTTTACCATTTTCAAGGTACACGCCGTCTCACTTATAATTACGAACGGGAATTTTTTTTGTTGCTGTTGCTTTGCTGACTCTTCTTTTACGTTTTTTTTCCATACTTCTCCAGGTCTTTAATAAAGCTGTCTACAACAGTGGCGCATACTCCAATATTTTAATTGGTCCCGGTAAGCTCGAATTTGGCCTATTTCCTCCTTCGTTAATGTTTTTTCTTTACCTATAGATGTAGATTGCATAAAGTTATTTCTTAAACTAAGCTCCCTAATACTCAAAGTATTCTTTTATTTGATTTAAAACATGGTAACAGGTAGATTAAGCCACTGTTCGTAATTAAGTGAGACAAAAATATCATGTACCTACATTTTATGACCTTTTTGGGAAAAGCGATAATATGTAATAGATGTGAGTGATACCTCGCGCATGATAGAAAGCTGTCGCAATCACCTTGTTTGCCCACAGACCCACCTTGACCTTTTTTTCTTTGTTTTTGACTTACCAGGAGAAATCCACTGTATCGAATGGTCATTAACCTCTTCTATTGTATTGTAATGTAATGAATCCGCATGTTTCTTCCACGGCTACGAAACGGCGCAACTCGTTCGGGTTGTGAAGTTGTTAAACGATTGCGGCTTTTGTCAATTGTCGGAAAACGCGAAACCCTTCTGGCGGGTAGCTTTTTCAAAACTGAAATCAGGCGACTGATCCATGAGGGAAGTCTGTGTAGCCCCTATACAAAACTTTAATCGCCGATCTAATATCATACCGTTTATTTTATCGATCATTGGCATTGCATTTTACTAGGTTTCCAGGCATTTAAATGCCAAAGTAAAACATATCTACGAGCATCTCGAGCACTGGCTATTGAAGCGCTATACGATCTCCTATCACGAAAAAAATGGAAACGAATCGACTACCGCAGACGTGGCTGTTTGTATTCTAATATTGGTCACTTCTGACTTGCTCTTGCTCTTTTCCGAGTATAGGAAGTCTTCCAAATTCCAAACAGAGATTTTGGCAATCGAGGAAGTATCAGTTGGAAATACCACGAAATGAAATTACCATTTTCATTGACAGTCATGCTTCTATAAAAGCAGTCTCTGCTATTGAAATAAAATTGAAGCTGTTCACCCCTGTGGCGCAGTGGCTCAGTGATTAGTGCACTCGACTGCTGTGCGAGGGGTCCCATGTTCGATCCCCGGAAATACAGAAATTACATCTTGTTCCACTGCGCCACCTCTCGCAAACGTCTGACAAACATCCGACAGTATAACTGTCCTGAAAAAGCTTCTCAATTCAGTGCGTTCGGACTCGACATAAAATTGTAGGTCCCTTCTATTCGTCCCAAAAATAAAACTCACACAAACGAATGGTTGTGAGCAGCTCGGCCTATGGTGTCTACACCCCTGTTGCGCCAACTATTTATTTATTAATTTTTTTTTGTTCACCCCTAATGCAAACAACTTAAGGTTCGGTAGAACTTAAGGTTCTCTGCTCGATTTCCTGAACACAGAGACAAAGCCGGCAATGAGAAGGCTGACAAGCTGGCGAGAAATGGGTCTAGGTAATTGATCATGATGGAGCATTACAATCAATATGTAATCTTATAGAAATTGAGTGGGGAACAAGATTAGATTAGATTAGATTAGATTTATTTCATAGAAAACTTACACTTTAAGACAAAAGATTTGCATGAAACTCAACACCAGGTAAAAATATCTAACTACCCGTGGAATATCACTTTAGCTTTGGCCAGAATACGATAGAGGCCGAACCATCAAACTTCTACAATTTGACAAGTCATCGCTGTCTAAGCTGGTAGCTTCTCTAACGAGTCATAACTTCCTAAATCCTAAAAAACCATACAATGAAGCTAAATATCAAAGATGACCATGTATGTAGAGGCAGCAGAGACGAAGAGGACGGTGCATGAGGACACATCTCACTTCCTCTGTAGGCATCTGCCCGAGTCTCTACCCCTTGAGGAACAGCACATGTAGGATGTCATTACTTCCATGACTTACAAGAATTTTCTGAGGTCTCACTTTCTGATCTCTACAGGTTTTTGAGGTTATCAGGATGGCTGTACAGCCAGCGTCGGGAAGCTAAACCATCTCTAATACCAACGGTTAACCCCCCCAAAAAAGAGCATCACAATGGGTCCACAAGGACCTAAGAGTCAATTTTCTAGCGATTTTAGAAATAATCCAACAGGTGGCAAAGACTTTAGTAGTCACCTTTCTTCAAATTGATTCATTGTAGGTACCCATACCCATACCTAAATCGAATGTTGAACTTAGCTGTAACCTATAAATAATCCTCAGACTATACGTCCACCCTCTCCCAGTATTGTACATAATTTAGCTCGTCAATTAAATTTCCAATTTCAAATCACACACAATAAAACCGAAAGAAAAACTCGCTAAACTACATCCAAAGAGGGGAGAAGGAGGGAGCATCCGCACTTTTGAACCCTGTGATGCTTATTCTTCCATCTTCACATCATCAAATTTGATGATTTCCACCCGTAAACCAGATCATTTTTGGGTGCAATTTCCAAATTCTTCTCCTATGCCATTCCACACCAGCGAAAAGAATACCAACAGCACAAAAAAAAAATCCCTCTCATCCCAGACCATGAGAAAGAACACGCGCACGCGCAGTGCTACAGCACCACCAATTTCGAATGACACCCCACACCGTTGTAGATACACCTGCATATGAACGCCTTTAAGTATATAGGACTTTGGCGATCTTCTTTTTTTTTGGTTGATCATTTAGCATTTGGCTACCAATTCGCGAGAAGACTCTTCTTCGATGTTTGGTGAATTCCACCTCCTTTTGACGATGATAATCGTCGTTCTTGCCAGTTCCCTTTTCGGGGTTCTTTTATTGCTATTTGTCTTTTTTGTTGGGATGAGACTCTGTTCTGGTATTTCCAGCACCCAAAATCTAACAACACCAAGGAATGGACCATAAACAAAGAAGTGGCGGAGATCCACCAACAGCAAGAACAAAAAGCAGTTTTACCTGCATTCAGACATCTATCTGGATGATGGTGATGATTTAGGGGCTCATTGTGAAGTGAGGAGTTTTCTCTAGGAGAGTATATCATAACAGTTGCTCTCAGAGTTGAGCAATATTTATGCCACGACAAAGGTGCACATGGTCCCACATGTGGCTGAAGCTGTAGCTGGTTCGACGGGGTTTTTCGGTGGTGGTAAGGAGCTGGAGCTGTGCGCCGATGTCAGGGAGATCGGACGACATTGATATCGAAGGAAGAGAATCTCCTACGAATGGCGCGAATTGAATTCTTGGAAAAACGGTAAGAGTGGGCTTTGTATTTTTTTTTTCTTTTTTTTTTCGTTCGATTGTTGAAGAAACTCATAGTTTTGGCAACAAATTTCGTTTTGTCACAATGTTGCAGTGGATATCGTGTTGACACGTATAAAGAGGACACCATCATTGGTTTAGTTTGTGGGAGGCTAATTGGAAGAGTTAACAGTGTTTTATTTTTTTTTTTAAATGGAGTCGGGTCAGAGATTGATGGGATGGTATGTAGGTTCATTTTGGCAAGACATGCCATTCCAACAGAAGTACCTACCAGTGGTGTGCAATCAGTTTTTAGTTTAAGAGAAATCACAATGTGCGCTCTAGACACTGGTTTCACACACAAATTGGAGTCTTGAAACGAATAGGTTGGAAATATCACTTTAGGATACAAGATAAGGGCAGTTATATTTCACCGCAAATTTCACCGTATGAAGGCTAATTAAAGTATCACTTTTTATAGTGTTATATCGCTGACTCTGCTTCTTAAGCTAACTTCTTGATAGCGAAAAGTATGAATTTTAGGTCTATATACCTAATATTGACTGTCAAAATTCAACTGTTCGAATAACCCTCTAAAGGAGTTTGATGTTAAATTAGCGCTGTATTTGTAACTAACTAAAGGGTGTTTTTTTAGAGGTATAGAACTTTAAGTTGGCAAGACTATTTTAACTGGCAATTATTTTATCAGCTGTCAAGTGATTTATTTTTAGTTTGGTTTGGCATTTCAACATGAATAGACAGACGCCTGAAGAACGCTTCCAAATTGTGTAAATTTCTGTTCGAAATACGTATTGCCGTTGATCCCAATTTTCCTAAGCGAATTTTGTTTAGCGATGAAGCTCACTTTTGGTTGGAGTGATGATAATCCTCAAGTGTACCATTGTTGAGACACCGTTATATCAAAAAAAAAAACTGACTGTTTGGTGTGCTTTATGGGTTGGTGGAATAATTGGTCCGTATTTCTTTAAAAATGATGCTGGCCAGAACGTTACACTCAATGGTGACTAACTTTTTTGTTCATCAATTGAACAACCATGATGTGCAGGAGTTGTGGTTTCAACAAGACGACGCAACATGTCACACAGCTAGTGCCACAATTGATTTATTGAAGGAAATGTTTGGTAACAGCATAGTTTCACGTTGCGGACCCGTGAATTGGCCTCCAATATCGTGCGATTTAACTCCGCTTGACTATTTCCTGTGGGGATATGTGAAGTCGCTAATCTACCCCGATAAGCCCGGAACGATTGACCACTTGGAGGATATTGCCGATAAACGGCCACAAATGTTGGAAAAAGTAATCGAAAATAGGACCTCCAGATTAGACTATGTCCGAGCCAGTCGAAGCGGTCATATGCCAGAAATCATATTTAAATTATAATGCCAGAAGATTATCTTTCGAATAAAGTAAATTCCATGTCAATTTAAAAAAAAACATCTTCGTTTTATTCAATTTCAAAGTTTTATACCTCTAAAAAAACACCCTTTATATTTCCAACCTTTCTGTACTTGACCTCTGCGTCTATGCCATTTTGATATGTAATTGTTCAAACCGTGGGGAAATCTCTTGAAGTAGTTTTTCTCCTATTAAAATAAATACCTTTCTTTGAACTGGCAGCTCATTGAGCAGCATTTATGAAAATTGCCAATGGAACTTTTGAAAAATTGTGCGTCTGATGACGGCTTGACGAAATTTTCATATACAATTGCTTCAAGAATGATGCTAATGAATTTATATGATATCCTGTCAATTTTTACCTTTTCTGACATTGAAGTATTCGGTGGTGTTCTTCCTGACTTTAACGGAACCCGAAACTTGGTCTTGCTTTGTGCTCATAATCGTTGGGATGCATTGTGTATCGATCAGCAAATTCTGATTTACTTCTAAGAATTCATGGATTATAAACATTTTTGGTCGATGGTTGACTTGCCTGGTCTGAGCCGCGTTCAAATTATATATTCCGATCAGTTAATTGACACCTGGCTTAAGCCTTCATACGGTATAGCCAGCAAGGTCTAAAGCACGACATTCAGCAGATTTATTCCTCTGGTGGGTGCAGTTGCTAAGTGCGGTTGAGAGAAAGTCAGTATCATACCTCCGCGGAACGAAATGAGTCGGTTTACGCTTGAACAACGTTGGGAAATATTGAAAACCAAAGTGAGTGAGTAGCCCAAACACAGTGGCGTAACTATAGGGTGGCAGGGCTGGCAAAATGCCACGGGCCCCCGACCCGAGAGGACCCCGGCCCAAGAAGCCGCGAGCTCAGTAATAACCTAACATTTTTAGAAAAACTTTTGTACCTAAGTGTTAAAAAAAAAAAAATAAGCTCTAAAGCACTTCAGTCTAAAGCCACCGATCTTTCAAATGCATTAACCTTAAAGGGTTTGAAAATGTGTCTGGGCAAATTGGAAAGGTATAGACAAGAATTTGTAAATTTAAAAATGAAAGCAAATAGTGTAGCAGAAAAATGATCCATCAACCCCAAATTTTCTAAAACTGGTCAGAGGAGGGCAAAATGCTATTCTGACGAACTTTGCGAAGATGAGCGTCTCCAAGATCCGGAAAGATTGTTCAAAGTGAAAATATTTTCTAGAGTATTGGACATAATTATTAATCAACTGAAATCGAGTTTCCTTCCAATGAATGAAATTGTTTCCAATTTTAGTGTTTTGCAACCTTTCACTTTGCAAATGTTAAATGACACTGATCTTTTTCAAAACAGCTGTAGAATTTGTTGATATATACAAAAAGACATATCTGAATCATTTGCCAGGGAAATTCTCAGTTTTTGCCCTACTTTCAGAGACGAAATAGAGAAGTCTTCGTGTATTAGGGAATAAAGAATCATTTAATGTCGTGCAGCTTTCCTGAAGTATTGACATATTTACTCACTTAAGGTGGCGCAACAGTCCGGGGTAGACCTGGGCCTCAACCAACAACAACAAGCGTCTCCAGCCAGCACGATCTTTTGCCAGCTGTCTCCAGTTTCGCACGCTAAGTTGGTTAAGGTCAACTTCCACTTGCGTGCGCCACCTGATTCGCGGTCTTCCTCTACTGCGCCGTCCCCCGTGTGTGGATTCGAAGATCTTCCGGGCCGGAGCATTCACGTCCATTCGCTCCACATTAACATTATATATTGCAATGAAACGCGTTATAGTATGAGTCGTTTATTCGTCGTGACCATCTTAAGGTAAGACTAACTTTTATTCTCTAACCTAAGTTGGCTCAAGCGTATGTCTACAATGCAAGCCTATAATTGTATACATAACAAACGGAGAAAAGAGAGACACTATCTCTTATAATTATGTAATACATATCATACATGACCCAGCCAACGCAGTCGTTGGACCTTCACTCTTTTGGCTAGGTCGATGTCGATGTACAGCCGTCGTTCGTCGTTGTATCTCCTCCTCCATTCACCGTCTATGCAGACGGGACCGAAAATTACTCAAAGAATTTTCCTCTCGAAGCAACCAAGAGTAATCTTGTCCGCTTTTGATAGAATCCATGCCTCTGCACCATAGAGTAGGACTGGGATGATTAAGGTCTTATAAAGGGTCGCTTTAGTTGTTCGAGAGAGGGCTTTGCTACGCAATTGCTTTCTTAGCCCAAAGAAACAACTTCGTTTAATCTCAGCATTGGTGTCATTGTCTGAGTTCATAGCGGAGCCTAGGTAGACAAAGTCCTTTACCACCTCAAAGTTATATCTGTCTATAGTGACACTCTGTCCAAGACGTTGGTGTTGGGTGTCCTTTCTTGATGACAGCATATACTTTGTCTTGCCCTCACCCAGTATGTACTGTATTAATGTTATTTATTACTATAGACTTTTGAATGTGCCCACCTTCTCCAGGCAACAGACACTCGACCCAAAGATGTACTTTCTCTATAAATCATAGTAATCAATTTGAGTGTAATTCTGGTCATTGGTAGGAGAGGTTAACTATCGCAGTTCAATTCTCCCAATGTCACGCAGAACTCAATTACTCTCTACGTGTGTCGGATCGTCACCTTTCACAAAGTCCTATTCAAAATGCCAGCATTTAACCATCGATGTGCACCGTCTTATGCGTACATCACAAATTGCCAGAGATTTATGTTTTGTATAAGAAACTGGATACGAAGAAAAAATTAGAAAATAACGATTTATTGAAAACCGGAACCCTTTCCGTAGGTATGCGTTATTTAGATACTATCTAAGCGTTAAACTGATCGTGTGTCGTTAGCATTATTTTTGCATTTATGTAGATTATTAGATACAATCAACAAAATGAATGAACAAAACTTTGATTAAGTAGCTATTTGTATGTTTGATTATGACTGTGCTAATGCTAATGACCAAATTGTGTTAACAACCAGTCTTTGATTGGCGTTCAGGGTGGTCCATCCAGGAACACGTCATGAAGAAGATGAAAATCGAAAACTATTTCTGTTTTCTTTATTTTTATCTAATAGATACTTTTTTTTTGAATGATTTTATATACACCGCTGTATTGAGATGTCTTAAGTCACCTCCGGTATTTTTGTTATTGGAAGCATTGTATGGAATTTGTTTGTGTAATTTATTGGCTAGTTGGTTGGTGTTGAAATTGGAGAATTTATTCTCTTCGGGGCTTGCGCTCTCAAAAATGAAATAAGGGCTATAAATAATGGGCTTAGTGGTGGAACTTCTGTGTTATGGTTGAATCAATACTTATCGATAACATTTACATGGAGATTATTCGAATTCTTTTGATAACTTGAATATTTCAGAGGACGATAAGGAGTGATGGAGATTGTGTGGTTTTGCTTTTGGGACTGACAATCGATTGAAAGTGAAACTCTTAGTCACCATTTTTCAGCAACAATCTTTCTTATACAACAGATTTCGCCTTTACCAAAATTGTATCATTTCTGTGGCGCGAAACCATGATGGCATTAATCCAATTAGACCAAAAGGGGAACAGTAAAAGATTTTTACGACAAATTAACTATAAAATGCTAACTACTAGATAATTAGTTACCTTTTCTCTTATGATGGTGATGGTGGGGTGAGTCGTTGAACACTGGTCTTTGGAGAGATAACAATCTTAAGTAGTTTCCTGGCTAATTCTTTGTTTTGTTTGTTTTTTTTTTTTTGCAGATTGTCCAATTTCTTTGTTTAGATTAAAATCGAATTAAACAAATTAGATACATTTGGTAAATATATAAGACATTTTAAAGCATTCTTTAACGTGATTTCCTTTGTAGCTTTTAAATGGGCTTCTTTTTATTTAATTGGGCCTTCCGGAAAGATGGGGATACCTATTTAGGAGAATAAAACTTTATTGATCTTATTTATGCAAATAAGAGAAGAATAAATCAGGGAATACTGCTCTTCGATTATTCATGAATTGGATTGAATGTTATGGTCTACTAGCTTTTGCTCGCGCAGCTCTTAGGATTTGGTACACAGATATTCATTTGCAGTCATTTATAGTTTTCTCTTTAATATTTATATTTCTTGCAGGAAACATACCTCTAAGAAAGTCAAAGTACCTAAGGCTATCTCTGAAAAATATGTTTAACACTCTATTGGAGAAAATAGGTCAAAGATTGTATGAACAATTTGTAAGTAAAGAGTTGACATGGCAATACAGATCATATACTATAGCAGACTGAAAATTCTTAAGTATACTCCATACCGCCCAGATCTTCCTATACTGTTTAACGTACATATGCAGCCGGAAAGATCGCGAGGATGTGTACTACTTTCTAACAGTATGCAAGCCCCATTCTTACAGAATTTCGCTTGAATATCTTTGGAGTACGTAACGTATACTGGAGATGGATGAAGCGAAAAGCATATTCAACGGCGTCAGGGGTTGGGACGCCCTTACAAAGTTTCAAATTGATACGACCAACGGTTCATGAGTTATGAAAAGCGCCCCCTTAAAAATGGTAATAACTTTGGCACCAAGCAAAATTTCCAAAATCGGAGAAAATTATTTCCTTTATTTCTCATATAGAATACCTACACAAACCAAGTTTAAAGACAATCGGATGAAAAATTAAAATGTTCCCATACAAACTTTGACCACAACTTTTTTTTAAATACTTCTCCCGGGAAAGGCAAATCCACAAACCAGTAATAACTAGACCGCCGACTTCCCGTGCACCTACCCGATTCCCCCCGGAAAAAATTACCTTGTCTGTGAATACGTGTAAATGTCTAAATTAATGGCGGCAATGATTTGCCATGCTATACCATGGGCCTAGCATTTTTCAAGTATGCGTGCGTAGGCAGCTTGTAGGCAAAGTCCGTTATGTGGGAGGAGTCGACGGTCTATCTTACTGGTTTGTGGGCAAACCTATAAAGCTTCATCAGCGCCCCGAGATGCTTACAGATGTATGTTAGTCCTGCACTTAAATTGCTGCAAATTGAAGCCTTCTTCCCCAGAAAGCGAGGAGTTCCAAAGTTTACTTGTCCTGTAACAGAAGGAGTTTTGGAAAATTGATGTCCTCGCGTTTGTCAAGTGTACTGTATGGTCACGACTCATATAAACATTAGCTGCCTGTCTTGTGGGGCGCCCAAAAGTCGCATTTCGAGGGATAATGTCTTTGAGTTCCTCGAAACATCTAAAATGGAAGTACCTATAGAACAAGCAAAGGCCAGCGATTTGTCGTCTGTGCTCCAATGGTTGTAGATTCGATGTGAGTGTAGGATATCCAATAAGTCGAACTGCACGTCTCTGTATGCTGTCAAGTAGGTTAGGTGAACCTACCCCTTTAAGGGTTGAATATCGAAACATCATAGGGATACATCATAAAAGGAACCTCTGAGCAAAATTTCAGCTTTCTAGAGCAAGGGGGCTGGGCTGGGCTGATGAGTCAGTGAGTAGTAATTTACATTTTTATAGTTTGGTTTTTTTATTTAATTTTTTTTGGAGAGTCTACTCCTTTAATTTTCGTTTTATTTTCTTATTTATTTGAAATTGGCAACGCAACTCAAGCGAGAATCGTTATTACTCGCTCTTCCTTACTTTACTTTACTTTACTTTAGATGGATCTCACAATCCAGGGTGAACCACGACCTTAACCAACAAGCCCCTCCAGCCAGCTCGGTCCCTAGCTAGCTGCACATCAAGTTCGTTGAGGTCGCTCTCCAATTGTGCGCGCCACATAAGTTGGGGTCTTCTTCTGCTTGGTTGTCCCTCAGGGCTGGGCTCACAGACTCGTCGGGTGGTGCGTTCTTGTCCATTATATGCTCCAAGTAGCCCAGACATCTCAGTCGCTGATGTATTTTGAGCTTTTTGACTAGGTCAACATCGCTATAATAGCCCGTAAAGTTCGTCGTTGAATCTACTCCTCCACACTCTGTCGATACAAACTGGACCGGAAATCACAACTCCATCGGGTTAAAATGCATTTTTGGACTAGAGGCCACTTAAATGTTCGTGCATTTAATGAGTAACATTAAAACACCACCAATTAGGTACATTTATATTCATTTCTTCATTTTTCATTGAAAAATGTTTCAATATTATTTACTTACTTAGGTGCGGGTCTAAAGTCTCTAGTTATCGTGGTCTTTGGCTAAATGCATTCAGTTACGAATTTCAAGCTCGTTGAGGGCTTTTTTCTTCCATTTGTACTTGTACACGATACCTAAGGTGATGTCTTCCTTCACTGCGTTGTCCCTCTGGATTGGAGTTGTCATCGTTCAGCCGAGAGCGCTAGTGTCCATATTCGTTCTACATTGTACATACTATAGGTACAGCCATCTTAGATGACTGATGAGCAATTTTTTGACTAAGATCAATTTGCTGTACAGCTGTCCTTCTTTGCATGATTTTCTCCAAAGCCCGTCAACGCAAATGGGACCGAACATGTTACGAAAAACCTTTCTGTCAAAGCGACCAAGGATATCTTGATTTTCATCCGCTTTATATGGAGTTCAAGTTTCGGCGCCATAAATCAAAACTGGGATGATCAAAGTAAATCTATGTACTTAGTTTTTCGGAATAGGGCTCCACTACTCAATTGTCTTCTCAGCCCAAAGAAACAGCGCAGCTGTCAGTTGGCAAGAGTTATTTTTCCTTTAATTTCTTTTGAGATTATGTTTGTGCAGGGAAATAAGTCCCCGGGAACTAACTCCACTGAGGGACAAAGTTCCCAGCTAGTGGAAAATAAAACCACTTTCGTGAAGTGGGCTTAGTTCCCAAGTAAGGGAACTGTCAGATTTGGAGTATGTGCGAAATTGAGTGTATTGATAGGGAAATAAAACCACTCACAGTTTTTAGAATTTATTTCCCACCTTACATGGGAACTAAGTTCACTTCACGAAAGCGGTTTTATTTCCCACTAGGTGGGAACTTAGTCTCTCAGTGGACTTAGTTCCCGGCGACTTATTTCCCTGCACCGATGTTGTTATCAGAGGTTTTAAGCAGAGCCGAGGTAGACAAAGTCTATTAATACCTCAAAGTTATAGCTGTCGACTGTGACTTTCTGTATAGGACTTGCCGAAGTTGATTAGGTATTTACTCCTTCTTGATAACAACATGTACTTGGTCTTGCCCTTGTTTACCGCTTAACCCATTTTAGCCGATTCTGTTTCTATACTTGCAAACGTACTAGTGACAGCTAGCTATGTTCTACCAATAATGTCAAAATCGTTGGCATATGCCATTAATTGGACGGACGTTTGACAGATCGGGCCTTGTGTGTACCTGAGAGTTTCGCAGAATGCGTTTAAGTATGATGTTGAAGAAGTTACATAACATCGCATCACCTTATTTAAATCCTTTCTTCACAAAGGTCTCGATGAGATTGTTTCCGACCTAAATGGAACAGCGAGTATATTCTCCATACTACCCAATCTGATGAGTTTGGCAGGGATGCCAAAACAATACATGCCTCTGTATAGCCCGTCTCTATAAATTCTGTCATTTGCGGATTTAAAATCGATAAAAGGATTGTGGACATCGATCTGGACTTTTTTGTGTTTTCCAATCCGAAAGATTCAGTCGATCTCCAGACTTTGGAGCATTTAAAAACCAATGTCCGTGAAACTATGGCCGCAGCCACAACCATATCAATGCCATTCCAACAATGTAGTGCTAAGTTTAGATACTGATACTGACATCTTAAACCGTTTGAAAAATATCTATACAAAGCACTTCTCGAAGTTGGCGTTCAATAAAACAACTGCCCTCTTACATATTCATTACACATGTATTCAGTTCACCTCTCCGAGTGCTATCCATTCAGCATAGCTCTATGATCTTCCATCTTCCATCACACAAAATGACTAATTCGATCGCTGGATGGGCTGGTCGATTCCATTGTACCGCTACATGGGTTATATACCTGACTTAGCACTTAGAATAATGGATTTAATTACTATCACTTCCAACCCATGGAACATTGGCCAACAATTGAATAACTCGCAACTGCCAAGTGCTCCGCGATTACCGCACGAAGCCATGTTCCATTTCTGTCTTCCTTAAGTAATACACTCGTTCGCCTTCGATGCAAGTCCCAAAAGTGTATCCAACGCTTTGTTTATTCAACTTCCTCGAACGCTAGGATAGAATTCTTTAGCACCGCGCGCCACCGACCGCCAGCCACCCCACCCAATAGAAAGCCATTAGACCATTCTTCCAACTTGGCCATGATGAATCTTCACACGTACTCACCTTGTATTCGGCATCGAAAAACCTCAAGCCTGGAGTTTATCCGTTTCGGTAATGGGTACGATCACGGAAAAACCTTGCAACAAACCGCAACGTCCAAAGACCATTGCCATTGCCATTGCCATTGCCATTGCCACGACCAAAGGAGACAGGTATTAATGGAAAAGTCCATTATTTGATGTCTTTATACGTAATAATTTGCGACTTTCATGAGATGTGTGTGCGCGCATAGCCATCGAGGAGCGTGCAATTCATCTTTGAACCATGCGGCCATGTGCTATGCATCATCAGCGACCGGCCGAAAGAATCTCTAGACTCTAGGAAGAGGAAATATTTTCACTCTTCGTCATGCGAGCTGGAGAAGAATTCACAGATTCACTTTTTCCCCCATATTTTCAATGGGAATTGTGTAAGAGGCCAGCTCTGGAACTGAGGAGACTGGGGACTGGGAACTGACGACTGGTTCTTTATCCTCTCTATGGTCACTGGCCATTACTTTTGTTGCGGTCAATAAATCCAATCCATTGGCTATGGGGGCTTTAGTGGATATTGAAATTTTTGTTTATTTTTTTTTTGTCGAGTCCCCATTCCACCGGCTGCTGGGCTGGTTGGTGATAAGTGCGCAAGCACACGGACGCATATATGAGTGAAAAGCGCCTGAGGGACGCGCATCGCACACAATGAGGCCGATCGCATTTGAGGATATTAGCTGCACTTGGACTAGCATCCTTGCCTTTTGTCTGGGCGATGGTTTTCATTTCGATTTTATTACTATTATTAGGAGCTCTAAAGTGTTAATTGATAGCCTTTCAGGCTCTATCACTGGGGCATTTGTTACGTTATTACGTGTGAAGTAGATGTGTGGATTCTTGTCCTGGAGTGCATCACTCACTGGGGTATAGTGGTCAACAAAATGGGAATCGATTAAATTTATGTGAAAGGGTAGAATGGATTTGAGATTCTTATCGGCAATATTGGTTTAATCTAGAAGATGATAGGAGTGTGTTTGTAGAGCTACTGAGGATGTGGGGAATTTTTATCCACAGTAGGAGCGGAGTCCGTGAAATTAACTATATAAATTCGTTTAATTGTGGCTCCGACGGCGAATCAAGTGAATCATCATTTCGAAGTTAAGTTGGATTGCTATAGTTGTCTGGGGAGCAGTGAAAAAAAATTGTATGGTAGGTTTAACTTTTAGAAATACCGCAATGGGGTGAGGAAGTCCTAACGTACTATATGGGCTTGTCGGTGTCCAGTACAGTATTTGCTACAGCGAATTTGTTAGAGCACTGAGTTGATATATTTCCAATCGGGGTGCTATTTTATGGTGTGGACGAAGCTTCATTAGACATTACCTTAAAGTAAAGACAGGAACTCTAACTGCTGTCACTATACAAATATCAAAGTGGACGGTTTAGCGGTTAAGAGTGTTAGACTCGAAAATGATCGAACAAGATATTTAGATACCATCGAGCTATAGATACGTACTTACTTCCTTACTTAGGTGGCTCTACCGGAGCGAACCTGGGCCTCAACCAACACGACTCTTCAGTTGACCCAATCTTTGTCTAACCGCCACCAGTTGCACACTCCAAGTTGGTTAAGATCTTTCACTTGTGCGCGCCACCTAAGGCGAGGTCTTTCTCTACTGCGAGTTGGAATCGAAGAGTCTTTTGCCCGGAGCATTGGTGTCCATTTGCTCTGTATGTCCCAGCTATCTTAGTCAACTGATGCGCGCCTATATATAGAGTCTCCTTAGAGTTTTTTGACAAAGCCTGTCTAGTAACAGTTGCCTTGTTCGGCTAAAGAAACATCGATTGGCAAATGTAACTCTTCGTTTGATTTCTGCTGTGGTGTCATTGTCAGAGCGCCTAGCCAAGGTAGACAAAGTCCCTAACCACCTCAAAGTTGTAGCTGTCAGTCGTGACGTTCCGTCTTGCACAGCATATATTTTGTTTTGCCCTCATACGCCACACTAAATCCATTTTTGCCGTTTCTGTGATTATACTCCAAAGCGCTCCAGTGGCAGCTCGCTGCGTTTTACCAATGATGTTAATGTCGTCAGCGTTTGCAAGTAGTTGAACAGACTTTTAGAAAATTGTGCCCCTGGTTTTGGATTGCGAGTTTTGCACCATTTTCTCAAGTATTAGGTAGGTACCTTTGCAAGGTCACATGACAGCGCATCACCTTGTCTAAATCTGAGACAGGAAAGGTCTTTGTGAGATGTGTCGATCTATACTCTAGTGGTAGTCAAGGGGATCTCAGCTGAGACTTAGAAAGAAAGAACCAAAGGGTGTCTCATAATTCACGCAATTTGAATTCTGTTCCATTTTTATGTACAGTGATTCTAACGGAAAAAAAGATGACAATGTGACAGCTGACCGTTCCGGGTTAGTAAAAATGAAGCGCTTTATGAAAGAACAACGCATTTTCATTGTTAAGCAATATTATACAAATAATGAATTTGTCAGCTACAGTCCGAAATTTTCAAACAAAATATGGCCGTCTCAGTGATTTAAAACCATACCAACTGTAAAGAGAATAATTAAAAAATTCAGGGAGACTGGATCAATTAGTGATCTAAAATACTCTGCGTGTGCTGTCACACGTCGTTCAACAGAAAACATCGAAACAGTTCGCGAGAGTATTGCTGACAGTCCAGAAACATCAATTCGGCACCGTAGTCAAAAATTGGGCATTTCGAGAAGTAATCTACAGCGAATTTTAACAAAAGACTTGAAACTTCATTCATACAAAGTTCAATTGACTCAAGAACTGAAAACTACTACTGACCATGCAGCTCGAAGACAGTCCGTTGAAAGGATTTTGGAACAACAACAAGTGGATGCTGATTTTTCGAACAAAATCATCTTCAGTGCAGAAGCTCATTTTCATCTTGATGGCTTCCTTAATCGTAAAAATTGTCGCATTTGGGGTGGTACAGAAAACCCACAAGTAATTGTTGAGAATTCAAATGCGTTCACAACGCGTGAATATTTGGCGCGGATTTTAGGCTGGAGGCATTATCGGACCATTCTTCTTCGAAATTGTGGCTGGTAACAATTAATGGTGTTCGTTATCGTGACATGATAACCCAGTTTTAAGTGCCTAAATTACAAGATATGGATGTGACCAACATGTGGTTTCAACAAGACGAGTGCCACATGCCATACAACCAGAGAAACAATTCAATTACAGCATGAGTCATTTCCTAATCGTGTTCAGATCTTGCGATTTAACGGCATTGGACTGATTTTTTTCATTGAGGTTTTTTTGAAGTTAAGGGTCTATGCAAACAAGCCACGACCACCAACGCCTTGAAAGTGTAAATTGGGAGAGGTATTAATGAAACTCAGCAACATTTATGCGAAACGGTCATAGAAAATTTCAATAAAACAGTACGTACTTGCCAGCAAAGCCGTGGCGGCCGATGGCTATGTCATATATAACCACAATCTGTATGCACTATGAATCAATCAAAAATTTAAGCTTTCCAATTAAAAATCTGTATTTTCTATCAAAATTACATTTTGCGTGAATTATGGGTCACCCTTTATATAACTGTCAGATTCTGAATTCGTTTTGGCTTCAATTTTAAAACGCTTGCGCACCGAAGGTTTCGTACTTGGCCAAAGTTGATGTCTTAAAAGTCAGTTGTTCTTTGATTTAATAGACATAGGTACAAAATTAAAAAGTTTTTTGTATGAAGGGAAATATTTTTTTCACTAAATTACTAGTTACTTCAAAACCAATCAATGTATCGCTATCATTGGTATTTGTCGTTTAACTAGAGGCTATACCTGATGTTGTGTGCAAATTTCAGCCTTTTACTTCAATTAGTTCTTAGGAACAAAATTGGCTTAGCGGTTGGGACAGACGGACAGACATGGTAGCGAAAACAACAGGGTTCCATTTTGTCCCTTTGGGAACGGAACCTTAAAAAGACGGGTTTATACATATACATTTCTGGAGAAAGAAACGATCAAATTGAATAGAGAAATACAAAATAAATAAATGAATTAGGTGAAGAGGGAGTCAAATGGCTCTCTCGTGTCATTAAAGCGGCCTGCGAATGCGGCGAAACTCCCAGCGATTGGCAGGAAACGCGTTGCACAAACTGGTAAAAGCTGTGTTCGGGTAAACGGCGTTAAATCAATACTTTTCACCGTGGGCGTTGGACTTTGTCAGGGGTGCGTCTTGTCTTCTCTCCTTTTCATTACTTATATGGACTGGATGTTACAGCGCAGTCTTGGCGAGGAACGTTTCAATTGGGAGATCTGAGGATAAGTCATTTGCTCTTCGCTGATGGCTTGGTCGTCCTTGGATCCTCACAGACTGAACTTCAGCGCGCACTCGATCGGTTTGTAGCCGTTTGTGTTGAAGCTGAGATGAAAGTAAACGTGAACAAATCTGAAGTGATGGTCGTCTCTAGAACGCCTTTTCAATGCACTCTGCATGTTAGTGGAGTCCCATTGAAACAGGTGGAGAAGTTTAAGTATCTCGGGGTCTTATTCACGAGTGATGGAAGGAGCAATGCCGAGTTTTCCTGTAGGATTGGTCAGGCTGGGTCAATTTTGAGACAGCTTGGTCATTCTGTTATTCGGAGGACTGAACTTGGTGTCAAAGCTAAGTTAGTTAGTCTTTAATTCGGTGTTTGTTCCAACTCTTACCTATGGTCATGATTTTTGGGTAATGACCAAAAGAATAAGATCGCGGATACAAGCTGCCGAAATGAGATTTCTCCGTAGTATTGCTGGTGTGACCCGTAGAGGTCGACGCGCTATGGAATCCGTACCATCAGGCAGGCGTCCTCTAGGTAGACCAAGGATGAGATGGTTAGATCAAGTCCATAATTTCTCCTCTACCCGTATGGGGATTTCCCTTGACGATTTAGAGTCGATGGCGGAAAATCGAGAGCTATGGAGGGTCCACTTGAGCAACCTACACCTGCGACCCACTTAATGGACAAGCGGACCATTGAAAATGATGATGATGAAATGATGAATGAATTAACATTTTAAATTGTTCTTGGTTTGTCTATTTTGATTGCCACCAGCGATTTATTTACATTTGAAATTTTGTTTATGTCTATTCGAGATCTGATTTACCACTGCTAATTCTGAGACTGCCAAATAATTTGCACTTATTGTCGAATATGGTGACGAAACTAGAATTGGTCAGGCTGCGTCAATTTTAAGCCAGCTATGCCATTCTATTGTTATTAGGATCGAACTTGGAGTCGAAGTTAAGCTGTTGGTCTTTTATTCGATGTTTATTCCTGCTACCTACAACAAGCTACCCCGGATACAAGCTGCCGAAATGAGATTTCTTTGTTTCATTGCTGGTGTGACTCCCAGGAATCGTATATGGAACACCAGAATACGTGAGGTACTCAATGTCGAGCGGCTTTACTTTTTCGGATGGAAAGGCCCATGCTTCGGTGGTTTTGGTCAGGTTGAAAGCATGTCTCCAGGTCTTATTCCAAGAAGAGTTTTAGAATCCGTTATCCGTTGCATCAGGTAGACGCCCTTTAGGTAGGTCTAGGTAGGTCGCTACACGTGTTATGATTGCCTTTGATGATTTAGAGTTGGTGGCAGAAGATCGAGAGTTAAGGAGGATCCACTTATGCAATATACACATGCAAATGCAACCCTTTTAATGGGTAAGCGAGACATTGAAAATGAATGTATAAAAAGAGTGACGAAAACTATCCATGGCTTCTAGGGACAACTGTCTAAGTATGAAGTTAAGTGCAGCACTTTTTTTTGTGACCTTAAGATTCCAGGGAGTTCCCTCTTTCTCTCTGCATGAATATATTGATACTGAGCCGTTTTTATTTACAAATCGCAATTTCTGATGGTTTCTCTCCTGGAGATAAAAGATGATCTGAATCTGACTTCAAGAAAGACTACGAGATCAAAAAACCTTCGCTTAAGTCGGTACTACTTTCTAAACTTCGGATCTTCCGAACTTGTTTTCAGTAATTCAAGGAATTTGGTCAAAATATTCAACAAATTTGACGCCTGTCAACATTGTGCACAAACTGTTGAATGCAATTTTGTTAAAAGCTGTCTATTGCGAGAATTAAATAAAATCTACTACATAAATGGTGATCTATACTTTTATTTTATTTTTATTTTTTGATAAAACTCGCGAGCTTCTTAATTCAGCCGTTCCGACTCGGCTTACATTTTTATTCCCATCCATTTATCCCAAAAAAAAAACACCCGTATAGTGTAATAATTTCTCAGAAAAATGTTTTTAAAAAATCGTCGACACAGCCGAATACTTGAACTTGTGTGAGAAAATGAGTATTATCCGTCAGAAGGGGCCAAGATTTATTACAAAATATGTCCCATTCTCATTACAAAGAAAGCGTTTATATCGATACATCTTCCTCTGCATATACTCCCTATATATCTATATACAGCAATCCAAAAGCAACCAGCAATGACATTTGTCAATATAAATGCCAAAACACAGATTTTAACCAGAAATAAATTGAAGAAGCCATAAATACTCCACAGCATGTCTGAACATCCGCATATATATACATATCTGCTTTCCTTATCCGAGAGGACCATTGGTGTATGGGTATAACCACTTTGCTGATGATTTTAATCGAATAAGTTCGTGCCCTATACCCAAAAGGCCAAAACCCTAACCACATACAATGTTGCGCGCCACTTCGTTTTAAGCCATGTCCTCCTGCCAATGTCGTCAGCTCATTTCACACGTTCATGATGAATGTGGAGCCCCTGTCTGTGGTGTGAACCGTACAATGTTCGGAACACGAATACCACTCTAACTCTTCCGCCCTGTTCAGCTCATTTGCGGGATTGTCGGTTTGATCCCGCAGGAGAGAGAGAAACAGTGAAACAGCTATACCGGTAAAGAATAAAATAAAACTGAAAACTTCAACCAAAGTCCAAAGATTCCCGACATACTTCGTAGGATGTGTTCTGCTTGCTGCCTGCTGCTGGAGCTGGGGCTGGCTGTCCTGAAACAGTTGGTATTGGTTTGGTATACATTCGAGTTTCCGACACGGTGCTGATAGGCCGCAGGAGGCGACACAATTTTTCCTGCGCGCCACACACTTCTACTAGATCCGTTCTTGTTGCGTTAATTTATTAATAACTGGTTGGTATGATGATGATGATGGCTTTCTGCGGCTAAGAGGCACCTCTTTGTGTGCGAATTGCACAAACGACCGACGACTACCAGTACTTGGGAGAAATGCGTAACGCGTTACCAGTGGTTAGGTGTCGTCTGTCAGCGCTCTGGAGTTCCTCCTATTTGGTGGCTCTTTCTTTTTTCATTGCGCACTTTGGTAGTTGGTTTGTTACTCGTTGATATGCAGCCTTAGCCCAGCTGGTTACTTGGGGGGAAATTAATTAAGTCCCTTGTTGTGGTAACGTTTTCTTAAATAAATCATAACTTGAATTCACAGCTAATTGTGTGTGAGTACCGTTTAATTTTAGAATTATTTTTTTGGCGACACACAGACAGCGCCGTTTATTGTGTAGGTAATGAAATGCTGTGTTGCTTCCTGTTTCCAATTGTCTGCACGACATGTTGAGACTCAGCTTGCCTTGGAAGATATTGAGTTATATCATTATGTGTGTGGATGCTAGCAATCGTCTCTGATTAGGGATGCATGCTTCATAAATTGGAAAGGATAGTTGAGATTTCTTTATATAGCCTACTGTGGGAATTGACGCTATAAGAAGGTCGGAATTTGGGGAAATTAGTAGTTCATTTGATTCGTCCTTTATGAAAATGAAGCAGCCTTATGTTTGTGTCAAAAAGGGGGAACAATTAGATATGTCCATTAATATGGGCTCATAACTTGCAGACAATTGTCGAACTAACTCAAAAATAAGGCAACGCTTTAAGAACTATTTTGACGTAAGTGAACTCATTGACGCTGACCAGCCGCATTTTCGAAAAAGAATAGTCCGTGCGTTGTTCTTTCGTATTGCGCTCCATTTTTACTAACCCGGAACTGTCATCACTGTACTCGTTATAGGCTGTGACGCTAACGCTCACCATACTGTATGGGGCAGCTCTGACATCAACAAAAGAGGTGAGATACTGTTCGACTACATTTTAAGTACAAACCTCATTTTGTGCGATATAGGCAACGAACCAACATTCGTGACCAGAAACAGGCAAGAGGTGCTGGATATCACCCTTGCCTTCGATAATACCGTGCAGCGTATTATCGAATTTCCGAATCTCCGATTTTCTTTATATGTAGAATCTATAAGCCCTCCAGTTTTTAGGAATCACCCCAAAACTGATTGGCTCAAATTAGGGCAACTCTTTTCCCCCGATAACCTTAACATAGCTTCAAACCATATAAATCCGCGGGACCTGACAGCATACTACCTGCCGAATTGCAGAAATCATCGGACATAGTCTTGCCGATTCTTCAGACAATCTTCAAAAGTTGTCTCGATCTAGTTTATATCGCAAAAACATGAAGAGAAGTTAAATTTGTCTTCATACCCAAAGCAGGCAAATGCTCCCACACAAATCCTAAAGATTTCAGACCTATTAGTCTATCATCATTCCTTTTAAAAACACTAAGTCGACTCTCACATTGAGGCAACAATCAATAAGCCACTGGCAATAGGAAACACGCAATATTATCGCTCACAGTTATTCTACATAGAATTAAATTAGAGGTCTCACATCAAAGCAACTCAATATCGCTCGAACGAAAAATGTTGCTGATTGCTCATTGGCAGTTGCTAGTTGCTTATTGCTTGTTGACTCAATCTGAGAGCCGCCAACGACTGATTGACATCTACTTACGCAACAGTATCGATAAAAAACTACTGTCAGCGGCCCAGCATGCATATACTGCAAAGGTAAATCAGTGGAGACGGCATTAAACACTTTAGTACGTAATATCGAATACTCCCTGTTCCATAAGGAGTATACGATGGTTGCCTTCCTTGACATAGAAGGTGCTTTTAACAACGTCAATACATCAGCGATTGCAGATGCGCTTTCATTTCTGAATATCGACAACTCACTTGGCGAACTGCATAATCTACTGCTCAATGGTCGGATTATCAACTCAAAGCTGGGTGTGGTGTCCGCAAGAAGATCTGTTAGTAGAGGCACTACGCAAGGTAGTGTTCTATCCTCCCCTCCTTTGGAATTTGGTGGTTAATGAACTACTGATAATCCTGGAAGGTGAAGGATGCACGGCCGTCTCAGGAAAGCACTTAAATATTCTAAAAGAACTCCTACAAAATGCTTTAAAAATAAGCTAGCCAGTTTTTCGAGTCGTTGTGGTTTAGGTGTGAACCCCCGCCAAACTGATCTGGTGCTATTCACCAGGAAATATAAAATTCCGACAGTCGGCCCTCCCTCACTCAATGGTATCAACCTAACTTTCTCTGACAAAGCTAAATATTTGGGAAACTCAATATCCAAGAAAGAGTCAAGAAGGTTACAGTAGCACTCTTCTCTTGCAAAAAAACCTAATGGGAATAAATGGAGTCTATAACCTCGAATAACCCACTGGCTCTATATCTCAATTATTAGACCGATACTCACCTATGGGATAATTGTCTAGACAGCCAAGCATCCATCAAATCCTTGAATTCGATCTCTATAACTTCTCTTGTAGCCCTCGACTGCCGATCGTGTCTTAGGCCCGAAACACACATGCGATTTCAATCGCGCGTCTGTTTAGTCGCAAAAAAATGAAGCACACACATTTCAATATGAATGCGCGCACATAAAATCCAAAATTATGTGCGCGTATTCTCATTGAAATGTGTGTGTTTCATTTTTTGCGACTAAACAATCGCGCGATTGAAATCGCATGTGTGTTTCGGGTCTAACGGAGATGGCCGAACAGTTTTGGGTGCTCACTATTTTGGGTGCCGGGCATAGAGACATTCCAGGGTATTCTAAGGCCGATGAACTCACTAGAATAGGAACAACTCAACGCATTCTGCCAGATGAAGGCACGCACCATACGAATAATACCAATCGCTACTTACAAACAAAAATTTAAGGTGAATGCTATCGAGAGTACAAATCTTAGGTGGACAAGTGGCACCACTTTTCTAGCGACAAAACAATTTTGGCCTAAGCTGAAACGCTCTAAGAAATTGATCTCTCTCAACAGACTGCAAATCGGCACTACAATTGGTGTCATTACTGGACACTGCCTGATAGGTAAGCATGCCGCAAGGCTAGGCCTTTTCGCAAACGACTTTTGCAGCGGCTGTATACGGATGATGAAGAGGAGGAAACTATCCCTCACCTTCTTTGTACCTACCCAGCTCTCTCCCGTAGAAGGAAGCTTCACTTAGGAGCCTTCCATTACAACGACTTGGGCGACCTGACAAACGCAGACGTCAGAAAGAGCTCAAAATGGTTCAACTAGTAGGGTGACCTTACACGATCCTTTTCGTGGTATCACAATGGACCAATGCTGGTCTAAGTGTGTTGGCGTTTTCAGCTTTCAACCATAACAAACCAACCATCGCTTATTAAATGGCGCAAAATTCAAATGTTGAGTGAATTATGGGACACCCTTTATATATGCAGTGGAGGGCATTAAATCAATGGACAGGCCGATGATCGCACTTTTACTTTTATATTTTACAAATTCGGGATACAAAGAAATAGTTATATACCTAACTGCCAAAAGCTGGTTTTTAGATATCTACTCAATTTTATACACAACTTCTCTTGCCACAAGTTCATTCATTGCATTGGCCCCAAGATGTCTGCAAAAGTAAAAAGTTGGAAAAGTCAACATTAAAAAGAACTTTCTACTTTACGTATATACGAAAACATCTAAATTTACTTGGTATATAACTTCTCATACAAATGTTAAATCTAAAACCAGAGTTTTCCCTTAATTGGTTTATATGTAACTGATTGCTCATATATCACTCTGACAAATTTCGCCAATAGCTACAAAATCAGCTTTTACTCATAAATTTCTTTGGATATTTTTTTGCAACCACAAAAATTTCTAAAATTAAAAAAAAAGACAAACAATATCTGGTATTCACATATCTATAAGCAAATCCATAGAAAACCTGGATAGCGATGAAAATATGATTGGGTATCTATAGATATTATTTATGATTTTAAAACAAAGAGAAAAAAACACACACCAACTATTAAGCATTAATTAAGGAGGATTTACAAATTTATTCAAACTTTCAATCTCATGGCTATGTTTTTGGTTGATCATAATTTATTAGTCGATTTATTAGATACGTTTACGAATGCATTCATTGTGAACATTATTAAAGAATGTATCTCAGAATTTCAACAGTTTGTAATAGCTAAAGTGATAATAAATGAGTTCCCCTTCCTATATGAGTTCGGTGAGAGGTGGCGGTGTTGAAATTACATGCATGCTATTGGTTTGGGTATCTTTCATGTTATTGAATATGTATTTAAAAATTGATATGAATATTCATTCACACTCACAACAAAATAGCTCTTCCGAACTGCCTGTTGCGAATATGCACGACAATTCGACAAAAAGATGCGCGTTATCATGTGACATCTTTTTCTTCTTCTTTTTCTCTTTATAAGTAGCAGTACAGATGTCAAAACGGTACTATCTTTAACAGATCCATCCAACTGTTTGGGTACGTGACATTAGCTTTCAGGCTTTCACTGCGATTAAAAAAACAGTCGAATTTGGTTGCTTTTGAAATAATCGAGGACTATATTTAATTCAAGTCCTCGGGGTCTGAATTTCCTTGGTTGTACCAAGAAGTTTTGGCATTTCTCTCTACTTCTTTAAAAAGCTTAGCTACGTCCAATATCCAAAATCGTAATACGCATAGTGGATGTATAGTTACCAGCGTTGCCACAATGTGCCCGATCGGGCCATTGGGTACACTGTTTTGTATTTTGACATAGATAGATCCACATAGATCCACTTACCAATGTTAAGCTTTTTTTCATATTCTACAATTAACTGTCAACCACTGCTCATAGGTAGATACGTCAGTTTATTATTCTGACTTAATTTTGTTTTACAATTTTTGTCTGACAAAAAATGGCTTTTACTACAACTTCTGTTGATCGTACGTAAAAAAGTTGCTTAACATACACTGGTCGGCATAAGTATTTTGACAAAACTAAAGTTAATTCTGCTCATATTTTGAAACTTACTTCAGGTAAATTTTGGCATCGATGGAAAGGTCATTTAAATTCCGTTTGAATGATACAAAACTTTCCTTAATCCATTAAGTACCCATTTAAAAATTTTAGAATTTAGAATATTTGTCAAGGTCTACTTTTTTGACTTTTTGATGCAAAAAGTTTCTTCAAACAATTCTAATAGGGGCAGCAAAAAAAATTCAAAAATGTCTTCGCTAATATTTTTTAAGATTTTTTGAAAATTGCTAAAAATTACTATTTTAGTCACTTTTTCCTCCTTTTCATACAAAATTTTTCTGAGACCATCCCATTCAAAAAATCATAAAAAATATTAGCGAAGAGATTTTTGAAAAAAATTTTTTGCTGTCGTTTTTTTTCATTTTTTTTTTTTTTTGACCGAGGAAATAAGTCGAAAAAGTAGACTTTTACAAAAGTTCCAAATTTTCAATGGGTACTTAATGGGTTAAGGAAAGTTTTGTATCATTCAAACGGAATTTAAATGACCTTTCCATTGATACTAAAATTTACATGAAGTAAGTTCAAATTATGAGTCGAATTAACTTTAGTTTTGTCAAAATACTTATGCCGACCAGTATAGTTTTTAGGAAATTATTCAAGGATAAATATTTCATAAAAAATTAAAATTTATTAAGTACAAATTTAGAGAAAAAGCATTTTAAGTAAAAAAATGAAAGAAAACATTTTCAAATTTGTCTTCAAAATATACAAAACAATTTATGGACCTATAATAGTTTAGAAGTTATAGCGTTTTAAGTGGTAACACCTCGAAATTCGAGGTCACCCAATTTGAGGGGCTATAACTGTAAATAGGGTGAGAATAGACCCCCCCCCTCTGCCACACAATTTTGTTTAGCAGTACTTCAAGAATCTTCCCTTAAAGGATTATACCGCTTAACTGGGACACCCTGTTAATTTTTTGAATAGGTAATTTTCTTTGATGAAATGTGGTGGTGGCCCCAGTTATTTGCAAATGGCCCTCAAAAAGGCCCGCACTTTTTTTTTTCTTTGCGGCAACGTTGATAGTTACGGTTTCCAGAACATCTCTTTTAAAGAGAACATGTCCTCTTTTTTGTCCGCGATCTATTTTACACTTTCTTTTTTCGATTGGATCTTTTTTTGTCCTCTTTATTTTTCTTGTGCCCTCTTTTTGTTCTCTTTTTTAATACCTTCAATTTCAATATAAAAACAATGTAAAAAGTGTGAAAAGAGCTTGAACACAGTTTTCTATCAATTTAAGTCCAGTACCTATGAGAATTGGAATGAGCCTTAATTGGAATTAGTTGTCCAGTCCATTGTCCATATCACTTCAAACGCAGACAAAAACGGATTCGATTCATTTTCAATTGATATCGACATTTTTGTAATAAAAATATACTATTATTTTTTTCCATATGCTATGCAGTGACCGAAATAAGCATAGAGACACGGGCGGCTCCATTGTTTGATTTGATTATACTACGAAATGAGGAAATTTTAAGAGTAGGTATATTCTAAAGGGGAAAAATATTTATTTTATAACATTTTATAATCAAACAAAAAACACTATGGATTATTTTTTAGGTTAATTGTTAATGAGCTCCAAAAAAATTAATTTTTCCTGCGAAATAAGTATAAAGACAGTGGGTCTTGCCAATAATCATTTTTAATCTTCGGCTTAAATATTTTGACGGTCACAGTGGATAATTTTATATGGAAGTTTTCGCCATTGTGACTTCGTAAAAGTTAGCCAGTACCCTAAAAATGATTATTAGTACCGCGGAGTAAGCATTTTAAGCATTAAAACGACAAAATTTGTAGTTTTGCCTATTAAACTGTAACTCAGTACTTCGTACAGCCGCCTTGGTTCACAATAACTTCAAAAATTCTATTCGGCATAGAATTTATCAAGTTGTGCAGAACTTCATCATTGAGCTCGTTCCATGTCTGGATTATTTGAGCTTTAAGCTCTTCCACATTACTGTACTCCCTCACATTCGAATACATTTTTCTCGCCATGATCCCCCATGTTTTCGATTGGGTTACTGTCGGGACGGGACTATATGATGGCCACGGTAAACACCTTGTCCCGCAGACTTCAAACCATTCGCGGACTGTTCTTGCCGTGTGAATGGGAGCATTATCTTACTGAAAAATAAGATGTTCACCCGCCGAAATTTCTCCAAATTCGTTTAGGGCATATTCCAGAAATTCCCTGTATTTTATACCATTCATTCTGGGTGGTACTCACATCAAAGGGGTTTTTCCATGGAATCCAAACGCACCCCAAACCATAACGCTTAATCCTCCGGAGTGTGGGTCATTTTTACTGCTTTTTTTGTCTCGCAAATCACGCTAATAACAGCTGAAACCGTCTGGACCGTCCAAATTAAATTTTTTTTCATTAGAAAAAATTACGGAATCCCACTCCCTGGTCCATGCCATGTGGTTTCTGGCGAACCTAAGTCTGGCCTCCTTATGATGCTGCTGCAATAGCGGCTTTTTCAGCATCTTTGTGTATCGAAGGTTGGGATTTCCCTTCAACACTTGCTGCACTCTTCTTACGCCTACTGAAAGATCCAACTTGCGCCTTATCTGACCAG
Organism: Cheilosia soror; assembly: GCA_949372485.1. Taxonomy (NCBI): domain Eukaryota; kingdom Metazoa; phylum Arthropoda; class Insecta; order Diptera; family Syrphidae; genus Cheilosia; species Cheilosia soror. The sequence goes on along the minus strand of OX443561.1, from coordinate 138,599,937 downwards.
GGGGGCTTATTCTCAAATGCGCTGCGGATCGCTTTTCATGGCGGACTGGTATTTTTGTATTTTCAAAAGCTGTTAAAAGCGATAGCTATTCAGGTGACGGATTGCTGGTGGATTTATTGCCAGCAATTCTCACAAAAGCTATCGCTTTTGAATGGATCGAATCCATATATAAAAATATAAAAATACCAATCTGCCATGAAAAGCGATCCGCCGCGCATTTGGGAATAAGCCCCCAGCATTCAGCTTGTTTCTCCTGGCTTCATGTGAAATAAGATTCTTTTCACGGGCGCTAAGAAGGCTTGGTCGACCGGATCTTCTAGCAGAGCCATCATTTTCACCCAAATTAACAAATTACCAGAAACGGCGGTATGGGATCGTCCTAACTTTGTAGCAATTATTGACCGATTTGATGGGCTGTGTTCTTTGTGAGTTCTGATTATTGCCTTTTCTTCCGTAGTCAAATGGGTTCCGCGGACTTGCTCCGGCATTTGTACTACTATTAGGTGCTTATCATTGTAACCTACTATTAATACAGTTTTATAAGTATTTTCAGATCTTTAACAATGTTTTTTATCTAACGAAAACTGTCCGGCAGTTTGGACAATTTGAATTCAAATCTAAGAAGTGGAGTCATGGAAAACGGGTGCCTTTAAATAGGTACTATGAGAAATGTTATGAATTCATTGAAAAATTTACATTACAATAGGGGGTTTGTAAATTGTAAATTATTGTAAATTATGTCCTCTTTTTTCGTTTGAGGTATATGGACACCCTACAACGTATAGCTCCATATCACATTGTATTCGTATTGTGCGATTTCCAAATCGAAACTCAAATATGTATCTGAGCCATACACCTCGTCAATGTCAGTATAACTTTGACAAGAATAGTTACAACAAATGAACACAACTATTTCGAGTTTCCTTTCTCCAGAACATAATTTAATCCTCCCATAGAGCACAACCGCGAGTCGAGCAACAAGGAAGAACATATACATACTATGTACATGTGCACAGAATAAATTACAAGCAATAACTATTGAATTTATCCTATTTTCCATATTTACTGTCAACGGAACAAATGCCAGCAATAATTCATTTGGCAATTTCCCGTATGGAAAAATAGCACAAAAAAAAAAAAACAACAACAGAAACACCACACGAGCCACAGCCCCAGAGAGCGGGCTCAGCTCCCACATGGGGACGACTTGGACTCACCGCACAACAGCGGCACCAACTGAAACATAGAAAGTTCTACGAAACGCACTCAGCGCACAACATCATCTCGACATCAGCATCTCTGATCCATCGATGGATCGACGAGAGTTTGGTTTCGTTTGTTAATTTCCAGGCAAATCATGTTCAAGAATAACTCCGCCAAGACACCGCGCGCCAAGAACACCATCAAGAAGTATCCTCCGCCCAAATGGCCAAATGTGGGGATGCTGCCATAGATCGATCGAATGTTGAAAAGGTCGTCATTGCGATCGCTGATCGTTCAGCCGGCAAAGACGACGTCGTTGTCGTTGTCGTTGTCGCTGTCGTCGCCGACCGCAGAAATGACGACAACGACAGCTTCAACGGCAGATTGGTACTATGCCAATGCCAACCACGCACTTTTGTCAATAATCACCAAAAACAACAAACCGACGACGCACGCGGGACGAATCGACATGTGGTAAGAACTTTCAGAACGAAATCATATAACTCTTCTCCAGGCATATGCCTGTCCACCACCACCAGCAGATCAGCATCAGGCCTCCTCTATCCTCCTCCTCATATCCATAGCAGATACTAATGACAGATTCTTGCTCTGGTTTGGTATTTTTTTTTTTTTTTTTTTTTTTTTGCCTTTTTCACCGTCACTCGTCAGTCATTTTGTAATTATTACCCGAACATGTATCTGCGAAAACGAATTACCATAATCGTTCGAGAACAAAGCGAACAAAAAAAAAATAGAATCGGAAAATTTATTCGACAACGCAGCGTAATATTGTAATTACGATCGCGGTAAGGTGGATGTGGGTGGCTATCTTGTCGGTAACGTATGGAGAAAAATAGCTGCGATCGGATCTAGCGGGAAGCACACACAAATTGCGATATTTGACAGTAAACGCTGACAATGGGATCACTGTCAGTCGCAGATACATACATATTCTATGCAAATGCACTGCACATGGAGTGTATGTCGGGGTCGTGTATGGTGTATCGTGTGTACGGATCTGGAATGTAAGGCGTTCGATTGTGATAACCATGGCTGCAGTGGAACGTTGTGGTGTATATGCTAAACGCGATGACGGGTGTGTTACTTTTGTTCAAATGCCGACTACTTGTCGGATTTATTTGTTAATTATGGTAAAGTTATGTATAGTAAGTAGGTTATGATCTGTGGCGAGATAATATGATGGGTGAGCTTAATTGACGACATGAGGAGATCGGAAGAACCACGCACTTCAATTTCATTATGAAGAAAAGGGGAGTGTTCTTAGTACCAATTTTTAAAAAGGTTTTAGAGGAAGTTGGATTAAAAAAACGTGCTCGACTTGGTCGCACCTCGCACTTAACTTGCTCCTTTATACTTGTACTATAAGCATAAGGTATTGATGTGAGCTTCCACTATCCCGTGTTGCTACTGAACATATATCAGTTTCTATAGAAATAAAAAGCAGAAGATACTAATTGGACTCTTCCTAAATAATTAAGCCTAAAACTACCTTGCCCTTTCTCAGGACAACTTTATGTATGAGAACGCCTGAATTGGAGGAGCTTTAACCGATTTTATTAATTTGGAAGTTCGCAAGAGGTAGAGAAGTGGACAAAAATTGCAGGGGATCGTTTTAATTTTCGGAATAATCACCGAGCGACACTTATCGACTGTAGATATGTACAGCTTTAATGTTTTCGGAAAATTCTACTCTATTGGCACTTATCACTAGGGTGGAATAATCGATGACGGATATAATAAGAGCCAAATTAAATCAAATAAGAGCCATTCAACGCATTTTTAAAGAGATGGATTGTATAAAGGCAACTGGTCCCGCAGAAATTCCAGCCCTAGTACCTACTCAGAAACTGTGGACTAAAACGTGCGCCTTTATTTTGTAAGCTGTTCAAGAAATCATACCTAAAGAAAACCTTTACTTCTTATCAGCGACCAACCTATTCACCTCGAAGGAATCCAAGCTTCTTCCTGGAGTCCCTGCCAATGCGGGAATAACATGGAATAACATTTAGAGCAAAGCTTCATCCCGAAACAACGACCCCTCCACTAAGCACAGGTTAGACCAGCCATCGAATGTTGCTCCCAAGGAGTTTGGCCCCAAAACATTTACTCAAACCTACATACTTGACAGCATACATAGAGGTGAGCAATTCGACTAATAGGAGATCCTACACTAACATCAAATCTATAACAGCTGGCGCAGAGAAGACTAGTCGCTTACCCATGCCTATTCCATAGGTACTAACATGACTCATGTTCAGAAGAACTTAGCGAAATTTTTCCTCAAAATGAGAGCCCTACAAAACACAAACGCTGTTAAAGCGTTATAAGTTCGCCTTTCCCAAGAGAGCTATTCAAAAGAAGGTTTAAGTAATGCTAGGGAAAGTTGGCTAAAACTGCACATTAGGTAAATAGATAGTAATATTCGACATTAAAAATGTTCTATAACTGAAAAAGCTGATCATGTAGGTATTAGGAGAATCCTTTCTAGGATAAATAGATAGAACTTGTGAATTGTGAACCAATAAAATTCAGAAGTGAAGATCATCGGCTTCAATGAGGATATCGTTATGACAAATTTGGGTTAACACATTCACAAGATAGAGTCCATCATAATAACCAACCGAAAGACTGGCATTTGCCACAGGTTTAGGTTTAGGCAAGAGAACCAAATTATTAGGTCGATCGAGACACACAATTAAATAAATAAATAAATAAATAAATATGTGGCGCAACATGCGGGTGACACCCAAGGCCTAGCTTCTCGCAACCATTCGTTTTGTGTGAGTTTCTATTTTTGGGACAAATGGAAGGGACCTACAATTTTATGCCGAGTCCGAACCGCTGGATTGAGAAGCTTCTTCATGACAGTCATACTCTCGGATGTTTGTCAGACGTTCGCGAGAGGTGCCGCAGTAGAAAAAACTTTAAGATATAATTTGTGTTTTTCCGGGGATCGAACCTGGGATCCCTCGCACTGTAGTCCACCACACTAACCACTGCGCTACTGCGCCCACATACAAATACAATTCCCTCTGAGTAAATTTCGACAGCAAATTATTCTTTAAATTATAAATGAAACGCTGGCGCTGCTAAAATAGTAGTTCGCCCGAAGGAGAATTCCGCGACTATTATTTGTTAGTCGTTCTTAAGAAAATAATAGTTCGAATTTATTATTATTATTTTTTGATGGTTTAAATAATACACGACGTGCTATGGAATCCGTACCATCGGGCAGGCGTCCCCTAGGTAGACCCAGGATGAGATGGTTAGATCAAATTCATAATTTCTCCTCTACCCGTATGGGGATTGCACTTGATGATTTGGAGTCGATGGCGGAGGATCGAGAGCTATGGAGGGTCCACTTGAGCAACCTACACCCGCGACCTACTTAATGGATAAGCGGGATATTGAAAATGAATGAATGAAAGAATGAATAAATAATATTATGATGGCGACTATTTCGGCTCGGCTCTGAGACCTTCGTTCCCTTTACCTTCGATTTTGAAAAGTGTCACTGTTCAGACCGAAGCCGCATATAGAAATATTAAGCTGACCATTCTGGAAAGCAGAAAGCAGAAATATCCATCGATATTTGGCAAGCGGGAAGATCAGCTTGCATCTGTGACACCTTTTTGCTAGTGTACTGAATGCAACAGCCAACCATTTCCAACCATTTTTTTCAGCTGTACCCTGTACCCTTTAGAATTCGAGAAGCGAGAACGTAAGACGACAAAAAAAAATAATAGTTCAAAAATCGCGCGAACTACATTTACAATGTTAGCTTTAAAAATGAGAGTAAATTCAGAACTATTATTTTCTCAAATTCTAACTGTAACCAACAGAAAATCGTAGTTTCAAAATCTCGTAAATTTTGAACTATTATTTTTCAGTCGTTATATTATTTTTTTTTTTGAATTGCAAAAAGAATGACGGGCAAATAATAAAGGGTTTTCCAATGAGAGGTGTTATTGTGAATGTGAATGGCCCTCTATTTCGGTAGCTGTCACTTTTGAAGCTTTTATTCTTTGACATTTGACAAGTAGAAACTACGCCATTACTAAAAATGGAACGATACACGCTTCAACAACGCATTGAAATTATTAAAATTCACTACAAAAATTGTGATAATCTTGCAGTCACAGTTCGCAAAACTAAAGCATTTTTTGGTCGTCGTGAAGCACCTTGTCGGACCGCAATACAGACAAGTTAGTGATGTGAAGAATAAAACCCGTGCACGTCGCTCAAGAACAACTGAGAATATTGCTGCCGTAGGTGTAGCCCAAAGTGTTGAAGAAAACCCAGCTTTGTCCATTCCTCGTCGTTCTTTGGAATTGGGTATTCCACAAACGTCATTACACCGTATTTTAAATAAAGACTTGGGTCTTAAGGCTTATAAAGTTCAGTTAACACAAGAACTCAAGCCGACCGATCATCAACAACGTCGCCAACAGCCCAGCGTCGATTCAAGACCTCAAAGATAAAATTCATGAGGCTATCGAGGACATAGGGCAGCCACTTTGCGATTTGGTTATGGAAAATTTGATCAAAAAGATATGGTCATGTACCTAAGCGTGCTCGTGGTGGCCATTTGGCTGATGTTGTTTTTCATTATTAACGGCATACCTTCCTCTTTATTATGAAATAAACATCCGATCATTTATCTCAAAAAATGGCATTTTTCTTTGAATACCAAAATAACACCTCTTATTGGAAAGCCCTTTACATAGCATAGGAAATTTGAACTTTTACTATCTAAATTCTCAATAGAAGAGCCATTATTTTCGGGCGTTCAGTTTAGAACTCGAAAAAATAATAGGATTGCCGAAAAACAATAATTTAGAGTTTGCGGAATTTCGCAACTATTATTTCTCGGCCGTCTCATGAGAGAATAATAGTCGCTGTAGGCCTTCGAATGTTTTATAAGCAAACACCGATTTTAGAATGCCACACAAACGGGATTGACTTATAAAATGACTGCAGCCGAATTACTTTGGGCTTTATACATATTACAAACTTTGTTCGTCTTCATTTCAATGTATTTATATGTAAGGTATGGACAAAGAGAAAGGGCGGGGACTACGACTACTACTGGCTTTTAAAAATGTCTGCACAGATTTCGCCTTCTGTCCTAAATGTTCAAATGAAGCAGAAGACCTGGAGCTGGAGCACTCAATATCTGCACAGATACCGATTTCGCTATCTGTCCTGAATGTGCAAATGAAGCAGAAGACCCGGAGCACTCAATTCTCAAACATAAACGCTTCGCGGAGGCAAGAGCGATACAGTCAATCCCGCAGGTTCTAAAAAGCCAAAGGTTAACTCATTGGCAGTCTCTTTTTTTCAAAACGATCGTGCAGAATGAACTAAGAAGAGTCGAAGACTAAGAATAATCGAATTGGCAGATGAAGATGCGTATTCACTGTTCAGCCATCTTGATTTCCTCAGAAACTTGTGAATTTATTTGATTTAAGCTAGTGTCAAAAATACATGAAAATTCACAAGAGTTCGGCAAAAGTCTTGAAATAGTCCACTAATACTATTATGGTCGCAAGTTGAAGAATCCTATTAAGAATTTTCGCTTAAATGCGATTCTACAGGAGTGAATGTGAAATTATTGACCGATGGTTTTATGGACGATCCACTCTTAATCCACTTGAGCTTTTGTATTCTATACTCAAAATTCAAGTAAATCGTACTTATGCGAGCAGTAACTAGCAACAATCCCTCTTCCTTTCCAGATAATACCAAGACCAACCAATGAAGCAAATACCATTAAAGTTGTCTCTCTTCGTTTTCATGACAAATTACCACTTTAACTGTCACCCATGTCGGTCAAAGCCGCTTTCATTGCGACAGCAACAGAAACAACAATAAAAAAAAACGTCCCCCCGATTACAGCATCAGATAAAACGCACACATTTCAAGCGAACAAACCAAACAAATGCGTTACGTTACGCCAAATGTGAAAACAAACCGAGACCACACGTCTCAACCGAATGCAACTCTCAACTCGAACCATTGTAATAATGCCATAAAATCCCAGATACACAAGATGTGATAAGACATCGTCAGCCCTGGGTTAAGGCTTGTTGTTACCACCGACAGAAAGCACACACTCTGATGCCAAAGCAAAAACAACGCATATACGAAACCGATTCACAAAACGTTTTCAACTTTGATCCGAGTACATATAAGCCATTTAGATGGAAATCCAAATGAGGGAAGGAAAACTGCGCCACTTACCCGAAAGCTGTGCATATGCATTTGAAAGAAAGCAAAATCCGCGCACCACTCTCTCTTTTTATGGGGCCCAACCATATGGAATGGAATCCTACGTGCCTACGACGACAATGCGCAGCAAGATCTGCGCAAGATCTTCTCGTAACTTGTAAGCCGGTGACGGATTCTCTAGGCCGATCGACCTCATGCCGTGAACTCGCCAGACTTGTACTCACATTCAAATTTGAGACCGTATAGAAAACTCCGTCTCCAATCCAATCCAATCCCAGTTCCAATCCAAATCCAACTCTATTCCGCGATGATAAATCGTGAGCCGATCGCTCTTACGCCACCGATGGTGGTCGCGGTCCTGCAACAGACCATCTGTTTACGCGCTAAAGCAAATTATGAAACAGAACCTGGTCCAGGTCCAGATATGAGCACTTGCCGCCATGCATCTTCCAATTGCATTTCACAGCGCGGCCGGACAGTCCGACATCGGATTGTGACAATTCGCGTTTGTAATTAAATTGGAACTCACCGAGCGGGCTGTTTGTGGTGCTTTACAGATACAAAGATACACAGATGCACGTACAAGTGAAAAATAAAAGAAATTGACGACGGAAATGAAAATTAAATTTTCATTCTCAATTTACAGCTTCCCCATTATCGGGTCCAGTCATCTCTCTCACTGTCCGTCAGTGAGAGGGATTCCGATTCAGTGAAGTGTGGCCAGCATAGTTGGGGGGTCTGCTGCTGCCTTGTTGTGTCCGAACTCTGAGGAGGAATCTATGCGATGTTATAGGTTCCCCCACCGCAAAGCATCTCCACATGAGGTGTGTGAGCGCGCGCGCGCACCGATGCCAGGAGTGTCTCTTCGGAGATTTGCAGCAGGAAACATATCCAAATCCACTCAGGCATTTCCATTTCGTTTTGGGTGAAATTAATGAAAGTCATTTGCGCGCACGGACACGGGCAAGGGGGCAGGCGACGACGAATGTCTGTGATACGACGACGGGCCTAGCTATTCCCAATTGCAAATGATATCGTAATTTTAGCAAAGCACTGTCGTACAGTGAAAGTGTGAATTGGACGGTGGTTGTACCTCAGAGATACTTGTTATCGTCGTTGGCGGTGGTGGCGGCTGCTGCGTTGGGCAAACGTTTTCCAAAGGGGCGGCTGGGAGTGCGGGCTCTACAGATGGAGGCGTGTGATAAGCTGAAATGGTGTAGCTGTATCACAACCACAACAGCAGTGCTGTTTGTTGGCAGCATTTTGACTGCATCTGCTAATTGGTGGAAAATGTTTGTCGCCGATTAGATACCACTATGGACATCAAAAAGACTCCGAAATGTAAAGTGATATCATGGAACTGTTACTGTGGGAAACGGCGAAAGTTTTTTGCTAATCACGTAGAGTCTGCATCTTTATAAGTTGTCTTTAGTCAAGGGCACATCTTTAACGCATTTTACGAACCTAACAGCCGATTCGTTCGATTCAAGGATGAGAATACCTACAGTACCATCACAAGCAGTTCACTTAAATGTGAGTAACAAAAATCACGCATATTTACACAAGATAATATCTAAACTACCTCCATGCTGCTAATGACCAGATGCATATTTACCATTACCGCTCGCACTGTAAAGCGACGCTCTCGAAATTGGACAAGAATTTGAGGCATGTCAATTGTTTGGGTAAACAACAGGAGCAGGAATCTTTGGCGGTTGGACCACCGAATACACTCAACGCTACCAAACTGAATATACACATAAACAGAAAATCGAAATTGTCTTTAAAAAAAAACAGCAAAAAATAAATGTGATCCCAAAATGAGAGGCCAAAGGACCACGCTACATTACCTATAGCTATAGTCAAACTGAGCAATGTTTGCATTGTGCTGCGTTATTATTTGTTAATGCAACCCGTGTTAGGCCACTAAATCGTTTGTAGTTTTACCGCGGCTGACACACAGAGGGATACACTCGGCAGGAGCAGGATTTAAATTTCCAAACAATCCAAACAGGTGAGTATAGACAGTACGCATTTCTTCGTCTACCGCACAGGGATGTGTAGCGTCGTCGTCGTCGTCATCAACATAAATGACGCGACGAAGATGAAGAGGGAAATTAGGATCGGCTTACATTGAAGATGATTGCTTTTGATTCTTAATTTACACACACGGATGCGGAGATGTGTGGCATTATGTGCGCATGCGGTGAGCGATTATGGTTGATTTCCTGTTGAGAACGGTCCTTACTTGTTAGCTAGCGGGCAGGGTATTGGTTTTGTTAAAATTTTTAGCCAAAACGTAGTTAATACCTTTTGCAGTTGGGATCTCTGCAACTGCCACTTTGGCTCTCCGTACCGTATAGTCATTCCTTTATAGAAAAAAATAAATTGTTTGCGCAACCCTAGCTTCGCACAGCCATTCATTTCTGTGAGTTTTTTTTTTTTTTTTTGGGACGAATGGAAGGGACCTACAATTTTATACCGATTCCGATCGGCTTAATAGAGAAGCTTCTTCAGGGCAGTTATACTCTCGATTGTTGTCCGATGTTCACGAGAAAACATGTGTTTTTCCAGAGATCGAACCTGGGATCATTCACACAATAGTCCAGCACTCTAACCACTGAGCCACAGAGCCGACTTCTTTAGACTCTTCTCAATTCCTTCCTTACGCTCGTCCGATCGGTCAAAAAAATCGGTCTCTATGACCTTGACAGATGGCTTATTAGGAGCAGCCGCCTTGGGGCTCTTAACTCTGCAAGGCAAATGGAGTCTAACATTAACTGCTCCGCGTATTCTTCCCCATCCATACTTTTAATGCAGAAGGGCGAGCCATAATTCCCAAGTCCCTCCACTCCGGATAGCAAATGTGTAAGAAGGGGAGTTAATGTGCCCCCCTCTGAAGGGTCAGTAGGTATGTAGGTAATTTTCTCTTTTACGGTGTTAAGAAACAGCTGGCCTGCCGCTTAGCTTCAAATGTTTCCTATTCTTCTGCTTTTAGCATCTTGGTAAAGCTGTGGCGTGTAACCCGAGCCGAGTAGGTTCAAGCCCCTGCGGCGTGGGACACCAATACTCTGCCACCGACCATAAACAAATCAGAGTCTCTTCAATACTATACCTAAAAAGGGTTTCTTAGTACCTAATACAATGGACCATGATGGGTCTAAGTGCTCCAGGATTTGGGATCTTTTTTTACAGAAAAAAAAAATGCTGCTACCCATTATATCTTGCCGATTATTTTGCATCTCTATGGCGATCATGTCGATGTGAACCATTCCGTCGATTCCGACTGATTCGACGATTTCAAAATCATTCATTGTAACCGGCACAGACTGGTAAGGCTTAGCCTTTTCTGACATATATCTCTATAGACTCACCGTCATTCGGAACCATGCGGGAAAGATCAGAGTTTATAATTTAGGTAAAATAACTATTTTCACAATTCACTATTTTCACTACAAAAACGTTTGAGGTATTTTCTCCTGCCTCAAGATAGATAAATACACTCCGTGCCACTTGATTAGGAACAGGCAATTTTTTGTTTTAATTTTACGATATTTTTCAAACCCTTTGCTATTCTGGGAAAAACCGATTGCAGAAGGAATGAGGGATATATTATGTTTATATTGTAAAAAGAAAAATGGGATTAAGTTGATAAATGCAACTTTTATGACACTTTTCCCAAAGCGGTCATAAAATTGACCTGTTTTTTTCGTGTTACTTGATTTGGAACAGTAGCTAAATCTACCTGTTAGAAGCTTAAAAGGTAAAAAAACAATACAAAATTTGTTTGTATAAATAAATGTTGGTTTTATTGAAAGAGTGGCAATAGTTTTTAGTAATGGGTACTACCTCCTGATCGCTGAATCACTTCAAGTAGCCTGCTGTGTAGAGATTCATAGAGTGCTGTCAAATAATCGAACGAAATTTCGGACCAGGCTCGTTTTATGGCTTCAATAATCACTTCCGTTTCTTCATATTGCTGTCCTCCTTCGTAGACTTTTCTTGAGAGCCAACCCCACACGTTTTCCATGATGTTAAGGTCGGGTGAATATGGCGGCCATGGAAGTAGGCTTACATTTTGGCTCTGAATCCAGGCTTTTGTTGTCCGTGCCGTATGTATCGGTGCATAGTCTTGTTGGAAAGTCCATCTCTGTCCACCAAATATCTCCGAAAACTGCGGAAAAGCTCTTTCCAGTATCGATTGGTAGGTGATTGCCGTCATTTTGGAGCTTTGGAAATCCAGCTCCACAGTTCCGTAATAGCTTATTGCTCCCCATACCATTACACCACCTCCTTTGCTGTGCCGCCTTTGAATATGTGTTTCTTCTTTTCTTAAATCATGGAAATAACAGCTGTATCCATCAGGTCCGTCAAAATTAAATTTTTTTTCATCAGAAAAGACGACGGTATGCCACTCTCGATTCCACCTGATGTGACTTCCTCCTTGGTTAATGTCTTTCCTTTACCCATAGTTTTTGATTGTATGAAGTTATTACTTAAACTAAGCTCCTTAATACTCAAAGTATCCTTTTATTTGATTTAAATCATGGTAACAGGTAGATTTAGCTACTGTTCCTAATCAAGTGACACGAAAAAAACAGGTCAACTTAAAAACAGATCAACTTAATCCCATTTTTCTTTTTACAATATAAACATAATATATCCCTCATGCGCAGTAGCGCAGTGGTTAGTGTGTTGGACTACTGTGCGAGGGATCCCAGGTTCGATCCCCGGAAAAAACCCAAATTACATCTTAAAATTTTTTCTACTGCGCCACCTCTCGCGAACGTCTGACAAACATCCGAGAGTACGACTGTCATGAAAAAGCTTCTCAATTCAGCCGTTCGGACTCGGCATAAAATTGTAGGTCCCTTCCATTCGTCCCAAAAATAGAAACTCACACAAAACGAATGGTTGCGAGAAGCTAGGCCTTGGGTGTCACCCGCCTGTTGCGCCACCTACTTATTTATTTTTATCCCTCATTCCTTCTGCAAACGGTTTTTCCCAGAATAGCAAAGGGTTTGAAAAATATCGTAAAATTAAAACAAACAAGTAAAAGTGTTATCATCGGCCTGGCCGATGCTTTGATACCCTCCACTGCATAAAAGTTTTGTATATGGTAGGTAGCAAAACTACCGTCGAGTCGTTTCGATGCTATCGTGCTTTAACAGACAGAGAGAGACGTGTGTCCAATAGTGGTTTTGTATGGGAGGTAACAGAACTACTTGACCGACATGGACCATTTTTAATACAAACTTGAAGGCCATAAATATAAGACCTCTCATAAAATTTCAGTTCCCTAAGTCGATTCGTTCGGACGCTATCGTGATTTCAACAGACAGAGAGAGACGTGGGTCTAATAGTGGTTTTGTATTGGAGATACCAGAACTACTTGACCGACATAGCCCATTTTCAATACTAACCTGACGACGGTAAAAGGAAGTCCTCTCACAAAATTTCATTCGCCTATGTCGAATCGTTTGGACGCTATCGTGGTTTCAACAGACAGAGAGACACATGGGTCTAATAGTGGTTTTGTATGGGAGGTACCAGAACTACTTGACCGACATAGCTCATTTTCAATACCAACCTGACGACGGTAAAAAGAAGTGGTCTCACAAAATTTCATTCGCCTAGGTCAATTCCTTTGGACGCTATCGTGCTTTCAACAGACAGACAGACAGACGGACAGACAGACAGACAGACAGACAGACAGACAGACAGACAGACAGACAGACAGACAGACAGACAGACAGACAGACAGACAGACAGACGGACATGGCTAAATCGATTCAGAATGTGATCCTGATTCAGAATATATATACTTTATAGGGTCTCCGGTGAATCCTTCTTGGCGTTACAAACGTAATGGCAAAGTGAATATACCTTCCTGTGGAGGGTATAAAAACTGCCCGTTCCTAATCAAGGTGGCACGGAGTGTATATGTAGTTTAAGGTTCTCACCACGAACGTCAACGAAAGATTAATCACCGGCTGATGTTCACTCTCTCATTATTTCAATCCATTGCATAAAAAAAGCCAAAACAAAAATTCTCGCGACTCTCGCGATACAGCGAATTTACAAATGTGTGCGTGGAACTCCTCATATTTTGCGGATCCAAAAATTACGGGAAAAGTTGGGTCAGCGATTTTGCTTGAAGGGTAAGTGCAGACGATTGTCAAATTTTATACAATACCTATTCTCACATCTGTCAATGCTCTGACAATGACTGACAATGAGCTGACATTTGTCCCAAAATTGAGCGCTGACAATGACTTTTTAGAGAGTATTGTCCAGAGTATATCCATTAATGAGTAGGGACACTCTCTCTACATATGCATTTCCTACTACCACAAAGCAAAATGCAGAAAAAATCGTACAATAAGTGGAAGCAGGTCGAAAGAATACTTTTTACCTGCATACAACGACTGCTTGAGAAAAAAGGGTACACAACACATTTTGCCTGTACCACTTCATGGGGCTTGCTGCGTACGACAAACGATTGTGGGTTTTTTCATAAAGCATTTTTAAAGGCGACCTGAAGTGATGTCAGTATATTAGTATTTTCTCTCAACCATGCAGGTTGATCAGGTAACCAGCTTTGCTTTCGTAGAATTGGTAATAAAAAACAAATTTTGTAGTTTTTCCCATTGGTTATTGATTAAATGGTCTTTGTTATGGACATGAAAAAGAAATGTTTCATTCTCTATCACGAAATTCAACCCTTTTGCCTTGCTACGACTTCGTTAATTACCATATTTTACGATTTTAAGTTTTATTGCCAGCACTTTTTAGGTAATATAATTCACAGCAGATGGTCATACTAATTACTTAGGTTGGTTGTAGAGGGGATTGTTTACATTTTTTTCGCACGTATTTTTAAAGGCGACCTGGAGTTGGATTGTTATCAGTCGTTCATTACCATCAATTGACGAAGTAAAGGGTGTTCAGTGTCAGTGCGTGTGGCAAACAATTAAAAATAGTGAAAATTAAAAGTTGAAGTGCAAGTTTGCATAGTTTAAGAACTTTAAATAAAATAATGGGAAAACATTATGTTAAATGTTTGGCGTGTGGGCGAGAGCAGAAAGAAAATTTTGGAGTTAAATATTTCAAAATACCGGATAATAGTGAGAGGTAAGCAATATAAGTTATAGATCGGGGAAGAATGAATATAAATCTGTGTTGTATTTCTTAATTTTTTTTAGAAAAGCGAAGTGGTTGAATAGCATAAACAAACAGCACTTAATACATGAAAAAATTTCGGGGGATTCTAGGATCTGCGAAAGACATTTCTCGAAAGACATGTATGGCAAGTCAACGATGCGCTTAAAATGGTCGGCAACACCTAATTTGGACATTTTGAAAAATATTTCCAATATAACAGAAGGTAATAACAAACACTGACCTGGAACTTCCAGACATTGAAGTGCAGATGGAACCACAAAAACAAAATAAGGACAATTTGGTTTACGCTTTCAAAACTGAACCTGACTATAAAACTGTGGACTTTGGTATTGATAATGCATTCTACTATTTCGCAGATTATATTTTAAAAAAAATATCGCCTAAACCACAAGTGTGAGTTAAAATTGAGTCCGCAACTTAACGTTTCCTCCCTTTTTACAGATTTTAAAGAGTATGAAGTGGCGAAATTGACACGGCCCAATCAAGAATTTTTAGACTCGTTAGAGAATCTTGAACAAAAATTTATTTCTTGTTTTCCAAATATGTACTACCTCAATAATTTTGAGGGGAATATTTTTAACTTTTTGAAAAATGAATTTCATTACAACTGTTGCAAAAATCAAAATAAGGAATTTCTTATCAAATTTTACGTCTGAGTACGGGTTTACTTTATTCTAAAACAGTTCAATAAAAATAACAAAAAATGTACCAACAAACAAAAATATGTATACATGTGAATATATATTAGATATAAAATGTTCAATAAGAAATATTACAAATTGATTTTGCTTTTTTTTACGTCACACCCTGTACCACATTTTGAAATAGTTCGACTACTCTTCCATCCCTCTTTTACTAGAGCACTTTTAGTGCCGTCTATTTCTCGTGTATGTGTACTGCAAATTGTAAACTGATAAGAAACACGTGGAGAGTGTCCCTACTCATTAATGGATATACTCTGGTATTGTCAGACAAAATTTAACTTCAAACTACATATCGTGTACTAAGCACCTTTAGGCTTCTTTTGAGCATTAAAACTGTTACGCAGTATTCATTGGTTTCTGCCAACTTGGACAGTTTATTATTTTTTTATACAGCGCCTTAACGAATTAGAATTCTATACAAAGCGAAAGTTTCGTTCGACCCAGACATTTACCTTTTGCGGTTAAATATACTGCGCTGCGATTCCCTCTTCGTTGACCTTACTCGATGAAAGGATATTATCATAACAGAAGCTCAGAGCGCGTTCCATCCCCTATACACCTGAAGAAACTTTTGTTAGTGCTTATTGGCAAATTTTGTGTAGTTATTCTGAAGAGATAATTGGTTTGGTGGCTGGGACTGGGAATTGGATTTCATATACAAAATTCGTCTGTGCACATGATCTCTATAGAGCGAGTGCAATGCGAGCCAGACGACTTTTATCAAGGTCAAGAGTGGTAGGTACACACTTTATGCTCCCATGGGAATATGTTGAGACCAAATCATTTCAACCTTAAATTAAACCAGCGGCATGGACCAAAGACACCAGTATTCAAATGATTAATTGAGTTAAGTACAGTGGCGATGGGAAACAGGTCAGACTTTCTCACAAATTTTGGGTTTTGCGCCAAATTAGTTATTAATAAGATAATTGGGTTAGTGAGGTCGCACTTACTGACAGTTATTTTCAAAAGCGGTTTCTTTCTTGAGATACGGAAACTACCTGTATATCTATGAAATTCTATAGACCTTATTGCTAGATCCTCCTAAATAACGACAGATTGTCGCCATCGAATGATGTCCTTCTTCCTGTTGTTGTTGCATTTACCTAAAGAATGCTATTCACTTGAAATATTGATTAAAAAAGAAGGACAATCACAATGGGTACCAGACGAGTTGGTACTACTTAATATGTTCCCCCAAAACATGAATTCACAATGAGTTGGACATGGTAGCTAAAGCTATATAAATTTGGTTACATGTATCTATCTGTTCTACAGACATCAACAACTGCTGGTGAATTAAATGAAGATCACGCTTCGACTGTCACTGTATATACGGTTTATGACGTCAACTTCCTTGCAACTACAAGGCACTAATTAATGTAGATACCTACTTGTATTGTTTAGTTAGCGTTTTTTCTCTTGTTTCGGACTCCTGTTTAATGTCGAGGCAGGCATATAAACCGTCAATATAATGTTGATTAGTTGATAGATTTGTGGTGAATCTGGTCATAAAAATAGTCCCGACATCGACATTATGTATTAACGTATAAGGATTACCTACATTTAATGAGAATGTATTGTGATAATTAATTCGGTGTTGGCTATAAGCAATGAGGCGGGCGATGTAAAGCAATTGTTGCTATGTAGCGATGGTAGTAAATGTGTAGCCAAATGTTAACAGCAGGGTGGCTAATTAAGGAATTACCATAGTTCGGTAATAAAAAGTAAATAAAATAAAATTCAAGAGATGGTTTCAAGGTTCTTGAACTAAGCGATATTTTCAAGGTCGCCTTTGTCAGTATTGCCAAGGGTTTATTTGACTGGACATCACTATCGCATAGAGTTACTTGCTCCAAATCAGCCTAAGTGTATGCAAGCGTTTGGTATAAAGTGGTGTATTTTATGTGCATGGACACACTGTCATGGCCATGACCTTCATTCCCATGAATGACTTATGGTTACGCACAAAAAGAAGGCGTCATTACAATGAAATAAAATTTGGCAGGTGAAGAAATAGTAAAATCGAAAACACACAAAAAAAATATGGTAAAACCGAAACGGACTTCCATTTTTGATGTCCTCACTCTGTCAACGCAAATATCAAATGAAGATTTATATCGAAAGCGCAGAGGTGCGGAGAAGAACCTTTATGTCCATGCCAGAATTATTTCTGAAAGTGGATTTTCGATGCATTTACCTTTCTTCTTTCTACTCACTCAAAATCTGCCCGTCTCCTTGAAGACGGCTTTCATTGGAAAACGGAGCGCACAGTTTATACAGGGAAGCTGAATGGTCTGCTGAAAGGGAAATAGGTCAGGTATTACAAGTCAAGCCAAAAAACTCAAAAGCGTTGTCTGTCTTTTGAAACTCTTATTGTTTATTTATTTATTTCAATCAAATGAGTACATCTACTGTTCTCGCTAGATATGATACTTAAAACAAAAATTATACTTAAAAATTACCACCAAAGCCTAACAACAGGAGTAATTTATTCCTAAATGAATCTCTACTAATATGAAAATCAATAACATCGCAATATTTATTCGATTCTCTAAGGCATCTAGAAATTGGTTCATTGTAACCATAGTTAACCCTATGATAGGGTATATGAAATAAAAAGCGATTTCTTAGAACTCTCGCAGGAGCATAAAATCCAACTTATGATAATAGAAAAGGGCAATGGATATGACCATCTATCAAATCGCGTATAAACATAATGGAGAAATATTGCCTCCGTCTGAAAAGAGGTAAGATACCAAATAATTTGCATCTGGTCTCGTAAGATGGCATTTCAATATACCATCGTAGTCTACGAACAGCTACTCTAGTCAGACGCTTTTGGATCTTCTCAATTCTAAAAGAATGTACTTCGTAAAATGGATTCCATACTATAGATACTACAGTATTCGAGATGTGATCTGACAAATGCAAAAAATAAACATTTCAGAGTATGCGGATCTTGAAAGTCTTTCGAATTCCTCAATAGGAAACCTAGCATCTGATTACCTTTGGCAACCAAAAACTCAATGTGCTTGCAAAAGCTAAGTTTAATGTCAAAAATAACTCCAAGATCTTTTTTGGAGCAAATAATGTACAATGGGGTATTTTCGATTACATACGTAAAGGGAATTGGAGAGAGGTGACGATAAAAAGAAAGGCTTTGACATTTAGAGACATTGAGATGAAGGTCATTGTTATTACACCACACAGAAAGACGTTTAAGGTCTTCTTATAGAAGAAGACAATCTTGAACTGAACGTATTGCTCGGAATATCTACAAATCGTCAGCAAACATAAGACACTGGGAACTCAAAAACAAGTCAGGAATGTCATTAATAAACAAAAGGAAGAGCAGAGTGCCCAGATGACTACCTTGAGGTACTCCAGACGTAACATAAATTGGTGACGAGAGCATTTCGTTTATGCGAACATACTGGATACGACCGGTTAAGTAGGAATGAATCCACTTTAGGATATTGGAGTGAAATCCTAAGGTAGTCAGTTTGGAAATTAGTGTACTGTGATTGACGCGATCGAATGCCTTAGCAAAATCTGTATACATAAATTACATCACATTGCATGCCATTCTCAAGGTAATTCAAGGCAGTATTACAAAAAATTGAGAGATTTGTAGTAGTGGATCTGCCTGTAACGAAGCCATGCTGAGACGGAGAGATAAATCTTTTTAAGAGAGGTGTAAGTTTGTCACAAACTAGTTTTTCAAAGAGCTTAGGGATAGAAGAAATTTTACAGATTGGACGATAGTTAGTAATATCATGCCTCGATCCAGATTTATATATGGGCGTTAAAAACGACCTCTTCCAATCATTCAAAAAAATTCCAGACTGCAGAGATAAATTAAAAATTAACCACAAAGGTACAGAAAACGCGGATGAGCACTTTTGAAGTAATATTGGCGGGATGCCATCCATACCTGGATTTTTTTCAAGTTTTAATGAAGAAAGAGCAATTTGGACTTCAGTGATCGAACACTCTAAGTTGCCGATATTTACAAACTCAAAGGGCGTTGAGTAGTTACATGAGACTCTAGGTATGTTTGTACCACAAGAATAAACAGATTGGAAGTGGTTAGCGAACATGTTACAAATGGTTGACAGATCAGATGAGGATACACTATTAAGGCGCATACAGTTAGGAATACCATTAGATTGTTTTTTGCTATTAATAAAGCTCCAAAAGCGTCTACTATTAGTTTTTAAATTAGATTCGACAGAAAGAACATACTGTCTGTAAAGAAACTTATTTAAAACATCAAATTCTTTTTGAAGCGTCCGATAAACTTTCAGAAGTTCCGGGTCGTTATTTCTATTACGAAAACGTTTATAGGCCTTATTTTTCCTATTATTTAAGTTTATGATTCTGTCATTAAACCAAATGGGCTTGTTACCCTTGACAGACTTAATTTTAGGTGTAAACAAATCAATTGTCATTTTCACAGTTCTGATAAATACATTAAAAGAATTGTCCAAGTTACAATTATTGTTAAAAATATTAAACCAATTTATACTATCTAAATATGTAGCTTGAAATGTTGCTGAAATTAGCTTTAGCATAATTATACTTAAAATAAGTGTCACCGGAACCCGGTTTAAAAAACTCATAAAATTTAAACTGCATGGATAGAGCTACATGAAAAACAGAATTACGACAAAGTGGGATCATGGAGTTGTTGATACTAATGTCAAGCTCGGAATCAACGAATACCAAATCGAGAATATTATTAAATTCATTAGGAAAATTATTTATCTGACAAAGGTCAAGCTGGGCAAGAGTATCAACGACTTCACGCTCATAATCTAACTTAACGTTAAATGGGAGAAGTCTGGAGTCATCACAATCAACCGACCAAATTAAGTTTGGCAAGTTAAAGTCTCCGAGAAGAATAACGTGTTGATGATCTTTTAAATTATTTAAGATAAATGAACAATTATCTATATGCGTTTTATATAACAAGTAAGGACTCCTTGGTGGTATATAACTTGCAATAACTATAACTTCAGTTCCAGAAATGCATTTAATTGAGACTGCTATTTGGTCAACATCTAAATCTAAATCAGCTGCTGTTGGAGGTAGATCGATTTCATCACTGTGCAATGAGGCCCGAACTGCAACCAATACTCCGCCGCCTCTCTCGCAATCAGTTACAACGGAGCAACGATTCTTGCGGTAAACTTCGTACTGGTCCTTGTTGAACATTTCCTCGTTGTGATGATTATATGTCAGCCAAGTCTCAGTGAATACAATAACATCGTATTGAGCAGATGAAGAGAGGAGCAAGACATCGCGAAGTTTGGTTCTTAGACCACCAGTATTTTGGTAGTAAAGATTAAAGGCTGTAGGAGTTAAATTCTTAGGTCTGAGTTTTTTGGAAGGTTTTTTGGAGCGTTTTTTAACTGAGTCTTCTTTGAGCTGGGTCTGTTCACAAATTTTTTTACCAGAATATCTTTAGGCCAGAAGCTCGGGTTGACCAGTAATTTTCCAGTTGGTAGAGGGCATAAAAGTTTGAACGAAGATGTTAGGCGACCTGTAAGGTTATCCTGTGTCAGGCTATGACATTTTATGTTGCTGATATTAATGCCTTTCGTAGCAATATAGTTCACAATATCTTGATCATTAGATCACTCATTTCATATGTATCGATTATTTGGTGAAATAGGGTCGCACATTAATTTACCTATTATTGCCAGTTACCATGTACCAAACTGATCTGTTGCCGGCCTTTACAACAAAATCAGTTTAACTTGGTATAGGTGCCGGCAGGTACGATGTTAAGGAGGTGATACAAAATACGACATTAGTGCGAACCTAAAAAAAGAAATCAAAAAATATTTACAAATGCTAATGGCTGACGGATTCAATCGTTAGCATGATCTTTAGCTAACCGCCTCCAGTTCCGCACTCCAAGTTGTGCTCACCACCTTAGGCGAGGTCATCCTCTACTGCGTTGTCCCTTCGGGTTGGAATCGAAGACTCTTCGGGCCGGAGCGTTGGTGTTCATTCGCTCTACATGTCCTAGCCATCTTAGTCGCCTGATACGTACTTTTCTGACAAGGTCGATGTCGCTGTACAGCTCGTATACAGTTCGCTGTTAAATCTCCTCCTCCAAAGCCCGTCAACTCAAACAGGACCGAAAATCACTTCAAAAATTTTGCGTTCGAAGCGACCAATGATATCTTCATCCGCCTTTGATAACGTCCATGATTCTGCGCCATAAAGTCGAACTGGGATGATGAGGGTTTTATATAGAGTCTCCTTGGTGTTTCGACAAGACCTTTACTAATCAATTGCCTTCTGAGGCCGAAGTATACAGCGTTTGGCAAGTGTAATTCTTCGCTTGATTTCTGATGCGATGGTATTTTCAGAAATAATAGCGGAGACGAGGTAGGAAAAGTCCCGAACTACCTCAAAGTTATAGCTGTCTATCGTAACGTTCTGTCCGATTCGTCGATGTGGTGTGTCCCTTCTTGTTGACAGCATATATTTTGTTTTGCCCTCACTCACCACTAAACCCATGTTTTTGCAGCCTCTGTACTAATACTGTGTGCTTTACAAAACCCTTATCCTACCAGTTCTGCTTTATGGCGCCGAGTGCTGGACGATAAGCAAGAAGGGAGAGCTGATACTGGGCTCCTTCAAAAGAAAAATACTTCGGCGGATTTTTGGTCCTGTGTGGGAGGAGGGGGAATGGAGGAGAAGATACAAACGCGAACTCTATGAGCTGTAACAAGATGTGGATGTAGTCCAAAAAGCCAAAACACGTCGACTACATTGGCTCGGCCACATCGAGCGAATGGACAATAATGCTCCAGCTAAGAGGATTTTCGATTTTCCCAGCCCCCAGGTTCGAGAAGACAAGAAAGACCGAACCTCCATTTTAAAGACCAAGCCATCGCGGATGCCAGAGCGCTTGGTCTGGACAATTGGAAGCAACGTGCCCGGGATCGTAGAGAATGGAAGGCTGCACTGCAGTGTCTCAGGCAGAGACTCTTCACGGCTCGGGAGCCCGATAAGTAAGTGAGTAAGTACTGATACTCTTACATACGAACCAATGACAGTTCGCTGTGTTCTGCCAATGATATCGATATCGTCGGCGTATGCAAGTAGGTGCGCAATTCACAGACTTTTGGAAAATTGTGCCCCTGGTGTTGGCTTGTGAGTTTCGCACAATTTTCTCAAGTATGATGTTGAAAAAATCACATGACAGTCACATCCTTTTTGACATCAAAGGTCTCGGTGTGATTTTATCTGACCTTTATGGAGCAACGAGCGTTCTCTATCGTTATTCTGACAAGTTTGGTAGGAATGCCAAAACTATAGACATGAATGACTCTGTATACCTCGTCTCTATAAATGCTGTTAAATATGCGTCATATCCAAATCGAATTCAATCGTTACTTCCCGAAATATAACCAAACCAAAACTAAAGTTGACCAAGAACTGATTTGTAGCTCTTTTGGTTCTAATATTTAAGACATGAAGTGCAAATATTCGTTACAGCTAATTTGACTACAGCAACACTCAGCATGCTCCTGTCACATGGGTTGCCATTACCATCCGCCGCTCTACGCTATTTTATTTGTAAGCCAATTATCTTGAATAATTTCGCACATAATATAAAAAAAACACAAGCAAACGATGCTCGGGCTTCTGACATACGTAGATACCATTTAAGTCTTTTGCGTGCCGAACAAGAGATCGTCTATTACTTCACATCTTCTTCTCGATGTTGATATCCACAACTACATACAACCAAAATGTGCTATTGCAAATAGACCCTGTCTCGAAGTGGAACTCGCTTAATTAAAATTTAAATTGTTGGAGTTAAAATGCGAAGCTGTAACAGAAATGGTTTGGCAAATACTGCTATAAACTGTCACTGACATGTGGGGGGTGTTGTTCGATTTAGCTGTCACCACTGTGCGGTACAGTTATCCGCATGTTTGCTTGCATTGACAAAAATGTCCTTAATTTATTAATAAATGTTAGAAGTGAACGGCAATTGGGGTACAAAACTACAAGTATCCAGTAGGCAACTGCAGCGAATGAAGCAAACGGTCAGTCTATAGAAATGCAGAAAGATATTATATAGAATCCTAAATGCAACTGCAATATCAACTCATTAAGCTGACATGTAATCACTGTAACTCACTCTAACGTGGGAATGGAAAGAATCTATCTCTAACTAGTCAATGTCTTATAATTGGTATGGTGTGGTTAGGTTAGCTGTTTGTGGTGTAGCTGATGTCTATTCAGAGAGATGTCTACCGCGACTATTTAATTTAGTGACACAAACGTTTTGACTTCCTATTAAAAGTGCAGCAAAATTGCTAAAAGTATCAGCCGCCATCGCTTTATTCTAAGCTCCTGTTGGTTAAAGGGGTACTTTTGAGATCATTGGTATTACAATGAGTCTACTGTCCTAAACTAACATACAATTTTGTACATCAACATATCTACAGTCAACTAGGTAGTAAGCCAATTTATCTGCATTCTTTTGGTAAAAAAAATTAAAATAACTAACGCCATTTTGTAAATAAAAATAATGTTCTCCTAAAAAATACTCAACAAAACCATTCTGAAACTTTGATTGAGTGTACAAGGTGAGAGGTCTGGTGCATATCTTTCCTATAAACATTCATTCATTTTCAATGGCCCGCTTGTCCATTAAGTAGGTCGCGGGTGTAGGTTGCTCAAGTGGACCCTCCATAGCTCTCGATCCTCCGCCCTCGACTCTAAATCATCAAGGGCAATCCCCATACGGGTAGAGGAGAGATAATGGACTTGATCTAATCATATCATCCTAGGTCTACCTAGAGGACGCCTGCCTGATGGTACGGATTCCATAGGACGTCGTGGAATTCTGGTCGGGGACATGCGTTTAACATGACCAAACAACAGAAGAATGGACCGCTCCTTCCGGAGAAGTAGCTGCTCGACATTGAGTTCCTGACGTATTCTGGTATTTCTAATGCGATCTCTACGGGTCCGCAATACAGCGGAGGAATCTCATTTTCGCAGCTGGTATATCCGCGATCTTATTCTTTCGGTCATTACCCAAACCTCATGACCATAGGTAAGAGTTGGAACAAACGCCGAATTAAAGACTGACAACTTAGCTTTGACACAAAGTTCAGTCCTCCTGATAACAGAATGACCAAGCTGTCTCAAAATTGATCCAGCTTGACCAATCCTACAGGAAAACTCAGCATTGCTCCTTCCATCACTCGTGAATAAGACCCCGAGATACTTAAACTTCTCCACCTGTTTCAATGGGACTCCACTAACATGAACAGGCGTTCTGAAGAAGACCACCACTTCAAATTTGTTCACATTTACCTTCATCTCAGCTTCAACACAAACGGCTACAAACCGATCGAGTGCGCGCTGAAGTTCAGTCTGAGAGGACCCAAGGATGACCAAATCATCAACAAAGAGCAAATGACTTATCCTCAGATCTCCGCCAATTCGAAACGTTTCTCGCCAAGACTGCGCTGTAACATCCAGTCCATATAAGTTATGAAAAGGAGAGGAGACGCGTTGGACTTCGCCAGGAGTGCGTTTTACCCCTGGCGAAGTCCAACGCCCACCGTGATAGGTATTGATTTAACGCCGTTTACACGAACACAGCTTTTACAGTTTGCGTAAAAAGATTGAATTGCTCTCAAGAGAGAATCGTCAATTCCAATCCATACTCCTGTAATACACTCCAGAGTTTACCTCGAGGGACTCGGTCGTATGCTGTCTCCAAATCTACGAAGCATTCGTAAACAGGTGTAGCATATACTCCCAAGCCTTCTCAAGTACCATTCTGAGAGTGAATAACTGGTCGGTTATAAACATTTTTTTTATTGAATTACTAAACATTTTCATTAGTTTCTAACACTATAAGGTTTTCTAAATCTTGGTTAAGGAATGCATCTATATTCGAGTATTTTCTATTGACAAACGAATAAAAGTTGTAAGCAATCAAAATGACGGCCATTCGTAACCTCAATCTGTCGGCTTTGATTGAAAAAAAGAGGAACTAGCGACTTGATTCAGTCGGCTTCGTTTGGTTTTTATTAAAAATTATTGAAAAAAAAAATTAAATTAACATGGGAGTCCCTGTTCTTTGTACGAACTTGCCGTGTAAATTTAACATTTCCTGTACTCCACCATTTTGGAAAATATTCTTGAAAAACATTTAAAAAAAAAATGCCTGCAGTAAAAATTGTATACCGCATACACTGCGCATTGAAATTCCTTGCGATGCTCATTTTTATGAATGAAATTCGAAAAACCGATCAATTCATTGAAGAAATCCGAACTCTGGTATACCTGTTCGATTTTATGAATGAAAAAGAGTTGTTAATGAAAATTGGGATTGGGTCGTATCGTAAAATCCTTAAAGGATGAGAGAAATACTACAGTATGACCTTTATGCAAGGTATTTTCTGTTTTATGAATGGAAAACCAGTCATTCATAAATCTAACATCCGTATGTAAAACTTACAAGGAAGACAAGGCAATGTTCTTATCTATTTTGACTTTACTTGCATCTACCTCCTTGAAGACAACAAATTGCCGCATTTTTGTTTGCTTTGTATCTAGAGAATTGCCGCAAATGCATATATACATAGGTATACCTCTAAATAGTCCCACGGAAAATGACCTTTATATTAACAATCTATAGGTCACTACAATCGTATTGTATATAACCCGCTCTTTTATAGGGCAAAATAAATCTTTTGTTAATCTTTACATCAAACATCTATAAAGTTGCATAATCAATATTATGTTTTTGCCATTTGAAGTATGGAATTAGGTATTGGCTTTTGTAGGATCTACTCGAAAATGGTCGTCTCTGCAAAAATTAGTACAACTTGTACGAATGCATTGCATGTATTTAACGGCATCTTAAAAGTCTGACCCAAATCGGAAAAAATTTGAACGATCAAATAAGTAGGTTTTTGAAAATGCAGCTTCATATTTATTCTTAGTGCATATAATAAAATTTGAATTTTGCGCCATTTAATACATAGTACAGTGATACCAACAGAAAAATAGATAACAATGTGACAGCTGACAGTTCGGAGTTAGTATAAATGGAGCGCCATACGAAAGGACAATGCATTTTCATTGTTGAACGATATTATAAAAATAATGAAGGTTTGTTCGATGGTTCGAAGGTTCGAACAAAATCATATTCAGTGCAGAAGCTCATTTTCATCTTTTTGGCTTCGTAAATCGTCAAAATTGTCGCATTTGGGATTCAGAAAACCCACGAGTAATTGTTGAGAAACCAAATGCGTCCATAACGCGTGACTTTTTGGTGCGGATTTTGAGCTGGAGGCATTATCGGACCATTCTTCTTCGAAAATGCGGCTGGTGAGGTAGTAACAATAAAAAAAAAATGCATTTTCAATGCAACCTTTTTCGTTCTGCCCAGCTATACTGGGTAGAATGGGATATGATTTAATCTTTGCAGAACTCGCAAACCAAAGTCGATTCATCGTCGCTCTCAATGCCTGTGCAAGAGTGGCGTTTTTTCCTCGGTTTTTCCCCTTAACTTTTTTTTTTTCTTATTTTCTTTTGGAGCATTTAAAGTTTTTGGCTGTGTAAATAATATATATTTTTATTTTTCTTGAGTGGCTTGGGTTTGACGGGTTTGACATGGACATCCCAATACGCCCCACCCTGTACTGCCTGAGCCATGTGTTCTGTGCCGTAGCCACAATTTAGGTTACGAAACAAAAAACAATGTATATTCCAATTCATTGATTCCTATTATTTTTTAAATCGTATATGTACCTAAACGAACATACTTAACCCTTCAATGCACACTGTAGCATATCTGCATCATACTCTTAAAAAACCCCTCTTAATAGGATGAATGCAGATATCTCTTGTATTTGGTCACTTTTTTATTTCCAATTATGTAATTCCATGATGATATCTTGTCCTTGAGAATGTACATATTTATACGCGTATATATGTCATAAAATAGAACTTGAAGTCAAAATACCATGTCCTCTTATAGTGGGTAAAACATGTGTGTTGAATTTAGTATAAACATAAATAACTATGTGTTTTAATGCATGTAAGTATTTTTTTTATAGTTCGTTATATGTTCATTTTGATATCTGTGCAAAAAAAAAGTTGCAAATATTGTACGAAACATATATTTTTGCGATATTTTGTCTATGATGCATATCTGCAACACCATGCTTTTAGAGTATGATTTTGGTTCATTGAAAACTCGTTGGATTTAGCACTTCCCATACAAAAAAAAACCATTGTCCATCTTATTCTCAACAACCTTCGAAGTCACTGAGTTCAAATTTTCAGCCAATCTTCCGTATTGGCCTGCGAGTGTTTTTGTGAAGTTTTGGTCAAAATTTGACAAAGGGGCGTGGCATCTCCTATACCAGGAGTTCCCTAACTGTGCGTCGCGACGCCCTGGGGCGTCGTGGGGCTATCCTAGGGGCGTCGCAAGACGATACGCATAGGTCGCCTGCACACGACGTTACATCAGCTTGAGCTCGATTTAAAAAAAAAAATGTCGGGTCGGGTTCGTTCGATGTTGGCCATTGTGTTTTGCCGTGCCCAAGAAGTATAAGAATTTTGCAGACTTCAACTTGGCGAATTTTACGTCGAGACTTGGGCCTACCCGTTCAAGATCCAACTGACCCAGGAGCTCAAAGTTAATGATAATGTAATGACCACAGAAAAATCATCTTTAGCGACGGGCCGCATTTTTGAATGAATGGCCAAATTGCCTAATATGGGATGACGCCAACCAACACGAGGTGGCAATGCATCCATAAAAAGCTGTTTTGTGCGCATTTTAGACTGGTGGTGGCGTCATTGCTCCGTACTTTTCCATGGCGTTGGTAAGTCCAATACCATCAACGGCGGGTACTACAGAACGATGCTGCTAACATGTTGTTCTAGCAAGAGGTGGCTATGTGTCACTCAGCTGCAGGGTATGGTTATCTGATCTCTATCAGAGGTGACGTGAATTGGCCACCAAGATCGTGCGATTTAACCTCGCTAAATTTTTGGAACCTTTGTCCTATACAATAGAAAACATTCAAAATTGCATATATCGAAAACCTCAAAACCGACTAAGTTCAAATTTTCAGACAATCTTCCGTCTGCCTGCAAGTGGCTCTGCGAAGTTTGGTCACAAACCAGTAAGAATAGACCGTCGACTCCTCCCACATAACGGACTTTGCCTACAAGCTGCCGGCGAGACCAGGATTTTTCATGTATTGGTGCTGTACAAAATCAAAGGGGCGCCATTAACGCACGCATACTTGAAAAATCCTGGTCGCATGGTATTGCATAGAAAAACATTGGCGCCATTATTTTTGACATTTACACGTATTCACAGACAGGGAAATTCTTTCCGGGGGGAATCGGGTAGGTATACGGGAAGTCGGCGGTCTATTCTTACTGGTTTATGAGTTTGGTCCAATTTGGACAAAGGGGTGTGGCACGTCCCATATTTATAAAATCATAAATTATATACAATGAGGCTTACTAGGAAATCACTTTTTTGGACCGCTGACGCTGTCAGCTTGATGCTTTCGAAGAAATCGTTTGTTTTTTCTTCAGGACTTATTGAGCTGCACTTGAAGGGATCTACGAAGGAAATAATACTGTCATGCCTTTCAATGACTCTTGTTTCACAAGGGCGTAGAAGTCGAGTTTTTCGGCTTTCGGGTGCGTGTTTCTTAATGACATTTTTGAAAGTTATGTATGCATTTGAATGCCTACGTGACTGCGGACTGTATATAAAAAAGAAGATAAAGAATAAGATTGGTCCATAGTTTGTTGAATTGTCACTGTCTTTTTATCCAAACAAAGTTCTTTGTAACAGTAATTGACGTGTCAGTGATTTTATAACTTTTAAAATAGGTTTTTCCTCAAGATCATTATCAGAAAATATTTAAACTGTCCACTGCAGATGAAGGAGTTTTCGGAAAATTCAACTAAATAAATTGGATGCCCAGAAGCATTGTTCAATATCAAAAACACAGCAGTCATAGAGGCCTTCTTTTGGATTTGCATTTTTAGAATGGTAGGTAGACCAGAAAAGACTTACATTTAAAATCACCTTATGCCTTTCATCCTAGAGAAGTGTAAGTCGATCTTTGCTGACCTTAGATTCAGGACAAGATTTTAGAGATTCAGATTTTTTCAGATACGTTCTTTATGGTAGGTTTATAATAACCTCTTTCTTGCTTAAGAGTTGTTTAATTTTCAGTGAAATAAGCTAAGTTGTTTTTGAATATTTAGCAGGACTTTCGATGATACACTGCCGATAACTATGATGAGGGCATTTCGATTTTCGCTCTTTATACCTGTTGGAAATTTTGTACCCAGAAACTTTTACTACCTGGGAACAGGTACATTATGTTCCCAACAATAAAGTCATAAAATTAAAGGGTAAATAAGAAACAACGGCTGTAATTTCCCAAGATCAAACAATGATCTACTTAAAAAACGTATAAGAAGATGCGCATCTAGGATGAGGCCATTGCGAATATTTCGTTGCAGGAGCGATTTTTTTCAAAGTTTTATTAAGAATATTTAAAAAAACGTTGAAAAGAACTGTTTTCATTTAGTTTTAAAAAAATGAGTTCCGGAAAGACTGTGCTAGCGACTAAAATAAGGGCCAACAGCGGACTATCAGCCAGCATAGCAGCGGTCCGAAGTATAATACGAAAAAGTGGTACTATACAGAGAAGAAAATTTAAAAAGAAACCTGGTTTGAGGCAAGTACACAAGGAGCATCGAATGAATTTTCCAAGAGAACATGTCGTTTGGAGCAAAATGTATGTATTGCAAAATGTATGGCCTCATCCTAGTTATCGCCAGTGTATCTTAAATTAATAGTTTTTAGCAAGTAGATCTTGCAAATCCATACTTTTAAAATATAATGGCAAAATTACTCATATGTATATATGTTCGGAGTAAAAAATGGAAGTCCTTTTTGGGTAATACTTCGCCGAGTATTTTGAGCTCTATCATTCAACTTTCTACTTTATCCATTCGTTGAGCTACAATAAATTAAAAATATTTCTTATTTGATCAATTAAAAAAAAAGTAAAATTAAATCGATTGTTTCTAAAGTGTAAACGCTTGCTGAACGATATAAAAAGATATAACAAAAATATTATGAAGTCTATGTCGAACAGATCCCATACCCGAACAATCCGAATGCATCCGAACGTATAAAAATTAATAAATCCAGATTCCAAAGCGGCTCACCCGCATCCAACCTTGTAACGCAATTAAAATTTGTCATACTTATCGTTTTGCTAACGAAACCACATCGTAATTTCGGGAGTTTGTCCAACTACTGTTCTCGCAACTCTTCCTTCGTCGTGAATAAATGTGGCTATGTAGCTCCAGTCCAGAGCTCGGTCTGTGTTTGCAAGAAATTCTTACATTGTTGGGAATACCATTCTTTATGACCCATCGTTTTGATCAACCGGATACTTCGACTCGACTACTCCAGCGCCTCGCAGTTCCCGCTGATGTCGTTGTTGTTACAATTTATTGGTGGATTAGCCAGGTCGCTGTGCAGTTGGAAACGGCAAGCACATGTGTATACTTTCGCACAATGATGACCACGAGCGAGTCCAAGTGCGCATCTCTTCATGCCACCACCACCCGCTCATTATAAGTTTCTTTGATCAATGACCGCAAGAGAATCCATTAACTCCTATAAGTTAATCATATTTACGATTTTGACTGGTCATCACACGTCGAATCCAATTTCCACAGCCATCATCATCATCATTATCATCATGATCATCATGATGGTCGTCCGCATCATCATCATCATCATCAGCTTCGGAAGCATGAAGCATCATCTTCATTACATGACTTTGTGGTACGCCCTGACGGACCACTTGAGAGAATATTTGACAGAAATGAAGAAGATCTTTTGTCTATCTCGTGCGCGGCTATCTATATTTGAGCCTTTACGGGTATGCCAGTGCTGAAGGAATGTCAGTTCCGACTCCGAGTGCTTGTTTCACTTTTTGTTTTCGTCTCACACTTTATGACGACGCTCTGTCGATCTGCTGAGTTTGCACAGTAGGAATTGTAATTATGATGGCGATCATAGGACTAGGAGTCTCATTGATGCCTTCCAATCTGCTATTGGTTTATTATGACCTACCGACGACGCACGGTGCGCGAAGATAAAAGTATTTTTGAAACTTTCTAGGTTGTTGCACTAATGAAGATGTATCTTTTTTGCACTCGAACGTTTGAACTTCTTTTCTTTTATTTGGTTCGATCCATTGTGCATTGAATTTCATTTGGACGGCAAATTAGCCGAACCTATACGGACATGGAGCAGTCAGCTTGAGTAGCACTCGCGCAATTTGCCCTGTTGGCTGACTGGGGGAGCGAACAGCGAAGATCCGTTTTATGGCACTTGGTTTTTGCATCGGCTACTGCAGTAATTTGAAATAATAACCAAGACGATTGTTGGGCGTCATTGGGTTTACGACTCAAGCTGAGATTGTTGTTTAGGTGATTTCAAGTTTTGTTTCACAATTTTATGATCAAAGTCCCTGTATCCTTGCAATTAGCAAATACACAGGATTGGCATTCATTAACTAATTGAGTCTGTGCGGTTAGATGTGAATAAAGATAGTCGAGCATAAGTACTTGCGGCATACATTGTCTTCTGGTATATACATAAGTATGTAGCAAGGAATTTAGCATTGTTGAGAGTGTCGTTTTGACAAAAAATGTATTACATATAAACAAGTTAGTATAGTAGTAGTAGTAGTAGCTATAGTATACTGATTAAGAGTTTTAGGTTGAACCACCGAAAATGCACATTTGCTATTTGTTCACTCACCGAAATAAGTTCGAAATTCTGATTCATCATCAGGGCTGCCGTTTCGTTCATTTTTGGGTGCTCAATTTTTGATAACATGGTATGGTAGTCCTTTACGAATGAAGGGAGTATTTACATTTGCATTTAAGGAAATATATGCTATACGTATGGAGGAAGCAAAAGTGGTTTTCATACCCAAGGAAGGGAAATGCTCTCATGATCTCAGACCTATTAGTCTCTCATTATTCCTCCTAAAAACTTTAGAACGACTGGTTGAAGTGCATTTATGCTTAAGCATTGACAAAAAAAACTTGTGTCAACGGCTCAACACGCTTACTGTAACGGTGAAGCATAGTGGAAAAGACTTTAAATACGTTAATGCGTTCACAAAGGATTCAAGCAGCTCTTGAGAGCAAAACTCGCAAGTGGACATAGCCTTGAGAGAAGTTCCTGGAGAGCTAATTTTTTACTCTCGAGCCATTTGAAAGTTACTCGCAAGTGGACACATGTTCTGATCACTATCGGAGATTAGCTCGCAAAATTCCAACATGGTTCGTATTTTGCGAGCAGCTGCCGAGAGTCGACATGGCAAAACAATGGACATCGGAGGAAATAAAACAATTTATAGAATTGCCATACACGCTCACAAGCCATACCAGGGCTTCCCTTAATTTGGTATCCTTTTTAAAAATATTTTGCCCAACAGATTGAATAATTATAAATGTTCTATTTCACTTGTTGTCAAACGGTTAAAATCCCTGAACTCCTGATGAGCATCTTCAATTTGAAGCCCTCTTGCAATATCAGACCCTTCACCAGCATTTCTTTTTTGCTTTATTCTTTGGTTTAAGAACAGTGCTAATAATAATTATTAACGCAGCGGCAACCTTTTGCTTGTAAGAATGCTTGCTTTAACTGGTAAGACCGGTTTTACATGCACCGATTTTTGTCTTAAGACTGGAGAATGAGACGGTAAAGCGGATGAAAAGTGCAGGGGATAGCCGAACACGGATGTGCCGCGAATTACCATCCGATTGTTGTGTCCTCTTTTCGCTCTCTTTCGCAATTGTCAGCGTTGCTTTATCTATTCTTAAACCGTACTCGGTCGCGTTAGACGTCTGCATTTGCTCTACTTTCGAATTGTGTGCGGCCTACGCTTCGAAATTGCAGCTACCACCGCGAACGACGAATGAGAAAACAAAGGAAACAAAGACAATTTGACAATCAAGGCACTAAAGTGAAAACACTGGACGTATTAATGCACCATAAGTGCCCAAAAGAGAATTAAGAGTGTCGTAAGACAAAAATCGGTGCGTGTAAAACGGGTCGAACTAGCAAACGAAATATATCAAGTGGACACGGTTATGATCAGAGTACTCTCAGGGAATCTACTCTCAAAAAGTTATCGCAGAACTCGCGAGATTAAAATCTCGAAATTATTACTCTCAAATGCACAAGCACAGCCACCCGAGAGTAACTAGCGAGTGGACAGGCACCTTAAAACTTGGTGTGGTGTGGTCAATGAACTGCTAATATGAATGGAAGCGGAGGGCCCCCAATGGCCTCAATGTAATGACATATGCGGACGATATTGCTATTGACACTGTAATTTGTCAAAATGTCAATTATGACTATTGCGATGACGTCTACTGCTTATTTCAACTACAGATTGTGAGCTTCTGAAAGTTACCGAAAGTTCTCAAACTTTGTTCAAAATAAACGATGGACGACACGATGGTAGTAGAGTTACGTGAAGCAAATAAAAGACGATCTCGTGCACTACTATCGCTTGGACGACTGTCGTCTTAAATTGTATGGAATGAGTACCCAGGTGATCTCGAAAGTATACAATTGCCCATAAATGTACCTACCAATTTCCAAAACAATAAAGATACACTTCAGTCCTAAAAGTAACAATTTCAACTTGTGAAATCACTGGTCTCAATGCCGCACAAGAGCCCATTTTTTGCACATGCAATACGAACAAATACACCATCTTTCCATCGATATTGAATATAGGTCCTTGCAATAAAGACAATCTGCGTCTTCATACTCGTCCTCGGAACGGGTCTACCCCGATATGTAGAAAAATATAATACAGAAAACAATAATTTAGAAAAAAAAAAATTTAGAATGAAAAAATCTCGAAACCAAAATCTCGAATAGAAAAACTCTAGAAAATTGTTACCATTGTCTCAAAAATTAATACATATTATAATTTAAGATTTACTCATATGGAAAACTATTTGAATTGCATGTGCGTGCAACAACAATTTGATTCACTGTTCCGGCAAGCAAATGAGTCAGCTAAAAAATAATAGGAGCCTATAACGCTATAACACAACGCGGCATATCATCAAGTCTTACACGAGCCTGTGTTGAATTTGTCCGCAAGTGATCATCATAAGATCAGCATTGAACTTGTAACTTTGTGTTACAAAAATGTGTAAAAGATTGTAGAAATTCACATACTTATACTACAAGTACTCGTAGCGTTGTGTTATAGGTCCAGGTCTTCCAAAACCTTATTGACGTGCTATTGTCAAAACACCGCGTGGCTTACCCCCAACACTACATATTTACATACGTTTGGACAAACACCCTTAATGAAACTAATATGTAAAATTTATTATTTTCAATAAAGAAGTTACAAAATATTCATTTTATACTTGTTTTCATTACTTTCGGAGTAAATTTAATGGGCCTCCGCACACGAGACTAATTCTGTTAGCATAAAACCGATTTAGTAGGCGAGGGGACTGAAGTGAGGGAAAAAACGGAATAAAATGTTCTGCCGAGTTTGAGTGGGTGAACAAGGCATAAAACTAATGCATACACAACTTTAAAAATATTTCAATTGTGAAAATAATACTACACAATGAAAAGGGGTTCATAATTTTTCTGCCAGCAGAATTAATCTCGTGTGCGGAGGCCCAATGACTTATAAAAATCGCGAAAGCAGTTTTTCGATATAGAATCTTTCGAAATTTTTGTACTTTCTAGATTTTAGTCGTTTTAGTTAACGACCCGGAAAAGACAGAACTAGTACTTTTTAGTACAAAATACAAGATCCCACCCTTCAAACTACCCAGGATTAGTGGAGTGGAGCTTTCCCTTTCGGATAGCGCAAGATATCTTGGTATAGTCCTAGATAAAAAATTGAATTGGAAACTTAACGTTCAGGAAAGAGCCCGAAAGGCTCATAATGCTCTCTTCGTCTGTAAGAGAATAGCAGGAAAAAAATGGGGATTGAGTCCAACAATGATGCACTGGTTATACATCATGGTGGTTAGACCCATCCTTACCTATGGGGCTCTTGTTTGGTGAAAAGCCACAAATAAGTTATATATACGGGATATGTTGACCATGTACAAAGAACAGCCGGCACTGCCATCACTGGTGCTTTACGCACCACACCCACAGCTGCACTTGAGGCGTTTATGTATCTTTTACCCCTGAACCTACAAATAAAACTGCAAGCAGGTAATAGTGCGCTTCGGCTAACTAACGCAGGGTTTTTCAAAACCAGACAGGTAGGACATAGCTCCATACTAATGGAATCTTTCTCCAACATCCCCGACAAAACGGATGAAAGTTTGGGGAAAATTGACTTCGACACTCCGTACGAAGTACAATACCCAGTTAGGGAAGACTGGCAAAAGAATGAGGTTTCGAATGACAATGAAATCTCGATTTATACGGATGGCTCCAAAACTAAGGAGGGTACAGAATCAGGTATTTACACTATGGATATAGACCTACACGACTTCCGGATACATGCAGTGTGTTCCAGGATCTACTTGATATGGGATCAATATCCAACAAGAATATCGCTATCTACATTGATAGTCAGGCTGCGCTAAAGGCGCTAGAGTCCTTCATCATCAAATCTGAACTAGTCAGGAGCTGCCGCACAATGCTCAGAGCATTATGCGCGCAGAACCAGGTCAGATTGTGTTGGGTACCCGGACACTGCGATATAGAGGGTAACGAACGGGCTGAAACCGGAGCTGAGCTTTCTCCTAATGAAACAATTGAGGGCATTAGACCACCAATAGCCTTGGCCAAGAGAATTATTCTCGAGAATATTAAAAACAGGGCAGATAAGAGATGGTTGAATATAGCAGGGCACAGGGTCTCAAAGGCTCTGTGGCCTAAGCTAGATCGGAAAAAATCTGTAGAATTACTAAGGCTCAGCAGATCAAGGCTACGAATGGTAATAGGGATACTCTCCGGGCACTGTCTTCTAAGGAGACACGCTATGAGATTAGGTCTAACAGATACAGACATATGCAGGTATTCCGAAGACTTGCATGTCACAGAGGAGATAGCTCATCTCCTCTGTGAATGTCAAGCTATTGCTCGGTACAGGAGGAAATTCCTCGGTAGGTACTTCTTCGACAATTTGGAGGAGGTTGGCCTCGCAAACAAAACTGAAACAATTTTCAGGTTCTGTAGGGAAACTAATTGCTTGGGCGAAGTGGTTTAGGTTATTTGACCATTAAGGTTCCCCAGGGATGGCGATGGGTCCAATATGGTGCCTAGTCCAATGTGATGAACTCACACCCTATTCAACCTAACCTAACCTAACCTAGTTAACGTCATGATCCCCCTCGGAACTGGTGGCGGTTTTTTGCCTTAACATTTGTTTCCTTGGCTTCTTTTCTTTTAGGGCATTTGAAGATTTTGACTTTTTAAATATAGGTATATATTTTTTTGAGTGGCTTGGGTTTGGCATCCCAATCCGCCCCATCCCGTTCTGCCCCAAGCCATTTGTTTAATAATGTTTTTTTACTACATATGTAGTATAAAAAAAAAAAATTTTAGTTTGTTCCAAGTGGAAATAAAAAAAGAGTATTAACTTATTAATAAAATTAGTCTACAGAAAAAAAAAAATAAAAAATTCTTGAAATAAAAAATTGCAAAATTTGCAAAGTGACTGATATTTATGATGATTTATTGTACAGCTATAAAACTCACAAATCGACGCCCTTTTGATTTCGGGAGATCACACACCACTAAGATATAAATCAACTTTTTGTCAAGTTTGAATGACAGCAAAAGAAGTAATTGACAAAATCGCATTCTGCCTCGGACCTCATTCCGCCCCAGTAGGCGAACTACTGCCTGACCAGCCGCATTTTCGAAGAAGAATGGTTCGATAATGCCTCCGGCCCAAAATCTGCATCAAACTGTCACGCGATGTGGGTGCATTATTGTTTCTCAACAACTACTCGTGGGTTTTCTGAACCCCAAATGGGACAATTTTGGCGATTAACGGAGCCATCAACATGAAAATGAGATTCATTACTAAAGAGATTCATTTACGAACTCCTCAGCTGTCAGCTGTCATTGTGTTATTTTTTTTTTTCGTTGGCATCACTGTACTATTAAATAGCGCAAAATTCAATGACTTATGTTACACCGTTTATAATGGCGATGATAATATTAGTATACTTTTGATTTTACTTATATGTAAGTAGATCCACTAACCATTCCAAAATGTGTGGATGTGTTGTAAACATCTTTTAAGACTTAAAAAATGCTGTGAAATGTAAAATACAAAAGTATCTAAATTAAAAACCGCAGGATTGTTTTCATTATTCACGGTAACAACAACGATTGTGGCCTACCTTATAGGCAACGCGGACTATCAAATCATAGATACCTTATTTTCTGCTTGTTATACTTTAGCCACGATAATAAAACCTGATTGTAAGCATTAAATCGCATTCACAGGAGTGAATAACCCATTCGCAAGTCGCAACCGTAACGAACTTTATCTAACCTCTTGAGAATGCAAGAACTTAATCGCCAAACCGATTGAAATGAAGAAGCATCATGCCGCATATAAGGTTACTGCACTAGCAAAACGAATCTCTTAGTTGCTTCCAATCAACCGCAGGGCGTTCTTAAACATCTCACCCAGAAACCAAATGTACAACTCTCCACTACCTCAAGGGCTATACTTTTGTAAAACTCAATTTGCATCTGGTTAAATCGAAAGAAATGAAAAAGACCGATGGAAAAAAATACCATTCTCAATCGAATTAGCCATATCCGCTAATCGTCAGTGAATCTGCCCAATTAATTTCATGCTAAATTAGAGAGACAAAACTCAAAATTCGCATGACAGCATAAACCTAACCACCACCAACACCATGAAAGAAATTAAGCCACGACCAGCAACAACAGCAGCAAAGGAAGACGGCACAACAGTTGAAGTAAAAAAAAAAAACAGACCTCTTATGAGCATCCCAAAATTCCATCTACCAGAACCAAAAGCTCAGTCTATCGCACCACGATGCCACCAGAGAGGAAACAGAACCGAACCGATTCGAACCAAACAACAAGAAGACCGGCTAGCGGATGATTATGATGGCTTCTCGAGGAATCTCTTGGTGATTATTCCAGGTGTTAATTTCTCATTATTCCTTGCATGCCGTTTTTAATTGATTTAGGAATTTCACAAGGCGTTTTGGCCTCCTCTGCCCGTGGTCCTCCCTATGTAATAGCGATGACAGGACGGTCACCCGAAATGTTATTCCGCCGCGCTATGGCTTCGGCATACCCTCGCATGTACAAGTGTCAGTGAGCGACCGCAAACAAGACAATCGCGAACTCTTCTCGTCAGAGATGAAGCGGGGAGACGCTAAGGAATCTGTGTTGGATCGATGAAGGTCTTGCCAGTTGATGTGTCATCTGCAGCCGCAGGCAGAATTGTCCACCGCCATGTTCTCGCTGACAGATGATGTCAAAGTAGGCAAAAATCGACGAATCCCCAACTCAACCCAAAGGGGAGTACAGGGGGCCGAGACCGCATGACATGATCGAAAGGACACACCAACCGATCATCGACGACGAGACCCTGAGATGCGTATCATTCGTTTTGTTGTTTGCATTGCTTTGCTTATTTCTCTTTGATTCCTGTTTCTGTGCTGAGTTCTTTTTTTTTATTTTGCAGTCATTTTCATCGTGTTTTGCGCGCACGCGGTTCCTCTGTCGCTTTTCTCTTTTCACCTTTGCTACTACCACATTCGCGTGGACAACTATTTCGCTGAAGAGTATCTACCGGATCCCGCCGGCACACCAAACGATGCAATGCGACATAATCGCAGGCAGCGGTGCAAGCCGAGTCGCGCTTGCTCGAGAGATTCGAGGGCTAAAGTCGTAAATAAGAATCAATTAGCCATTATCTTAGGAATTGTGCACGCTGTCACTTTTGATAATTACCCTATGAATGGTTTAATGTCATGTTGAGTTCGTTTCTGTTGCACGCTGTTTCTTTTCTTTTTTTTTTTTTTTTTTTGTTTCCTGGATCTGGAGCAGATAAGTCGAGATTTGCCTTTCTGAATGAGATCGAGTGTGCTGTGCAGTTCATGTGGGGGGAAAGCGGTTATCTAGTTGTTATCTTGTCATGCGATTTATTTTACCTCATCAAAATTATTCGACTTAACAGTGCCAACAATTGGCAGCTAAGTGCATATATGTCTGGACTCTTACATATCCATATGATGTGCTTCCCGGATTCACTGTGGTGTTGAGTGCGGGAATTATATTAAATTCGTTTGACGGCCGAATGTCGGGAGTTTTAAGAAAGTTGCAGCATGAATATACATTTTCGCAGAAGACCTGTTTAAATAGTTAATAGCTCCTGTCCTGACCTTTAGTTTAATGATTTTTCTTCTAACAATCAATGTAACGTCATAATATGTAATTGAACTAGAAAGCCGTAGTTCGTTGTTCAACTCTTTTGTTTTTTTCAAAAACTCGTTGACAGATCAGCGATCTGTTCCTCCTGTGCCACGTTTATCGTCTTTAAATAGGTAGTAGATTTGAGATTTTCGGATAAAAAACTCGTTAGTGTCAAAAGTTGAAAAAAGGTCCAAAGAACCAAACCGAAGTTGTTGTCTTTCGTATTTTTTTTTAAATACTTCTCCCGGGAAAGGCGAACCTATAACGCTTTATCAGCGCCCCGAGATGCTTACAGATGTATGTTAGTTCTGCACTTAAATTGCTGCAAATTGAAGCCTTGTGGAAATATATCCCCAGGAAGCGAGGAGTTCCAAAGTTTGCTTGTCCTGTAACAGAAGGAGTTTTGGAAAGATGATGTCCTCGCGGTTGTCAAGTGTACTGTATGGTCATGAGCATTGGCTGCCTGTCTTGTGGGGCGCCCAAAAGTTGCATTTCGAAGGATAATGTCCTTGAGTTCCTCGGAATATCTACCATGGAAGTACCTCCAGAACAAGCAAAGGTTAGCGACTTTTCTTCTGTGCATCAACGGTTGTAGATTCGATGTGAGTGTAGGGTCTCCAATAAGTCGAACTGCTCATCTCTGTATGCTGTCAAGTAGGTTAAGTGAACGTTTTGGGGCCGAGCTCCATGTATGGGAACGATATTCCAGGCATGGTCTAACCTGTGCTTTGTAGAGAAGGAGAAGTTGCTTGGGGCGAAAGTACCTCTTTGCTCTAAATAGGTAGCTAAACTTAGCACTGGATAATGGTATTCAGAGTTTGTAAGTTTTCTTGTTGTTATAAATTTTCTGCATTTTATTTGACGCGAAGTGATGACACTTTTTAAACACGCTGGAGATGACCTGGTTAGGAGCATACACCAACTCATCTGCAAGATATGGTCGGAGAAAAGTATGCTCGACGATTAGAATCTTGGTACTATCAGCCCGATCCACAAAAAAGAAGATCGCCTACTCTGCACCAACTATAGAGGCATAAGCCTTTTAAAGATCGTCCTGGTCAGTGCGGCTGCAGACCTGCAAAATCTACGACAGACCAAATCTTCACATTATGCCAGATCTTAGAGAAACCCCAAGAATTCAGTATTGATACCCACCACCTGTTCATCGATTGTAAAGGAGCCTACGAAAGTGTAAATAGGGATGAACTATATAGTGCCAATACGACTTCTCAGGATGACTTTGGAGAATGCTCGCTTGCAAAATTGGTAGGGATTATACCAAACCTTCGACACCACCAGACGGTTAAGACTAGGTGACGCACTGTCATGCACTTGTTTCAATATTGTGCTTAAAATGGTAATACGCAACACCCAGGCCAGTTTATCAGGCAGTACTTTTAATAAATAAACACAATTACTTGGGTTTGCTGACGACATTGATGAGATGGGAAGAACAAGGCTTTCACCACAATAACGAGCTATAAGTCCTGTACAGCGACATACGCCTAGTAAAAAAGATCCGTATACAGCGGTTAAGATGGCTGGGTCATGTAGAGCGGATGAACATCAATGCTCCAGCGAGTAAGGTCTTCGACGCCATACCAGAGGAAAGGAGATACCAAGGAAGACCTCATTGGAGACGGCAGGCTAGAGATCGAGCCGGCTGGAGGGGCCTATTAGGTAAGACCCTGGAGCACAACGCTTTGTAGCGCTATCAAAAGTAAAAGTGAGTAAGAAGTGATGACACGATAAATGCGCTAGGGTGGATACGGTCTTATTTCTACTTGTATGACTGTAGGAGCTTGCGAACATAAAATATAGAGATTCGGATATATGTAAGTAGTTTGTTTTGTTCAGATCTGACAGATAGTCGCTAACGATTCACGCCTGTGTTCATTGGAAACGCACTCATCCGCCAGATTTTGCCAAGCCCAGGATAGGTTCTCGGTGCATCCAAAAAAATTATATAAAGCATATACTGAAGCTTCATCGGTGAATTTATTTCTCATGATATAAGCATGGCCTTGTAACTGAAACCATCCAATATAATTAAGATAAAAGTGTAGGGTCAAATGGTCTCATTTATTTGAACGGGCAATATATAATTTTGTTTGCTCCATCAGCTACCCTTCCGAGGGTGTAAATAGCATCTATCTATATGCCAACTTGTGGCAGAGGTCCAAAAACTCATACCATACCATTGGATCTTTGGTCAACGCCAAGTTTGATGGATTCTTGTTTTCTGGATTGTATAAGTGGGTGTCCATAATATTTGGCAACTATTATTTGTTCAACGCAAAGGTATAGGTACCCAATCCACTTAATCATTCATTTGGTGGCGGCGCGGCGGTGGCCCACCTAGGTATATGCTATGCATACATCATTTCGTTATACGTTCTCTTATACAGCTTGTTTTGACATCCGCTTTGGTCTAAATATCCACAGAATATTGCAAAAATTAAGGTTGGCTGCTTGCGATTGACAGTTGCTGTCACTATCCCCGTAATGAGACCGCATATTTACTGATTCGACTTTGAAGCTGAGCGGTTTTCAAGCTAAAAACATTTCTTTTTTTAAATTTTTTATATCATTACAAATACAGCCTTAAATTCTTAGATTCTGCTGCTCG
Organism: Cheilosia soror; assembly: GCA_949372485.1. NCBI lineage: Eukaryota > Metazoa > Arthropoda > Insecta > Diptera > Syrphidae > Cheilosia > Cheilosia soror. The sequence goes on along the minus strand of OX443561.1, from coordinate 138,557,396 downwards.
GGTTTAAAACGATATCACCGTCAGACGAGGCGCATCGGAGAAAGTCTCAATGTTTTGCTTCGCATTTTAGGTCGTTGTCAAAAGCCAGGTTCTTTTGTGATGGGATAAGTCTCGTCCATAAGCCAAGTGGACTTGTTGAAGCAGTAAGTATCTTAACTCAACAAACAGAGTTAAAAGTTAATACCTACTTGAGGTATTGAAGCAAAAGTCTAAAACTTCCGTACATATAAACCAATAATTACAATAAACTTTAATATCAATCATGTAGTAATTAACTTTTTTTACTGACAATTTTTTTAATAACTTTCACCGACAATAGAAAAATACCTATACAGTTAGATGAAGTTAGAAGCTATATTTCTACACCTGTCGGTGGGGGAATTTCTATATAGATGCGCCTGAAATGACATTAGCCGTTTTTTATTATCAGTGTGATCTGATCCGGATCAGATCATGAAAATAAAACAAACTGGATCATTGAAAGATTTTATATTTAAGTTGTGGCAACAGTTGTTTTTCACATATAAAATCCAGTACCAATTATGACAAAGTTTGTATTGCCACCGCCATATTGCAGCCACACGCAGTGTTGCCATGAAAATATTTCGAAAAATCTGCATTTATGCAGAAAAAAATCTGCAATTCAGATTTCTATGGTAAAAAATTTGGGTTCATTAATATTGCGATATCAAAAAATTGTATTAACGCTGAAACTTCTACTTTTCTGTTCTCTTCTATGGAGTTCAGAATCACTAAGCAAATCAAATATATGCAGACAAAATCTGCCACCCAGATTTTGGGCTTTTAAAAGTCTGCGGTTGGGGTAAAACTCTGCAAAATGCAGATAAATCTGCACTTATGGCAACGCTGGCCACACGGTACAATGTGGCGTCACAACGCTATGATTTCTCCATTGCACTTGCTCATATTTGAGTTTGACATTTCGCTGTTGTGTCGGGGGTGTTACCATATGAATACAAATCTGCATACATTTTGCACTCAATATTTTTTTGTGGAAAACTATGCTCAAATCTTATGTTCAAATAGGCATCATAATTAACCGTATTGTAGTGATAATATTTCCATTTATATTTCTGTGCTATATAGCGAAACAAAACATCTCGAAAGTGGGAGTAGTGACTTATTCGAATTTGAAAAAATGCTAATTGGTTTTATGTGTTGCTAATTTTGTTATATATTTTGGTCTGGCAACATTACTGTATGGCTATAATTTACAGGGACACCAACATTTAGTGAATGAAATAAACAACGCCACGAAACAACAACGAGAAATAGTTGAATTAATTTTCAGATCATATTTCGTGATCTCGATGAAAAGTAGGATCACGTGTTGTTGTTGTTAGTGCATGTAAATCGATGATCTATATGGATCACAGTTGATAATAAAAAACGGCTATTAATGACATTGCAGCCCACTTTATGTATACATGTGGCAATTTGGCCGCTTACCATACCTGAGTGAGTGTGTCTTCTTTGATGCGTGGAAAAGTATGAAGTATAATTCACAACACCCCCAAATATATCTACCATATCTAACTCCGTGAATTGTCTGTCATTTTGAGGTTATTTGCATAATATGCATTGCAAAACGCATAATTTACAAACGATCCAACACCGCATCAAGCTCCCATCTCATCGATCACAATCACAAGTCAAAAGCCACATTACGATACCTACAGTGCCCAAATTGGGATACTGTGTTACATACAGTCCTTTGACAGCGCAACCAAATCATGATTCAAAAACGCACGAAACTAGAACAATAGACCGGCATCTCTCTTTAATTTATCTCGGGATGAATATGTACTGACACAAAAAGCGTGACGGAATGATCAGACGGTGCTGATCTCTTTTGTATTGAAAATGAATCGTTATGCACTTGACTGCTGAGGAATGGAGAAACTGTTTGAAAATTGCTATCATCCGACATATACACAAATGTGTCCATAGATTTGTATACATGGCATAGTTGAAAAGAAAAAAAACAGCAGCCATGCTTCCATTTTCCATTTCCATCTATATTTGCAGCTCATATTGTTAAATAATGGAAAACCAAAAAGTATCCACTCGCGTAGCTATTCATTCATTCATATGGCAAAAGATCTCCCATCAATAAATCTAATGTTCGGTGGTTAGCTCGATCGCCTGCACACAATATGCAATCCGCCACCTCCAACCTCCCCCATCGGGCCGCATATGAATTATGCAAAATATTGTCGTGAATTACAGGCCAACTAAGCGAGTTATGCAATCTCGCACATGAGCCTTAAGCTGGGAAATGTGTATTTGCATGCCGCATATATCGACTCCTCCTCGCGCGCCGAACTCTGTCCATAGCCGCATCTACTCTATCGAACTTCGTCATTTGAATTTTTCAGATTCTGTCGTCGTTGTCACTTTTTTGTTGTTGTTTTCCTTCACGCGCACGCTCTCCACTATGCTAGGTTAGGTACCTATCCCCGCGCGCTTAACAAAGTGTTTTGACACAAGCAAACAACAGACAACACACACGCGAGAACGTGCAACGGAAAAATGCACAAAAAGATAAATAACAGCAAAAACGATCCCAGTTCGACGTGAAAAGTATCTATGGCGAGAAAATCCGCCAAACGATCAACTCGAATGCAATTATTCACTTGAAAGGAAAATTTGCATGAACGACACCATGCACAAACACACACACGCTGAGAAAGTCAACCGGCCTCCACAGTCCACACTCCACACTCCACATCGCTATATAGCTATCCTCCGCAGATGCAGATACAAAACGAGATGCATGTGTAGTCAATTGGTTCGATGAAACAAATAGTTTGACGGTCATAGTCAATTTTTAGCACCACCACCAAAGTGGAGTTGGAGTTTCTCGCTCACCCGGGACAGTGTTGTGGCACTGCGCGCGCCTCGACTGGTTAAGGATTTCACTTCACATAGCTCATTTTGTGTTGCACGTCGGTCCGTCGTCGTCGGAGGAGCAGCAGATCGATGTTAGCGATTGGAAAAACCAACTAGCAACGCCACCACCACCGCCAGCCAGCGGTATAAACCATCAGCCAGATGAACTGGTTGGTGGGTCTCCGCATCTACCGCAGTTGGTTCGTCTCCACATTCAGATACTACAGACACCAACTGGGCGCGCACATTTGAGCCACAGCGCGTAAATTTCCGATTGCGTAATACTCCATTAGAGCTTCTGGCTATATAATGGCACTTGTTCAACTGCAACAGCAAACACAAGCAAAGTCTGTGCTCAGTTATCCGAACTGTGGAGTGCATGCTGCCTGTGCCTCCCATATGGACACCAATGGGGTGCTGTTTTCCAAATTACCATACAACTTGAAATTACAACAATTCGTGAATGAATTGCTTCTGTTCAGATTCACATGGCTGGCACGGTTGTACCAGAGCGATGCTTTATTCTTGGACGTCAATGTTGTCAGCTTTTAAGGAGGAGAGTAATTTTATTTTTGATTTGCTTACTTTTCTCAATTTGAGTTCAGCGGCACACAGACACATGCTTTTTTTTTAATTTTGTTAAGAGAAACTATTTCGAGAACCCTCGTTCGAACTATAAGCTCTCAGATAGGAATAAGTTAACTGGCGCCCAACACGAGGTAATTAATTTACAAAATAGATTGTAAGTGCAAACAATTGTGTAGTATATTTCACGTAGTCAGTTGAGATGAGTTAAGTGTGGAGTATAATTCGGGAAAAAAAAATATTTCCCAGTGGCTCCTTAAGGATGCATGGAATTGCTCGAAATTGGCGTCTCTGCAGTAATGCAGAATCTAGGCGGGAAGTCTCCGAAAACTTATAAGACTCTCAGTAATATAGTATTGAAGTTATCACGTCATGCTTGTTTCATATAGGATATGTCGTATCTTGCCGTTTCTATTTTCACGTTGGGATCACGGCTAACCTTTAGCAGGAGCCATAAATTCTTTCTCTGCCTGAGACACTGCAGAGTTACATCCTCTACCTCTATGCGATCTCGGGCGTGCTGCTTTCAGTTGTCCATCAGCGATGGCTTGGTCTTCGAAATGGATGTTCGGTCTCCTTGTTTTCTCGAACCTGGGCGCTGGGATTCGAAGATCCTGTTATCTGGAGTATTATTGTCTATTCGCTCGATGTGGACGGACCAATGTAGTCGACGTGATTTGGCTATTTTGGACCACATCCACATCTTAGTTTGGTCTACAGCTCATAGAGCTCGCGGTTGCATCTTCTCCTCCATTCGCCCTCCTCGTACACAGGGCCAAAAATCCGCCGAAGTATTTTTCTTTCGAAGGACTCTAGCATCAGCTCTCCCTTCTTGCTTATCGTCCAGCATTCAGTGCTATAAGCAGAACTGACAGGATAAAGGTTTTGTAGAGCAAACACACATTTCGTCTTTTGAGTTTGAGTTAGGAGTTTTGAACCCAATTGTTTTGCCAAACCGAAGGTGCAGCGGTGTCCTAAAGCTATTCATCGCCGGATCTCCACTAGTGTGTCATTCGATGAGTTTAGGCGTTTGCTCCGAAGTAGGTAAACTCCTTAACTCCCTCGAAATTGTTGCTATCAATAATGACGCTTTGTCCTGGGCGGTGGACAGATGCTTGCTGTATAAGATACCGCGGGCTCTTTCTCTGGGGTGGCTGGCACACTTGAGTGGTTTTTCGGCTACTTCCTTGATGATGTCGCGATACTGGCACCACTGATTGTTGGCATCTGTGGTCGGTGAATGTACAGTGCAGAGTTTTTTGGTATATTTACTCAGGTGCTCCCTGTACCATATTGACACTTTAGGTGTACGAAGGCGTTCAACGTCGAATTTCTCCTTCTGGGCTTCTTCTCGCTAGATAGTCGAGGTCTGAATTTAGCCGCAACAAAAAAATGTTCAGAGTCGACGTTTGGTCGAGAATGTTTGATACGTGCTTCGCCTCGATTAGCACATGGTCGATTTGGTTTGCGGTTCGAATAGCTGAAAATCCAAAGATGGTACACTTCTTTCTAATGAGGAGGACATCTTGCGCAGATGGAGCGAGCACTTTTTCGAATTGCTCAATCCAATCCAGGGCATTGAGGATGATACATCCATCGCCTTAAGCAGGGCGGAAAATAGTCCCACGGTAGAGGAAGTCACTTTTGCGATCAAATCGCTAAAAGCTGGCAAATCTGCCGGAGTGGATGAAATCCGGCCAGAAATGCTAAAGGCCTTAGGTGAAGAGGGAGTCAAATGGCTCTCTCGTATCATTAAAGTGGCCTGGGAATGCGGCGAAACACCCAGCGATTGGCAGATTGGGGTGATTGTGCCCCTTTTCAAGAAAGGGGATAAAAGAGATTGCTCCAATTACAGGGGTATATCACTTTTAAGTCTCCCCGGAAAAGTCTTTGCCAAGGTGCTGGAAACGCGTTGCAGAGCTGTGGTCGAGGCACGATTAGGAGATGAGCAGTGCGGCTTTCGTCCCGGCAGAAGCACAACCGACCAGTTATTCACTCTCAGAATGGTACTTGAGAAGGCTTGGGAGTATGCTACACCTGTTTACGCTTGCTTCGTAGATTTGGAGAAAGCATACGACCGAGTCCCTCGAGGGAAACTCTGGAGTGTATTGCAGGAGTATGGAATTGATGGTTCTCTCTTGAGAGCCATTCAATCTCTTTACACAAACTGTAAAAGCTGTGTTCGGGTAAACGGCGTTAAATCAATACCTTTCACCGTGGGCGTTGGACTTCGTCAGGGGTGCGTCTTGTCTCCTCTCCTTTTCATTACTTATATGGTCTGGATGTTACAGCGCAGTCTTGGCGAGGAACATTTCGAATTGGGAGATCTGAGGATAAGTCATTTGCTCTTCGCTGATGACTTGGTCATCCTTGGATCTTCTCAGACTGAACTTCAGCGCGCACTCGATCGGTTTGTAACCGTTTGTGTTGAAGCTGAGATGAAGGTAAACGTGAATAAATCTGAAGTGATGGTAGTCTCCAGAATGCCTGTTCAATGCACTCTGCATGTTAGTGGAGTCCCATTGAAACAGGTCGAGAAGTTTAAGTATCTCGGGGTCTTATTCACGAGTGATGGAAGGAGCAATGCCGAGTTTTCCTGTAGGATTGGTCAGGCTGGGTCAATTTTGAGACAGCTTGGTCATTCTGTTATCAGGAGGACTGAACTTGGTGTCAAAGCTAAGTTGTCAGTCTTTAATTCGGTGTTTGTTCCAACTCTCACCTATGGTTATGAGGTTTGGGTAATGACCCGTAGAGATCGCATCAGAAATACCAGAATACGTGAGGAACTCAATGTCGAGCAGCTACTTCTTCGGACGGAGCGATCCATGCTTCGGTGGTTTGGTCATGTTAAACGCATGTCCCCAACCAGGATTCCACGACGTGCTATGGAATCCGTACCATCGGGTAGGCGTCCTCTAGGTAGACCAAGGATGAGATGGTTAGATCAAGTCCATAATCTCTCCTATACCCGTATGGGGATTGCCCTTGATGATTTAGAGTCGATGGCGGAGGATCGAGAGCTATGGAGGGTCCACTTGAGCAACCTACACCCGCGACCCACTTAATGGATAAGCGGACCATTGAAAATGAATGAATGAATGAATTGAAAATGAATGAATAGCTGGAAAGTGCGGTGTGGGTTCATAGCCTTGGAAACCTTGTACTACTTATCACCGCAAAATCAATTAGACGGTAACCGTTGTCTGTTGTCGTTTCGTGGATTCTGTGCTTACCAAACTAACTCGTCAAATATTTGTTCCTTTCCGGCTTTAGCATTGAAGTCCCCGATTACAATTTTTACATTATACTCTGGACAGGCTTGGTAGCCTCCTTCGAGGGGGTCATAAAACTCCTCCTTGATGGGATCTTCAGCCTCGTCGGTAGGGGCGTGTGCACATATTAGGCTTATGTTTTGGAAAGTAGCTTTGATACGAATCACAGCCAGACGATCGCTATTCGGCATGAAGTCAATAATTTTTCTCCTAAGCCGAATTCCCACCACGAATCTGCATCCTAATAAAGGGTTTTCCAATGAGAGGTGTTATTGTGAATGGCCCGCTATTTCGGTAGCTGTCACTTTTGAAGCTTTTATTCTTTCACATTTGACAAGTAGAAACTACGCCATTACTAAAAATGGAACGATACACGCTTCAACAACGCATTGAAATTATTAAAATTCACTACAAAAATGGTGAAAATCTTGCAGTCACAGTTCGCAAAACTAAAGCATTTGTTGGTCGTCGTGAAGCACCTTGTCGGACCGCAATACAGACAAGTTAGTGATGTGAAGAATAAAACCCGTGCACGTCGCTCAAGAACAACTGAGAATATTGCTGCTGTAGCCCAAAGTGTTGAAAAAAACTCAGGTTTGTCCATTCCTCGTCGTTCTTTGGAATAGGGCATTCCACAAACGTCATTACAACGTATTTTGCATAAAGACTTGGGTCTTAAGTTCAGTTAACAAAGAACTCAAGCCGGCCGATCATCAACAACGTCGCCAACGGTCCAGCGTCGATTCAATACCTCAAAGATAAAATTCGTGAGGCTATCGAGGACATAGGGCAGCCACTTTGCGATATGGTTATGGAAAATTTCATGAAAAGGATATGGTCCTGCAAGCATGCTCGTGGTGGCCTGTGGCCATTTGGCTGATGTTTTTCATTATTAACGACATACCTTTCCTCTTTATTATGAAATAAACATCCGATCATTTATCTCAAAAAATGGCATTTTTCTTTGAATACCAAAATAACACCTCTTATTGGCAAACCCTTTACATGCAGTCTCTGATTGTAGCTGTAATAAATGTCGTATCTCCTGGATATAGGACTGACAGAAGATGTTGAGTAGCACCTTTGGTGTTACCGGTAGATATTTTATACTTAACATTAAAGTTACATAGACCATAACTTATCTTTTGACAGCCAGATGCCACACCTGCCAACAATGAATTTTGGACACCCTGAGACTTATATTTGGCTTTCCAATAAGTTTACTTTGTAAATGGTTCACCTCCCAAAAAAAGTGATGACCAAATTAAGATGTACAACAATCAATGTGAAACCAAACTGCTAATTCCATTCTGTAGACAGCTTCACACTTCACTCCACCCAAAACAGCAGACGTTAATGCTCAAAGTGACACTAGTCGTTATATTCACTCGCAATCGTAATTTCATAACCATCAGGGGGCATAAAATGTAATTCTACCATCTTTCACACCTCATAATCGACACATTGATCCATTTAACCCCTAATTGACTTACATGTGTTCTCGTTATTAATACGTCTCTTTGCACTTAAATATATCCCATCAAAAGTCAAATAACATCGCATAATTCATCATAAAAATCTATTTCGACCAATTAGACGTCTAAAACACCAGCTGCAACATGCGAATGCGAATAAATTAAACGCCATACACTAATCGGCCATTAAAATGAGCGAAATATTTTCGTGCGAACGCAATCAATATGCTAAAATCAAAACAATTCCATTTAAGTCATCGGCTTACGACTACGAGTATTAAGGCTGTCAGCCAGCCAGTTTTCGACTTGTAACCAAAGTGAGTAGTATAGTGTACTCGATGGTATACTCCTCGTACGTGGTGTGGAATCACCAGTTTGTTGGTTTTTTTTCTTACGACGATGAAAATTCGAAATGAAATTTTGCACATTTTCAAAAGTCAAAAACGACACAATCGCACGAAACCCATAACTCATCTATCCCCTAGTATATGCAAACTTTGAGTCGTCTATGTCGCGTTGTATAGTCGACATCGTCGTCGTTGCAGTTGCAGTCGCTGTGTAAGCTGTCGGAGTTGCATATGTACGATTTCTTGAAGGTGAACTCGCACATTAAAAGCTACGCTCTGCTTTATCACCTGCATAAAATTTCGCAGAGTTTTACTTCGTGGTGCACACGAGGATAGAGAAGAATGTCATAATCGGTTTTAATGGCCACGGAGGGCCAAGCACGACCGGTGGTTGTTTCTTTTTCCTCTTGTAATACTACTTTATTTTTTGCCAGAGATTTGGGCTTTCGATTTCGATAGTCAAGACTTGAAGAGTCAAAGAGATCGCCTAACGAATTATGTCTTAACCAGAGTGTGTGCGACAAGAAAACCGACTGAAATATTTACTTCTTTTTTTTTACTGTAGAGTCTGGATATCAAAATCAAAAGGGCTACTATATTGAAATGGAATCATCCACCAGATCTCTTTGGATCTGCCGTCGAGTCTGCGGTAACAATTGGGGTATAAGTCCCCGGATGATGCACTGGCTATATTCGCTTGTGGTAAGACCAGCGATCACCTACGCTGCCGTGGTCTGTTGGACAAAGACTAACGAAGTCACTACAGTCAAAAAGCTAGAACGGATTCAACGTATAGCCGGAAACTGCATGACGGGCTGTCAACGCTCCACACCGACCACTGCACTGAATGTCATCCTAGTACACATTCAAATGGAAGCAAGACTAAGCATTCATCGCCTATTCCATTCGAATAATATCGACCCCCATTCCTATCATGGAGGTCACCTGTCTTTAATTGACACTATGGAGCCTGAAAGAGCGTTCAGCATGTTTCTAGATGACATGTTACCGGAATATGGCTTTCATAAAAACTTCTCTATCATCATCCCGCCAAGGGAAGAATGGGAAAAATACAAACCCAATCCATCGCAACTTGATCTAGTCTGATACACAGACGGCTCCAAGATGGATTCAGGGACTGGATCTGGCATTTTTGGAGAATCTCCTCAAGCGAACTTCTCAGTCAGCCTAGGCAGGTTCTCGTCCATATTCCAGGCTGAAGTCCTTGCCATCAATCACTGCGCTAGAATAAACTTACGTTCTAACACAAGTGGTAAAACCATATTTATCTTCTCAGACAGTCAAGCTGCTCTTAAAGCTCTGAACTCATCTGTTATAAAATCGAAGCTGGTCCTAGAAACTTACATGGCCATCTACGAATTAGCAAAGAAAAACCTAGTCATCCTACACTGGATTCCAGCCCACAGGGGATTTACTGGAAATGAAACGGCTGACTCTCTGGCCAAAGTCGGCGCGACAACTCCACTCGTCGGACCTGAACCCTTCTGCGGTGTCAGTAAGGGATGCTTCAGGGAATACATTAGGGGCTTATCTCAAATCGAATCTAATGAACTCTGGCTTAAAACACCTGGGCAGAACTGCACCAAACAGTTCTTCCCAAAATTCTCCCAACGAAAATCCTATTTTCTAACTAATCTGGGTAAAAACAACCTAAGAATCCTGAGAGGAATTATTACTGGCCATGGTCTTATGAAAAAACATCTTCACCGAATCGGAATCTCACCAGACCCCACATGCAGACTGTGCCTAGAGAGTGATGAATCCTCTCTTCACATTCTCATGGAATGTCCGGCTCTCTTCCGCCTTAGAAAGAAAGTCTTTGGCGACGAAATACTTACCTCGGCAAGTCTTGCTGAATTACCCCCAGAGAAGATCCTTGTCTTCCTGACTGTCTCCGGAGTAAAAAGATGGCTCTAGGACCCTACCAGGGATGGCACAATAGGCTCCTGTAGAGAGGCCGCAGTGCCAGGACCGGTTAAGGCTCTCCCGATCAATCATCTAATCTAATATAATTGAAAACTTGCTGTTAGCATTGAATATACATAATTTGTAATAAAAACCATATTAAATGGATTGCGGGAGTGGACTGAAAATTCCACTAGAATTTATTTTTATTTATTTTTTTTTTTTACTGAGCCATTTAAGAGATCTTTCTCCATATTTCATGGCTATAACGGGAAATATGTACATTTGATGTCAATTTGATGTTAAATTCGATAAACAGTATCCTGCTCGGTCTAACTTGTCATCTATTTCTATTAACATTTTTGGAATGAGTGAAATGCGAAACTCTATAAATATGGCTTAGTTCCATTTGTCCCAAAAATAGAAACTCACACAAACGAATGGTTGTGGGAAGCTAGGCCTAGGGTGCCTACACGCCTGTTGCGCCACCTATTTAATTTTTTTTTAGTTCCAAAATGCATCAGATGCTATTTAACTGGCAAAGTCATCAGTTCCGAAATTCAAACACGAAAATGTTGACAAAGTCGCAAGTTTCTAAGCGCATACAAAAAGTCATCGCAGCGTATTAACTGAACTGCCTTTATTTGACTTTTGACATTTGCTGTGAATATAAAATATGGCGTCTTGGGAGATGTAACCATCTCATTAAAACTTTCTGCATTTGCTGTCATTGAAACGACAGCCATCTATCTTTGTCATGCAATGTATAAAATGCGTTTCGAAACGTCAAACTTATGCTAAGTAAAATGTATAGACAAAACATTATCGCTGCATCGCCGATGTGTATGACAAGTGTACTGTTGTTACTGTTACTGCATTTAAACTTTTTTGCTGACGTTTTGGAACTCAGTCTATATAAGCCAACACAATGCATCGCTAGAAATCTGCCTGTAACTCTACACGCTAATTTAATTGAGATCGTTCTCCAATTGCGAGTGCCACCTGAGGTGGGGCCTTCCTCTCCTTCGTAGTCCTTCAGGGGTGGGCTCAAAGACTTTCGGGCGTTTTTGCCCGAACGCTTCTAGCAACATAGCCACTCCATTCGTCGAATTTAAAGGTTTATGACCACCTAAACGTAAAGTTCGTCAATGAATCTACTTATCCACACTCCATCGATACAAACTGGAGCGAATATTACCCGAAGAATCTTTCTTTTAAATCGTCCCAAGGGTTTTTTTTTATATGCTTTCGATATAGGCCCCAGCCCCATGCTTCTGCGTCATACAGCAGAACTGGCTTGTTTAACTTCTCGTATTAAATCTACTTGGTTTTAAGGGAACATCTTACTTCGTAGATGCCTTCAAGTTCTAAGAAACAGCGGCTTGCAAAAGTAATTTCATTTGATCTCTCTGAGCCATTTATATACCCCTCGGTGTCACAACGATGTCAAACTCCCTGTTGTATTCAATAATAGCTGGCGTAGATCTCAACACTCAGTTGGCGCAAGTTATAGTCGCTTGAACAACCGACGGTGAATCGAAGTGCTGGTTCACTTTCTGACAGGGGAAAGCATTAAAAATGTCTTCCCAAACAAGAATATATACGAAGAATTGACTGTCAGAAATGAATTGCTCAAACAATTCACTTGAAGGAATCTGTAAAGTTTCCAAAAAACTTGGACCACAGAGAGCGGAGTCGTCGTTTCTTAACGGCGGGACATTGCCATAAAAAATGTCGAATCGTCTCTGTTTCTTCCTCGTCTTGGCAGCTCATGCTCATGCATATAATCGTTGCTCGTTGGTTTCTGTACGTCATTTAGGTATACGGAGCATGGTTTTGTTTGCGCAAGGTTCTGTGATTATTCCAATGAACATGCGAATTGAGTTTTAGGTATAAGTACTTTATTTGCGTTCTTTTTTTCAGAAAAATTCACAAAAATTGAGTTTTTTATCCGCAAACAATCCGCCAGCAATCCGTCACCTAAAAGGCCATCGCTTTTGAATGGAGCGAATTGCCTTTGGAAATTAAAATCCGCCATGAAAAGTAATTCGCCAAGCTTTTGGGAATAAGTTCCCCGGAATAGTTTTTTTTTATGGAACACTTCTCGAATTACAAGCAGAAATATCATTTTTGATGTTGTAGGAGGATAACTGGTCACTGCCTAAATTGTGGACTAGCTTACGCAGTGATTTTGGCAGCGCAGACCTCCAACAGATTTCCGAGCAACATGTTCAATTGAAACCTCGGACGTGCTTAAGTATTCTTAAACTATCTACCCTTTACTGGTGAAGACGACAGCAATACAAAATCCATTAGCTAAAACTATAACCCTTCTTGCTACACATTCTGTAAACAATTCCTACATCTTCTGGTAGAACATGCAAGACGACGACGCGACGTCATAACGTGACAATAACGTTGAACAACCTCACCAACAAGCAAAAGAGAGTGAGGTAGGTGGAGGACCAACAATGAAATTTCACATAACCCAGACGAGTCGACTATGTGTGTTCTCATAACATTCGACTAGCCATTGGGTCACTGGATGAGCGCGGTATGCAAAACATCATCGCTTCAAGGCATCGCGCGCATATGGCCAAAGTCGCAAACATATGCAAAACGACAACGTTTATACGTTGCACCAAATACCGCCGCGCGCCGTGCGACAACCGCTTAGCCCAGTACACGATTAACCCACATCTTAGACGCGATCATAAATTATGGCAGCGAGAAATTGCAAAAGCCAAAAACGAACAAACCTACAAAAGTTTAGTTAGAAAATTTTTATGAATGTACCTCTGCCACTTTGCCAATAAAATCGCTTGCAGATTTTTGCAGTCGCATTTCCGTCGTCACCGTTTAAGTCCTGTCTGCTGCACTGGAGGGGTACCCGCGATACAGGCTAGCGCGTCGGATATGTAATGCTGCGCAGCGCACGCTCAGATTTATGAGAGCGCGCACGAGAGCTTGATCTCCTACAAATAAAATTACACCAAGAGCTGTGTTCTTCTATGGTGTGTGTGTTTGCCTCCATTAGCAATATGTGGAACCATCGTGGAAATAAACACTTTTCATGTTAAGGTTTTTCCCTGGTTTTCGATTGTGGAATGACGCCAGCATGCAAGCACTTCATATGGCGAAAATTGTTAACTGAAGTCGTATGATGGATACGATGCAGCGGTGCCATTATTTACGACCAAGGATGAAGCTTCGATGGAGTGGTCCACTACGCAAGCGGGCATTTATTTTGCCATTATCAGCCAGGTTAGAAAGGAGGGAGTAATGTTGCCTTAAAACGGAAAAATAAAGAAAATGTTTACTTTTAATTGGGATGACGTAAGTCGCGCTGGTGCTGGTGGTGGTGGTGGTGGTAGTTGTTGGATTGGAGCACGTGGGAATTGTTGTGTCACGCAACCGAATATTAGCAGTTTCGATTTCGGCTGGTGACGATGTCGAGGAAAGGTTTTTACTTTCTAACCTATAGCAGTGTGGGAGTGGTTATAGATTGGGTTTATGTTTATACCTAATTGAGATGTATGGTGGTATGTAATAAAAATGGTAATGGTAAAAGTCTATTAGTCAATGTTTGACCTACTTACCAATGAACCCTTTTAGGAATGCTGAACAACTTCAAAAACCTGTAAAAGTAGCCACATTCACAATTAGCGGTTAAGGTTTAGGACCATTTTCGACTGTAGATAGGTAAGTAGAATTCAGAATAACTATATTTTGTGGCCATACATTTTTTTTTTGCTAATTTAAGGGTAGTGATGCGATTACATGAGAACACAGGCGTTCTCACTCTAGCCTCTTACAATCAACTCATACTCTCACCGCCACGTTGGTGATTGGTGGGTGCCTAGTACCTCGATGGTGATGGGGTAACCCAGGCCTGTGGAAGCTCGAGGAGTGTCCTCTCGGTAATATACTTACTCTCAGCCGGTAGAGGAGGAATTCTCTAGATGGAATCAACGGTGCCGCCTATACAGTTCCAGTCAGGTCAAACTACTAAGTTTAATCCCTATATGAGCTGCAGCGACATATTTGAACACCAGGTCTATACGGATCTTAAATACTGTTCCAGGGTGTTGTAAAAGAGTTGGTGGCGAAGGAGTCTTCAGTGGGTCAACGGCAACTCTTGCATATCCGAAAATGGGTTACTGACATCGGATTTTCCGTCCCGCGGTTCAAAACAAGGGCCTGGCTCTCCAGGTTGGGTGGTGTAGTGGCATCGGTGTAACTTCCCGACCATGGAAAAAAATGCTAGTTATGAGAGAGACGCAACCAGCCTCGGATAATGGAACTCCTCCTGAACGTCAATGGACTATGATTTAAGAGTATAATACGATCGCTCTACAACCCAGGCGCTACTCAAAATCTTTAGGCAGATATAACTGCGATCCAAGAGATACGATGGATAGGATCAGGTATGATGAAGAGGAAAAATTCCGACATTTATTACATGCATGGGTACATGCCATTGCCATGTACAATTGTACACGCTCTCCTTGTGCACTCTCTGTTGACATCAGAGCTACATTCGTATGTGGCTTGATACATGCCGTGTACTAGCACCTTTATTTCGACCGCAAATGTATAATCGTATTTGGAAATTTTATTTCGAAAGTTCGCTGTCTAAGGGAAGTGTAAATTTCAAATATAACTATTCACACAGTCCTATAATGTTGGCGGAAATAATTCTGGTAATCCGTCTAAAGACTGCATATGAGCAATAATTGCGCCCAAAATCGCAGAAACTGTAAAGGTACAAACAAAATTGAAAAGTGAAAGGAAAAACTACGTGCCCATTGGAATAAGATAAATGGAAAAATCTGCACAGAAACCTCCTAAGATGACGCGATACTCTATCGCTTGCGCCTTCTGACCACTCGACCTAATACCACAACAACTGCAACTATAAGTGCGATTTCATTTGGAATGCCCATGTGCGGCAGTTAAGCTTTTGACTACGCGATGTGTGCGGCCCAGAGGCGAAATATCGCGCGCGAGGAAGTGGCCAGTTGGTTAGTGGTGACTCCATATCTCTAACGAGAATAAAGCGAATATGCATTATACAGCTTTTCGTTCTCACCTCCGGGGGTAAGACACCGGGGATAATTTATTTGCACGCACCTCTCAACCAGGTAGGGCCTTGCTCTATCTTCCAGGTGACCGCTCCGAGACCGGTAGTTGCCTCTGAACTGCTGTTCGTCGTTCGCTGGCCATTGTTTTGCGAAGAACGCGATGGGCTGACCTGACACTGATATAACCAGACTCGTAGCTCGATGAAGGTAACCTAAACATTGCTGATCGAAAAAAAGCTATTTTCCACTTGGCTTATCTGAGAATGTACATACTAAAAAATAAATTATACATCTAATCGGACAATTCGATGCACTTAACATTAAGCAGCTGGATAGATAGACAATAAATGCACTGTGGCAACAATTGAGCTCGAATGGGGACAACTATGGTTAGGTTATGTAGATTTCACGGGTCATTAAGGACATAATTATTGATCTTTTCAAAATACTTAAAAATTTACTACGGCCATGCATTGCTTGGTTGCCGAATGCAGCCAGCAATAAATATTGCGGCGGCAGGTGTTTCTAGATATCACTGCTGGAGTGTGAGATACGAAATGTCATGATTCGAGTTTATTTTTGTTCTTGGTGTTAGTTGCTAGGTTTCGGTATTTTAAAGTTACAATTGGACATCATTAAGTTTTTCAGTTGGTTCTACATAATAAGGGCAATTGTATTGGTTGTTAAGGTGCTAGTACACGATATGTACCACGCCTCATATATATGTAGCACTGGTCCCAATGGGTACATGCCGTGTACAAGCTCTCTTTGTGAACTCTCTGTTGACGTCAGAGCCACATATATATGAGGCGTGCTACATATCGTGTACTGGCACCTTTAGCGTAGGCATTAATGGGCATCATTCAGCCGACGTCATTATGCATTATAGAGGCTGATTTTTTTGCTGTTTGGTTTTTAACCTGATTCTTGTTTGATAGTTCACTCGTGATTCGTGACACGTCAAAGTAAAAAATACTCAGTTAGTATTGCCATTTCACCACGGATAGACTTACGGCCGAACAACTTTTGAAAACTATTAAATTTCAAATCAAAAAAACCAACAAACAGTAAACAGTAAAAGTGTCGCAAATCAATGGACATACATATTGCGAGGCGAATTTTGTGAGCAATTCATCTCACGTTTTGGACCTGTGAATTGGCCGCCTAGATCGTGCGATTTGACGCAACTGGACTATTTTGGGGATATATAATATATATGTAGATGGATAAGCCAGCAACTATTGCCGCTTGGAAGATAACAAAACTCGGGTTATTGGCGAGATACTAGTCAATATGTTGGAAAAAGTATACCAAAATTGGACGTTACGGATGTTGAAGCGTAGTCGCGGTCAACATTTACACCAAATAATATTCACAAAAAGAAAATGGCAAGAATTGATTTATCGAACCTAATAAAAACTTTACTCAACTTTGCTAATTTTCATTGTCTTTTTTATCATTTTAAAAACCAAACCCTTAAAAAATCACCTATTATTGCGTTATTGATGTTTTTGCTGAGGGAATGCTAGGAAGTAAAAAGATCTTCGTAAAGATATAGGCCCCAAACAGAAGTTTGCTGGAGCAGATAGCCTTCCGCCGGAGCTGTTTAAAGCAGCGGAATATGACGTGGCAAGGAGGATGCACCAACTTATCTGCAAAATTTTATCGGAAAAAAGTGTACCCGATGAATGGAAACTATTCATGACTACATCGGTTAACTTCACCTTAAGACCTCGAACATCCAGTCTCCATTAGAAGCAATAGGGGGTGGTAGACTGATTCGGTGACCCTTTGTCTTATTTCTTCAAAGACAAACCGCGATCTCTTTTTCTATACCAAGCCGTAGAGCGGATTGCTTTAATCAAGCTGCACTATTCACCGCCATCCTCTGTCTTGCAGATTGTTATATGGCCAACTCAACTCCTTATCCGAAGACAAATCGCCACCAGGAGGTGCACACTTTTTACAATTTTCACCAATTGAGTTGACTGTTTCAGCCACCATCAGGATCCCTTAACGAGGTAAGATACTCTGACATATCTTTTTTCAAAAAAATTCGCAGGTACCAATTCCGGCCCAAAGTTTTTCTCGACACTTCCAACTGGATCTAAAAATATCTTCCAATTATTTGCGTTTACTTTTTAGACAGCCACCTAAATCTGCGTCAATTACAGAGGAATCAGCCTCCTGAAAGTCGCGTATAAGATCTTGTCGGCTATATATTTTGAACGCCTAAAAGCTTTCAATAATAACCTGATCTGGCGATATTAATGCTGTTTTAAGCCAGGAAAGTCCACGGTCGACCAAATATTCATGCTTCGGCAGATCTTAGAAAAAACGCTGGAATTCCAGATCGGTATACCACACCACCTCTTTATAGACTTCTAGGTCGACCACGATAACGTTTGTAAAGACAAATTATACAAAGCCATGTCAAATTTCGGCATCAATACCAAACTACACAGAACTCAACAGTTTACTTACTTACTCACTTAAGGTGGCGCTACAGTCCGAGGTGGAGGTCAACCAACAACGTCTCCAACTGTCTCCAGTTTCGCACGCTACGTTGGTTAAGGTATCCCCTTCCATCTGAGTCGCGGTCTTCCTCTACTGCGCCGTCCCTCGGGTGTGGATTCGAAGCTCTTCCGGGCCGAAGCATTCGCGTCCATTCGCTCTACATGACCCAGCCACCGCAGTCGTTGGACCTTCACTCTTTTGGCTAGGTCGATGTCACTGTACAGTTCGTCGTTGTAAATCAGCAGTTTGCACTAAAACGGAGGCGGCAAAAATGTATCTGGGCTGTTACAGAAGACAGAGCAAAGTATTATGCTGTTATCGAGAAAAGGCTCTAAACATCGGCGACTCGGGCAAAACGTTACAATTGAAGTTGTTAAAGTCTTTGTAAAGGCTCTACAATTACCTCGAAAAATTACATCGGTGCAGAAATGAAGCGAAGAATCACTCGCCAATCGCTGTTTTTTCGGGCTAAGAAGACATCTAAGAACCCCCTTTCAGAACCATAGAGGTTGTTTTGAATTAAAATGATATCAGCGATTCTATCAATCACTGCGACGAAAATCTGTTGTCCGTTCAATCGGCGATGAGAAAAAGAAAACGGAATCCAACGACCAAAATCAAAGAATATGTAAAACGCAAAGATTACCAACAAACAGTTTATTGATGTTTCCTCGATGATGGTCCAGTAACGAAAGAGACTGATTAAAGGCAAAAACTCATTACATTGTAGAGAGAAAAGTGGACTGTAAGTTTTAACAGTTGTTTGCTTTTAACATTCAGTATATAGGGTATTTCATGTACAGTTTGTCAAATGTAATATAAAGAATAAACATATTGGCAATATAAATACTAATAGAAAAATTACAAAATTCATTTATGATCAATTAATCAAGAACAGAGGTATTGTAGAAGATCTGATTTATTCCGGATATGAAATATGGTGCAGAAGCATAGACCTTTTCGAAAGCGAATGAAAACCTCTGAAAGAAAAAATTCTTCGGGTGATTTTCCGTCCAGTTGGTATTGATGGAGTCTGCGGAGGAGAAGACGCAACGATGAGCTCCACGGGCTATAAAATAAACAGTGACATTACACCCGAAAATCTAAAAATACAACCGCTTATGTGGCTAGGAGAGGTGAGTGCGCAACTGGAGGCGGTTAAAGCCAAAGATCGGGCTAACTGGAGAGGCGTGTTGGTTGAGGCCCAGTTCCACTCCGGACTGTAGCGCCATCTAAGTACGTAAATATGTGGCTAGGTAACTTTGAGCATATGAACAACAACGCGATGACCCATCGACTGATAAAGGACCCCAACTCAGGTCCGGCGTTAGGCAAAAACGCCCAAGGAAATAGCGCCCAAATCGATTTGGAAATAACGCCCAAAAAGCAATAAGATGGAAATAAAGCCCAAAAATAATTTGCAGTTTAATACGCAGCATATACGTAGAAGTTTAATACGCAGCATGCCCCCTGCAACCCCCCTGCTTGGGGGTTTTCTGTCAGATTTGGAGTATGTGTGAAATTGGATATATTGACATACTCCAAAATCCAACAGAAAACTCAAGCAGGGTGGTTGCAGGGGGGCAGCATGCCCCCCATACTTACTCCACTGTCTGTGCATTTCCACTTACTAATTTGGGCTTTACTGCTTGTCAAAAAAAGAAACCCTGAAAAGGAAATAACATCCAAAACGACGAAAAATTTTGCAACAACAAATTGCACGAGTTTTTTTTGGGCGTTACTTCCAAATCGATTTGGAAATTACTTACTTACTTAAGGTGGCGCTACAGTCCGGGGTGGACCTGGGCCTCAACCAACAAGCGTCTCCAGCCAGCACGATCTTTGGCCAGCTGCCTCCAGTTTCGCACGCTAAGTTGGTTAAGGTCCCCTTCCACTTGCGTGCGCCACCTGAGTCGCGGTCTTTCTCTACTGCGCCGTCCCTCGGGTGTGGATTCGAAGATCTTCCGGGCCGGAACATTCACGTCCATTCGCTCTACATGACCCAGCCACCGCAGTCGTTGGACCTTCACTCTTCTGGCTAGGTCAATGTCGCTGTACAGCCCGTACAGTTCGTCGTTGTATCTCCTCCTCCATTCACCGTCTATGCAGACGGGACCGAAAATTACTCGAAGAATTTTCCTCTCGAAGCAACCAAGAGTAAGCTCATCCGCTTTTGATAGAGTCCATGCCTCTGCACCATAAACTAGGACTGGGATGATTAAGGTCTTATAAAGGGTCACTTTAGTTGTTCGAGAGAGGGCTTTGCTACTCAATTGCTTTCTTAGCCCAAAGAAACAGCGAAAATCATCCGTATCCGAGGCTTGTCGTTTCGGAACTGGGTTTGTTTTCCGCAGTCGGGCAGTTACCCCGGCGTACAACCCCCAACCTGGAGGGCCAGGCCCTTTGTTGGACCCCTTGGACAAAAGGGGCCGGATTCCTCCGGTGTCAGTAGCCCACTTCGGGGATGTGAGAGCTGCCGTTGGCCCATTAAGGGTTCATCCGCCACCATCTCTGTTTCAGCACCCTGACTAGTCCTGAAAAATCCTCACTGACCTCAGCTCCAAATATGTCGAAGTAGCTCAAGTAAGGTAACTGTCGTATTGACTGTTGACGACACCGTTGATTCAGTCTAATGAATTCATCCGCCGTACGTCCTCTTTCTGAGGAGCTCATGTAAGACTTCTGAGGCTCGTTCAGTCAGTCTTTCCGACAGAGCATTATAGTGTTGCTATTTTCTTCGTGTTCAACACTCGCACTTATAAGTTCAGCAAGTCACACCCGGATGGGCAGACCAGTACCCGGTGGTTACCACTAGGAGGTAAAATAAGCACAATTGATGTGTACGAAAAGTTACAACAGCTGGGCACCGCCAGGTTGATGCCGATCAGCGCCTGCCCGATTCATACACACCCAACCACCCGATTTGGAAATTAAA
The DNA here is from genome assembly GCA_949372485.1 of Cheilosia soror. Lineage (NCBI taxonomy): Eukaryota > Metazoa > Arthropoda > Insecta > Diptera > Syrphidae > Cheilosia > Cheilosia soror. The sequence continues at coordinate 138,536,342 of OX443561.1, read as the reverse complement.
GCTCTAAATAAATGTCAAACTGATTCGTATAGGCTTTCTTTACGAGCTACAGTAGTCTAACCTCAAAAAGATGACATTCAAAGCTAAATAAATTAATAGATGGCAAAACAGTTTTTCCGGGAATCGAACCTGACACAACTCCAGATAACTTCCGTTCGTCCCGAAAATAAAAACTCACAGAAATGTATGGTTTTGAGAAGCTAGGGTGTCTACACGCCTGTTGCGCCAACTATTTATTTATTAATTTGTTTTTAGCCCCTATAACTATCTGGGCTTATAATCTAATAATTAGTTAACTCTTACAATTATAAATTTTAATTTAACGTCAAATTGTTTAAATATATGCACCATGAGAGCTAATTGTATGATTTTGTTGTCACAATCGTGTTTTTCGATCCAAAATTGCCTAGAGAATATAGACCAGCGGCATGCAAAGGGCAGCCAAAAGTTTATTTTTGCAATTTACCAACTATAATGGCTTCAGTGGAATGCGTTTAAAACGAAAAACTTGTTCGCGTTCGGGCAAACAGTACAGAGGATATAGCCAATTATTGTTGTGTTTAAGACTCGCCGTTCATTGCAAAAATTGCAAGCTCCATTTGCCACAAAAGTCATCAGTCTAAAGTTTAGCGTCATTACCTCAACACACTATCTACGCTTTAGAAGATGTTAAAAATGCATTTAGTATCAACTTGTTGTGTGGCTTTACTTTTCAGCCAATTGGTTATAGCAATAACAAGTCCCGATGAAGCTACGCTACGCTATTACTATGGGTAAGTGAAATAGTTAAGAAAGATCTACAAGAAACTAAACCCCTTTCTTAGACCAGGGTACAGTGATTACATAACATACAACCTCTCTGATGCACATCAAGTCCTTCAACATCCAAATTTCATCCTCAATAATGAGACCCACCTTTATATCCATGGATACCTTGAAACTCAAGAATCGGAGAGTGTCCGTGTAATCGTTGATGCCTATTTGGAGAGAAAAAATATAAATCTTCTAAGCCTCGATTGGGCTGAGGCAGCTAGTGAAGGTTACATAACCGCTGGCTTTACAAATATTGACATGGTAAGTTATGTGCCACAGAAAATGTGTACACTAGGTCAGTGGTTAGTGTGTTGGACTACTGTGCGAGGGGGCCCAGGTTCGAGCCCCGGAAAAACACAAATTACATAGATATTCGTATTTAAGCTTGCTCCAGTGCTGGGTGATACAATCTTAAGCCTTTACGATGCAGGCTTGCCACGAAAAAGTTTTGCGGTAGTAGGACACTCTCTTGGTAGTCAAATGGCAGGAAAGACTGGAAGACATATTATCGAGAAGACCGATGGAAAAGTGAAAATTTTTCGGTTAGTATGTTGAGCCGTTCTTTCAGATTGAAAAGATTCGAAAATATTTTTTTAGAATGGCCGTCTTGGATGCAGCGTTTCCATTGTATTTCAACATCGACTTCTTACCTACCACTATTACTGTTAATAGAGATGATGCGGAATACCTTCAAGCCATTCATACCGCCAAGCTGACTTATGGTCAGCCTGGTTCGATTGGACATGTTGATTTCTGGCCCAATGGCGGCAAGGAAATACAACCAGGATGCCCAATTGGATTGTTTATTCCTTTGAGTAATGAAAGTAAGACTGGCGTGAATAATCATTTTGGCTATGGATCATATTTTGCGATGTAAATATAGGTCTATGCAGCCATCATAGATCATGGAGATTTTGGGCTGAAAGCATTATTGCGAACGGACGCAAATTTTTAGCATTCCCTTCTACGAGTTATTTGAAGTTTTTATTGGACGGTCCCAGAAATTTGCTGAATCAACCAATTGAAATGGGAAACGATTGTCCAATAAGGTGAGGCTTATTGTTTAGGAAATAAATTTGTTAATTCATCTTGTCTTAACAGTGCCAGCGGGGACTATTACCTAAAAACTAATAGTGAGTCGCCATTTGCAATGGGGCTTCGTACTGTGTATTAGTATAGTGGATGGCGCTAGTTAGACTATACTTAGGCGCGGTAACCATTTAGGTATCTTTATCAAATAAATCGAAAAATTATGTATTTGAAACAGACGGTATTAATAGAACTCTTGTTTTTGAAATGTTTTTTTTTCGGTTAGTGTAAACCCAAGTTTGCAGCTTTGAAAAATTTGTGCTTGTTGCGTAATATGTGCAATCGCAACAAACAAATTCATCAGTATCCGTCCAAATTTATGAATAGTCCATGGTTTGGTAAAACTTATAAAACTTGTAGCTCAAATTATGCAATAACAAATTTGGAAAAGGGTGAGTTGTCGGAAACTTGAAAGGAGGTCACTTAACAAGTACCTGCATACATACCTATAAAAGTAAGCAAATACTCAAAGAAATACAGAAACATTTGGAGACACAAAGAAACATAAAAGATGCTCAAAGAAATACATGCAAAATTAATCTAAAAAGTTGACAAAAATTTGATTAAACTGAAGAAATATTGGAAAAACACCAAAGAAACTTTTAGGTGAACTTTAAAAAAAAAAGTCGTAGCAAACTTTAGCAGAGCACAAGTAAACCTAGAAACAGTAAAAAAGAAACGACTTTAAAAATTGCAAGACAACATTGCAGGAACTAATAGAAATGTTGGGGGTAAACGGTATCTATAAAAATCGAGGGAACTTCGTAAATTAAAAAAACAAAAATAAATTAAAATCGCATTTTGCAAAAAGTTTTCGAAAAAAATTTGAGAAGCTCAGGGAACCATAGATAAAGTTCAAAACTTGAAACGAAATGCAAGAAATATTGCTAATGTTGTATGTTGATGAAACAGCCCAAGGAAATTTAGGTAAGAATTATGGGAACTAAAAAAGATGGCCACGAAAATATGGAAAACAAGTAAAAGTGATGTCATCAGTCTGACCGATGCTTTGATCTTTTCCTAGGTTGAAATATTTTCACGCTATCGTGTTTTCAATAGACGGACGTCAGACAGACGGACAAGGCTAAATCGATTCAGAACTTGACCTCATTCAAAATATACATAATATACCCCATAAAGTATGTTCGTATATTCCGGTGACTCCTTCTTGGCATTACAAATGTAACGGGAGACATTTAGAGGGGTGTAAGCCGATTTGAAAAGATCGTTCAGCGTTGTAATGGTAACACTATGTAGGTACGTACTTAAGGTGCGGCAAAAGAGGGCTGAAGGTGGCTATTTTTATGGCCGATTTGTAGAATGCTTTCAGCATTGACACTTCACCAACCTTCAATTAAGGTTGCCTAGGGGTATTTTTAAATGTGAGCGGAGGCGCGAGCATAGTCAATACTACTAAATAAAATGTAACGTCTGTCCTTTTTTCCTCCATAATTCAAAAACAATTTGCCCGAATTTCGTGATTTCTGAAGAGCTCGAAAAGCTGACGCCTTACGCCAAAACTTCTCCATAACATACAAGAAGGAAAGAGACTTCGGAAATTCCACTCAATATCGTTTTTTATTGAAATTTTAAATTGTTTAAGTAGCTTTTTGTGTGCAATTGGAGGAAGTGAGACAAAACTGGATTTGCTACATAAATCACTCTATTCTGTTAGTAGGAAATTATTTGTATGACAACAGTAGCCGCGTGAGTCTGTGATAAGGGCAATATAAACTGGAGGTATTATCATCTTTATCGACAGCCAGGCAGCAATAAAAGCCATAACTGCACCAGAAATAAAATCGAAACTTGTGATGCTGCCGTCAAGAACTCAAGGCTTTTGGTACACAGCACAAGCTATCGCTCTGGGCTCTGCGAAATAAGGTCCCAATGAAATAAGGCCCCAAAAAATTATACAGGAAACAACAACAACGGTTTTTAATAAAATTTGGGGTGTTATTTCCTTTTTTGGGGCCTTATTTCATTTTTTTTTGGGGGGGCCTTATTTCATCGCAGTGGGGCTTTATTTCATATTTGAAATTGGGGTATAATTTCATTATGAAAAACACCCCAAATTTGGGGCTTTAGTTAATTTTCTCTTTTGGGGCCTTATTTCATTGGGGCCTTATTTCCTGCAGCCATCGCTCTGCTGGCTTCCGGCACATGTAGGCAGTAAGCATTACGGGAAATGAGAAAGCAGACGAATTAGAAATAAGACAAGATTCGACAGCTGTTTCAGAACAAACTTATGTCTCTGTCTATATCCCGACCTGCACACTCAGGCTTGAAGCAAGGAGAAAAGGCACAAGAGAGGCGAGCGCTAGATGGGCCACCTTAACACCATAAGAAGGCTATGGCCATCCTTCAACGCAACCAGAACCAAAAGTTTATTACGGAAGGATAGAAAATCCCTGTACACCCTCGTAGGAATCATAACGGGGCACAATACTCTGCCGTACCACATAAAGAAAATAGGCTTAAGGGAGAGAAGAAATTTGTGAGAAGCTGCGGTGATGAGGGAGCTCTTAAGACACAATACACTTCCTATGTCACTATCCAGGTCTCCATTACACACCAGGTATAAATTCCTAGGGAGTCTCTTCTTCAACGACCTTGAGCAGCTTTCCAGCACATCAACAAGCAAGCTAATGAACTTCGTCAAATCATCAGGATGGTTTATATGTAGCAGCACAGTAAGTAATTTAAATACAGAGTCATAATGGGTAATGGACAACCTCTTTCCCCCACGGGCATTACAATGAGTAAGTATTCCTAACCTAAATTATTGGTATATGGTATTTAGACCAAATTAATTATCTTCTCTATTGATGTTTTATCAAAAAGAGCAGCTATGATGATATAGTAACGTTTTATTGACATTAGAGGGCGGAGCCGCATGTGAACTCCTAGTCTCATATATAAAATAGTTTGTCCTGACTGGTTGGCGATTGGTGATCAACACCCAGCCCAAGCGGTAAGACCTAGGATGCTGATATTTTGAAATATATTTCCTTTTATGGGCAAAGTGAGCACTTAGAAGCGATTTTGGGAAATTCAAAGGATTCGATTTCCGTCATTCAGTGGTGAATCTTACGTCGCGCCGCACTTCCAAGTTCTAAGCGTCCCAGATTATTTCGCTGTAAATGTATTTTTCTGATGGAGAAGATTTGAGAATGATTTATGGGGTGCCATGAAATAAAGTCTTATGCAAGAAGGTCCAAAAAGTAAGATTTTTGGACTTTATTTCATTTTCAAAAGTGCAATAAAGTCCAAATCGAAGTGGAAATAAAATTCACAATGCATAAACAGTAGAATATGTATAGGGGGCATGCTGCCCCCTGCAACCCCCCTGCTCGTCTTTCTTTTACATTACTGAGTGCAATAATGTCCAATGAGTTTATCGCACTTTCAAAAATGAAATAAAGTCCAAAAAAGTCCAAAATTACTTTTTGGACCTTTTTGCATATAAGACTTTATTTCATGGCACCGATTTATGGTTAGATTGATAGGGCTACAGTTGTTGATTGTGTCATCTCACTCCACTTGCAAAATTATATTCGTACCTGTAGTTATATTAACATAACAACGTGTGTGTATTTGCCACTATTTCCAGACAGTGTTACACTGGATAACCTTCTAATCTAATGCAACATTTAACTATGCGCTACATGTCATCTACGTGCATAAGATAAATAACGTTATTACTTTAAATTGATTTAAATGCAACAATTTCACATGCGGGTCCTACGGCCCAATTAAAGTAATGACAATTGCATTATGCTGTGAAATTCAGTAAAGCTAACTGCAATGTTGCAATCATGAAAAGTCATCAGTTGAAAGGTTCCCTTGTTCATCCCAACACGCAATGTTCTCTCGGATTTTCCAAATTGGTTTGATTCTTCTGTATAGCAGCTTGGTGTCCACCATCGTTGGTCCTGATCAAACAAAACTTGTCTTCTACTATGGGCCAGACTTCAAGGACCACATATCATACAACCTTTTTGATGCAGCTCAAGTCCTGCTACATCCAAAGTTCGTCTACAACGAAACCCACTGCTATTTGCACGGATTCCATGAGAGTCAGGATTCAGAGAGTATCCATGTAATTGTCGATGCCTATTTGAAGCGTGATTCTGTTAATCTCTTGACCATCGATTGGGCTATGGCAGCGGGTGAAAATTACATTTTAGCAGCCTTTTCAAATACTGAAATGGTAAGTCATTCAAATCGAATTATTGACTTCTTACTTCATATTTGTATTCAACAAAGCTTGCCCCAGTATTGGCCGATATGATCTTGAGTCTATATGAAGCGGGCTTGGAAAGGGAAAGCTTCAGAGTGGTGGCACACTCTCTGGGCGCTCAATTGGCGGGAATGACAGGTAGACAGATTATGAGGAAAACCAATGGAACAGTCCAAATACATCGGTTAGTACCAAATTCAATTTCATTCAAAATAATAAGTTTGAAAAAATATTTTCAGAATGGCAGTATTGGATCCAGCTTTTCCATTCTTTTTCAAATTTTTTCTCTCAACTGTGAACAAAAACGATGCGGAATTTCTTCAAGCCATTCACACCGACATTGGAACGTATGGTCAACCAGTTTCACTGGGTCATGTTGATTTCTGGCCTAACGGCGGTCGGCAAGGACAACCAGGATGCCCACAAGGGTTTATTATTCCCCTAAGTAAAGAAGGTAAGTATAATTTTTGCGGATGCACAGATGTAGATATGCACATTGGATTCATTTATTTTTGACAGATTTATGTAGCCATCAACGATCTTGGAGATTTTGGGCTGAGAGTGTTGCCAATATGAATGGAACCAAGTTTTGGTCATTTCCATCTGCGAACTATTTTCAATTTCTATTGATAGGTGTTGACAATAAAAAGGAGGAATCTATTGAAATGGGTTTTAATTGTCCAATAAGGTGAGATTTTTCGTACACAGGCTTTCGAAAAAATATTATAAAATTATTTGTTTAATTCCAGTGCACGCGGAAACTATTATCTTCGAACAAACAGCGAGTCACCATTTGCAATTGGACTAAATGATTGAGGAAAAATGCTTTACTATAACTTTAGAAAAAATAGACCATCTGGCTTAAGTTTGAGTGTTTCATGTTTATTATTAAATTTTTATAAAATCGACGCGACGCTTTGGTTTGTGATCTCAGTAGGTAATGCCTCCATTTGCATTATTTTTAGAAATAATTCCTCCACCACCTTTGGCTAAGTTTGCTGCATCTTTCTGTAAAATATTGGCCAAGGTTCCACCAACTTTTCCTAAGCCTCCTGTAACCTGTCCAAAGGTTCCACTAAGTTGGCTCAAGCCCCCAGTAACTTGACCCACTTGTTCTGAGTTTCCTCCAAGGTTGCCCAAGCTTTTCGTAACTTGTGCCAAACTTCCACCGACTTGGCCCAACCCATCAGTAACTTTACCCAAGGTTGCTCCAATTTGTCCCGAGTTTGTTCCAAGTTGCCCTATGACTTTTGAAACTTCTGCTCCACTAACTTGTCCCAAGCTTCCACCGACTTGGCCCAAGTTATCTGTTACTTGACCCAAGGTTGCTTCAACTTTCCCCAAGCCTTTCGTGACTTCTTCTCCAACAACTTGTCCCAAGCTTCCTCCGACTTGGCCAAAGCTGTCTGAAACTTTACCCAAGGCTGCTCCAACTTGCCCCGAACTTGCTGCAAGTTGCCCCAAGCCTTTCGTAACTTCTCCTCCAACAACTTGTCCCAAGCTTCCACCGACTTGGCCAAAGCTGTCTGTAACTTTACCCAATGTTGCTCCAACTTGCCCTAAGTTACCTTCAATTTGGCCCAGGGCTCCCGTAACATGCCCTTCAACAACTTCTCCGAAGCTTCCACCGACTTGGCCCAAGCCGTTTGTTACTTGACCCAAGGTTGCTCCAACTTTCCCCGAGCTTGCTGCAAGTTGCCCCAAGCCTTTGGTAACTTCTCCTCCAATAACTGGACCCAAGCTTCCACCAACTTGGCCAAAGCTGTCCGCAACTTTGCCGAATGTTGCTCCAACTTGCCCTAAGTTACCTTCAATTTGTCCCAGGGCTCCCGTAACATGACCTTCAACAACTTTTCCGAAGCTTCCACCGACTTGGCCCAAGCCGTCTGTTACTTGACCCAAGGTTGCTCCAACTTTCCCCGAGCTTGCTGCAAGTTGCCCCAAGCCTTTCGTAACTTCTCCTCCAACAACTTGTCCCAAGCTTCCACCGACTTGGCCAAAGCTGTCTGTAACTTTACCCAATGTTGCTCCAACTTGCCCTAAGTTACCTTCAATTTGTCCCAGGGCTCCCGTAACATGACCTTCAACAACTTCTCCAAAGCTTCCACCGACTTGGCCCAAGCTGTCTGTTACTTGACCCAAGGTGGCTCCAACTTTCCCCGAGCTTGCTGCAAGTTGCCCCAAGCCTTTGGTAACTTCTCCTCCAATAACTTGACCCAAGCTTCCACCGACTTGGCCAAAGCCGTCTGCTACTTGCCCCGAGCTTGCTGCAAGTTTCTCCAAGCCTTTCGTTACTTGTCCCGAACTTCCACCGACTTGGCCCAAGCCCTCAGTTACTTGACCCAAGGTTGCTCCAATTTGCTCCGAATTTGCTCCAAGTTGTCCCAATCCTTGTTCCAAGCTTCCCCCAACTTGGCCCAAGGCCGCAATAACTTGGCCAAAGGGTGCTCCCACCTTACCCACCGTACCTTTTCCCAATTGTCCATCACCTTGAACCAATCCTGCAGTAACTTGCCCAAAGGCTGCCTCTGCTTGTTTCAATGGTTTACCTTGATATATACTGATGCCTTGAGCCTGTTCAGCCACAGCGAAATGGAAACAATTTGATAAAGGGCCTGTAACAGAATATACACATGTTTACACTATATTGACTATAATGCGAAGTGGGGGAGATTAAATTGCTTACCTGCCAGAAAAATAATAATCAATTCGGCTAGCATCATATTGTATCGACGTTTGCATCAGACTAAGATTTTTACAAGGTTTCTCTTGACTTTAGTAGTAGGGTTGGTAATGACATGAATGGATCTTTCATAATTAGTTCGTGAATGGAAATGGATTAAATAAACAGAACCTAGGTACAGTTGTTCTGTTTAAAATAATATTTACTTATTCACACAAAGACCGCATTTGCTTAATCGATATTGAGCCCAGCCCATTGTTCGCGTGTTTTCATAAATTTGTTTTGTTTTCTCGCAATTATTTGACATCCATATCTGACCTGGAACACCATATAAATTGGTTGCCAATTTTTGGAAAACCGTTGCCGTGTACAGAAAATCGATTACGTAACAAAACGCAACTTTGGTATCGTATCACCCAAAAAGTGAGATTTTTTTTAAATGTTATTTAAATTTCATGGTCTTGTGTTTGTCTTGTCTAGTAACTAGTGCGCACTGGGTTAGCCCTACTTCCTGCGTTGTAGCACTGAGTGTGCACTTACAATGGATATGGAAATTTGTTTTCGAGGCGAACACTGAGGCTGCTTAGGCGGCCTAGTTGAAGAAGACTATACAATAAATTACAACTGATAAAATATCAAGATGACAGAGATATCAATTTATCGTTATTAAGGTTCCGTTCCCATACGGACAAAACGGAACCTTATTTTTAATTTGGTTTGTTTGGTAGTTTTGTATTGCGGCGTATTTTATCGAGCCATTTCTTAGTAACCCACTGAACTAACACCGTACCGTAGCACTCGTGGAACTAAGCCTTTTCAGAGATATTAAAATCACAATCAATTGGGCTCAGCTGGTGGTTCTGAACTTCTGACTGGTCCTCCACAATTAGCCAGTTTGCTTGAAATGTTCTTCTTCTTTATGTGTCATAATATCCTAACAATTTTTGCGCAAACGAGAACTTTTAACGGCTCTAATACTAATTCGAAATGTAATACCTGAGTTAAATGTCAAATGCTTACCATAATATGTGAAGAATTGAGCATTCACTTGCTGTTTTGAGTATATTTCTCCAAGCATTTGCTCTAATACAGACGACAATTTATATCACCAGCAATATTAGGAAATCATAGTTCATACATCATACTGCTAGGTTCCACATTTCATTGGATTTCAATTTCAAAATTTTCTGAATTGAGACAAAGTGAAATTGTGATTTCGAAAAAATGTCGGAGTTTCCGAATCGCTCGAAATGCAGAACACTGAAAACGAATTCACTCGACTTGCAATTTCGATTTCACTCGATTTCTGAAACCTAGCTGATAGAGTATTTGTCTTAAATCATTTTTAAAACCTAATTCTCTTTACAGCTATGTTAGCACCATCCGGAAAGTAGACACAAAATACCTTAAATTTCTTTTTGATTTTTCAACTTAATTTGAATACCGACATTTTCCACATAAGTGGAAAATAAGTATCGCAACACCTCCACCTCTTCGACCCAGTCGATCGTTTCGGTGGCATTTGTATTCGGGTGTTGATAGATTCATTCCTAGTTTTAGACCAGTTTCAGTCACAAAAGCAACGTCAATGTTGCTACTATTTAAAAAGTTCGTGAACTCTATAGCTTTGTTTCGATTTTCCTCTGGCATTCCAATTTACGCTGTTTTGACATCAGCTGATCAACACATTGATCTACTAAAAAAAATATAACAGAGTTAAAGTGTAAAATGAATGGCGCAAAATGAAGTCCCCTTGTATAGTGTCGCCTAACTTTTTATTTAATTACATACGCTTTTTTATCATCCTACAACTAGTACTAATGTGGTTTTCCATTGGGACAATCAAGATCAATCTTTTTTTGATCCGGATCACTTTTCGTGTTCCATTGAGACAAAAAATCAATCTTTTTTTGATTCGGATCACTTTTTGCAGATCTCGATAATTTTCGAGATTTGCACACACTCTCACTAATACCAATATACCTTGCACAGCTGTTTTACGTCATTCAGAATTTGTTTAAACAAAATTACGAAAAGCCTCGTGAAAAGCAATTATTCAAAACAAAAACGTAAATAATGGAGATGGACTTAATTTTGGAGCAATTACTATCATCTTCGTCTTCTTCCTCGTCATCTGTGGTCTGTGGATTTCGATTCTTCGTCGATATGATTACCCACATTAAATTCGTATGTTTTCATCGACAAACGAAAACAATTTGCACAACTGATGTACTGTCTAATAACGCACTAATACATTCACAAAAGCAGATCAATCTGCTATCGCGTTCCATTCGCCACGAAAAATCTGAGATCTGAAATAAAAATCTGATGGTCCCAATGGAAAGCGACATTATTCTCATTTTCTCAAATGCGAACTGTGCTTTCCAGTTTTTTCCAATTAGACTTTCAATTTTACATTTATTTTCCCAAAAGTTTGACAGCTTTTTCTCGTCACAAGAATTTAGTTTCCGCCAGCAATTCGTCATCTAAATAGCTATCGCTTTTGAATGGATCGAATCGCTTTTGGAAATACATACAAAAATACCAATCCGCCATAAAAAGCGATCTGCCCCGCATTTGGAAATAAGCCCCTAATTTTACATTAGTTTTCTATATTAATTGCTCTCTCTCTCTCTCTCCCGCTTTTAATTTTTATTCGTTCATTCTCCATTGTTACTTGTGCGGCCTCACAGTCCAGGGGTCTAATCGCGTAAGGCAAAAACGATCGAACGACGTCGTCTCGACGATACTTTTACTTCGTGTAGCAATCAAAAAACGATGATCGCCGAAACGGTTGGACGATCATCGCTTTTTATTGCTTCATGTAAACAAATTAAATGTCAAATGGTGTCGTCGAAACGATTCGATTGAACGATAGCTATTTTGCAATCGTTTCGTCGTTTTTGGTGTATTTTTTTTTTCTGTTTAGGTTTTTTAAAAGCAAAATAAATATTTAAGGAACAATTTTCTAATAAAAATCCTTTTTAATATTAACAAATAGGACACTGCATTAGCATTTTTGTGGTGGAATGTGAATATATCAAAAAAATATCTATTCCTTTCATATTTGACGGCAGTTCAAAAACTAGTTGTGTTCTCCTTGGAGGATTCAATCATAGAATAGCATTCACAGATCCGCTTCTTCTTCTTTGTCTTCTTTTACAAACCTTATCAAAATAATTTCTAGGGCACTAATGTTTATTTCCAACGTATACACATAAAAAGGAACAAAACAAACAAAATAATATACCCATTTTATTAGTTTTCAGTTGTCACAGTTTGTTTACAGTCCTGCTCAAACTGAAAACGATGAACGATTCGATTGAACGACGAGACTGTGTTGTTATATGAAGCAAACTAAAAACAAGGTCGTTTTATTCAATCGTCTCAACGACGATAGTCTGATAAATTACGCGATTAGAGCCCAGTCATACGCATACATTTTAATCTCACGCTCTGAAATTTGTCGTGTACACAGTAAAGCTCACTCCAACGGAATTGGACCCCAGTTTTACTAACGTCTGTATAGTGTGCATCTACATCATACAATAAAATTCCAAGTACAGCTGAGAACCTCAAAATCTACACTCTTTGTTCACCAATAATAAACACCATGATTGGATTTGTTTAAATATATTTCTATAATTTATTAATGATTTTATGTTTTGTGTTTTTTTTTGTATTCACGTTTTTTGTTTTTATTATAATAACCAAATGTTTGTATAGAATAATGGTTTATCATTTTATTTTATGACGATTAGGTCTTAACTTTATTTTTAATAAAAATATTAATAATCTTAGCTGTGGCAACACCGCTTTTATTGGCGACGTTGTCGAATGATTTTTTTTTTATTTTAATTTTTTCTTCGAATAATTGAATTCGCTTTCGCGGACTAAAAAAGAAAATTAAAAGAAAAAAAAAATAGAAAACAAATTACGCTGAAAGTAAAAGAAAGAAGAATTTATTTTAAGTTTATTTAAAAATTTTAAAAATATGTACATATTTAATTTAGACAAAAGGAAGAATGAATGGGAACCAAATTGGGGGAAGAGATACTAAAAACCAAGCAACAGATATTTCAAATTGACAGGAAAATGAAGCTGAACATAATTATTATCGTGGATAAATTGGCGCCCAACAGGCGGCCAACAAAAATTGTTCGGGAAAACAATTTTTCTTATATCATATATACAATTTTTTATGGAGGCAGGATTGGGAATTATAAATACAGACTAAGGGAGCGTTGCCACCACTGCTTAGTGGCAAAATTCATCACGCTAGTCTATTGCTAAATATATATCAAATTTAGCAGTTAGGATTATTGTAGCTGTTGCGATAGGCAGAATCAGACCGTTGAACTAATAAAATGATTTGAACTGATCAGGGATAGATTATTTTGTCCAAAATTAAAAATAAATAAATATGGATTCGTTGCCGGTCTTAATTTTCTTTTAATACTAATAACATTTTTCTGTCAGCTTACAAGTCCGTCCATTTCTCTTTTAGTGTGAATGAAGAAAAAGCTTTTGTAGTCTCGTGGTCGTGATCATACTTACAGAGCCATATATAACCATACCATCTAGTACATTGTTTCATCTTGAAATATGTCCTTCAAAAATACTAAACAAAAGACAAAAATGAGCAATAAAAAAAGGCGATGGGTTTTGGGGTAACTAAGCTTAGAGTAATTTTTTAATGATACCACAATAATGGGCCTACGGGGCTTAGACAAAATGGGGAAATCTTAAAAACAATGCACTTACGAGCGGTATGTGAAATCTTAGCACAAGATCGCACAATATTCTTAAATTCTATGGACACACATAGGAATCCTGAAGATCTTGAGCGTGGTATACACCAATTTGATATGTTTAAAACGACCATATTGATACTAAACAAAATAAAAACATCGAATTACAGAAAACATTTTTCACCTTTCGTTTATATAATATTTTGGAGAGGGACAATACCGGAAAGTGGTTAATCGGACGTTTAAAAAATAAATAAATATCTCGCCTTTGTCTGACTATAAATCACTAGGTGCATTCGAGTTCTTTTATAAGCCGAACACTACAAATTTGTCAGATTTAAAATATGTAGAGAGCTCTACGTATAGCTCGTTGACAGATTTGGTCACAGGTTTAGAGTGAAAAACGGCAGAGCTAAGATTACCGAACATCGACGAATCGTAATATTCATTTCATTCATTCATTTTCAATGGCCCGCTTATCCATTAAGTGGGTCGAGGGTGTATGTTGCTCAAGTAGACCACACAATAAATCCATAGCACTCGATTCTCCGCCATCGACTCTAAATTATCAAGGGCAATCCCCGTGCGGGTAGAGGAGAGATTATGAACTTGAACTAACCATCTCATACCGGGTCTACCTAAAGGACGCCTTCCTGATGGTACGGATTCCATAGCACGTCGTGGGATCCTGGTTGGAGGACAAACGTTTAACATGAACAAACCACCGAAGAAGTAGCTGCTCAACATTTACTTGCTCACGTATTCTGGTAATTCTAATGCGATCTCTATGGGTCGGTATGGGCGACAACGGAGGAATCTCATTTCGGCAGCTCATATCCGCAATCTTATTCTTTCGGTCTTGCCCAAACATCATGATCATATGACCATAGGTAGAATTTGGAACAAAAACCGAATTAAAGACTGATAGCTTAGCTTTCATACCAAGTTCCTAATAACAGAAAGACGAAACTGTGTCAAAACTGACACAGGCTGACCAATCCTACAGAAAATCTCATCAATGCTCCTTCCTTCCATCACTCGTGAATAAGACCCCGAGATACTTAAACTTCTCCACCCGCGCGTTGAAGTTTAGTCTGAGAGGACCCAAGGATGACCAAGTCATCAGCGAAGAGCAAATGACTTATCCTCAGATACCCAATTCGAAACGTTCTTCACCAAGGCTGTGCTGTAGCATTCAGTCCATTATATCAGTAATTAAAAAAGGAGAGGAGACAAAACGCACCCCTGGCGAAGTCCAATCGTTTGTGCGCGTTTTTATTTATTATTTTTTTTTTTTTTGACAAATAGAAGGAAATGAATAAATGATTTGTAAAAAGTCGCCCTAATAAAAGTGAGAAGTGTTTTTGAGACTAAAGCCTAGTATCCTGCTCGCGCTTAATTTTAGCGAGCTCTTTTCTCTCCACAGCACAGATAAATGCTCGCTAAATTCGTTGTACAGGATATAGATAGGACACACACCCAAATTTTATTGCCACATGTATTTTGATTTTTGTTATTTTTTCACTTTTTTCCTACTCACTTACATCGATTATCAAGTATTCAAAGAAATATTCAATTAAAAAATTGTTTTGTTTCGAAAATGTCAAAATTTATCGCCGATTTAATGTGCCAGGCAATTCTTTCGCGAGCTAAATCAGTGGAGACATTTTCTTGCCCGAGTATAACAAAATTGTACGTAGTACGTATAACACTCAATATTGTTATACCGGACTGACATTGGGCGTGTCCCATCTATATGAAAGTAAGAATTTAGCGTGCGGAACAGGATACTGCTTTGCTAAACTGCCTCGCTAAATTTTATCTCTGTAGACATTTTTGTATGGAAGATAAAATTTAGCGCGAGCAGGATACTGGGCTTAAAAGGATGAATATATAAGTGTGTCAGGACAGAACAATAAGAGTGAAAATGCCAGCAGTTTTTCCTGTTAATAATAGATTAGTGAGCTTCCATAGTGCACAAGTTACACTGAAATCTCTGAAAAATGGGCGAGTACGAAGTTAATCAGCCCTAGCGAGGTATTTTCCGTACTACATACTATGTCGCAGGCTCAAATTACATTCGAGTTATCAGTCTTCGGAAAGAATAATAAAAAAAAAAATAAGTAGGTGGCGCAACAGGCGGGTAGACACCCAAGGCCTAGCTTCTCGCAACCTTCTGTTTCGTGTGAGTTTCTATTTTTGGGCCGAATGGAAGGGACCTACAACGAGTCCGAACAGCTGAATTGAGAAGCTTATTCATGACAGTCATACTCTCGGATGTTTGTCAGACGTTCGCGAGAGGTGGCGCAGTAGGAAACACTTTAAGATGTAATTTGTGTTTTTCCGGGGATCGAACCTGGGATCCCTCGCACAGTAGTCCAGAACACTAACCACTGCGCTACTGCGCCTTCGGAAAGAATTAATACATAATTGAAATGCGATGTTGTTTCGTTCTACATCGAGGTTTTCCTATTAGTTGCTTGTTCTTTTCGTTTGTATTTGGCCTGGAAATACAAATTTAAGCAACAAATAGAACCAAGTTCTTTGCTAAAATGTTTTTTTTATTGCATTTTTCAATACTTCACTGCAAAGAAATTCCGCAACCAATTCCTGTCAGAACATATCGGAAGAAAATTCGTATGAATCTGTCAAAAACATCAATAAAAACGCACTTGATCGCACTGGAACGCAAAACGCCAGTGTGCGTTACTTATTTGTCGGAACAAAATTCCGAAAAGCTGTTCGGAAGAATACCTCGAAGCAAAAATCATCCGATTCATATGAAATCGGAGAATTTTCCGTTCCGACGGATACCTCGCTAGAGCAGAATATTGTTGAGTCTTCTCCAATATTTGGCGTAACGTAAAGATTTGTTCGAGTTTTAGCGCATTAATCCGCTCTGTTAGCGCACATCAAGACATAAGCGGTCATAAAAAAAACACCTAATTATAATTCGTAGTCAATTTTAAGCAGACTAATGCCTCCGCAGTTAGGGCACCTTTTTCTCGTCTTCTGTGGTTTTGCGTCTGTAGGGATCTAGCACGTAACTTGATACAATCGAGTTCAGTCGATACAATCGAGCTCTGGCAGCTCCTTATTTGATTGATTGATTGATTATCCTCGATTGAGATAAATTAGGTGCTGCCAGAGCTCGATTGTATCGACTAAACTCGATTGTATCATGTTACGTGCTAGACCCCCAGGGTATGAAGTCGGTGTTATTAATGAATTTTATCCAAGAAAGCAATAGTCGGAGGGAAATATCACTAGCGTAATCGAAAAACTCTAAAAGGCTGTCAAAACCTTTTACACAGAAAGGACAAAAGGCTCGACAATGCTGTACTCTCTAGACATTCAGAACTGGACAGAGTTTTTTACTTGTTATTCTCGTACTTTATTCAGGCAGGCAATTTGTTGACAAAATATCAATTCCGTCGATTTGTCAATTAGCACTATGAAAAGATCTTTGATGAATTAAAGGTGCTTGAATCCTATTCCAATGGCAAAATGATAATGAAATACGTTTTAACCATTTCGGTGTCAAAACATCATTCAAAGTTAACGAAATCAAATGAAAACATAACAGAATGAAAAAACCGACAACGAAGAAATAACAAATCTCCAAAGAAACACAAAACTTAAAAACAAAACTAACATGAAAAATTAAATAGCTCTTCTCCCATTTTATCTTGTGAAACGGGTGTATCTTGCTCCATTGGTATTGCATCGAAGCCCGGAGGAGTTGTACTAAAATGGTAATCACTAAATATGTCGAGTTCCAGCACTTTATGGCATTATGGTTATTTGTATCAAACCAAAAGTTCAAATATAGAAGATTACATCGAGAAAGGAAAGAAAAAAATAAAATAAAGAACACAACTTTAGAAATAGAGGGAGAGAGAGAGAGTAGCACACATAAAAACACGTTGTATACCTGCGGCTATTCCAGCAATAGCTTCGGAAGCGAAATGCTTGACATCCACATCGCTGTCTGCGTTTAATTTGTCCAATGCAGGTTTCACTTGTGTGTCGATGACATTTGCCTCCAAGTACGGCGAAATCTTCTGTAGGGTCTTTGCAACATTGAATCGTACATTGGCGACGGGATCTGTTGCCAAGATGAGTACTGTAGGCAGTAGCAGTTTGGTGGTGATTTCTGTGCCACACACTTCTGCGAGGACATTGAGACAGAAGAGGCAAGTCATTCCTGAAGGAAAATAAGTCAACCAAGTCAACATTGCAGTCTCAAGAAGAGAATTCATTAAACTTACTGTGCAAATAGTTCTTATTTCTTGACATGACCAAAATCATTGGTATGATGGCTTGTTCAGCCCACTGTGCTCCGAATTGTTCGACGAGTTTCTTCATATTTAATGTGGCAGCTTCGCGGATTGCGTAGACGTGATCATTTAGCCATCCCATGCAGAGACCGCGCAATTTCTGATCAAAGAACTCTTGGCCCAGCTGACCGGCTAATGCTGGCATGTATTCAATGATTGCCAAGCGAACGCGCCATTTCGAATCTTCAGCTAGTTCAACAATCGCTGGCAGAAGGGACTGCAAAGAAAATTTTATTTTTTTATATTGTGAAGTTGTTGCTATAACGAGTAGGGAATGATTAGGGTAGGCAAATATCCCAACACACCTGTGAAAGTTGTTGAATTCCAATAACATCGTTGACACAGTCCAAATTGGAAATAATATTTAAACGCACTTCTGGGCATTCGTCCTTCAACTGCACAAGGAACAATGGCAACAAATGCTCGACTGTATTGTAGGCACCCAACATTGGACTCAGTCCCATGATGACAGAGGCTAGGGCTGACTTGACATGTGGATTTGGATCGGAGACCAATTCCTTGACGTATGGTAAAATCGATGACATAATGATTTGCACTTGATTTGTTTTGTCCAAGTTGGAGCAAAAGTCCTTGACTTTAGTAGCGACTGCGGCACGAACTTCAGCTTCAGCATCTTTCAAAAGGCACTACAAAAGAAACAAATTAGTTTAGCTCGACGATTCAAGGTTAGATCAACGAACTTGGAATGCTGGAACCAAATCAACGCGTGTAATCTCTGGGCCAACAGCCTTTTGCAAATCAACGAATTTCTCGGCCACCATGTAGCGTACCCGCCATGAAGAGTCACTGGCGCACTGGCGTAGTGTTGGCAAAACCAACTGAAACAAATTACAGTCATTAGCAATGGGTATTGGGTGTGTCAGCTGACAAACTTACATGCTCAACATCTTCCTGTGGCAAGAGCTGGGCAATACTGACGCATGCCTCCACGGCTAGTAGACGAACGGAATCCTAAAACAAGAATACACGTCATTTTGAACTTTTCAAAGCACTTTAATTAATTGACATGCTTAGGCTTACCTGATCATCCTGTGCCAATTGCACAAAGTTTGGAATGAGATCCGACTTCAGATATTCAATTTCAACAACCTTAGCAAATTCTCCAAGTTTATTGGCGGCCGCACGTCGTACCATCGGTGTCTCATCCTGACACAATTTACGGAAATTAATACGCAATTCAGCCTTAACTGGTGCGGACACCCTTGGGTAACAGACGGAGAAGAGTCCGCACGCAGATGTACGTGAAGTGAACCAATCGCCGGAAACCAACCGTTGCAGAGTTGGGACAACATGAATTTCCAAATCAGCAGCACTATGCTCTGCGGCCACAGTGCGTAGCGATTCAACAGCTTTATCGCGCACCACAGTCTCCTCGACAGTGGCCAAACTCTCGAGTGGCGGAATCAAGTACATCGCATATTCTGGACCACCCACCAAACCTAAAAGCAAGAAACTTAGCAAATGTGTCCAGATACTGAGTGTCATTCGTGTTGTTACTTGTAAAGTTGCCCAATTGATCAGCCAATGCCAGCAAAACTTCGTCTTCATCGTAGATAGTTTCGGTTAAAAATGGAATCAATTCAGAACGGGTGCGTTCTTCACCAAGTGCCAGCGCAATCGTTGACAGCTTCTTGATGGAATTGAGGCGAAGCTGAAAAGAAATACGATATCAAAATGTGTTGGCAATGATTTTTCTTGTTATTAGTTGAAGAAAATAAGACGTCGTCTACTTGAATTTCCTTTCCAATTTTATATTGAAGATTATAGCGAGATGTCAAAAATTATAATTGGCACTAAAAATGATTAGTAGTACTACCGTGCGTTTACTTTCTGATGAAGAAGCAACTGTGCAGCGTGGACCCAAGGAAGAGGTGAGAACATAATATCCTTTATTTTAAATTTGTAGGCCTGTCTGTCGTAAAATGAACAACAAGATGTGTGCGGCTGAATGAACGTGTTCTTATTGGCTAGCAGACTAACTAAATTTCATTGAAAGCAATTTCTTTTTCCTACCAAATCACTGATGGGGGAATACCCGATTATAAGTGTTTGAATTTCATCATTCGCTTCGCGTCATAATATCAATAACTGCACACAGCAGCTTGAGGAGAAATAAATGTATTGTGGTCATACATCCAATCGATTGTGAAATTTCAATGCAGAACATTTTCTTTTCAACTGCATAGAATGGAATCAAAATTGATAGCGCAACAAAATGGATTATTTATTTGGTTAACTTCTTTTACCTACGATTTCTGCACAGCATAGAAAATGTACAACAACGAGCGCCGTTTTTTCGTCGTTGAACGCCAGTTGTCGTTAAATATTTTATGGATCCCATTACTGAAAGCGTTGAACGCCACAAAACGACAAGAAAAACGACTTTTTTTGTCGTAAACAAATTAGTCAACGCCAAGTAATGAAAAACGACTGAACAAGTAACTTTTCTTGAATTATCAATACATTATCAATGTATTCAAATAAATAAATAAAATTAGATCCTTTTTAAGCGTTAAAAGTAACCAGAAACAATTTAACGAAATTGATAGAAGAAAACATTTCATTGGCAAAGGAATTTAAAATGGAGTCTTAAATGTTGATGCTTAGATCCAATGGGACTATATTATGTAGTTAGACCAGGGGTTCCCAATCTTTTTCATACTGCGACGCCCTGGATAGGTTGAAATATTTTTGCGACGCCATTCTAAAAGCACTGATATGGGAAGCTGATCTTACTGAAGTTTTACAAAAGGGTTAAGGACTGGTAGACGTTGAAATATCGTCTTCCCATATTTATGGCAATTTCGCTTATTCACATACCCGCATTCATCTAAAAATGCGCATTATCGCTAAAGATACATTTTCAACTAAAATTGAGGTCCTCTTCCAAACACTCTGAAGCCATGTCAGCGAACAAACGGCTTTATCTATGTTCATTAACTTTGAGCTCTTGGATTAGTTTGATTCTGTACTGGCGTAAGTCCAAGTCCCGATGCATAATTCGCCAAGTTGGAATCTGCAAAAGGCCGATTTCTTATGCGCATCGAATTGACTGCCTCGAGTTCTCCTGCATACTTTTATGGACCACGGCAATGCTCCCGACGAATCTCGCTGGCAACGATCCATGAAAATTGAAAACCATTATTAATTTTTGGGGCCATGCAAATGTACCGGAAATACGTTAAACACAAACGCGCTTAATCTTCGACTATTGGATTTCGCTTCGACTTTGCTCGACATAATGCTTTTCTTTTGTTCGGAGTCTTACATCAGTGAAAAAATAAAACTTGCGACGCCCTTAGAATAGTGCCACGATGCCCCAGGGCGTCGCGACGCACAGTTCGGGAACTCCTGAGTTAGACCATCAAGAGATGGAAAAGATCGGCAGAAAATTTTTGTTAGCATCACTTTAAAGCATTTTTTAAACGTAAGCTATGGCAGTCATTAATTAAAATAGTTTCCCACACCCTTCTGGTTGGTAACTACCCTCAGCGGAGAATCGCACAGTCGCAGCAAATTATACACACCAGAAACATAAATGGAAAAAAAATAACAGCCAAGTTCTTTTATATAGAAAACAAAAATAACTGTGTAACTAGTCAGCCACGAAATGTAATGAGATCTAAAAATGTACGCCAAGTTCTTAGTTTAAGAAGGTTCAATATTTTATGTATGTATGTAATAGACATTGGCACATGCCTCGGCCATCATTGAAGCTAAGCTCTGGGCCTCCGGGTGTCGTAGAATAGCGCCAATGCAAATGGACAAACTAAACCCGTAAATAAGCTGATTGAAGAATTACAGAGACGTAAATATTCAAGGTTCTTACATATTACCGTTTGAACAGAGTTCAGGAACTTTCTCCTGAGGGATCTTATCAAAGTAGCGCTGGACCTTTGACTATGTCATTATACCTGGTGGCACCCAGGTGTAACCCAATTGTCGTGGATCTGATTCCCAGTGTGTTGGCGAAATACTCTTGAAGCCGAGGAGTTCGCGAACCGATATGACATGTTCCTGGCAAATGGCATGCGCTTCGCGTGGGTACTTTCATGATTGGCACGTTTTTTCATTCGCACTCGAACACTTGCGATCACAGCATGACTTTGGCCAACACATGCACTGCAATATATTTGTTGAAGTCTTCCTTCGAATCGCCATGTGATGTTACCGTGTGGGAAACTTTGCTGTTTTTCGAATGACAATCGATTGAACTTCGAACTCGTCCATGTCTTTCTTCAGATTTAATCCATTATTCGACCGATAACGTTCCAATTGTGTTCCGTTACACCGGCACTTATTGTTATCCTCAATCAAAATCAGTTTAAGAAGGTTCAATATTACAAAAAAAAAAAAATAGCTTCACTGGTCACGTTTTCAAATTCTAACATATTGTACAATATATAGACGAAAAACTTGCCAAGTAAACCTACCATTTTTTTTTAATATTGAACCTTCTTAAACTAAGAACTTGGCGTACATTTAGATCTCATTACATTTCGTGGCTGACTAGTTACACACATATTTTTGTTTTCTATATTAAAGAACTTGGCTGTTTTTGTACATTTATGTTTTTGGTGTGATTTCACACTACTATTTGCAAAGTTTTTTTTTATTAGACTTCACAAACAACGTTGAAGCGTCTTCGCTTTGTCATAAATGTCAACAGACACTAACTACCGTCACTAAGGCTTTCTTTCTTATAATAATTCAGTAAAATTATATTCAGTAGGTAGATTAACTTCTATTTGCATACATTTTAAATTTTCCATCAAAGATTAGATGCTGGAAAACTTACTTAATATTTCTTCCAAATTTCAACATTCTATAGGCGCGTTTTTTTTTTTGCAATCCTATATAGGCTTATGCTACGTTTCCACCGGAGATTAACTCCGAGATTAGGATTAATTTTCGTTAACCTCGTATAAATCTCAAGATTTATCATACAAAAATTAATCTCATAAAAAGGAGATTAAAAATTAATCTCCTAAACTGACAAGGTTTACATGTATAGTTCGGTCTCTGAACACACTCTCCACAGGTCGAAATGTCTAAAATTCAAAACAAACAGAGCTACATTTGACATTTATGTCATAGGTGAGCAAAAGAAAAAAATAGTTTTTTTTTGTACCTACCCCCAATACCGACTTCTTGCCAATGCAACCGTTAAAACGTTCATACATATTAGTTTTGAGGACAAAATGATGCGGTAATAATATTTTTAGATTACTGCCACTCATTTTTTGTTTTTACTTTTAATTTCTAAAGTAGGAATTGTTTAATTTTTTATCATTTGTTGCACTTTGATTGGACAGCTTATGCCAACATCTGGTGAAATGTCAAATTAATCTCTTCTTTTTTGGTGGAAACACTTCAAGATTAATTTTAATCCTCTTGCACTTAATCTCGGGATTAGCGTTCGGTGGAAACATAGCATTAGATAAATTTCGATAACTGTTCGATTGTACTGTAACTTGGCAGCACTATCCTAATTGACAAATGACATTTGACAATTGACATTTCAGCTGTTTTTTTTTCTGTCTTGACAAATTTGCCGTACGGAAAATTTATTATCTGATTTTATTTTTGATTATTTGTCTAATTTGTGCTAATAAAATGATAAACAGCGAGAACACACGGGTATGCACATTAAAATATTTTGAAAGTGAAGTGTATTAGTGAATGAATTGTTCAAGAGTTTTGAGAAGAACAACACAAATTGCAATATACCTAACAAGTCGGATAGCCTGATGGTGAACTATTCTCTTTTGGGATCCAGAAAGTGGCAAACAGCTGGGAAAACCCCTTACTGGGAACAAGAAATGGATAAACGGCTTGTGTTGGGAGCCATACCATCAGAATCCCGATTGTCGTAAGCTGGCCAGCGCTGGTTCGGATGGAGATGTTAGGATTTGGGATACTGTTTTTGGGCATTGTCTAATGGTTATAGCTGGTAAGTTGTCTTTATTTTTATTGTGACATGTGAAATAAGCCAACATTTTTCCTTTTATAGGACACGGAATATCGGTAAACTCAGTGCGATGGGGTGGTTGCGGGTTGATATACTCTTCGTCAAAGGATCGTACTGTAAAGATGTGGCGTGCGCAGATGGTGTTCTTTGCAGAACCTATACCGGGCATGCTCACTGGGTAAATTACATTACGTTAAATACAGATTATGTTCTCCGCACGGGCCCATTTCATCCAATCATGGACAAGAATAAGATGTATACGGAAATTCCAGGTAATTTTCCACTCCTTATCCTTGCAAACATGCGCTGAACCATTTCCCGTTTTAGAGAAAGAATTGAAGGATATGGCTCAACAGCGCTACGACAAAGTCTGTCCCGATGGTCGAGTCATTTGTCTCGTGCTCAGATGACTTCACGCTCTACCTCTGGAAATCAAATCAAAGCAAGTGTATCGAACGCATGACTGGCCATCAGAATGTCGTCAACGACGTCAAGTACTCCCCAGATGTAAAATTTATTGCTTCGGCATCGTTCGACAAATCAGTGCGTCTGTGGCGCGCCCAGTATGGAGCATTCATTGCAACATTCCGTGGACATGTTCAGGCGGTGTACACTTTAACCTGGTCTGCTGATTCACGGCTTATTGTGAGCGGAAGCAAAGACTCAACGCTGAAAGGTAAATTGTTACTGGTCGGGCAAATTATTCAAACTAATTACTGCTTTTTTTTAGTTTGGAGTGTGCAAACCAAGAAAATGGCGCAAGAGCTTCCCGGTCATGCTGACGAAGTTTTTGGCGTCGACTGGGCACCAGATGGGGCTAGAGTTGCTTCCGGAGGAAAGGACAAGGTCGTTAAACTGTAAGTGTACACAAATCTTCTTGATCTCACAATTTACTATTACGAGTTTGCTTTCCAGGTGGCAGTACTAAGATGGAGAAAGCAAAAGCCATCAGGTTTTCTTTTTTTAGAAAATTAAAACTTTTTGTTTACGTCTAAATAAAGCAATTTACACCAATTTTAACCTATAGTTCTTCCCATTTGGGGATGTCTAGTGAAGGCTCTTGAAGGCCCAAATAAATAATAACTTATTTTCCAAAGTGGGCGTATACCACCGAATGGAAAATCACAAGTTTTGGACTTTTCCCACACGTCTGCATCTACAGTCCGTTTCGATGTATTGCATGATAAGGAAGAGCATATAAAACTAGCTTAACTTGTTGAAATGTTCGGAAAGTTGAATGAGATTACTATTGGCGAATTTTTTTGGGATGTGAGTATAACAAAACCAAAAGTCAGTATAAAAGTTTTGCATGTAAAAGTAAAAGTCAGCTAGTAATAGATTCTAACGCCTTATAATTATCCTGGAAAAACTAAAAACTAATGTATTTGTCGCGAGAGACAAAGTATGGGTAGT
The DNA here is from genome assembly GCA_949372485.1 of Cheilosia soror. Classification (NCBI taxonomy): domain Eukaryota; kingdom Metazoa; phylum Arthropoda; class Insecta; order Diptera; family Syrphidae; genus Cheilosia; species Cheilosia soror. Next base: position 138,511,018 of record OX443561.1, on the reverse strand, counting down.
TAAGAAAAACAAAATTCTTGGATTACCTGCGTTGCAAGAAAGGACAACATTGAATTTGTTCTACTTTCATATAATTTCTGCAAGCAAACGTAGTGGAATTACTAAATGAAACTCGAAAACATGACTGGACATTTGGCAAGTCTGGGTTGGAATCGACTAAGTCGGCTCTCACATTGAAGAAACAATCAATAAGCAACTGACCATAGGAAACACGCAAAATTATCGCTCACAATTATTTTACTTTGAATTAAATTAGAGGTCTCACATCAAAGCAAATAAATATCGCTCGAACGAAAAATGTTGCTGATTGTTTATTGGCAGTTGCTATAGTAGCTATAGTTGCTTATTGCTTGTTGCCTCAATCTGAGAGCCGCCTAAGACGATTTGTAATAAGTGAAAGTCACAATCAACAAAATTTGTCTGCGTAGGATAATATGTCGAATGCGAATGCAGTCACACCACTATTACTTGTCATAAATCACCTTAGCCGATTACACCCATGCATTAGTCATTAAAAGTCAAACATAAAAGCTAACTTTCCAGCACTCGTAAATCCTAAGAACTCATCCGCATTCAATTACGATATATCCTGAAGTAGCCAAAAAAATAATCTTAAGTTTGCTTGTAAAGCATGATTTTCGACTTTTTCAAAAATAAAATTTAGGTCAAGACCGGATGCTGATCCAGATATGCGCATACAACTGTCGGACAAGAACCTGAACTTTAAAAAAATTATGTACATACTATTTATAAAACAATCAGAAACGGAATTGTTGTGTCCAGCATTTGTTTCATCAGTGATTGTCGGGTTCCAGGCAATAAAAGGGATTTGATGAGTGTTTCGCACCCTAAAAAGTTTAGTAGCCGCTGTTATACACACATTTCAGATTATGTGCCTGTGCAGTGGCTACAAGTGAATTTTTGTTGTGTATGGCATTAGAGATAGAAACTACTTGTGGGTGTTGTGGTGGCAAAGCAGAATGTAATTATTTTTTGTATGATCTACGTGTAGCAGTATAGGTTGGTTGTTGACACATTACTCGTTCACAGATCCGGTAATCTGGTTGTGAATGAGGACAAAACCAAGTGCATTATGTTGTCAACAAGAAGATACACACAACATCCATGAATCAGACCCTGAAAAAGACATCACACCAGAAATCAAGACTAGAATTATGTTTTTTAATCCTTGTTTCTTCGCACAAGAAGGCAATTAAGGTACTGCGAAGCGTATGGTTTTGTACGACGTAGAAGCATAGACATACCGATGGCGGATAAAGAAATCCTTGGTCGTTTTGAATGCAAAATTCTTTCAGTGATTTTCGGTCCCATTTAGGTTGACTTGACAGGCTTTGAAGAAGGAGATTTAATAGCAAACTCTTCGAGTTGTGGACTTAGATGGCTAGGATATGTAGAGCGAATTGTCATTAATGCTCCTAACCCAAGTAAAATTGGTCATCAACTTGAAGTGCGGCACTGTAAACAGTTAGGCAAAGACCACTCTAACTGAAGATGTTTTCGTTGAGGCCCAACTCCAACCCGAGCATTAGCGCCACCTCAGTAGTATTTAAGTCCAGCATAATTACTTTATAGAGGATGAGTCACTTTGGGCTGAATGGCTCAAAAGTAAAAACTTTGAATCGATCTTTTGGGCGTTCGAGGGAAGGAAAAAAAAAATAGGTTATGCACATGAATTTAGTCCGTAGTAAGATTTTTATATTGCATCTGCAGGTCATAACGATGTGGTACAATCATTTTACATTTTTTTAAAATCATATTCAGATGTGCATTAAAAAGTTAGTCCGAAGTTTAGGTATAACTTCGTTTTTCAGAAGTCAAAGATGTCAATTTCTATCATACCATAATTACATAGAATTTGAACTCTAAATAAAAGAAACCAACTCTTGACTCAATGTCCTCCAAATGTACCTACCTACTTTGTAATTTAAGTTCAAGGTCGTTTGCTTAGTAACGAGCGAACACCTTAAACAACAAAATAAAAAAAAAAAAACACCCACTATCTTAAGAAACAGGACAATATACATTAGAGAAATGTGATAATCTCTATGCCCAAATTAAATTAATAAAGAATATTCCATCACGTATAGCAGTACACATACGAGTAAATAATTGACATTCAATCGATATAATTCAGTTTACACCATCAAACGAAATAATTTCCCAGTACGAAAACGATCCAAACTAATATGTATTCCATTATATATTTTTAATGATTAGTCATTTGCTAAAGCAGACTACCTACATATTGACGCTCTTGTTCTTAAATAATGTTTCATTTATCTATTTTCTCCATGATAAAGTTCAACGTGCTAGTTGTGGTCTAGCCTAATAAACACCGACCAAAGAACAAATTGTTTCTGTTGCAGCCATTTGTAAACAATAGAATTTACAACAAAACCTCTTTATAATTAACAATACATAGTCTGGATACCCACGCCGTCTATAAATATGTTTACGAAATTAATTTGCACAAGTCTTTAGATAAAAAAAAAAAAACAGGCTGAAAAAATCACTTTTACCAAGCGGCAGCCATTGCTCATTGGAAAAAAAATAAATTCCCATAGAGACCGCGACATATCCTCAAAATTAACATCTTCCTATTTGATAAGACATATTTACCTGGACATCTTCGTTCTTTAATTCATCAATTAGAACCGCAATCGGGTAGAGGGAATCATCCAAGGCCTTGTCGCTTGCTGCCATTTTAAAAAATTTGCGAAAATTTCAGATTCGATTTTTTTCCTTCTTCGCCTTTAGTTAGTCGCCGCCCGAACACTTTTTTTCAACGATTTTCTCTAGTTTTGTTTTACTTCTGATGGTTATTAACGATGTACACTGAACTTCATTAGAGAATTTCAGTGATGTGAAAATATGATTTGATAGTTTATTTTATTAATTTGTTAGATAATAATCCAAATAAATTATTCTGTTATAAATTTCGCGTGAATAAAAAAGTGACACAACTCCTCGCTTTCCGATGCAGTTCAATTTTTTTTAAGAATTTTTGTTTTGCAAAGTTACCTATCCTGGGCTCGGGTTGTGAGAGACATTTTTCAATTGGGAAATTCCGTAATATAGGGAAATATTTGGAAGTGTTCACTGATCTATTCAAATATATAAATGTCGTCTAATTGGGCCTCCGCAAACGAGACTTATTCTGCCGGCATAAAACCGATTTAGTAGCCGAGGGGACTGAAGTGAGGAAAAAAACTGAATAAAATGTTCTGCCGAGTTTGAGTGGTTGAATAAGGCATAAAACTAATACATACACAACTTTAAAAATATTTCAATTGTGAAAATAATTCTACACAATGAAAAGGGGTTCATATATATAATTTTTCTGTCGGCAGAAATCATCCCGTGTGCGCTCGAAGTATGGTATAAAAACGGATTTCTGCCGGCAGAATTTATTAATCTCGTGTGCGGAGGCCCATTGAGTCGAATTAGGACATTATTTATACCCGAGGTATATACCACAAACCAGTAAGAATAGACCGTCGACTCCTCCCGCATAACGGACTTTGCCTACAAGCTGCCGGCGGGCCCACGATTTTTCATGTATTGGTGCTGTACAAAATCAAAGGAGCGCCATTAACGCACGCATACTTGAAAAATCCTAGGCCCATGGTATAGCATGGAAAATCATTTCCGCCATTAATTTTGACATTTACGCGTATTCACAGACAGGGTAATTTTTTCCGGGGGGAATCGGGTAGGTGTACGGGAAGTCGGCGGTCTATTCTTACTGGTTTGTGGTATATACCTTGATTTATACCTACCTACGCACTTCATTTTATTTTTGCCATTTATTTTTTCACTTTCATACCTTTTTGCGCAATTATGGTTTCAAACTCGGGAATTTGGAAATATGAAATGAGGAGTCTAATCGACTAATGGCCCTAGTGATAATGTTGTAGATAATAGCTATTTAGATACCAATATCGGCAGAAAATAGCATTTTGAAACGATCAGGATCATGTTTATTTATCGACTCTGACAGAAACAAAAAGTAATAAATTTGTCCAAACCCCAATTTTTCTTTCTTTCTTTATATTTAATAATTATATTGCGGTTTGAGAGTTATTCATTGGATTTGCAATTACTATAGAAATTGATGCCTGAATCACTCCGTACAGTACCGCAGTTCCCATTTACTTCGCTATTCCTTTCAATGGTACTTCCGATTCGAAGAACGGCAATTTAGCTCAGAAATATTTGAATCACATGGTTAACCCAGACTTACACAAGGCCAGAGACCGGAAACTAGGATAACGATGAACGGATCAAGATATATATAAGAAAATAATTATACCACATAACTTACTTTATTCACTTTACTTATCGGGCTCCGGAATCGTGTAGAGTCTCTGCCTGAGACACTGCAGCCTTCCATCCTCTACGATCACGGGCACGCTGCTTCCACTTGTTTAGACTAAGTGCATACTCTAATGTCTTAGTCCATTGACGTTCCGGGTCTGGTTGCCATTTGAATTGTTCGAGTCGGGAAGTTACGCCGACGGCACAACCCCCAACCTGGAGGGCCAGACTCTTGTTTTGACCCTAAGACAACGGGCCAGACATTCCGGTATCGGTAAACCAATTTTGGGATATAAGCGTTGCCGTTGATCTATTTAGGGTTCATCTGCCACCAACTCTTTTCCAACACCCTGGTTCAGTATTGGAAATCCCTGGTGTTCAAATAGGTCGAAGCAGCTCATATAGGGATTAAACTTAGTTGTTCGACCTGGAACTGGACTGGAACGCCAACGTCTACCGTTCCAGTCCACGGATCCGTAGAAACTCCTCCCCCCTCTCTCTTCCACTGCCAGCATTCACCAACGACCTTCCACAGGGGTTGGTTACCCCATTTCTAGTCGAGGTACTAGGCACCCACCAGTCACCAACGTGGAGGTGAGAGTAGGAATTATGGTAATGAGAGGCTAGAGTGAGAACGCTTGTATGTAATCGCATCACGCATCAGCTAACTAACCAGGGGCCAGATCACGTAAAATAAAACGACTTCGTTTCGACAATAGCAGTCTGTATTAATTACCAGATATGATAGAGACAGCATGTGTGAAAACGATATCAGGCGTATTTTTTTGAGAATCTATAGCTACCTCACTTTTACTTTTACATGCAAAACTTGTATCCACACTTTTGGTTTTGTTATACTCACTTTTGGTTTTACATGCAATATTGTTATACGCACTTTTGGTTTTGTTATACTCACTTTCCAAAAAAATACGCCAATCGTCCAATCGTTTTTATTTTACGTGATCTGACCCCAGAGTAACTATATGAATCAAATAATATGTTTTTCTGTATTTTTGGCAAATTACATATTAATGCTATCGATTTATTGAGACAAAGGCAATAATAACTCAGAATAGCCGCATCTCAAAATGAGTATTCTGGACTGAAATTTTCTTATCAAGTCGATAGTTTCTTGACTGGAACTAGAGTTTTTTAAATGCTATCGCTTTGGGAATTTTTATTCTCGTCTTTGAACACTATATGTTAATCTGGAATTTTTTCCTATCGCTACTACCGCCATCTTATGAGTTTTTTTCTCATTAAATGTAAAAAAAATATTCCACCAAATATAAATTAACCACCCACTCACCCTCAGAATATAATAGAATAAATACATATTTGCAAAATAAGCACTGCATTTGCAAGTAAAGACTAGTCACACAGAACAAAAGCAATACTCACTAAAGTCTTTTACTCAAATTAAACAAAAGAAATAAGATTTTTTATTAATTCTCCAGAAAAGATACAAATTCGGTTAATTTGAATAGCTGTTCCTCTGACTGTGGACTGAGCGGTTGCTCGTTGATTTTTCGTTTGGGTATAACTAAGCACTGATGCTGTGCATTCTCTTCCAATTGCCAATCCATCTCTGCACACGCTTGCCTTAGTTGTTCCTGTGACAAGGCCGTCAGCTCCATCAGCTTAGTCTCGTATATTGAGGTGTAGGCGTTCGAAACCAATGTAAATACATCCTGTCTAATTTTCTCTACTCCAGATAAGAAAACAGTAATACTTTGTACATAGTTTTCTTTTTTAAAAAACTTACCTTCTAGATCTGTCATTAGATTCTTAATCGTTTGAGACCAATTGTAGGATAGTCCACGAAAAAATTCCGCAGTGTTGTTATTTTTTAGGGCTAAGCACAAGGCGTAAAGTCTCTCAAGTTCTTTGTTGCCGGCTTTGGTATTAAGCGGTATTCGTTTCCAAAGATATCTTGCATTTGATCTGCGAGTACATACATTAATTTGTTAATGAATTGATTTAATGGAGAAACTATTTTACTTACAAATCGTTTTGATATAAATAAGCTGCTAAAAGTTGAATGTAGTGATCAGAGCTAATGCAGGAGGACTGAAAAGACAGACGGATAATTTAACAATAAGTAAGTTTGTTTAATGCATTTTAAGTTGATTCATACCTCAAACTCTTCATCTTCCAACTGTTTCACTAAATCTGTGTATTTATCCAATTGCATTTCAATACAAATTTGTTTGTCCTACCACCTAGCTCTGAAAAATTCGCAAATGTTGCTTTAGAATTTCAACGATGACATATGAAATGTCAACATTTGTTTTTTCTAGTCTATTTGCTCTTGGTTCTCTTAAGATTTTACTTGCTGTGTTGTTAGGAAAATATTTTAGTAGAATGTACTAGTCTATGCCCATAAGTTATATTTGAAATATAATTTTTTCATGGATCTTAACCCAAAGGACATTGCGCACACCTGATATAACTCATAAAACTTATATACAAAGGAGACTTTATTGATTTATTAGTCCAAATAAATTAATAAATAAAGAAAAAACTACTGGAGAAGGCAATTTCAAATATTTTAATTGGTATTGGTAAATATAATTAAAAGAAAACTTTCAGTGAATAGTTAGAAAATCTACAAATAAGAATATTTCATTATACCTCTGAGACAACTAAATTAACAATTAAATAGTTGGCTCAGCAGGTCCATATTATAGGCCTAACTTTTCGCAACTATTCGTTTGTGTGAGTTTTCTGTTTATATTTTTTGAGACAAATAGGAGGAATCTACAGTTTTATGCCAAGTAAGAAGGCTGAATTAAAACCTTTTAAAGGATAAATATAAAGGCTGGGCCATCTAGTGGTTTCGTTTTAAACCATAGGTTATTTTGACACTGAAATCTGTTTTCTGCTCGAAATCTTGACAGAAAGTCAGCATCATACCTTCGCGGAACGAAATGAGTCGCTTCACGCTTGAACAACGTTGAGAAATATTGAAAACTTAAAAAGTGAGTGCTGTGTAACCCAAGCAGTGCGTTTTTTGAAAAGAAGTTTTGGCCGAAATGAAACACCCACCGCGCCTGCTGTACGCAAGTTTGTGCATAAATTTCTTGAGACTGGTATGCTAGTGGACAACACCCATTGTCCCCGTCATCAAACGGTGCCAATGCATCCACAGAGAGTGACAGTTTGGTGCAGATTGTGGAGTGGTGGCATCATTAGGACCATTTTCCTCTGGTTCATGCCGGATGGTGCGCCATGCCACACAGCCCATGCCACAATCGATGAGCTACAGCACGAAACCATCAACAAGGTCTTGGAAAATTGGAGTGACAGAATGCGCTACTGCGAAGCCAGCCGCTTTTTAAGCCACTTGAACGACGTTGTGTTCCATAATCAATGCGAATGTTTGTTCTTGCTAATAAAGCCATTATATATGGAAAAAATTTAATTTTGTTCATTTTATTACATTTTTAAAAGGAAACTTGTATTTGACCCACCCTTTACTCTCCGATGCTTAGCCGACATTCGCGATAGGTGGAGCAATGAAAAAATCGTAATACCTACATATATAATTTGTATTTTTTCTAGAATCGAACTGAGACCCCTCAGTCAGTAGTCCAGCACACTAACCACACTAAGCCACTGCGCTCACTCATCCTGGATAAAATCTGAGTCATTGATTAGCAGAATGTCAGCAGTCAGCGTATTAATATTTAGCTACACATCATAATGAAACCTTTTAGGCTTTACTTTTTCTTTTACATAGGTATAGCAATAGCAGTTGTAACGCTCCTTGGACGCGTCCCTTCCCCATTTCGTTAAGTCCTTTGTTCGGACAATGCATAACAATAGGTACTTTAAATTTTACAATATTATAGCTTTCAGATATAAAAGCATATCCTGAGCAGATAGCCTAACAGCCAAAGTGTTCAAAGCGGCAGGCGATGACGTGGTCAGGAACATACACCAAAATATAGTCGGAGGCAAGTATGCCTGATAAATGAAACCTCAGGATTGTTTGCCCGATCCTCAAGAAAGGATACCCTCTGAACTGCTCCAAGTACAGCAGAGGTATTAGTTCTCGTAACATCACCTACAAATCTTAAAATTTTTTCTACCGAGCTGTGTGAACGCCTGAAGCCATTCAACAACCTACGGCTTCAGGCCAGGCTAGTCTACCATTGACCAAATATTCACACTGCAACAGATCTTGGAGAATACCCAGGAACTTCGAATCGATACCCATACCACCTTTTCATTGATTATAAGACCGCCTATGACAGCATTAATAGGGACGAGCTGTATACAGACCAATGTCTAGTTCTGGCATTCCTGCCAAGCTCGTCCCTTTGTGCATGGCGACAGAGAATGCACGCTGCTACATCAAGGTCGGTAAAAAACTAACCGAAACCTTAACATCGTTCTTGACAGAATATAGTGCATATGCATACTCAGATGGCAACTCCAGAGGCACTATCTTTCAAAAGTCCGTCCATGTACTCACCTACGCCGACGACATCGACATAATCGGCAGAGCGCAGCGTAATATCACTGGGCACGTTCGTTTCGTGAGTATTGAGTCAGAGGCGGCGAAGATGTCTTTGAGGGCAAGACAAAGTACATAATGCTGTCAATAAGAATGGCCACCCAGTCCCAGCCGACGTCGCGACGTCTCGGACAGAATATCATCATAGAATAGACAGTGTATAAGGCGGAAATAAAACACGGCGACTTTTGTTTAAAGTCGGGAAAATATATAAAAACCCGACTATTGTTAATTCTTTATTCTGTACTGTACTATTAACTATACGATTATTAGTCTCTACTTTACTGGACTTTACGACTATACGGCCTGTACTACTGTACTGTCAGATTGTGACTGAGACCGCCTGACGACCTCTTGTTTGGAGATGAGAGTCGCCAGCTGGCTCATATGTCATATTTAAAGTAAAAGACTCATACACAAGTACAATAATAACCCATGTATGAGTGATTCGATACAGTGCCAGCAAAATTCATAATTTTCTTTACAATTTTTTTACATAAGTAAACTCGAATTACTATACTACACATTCTACTGATTACTGCAGCTTTCCACCGGAACTATGCAGATCTTCTGTACTGGACGTTTCAGCCTTCCTGTCTCGGTCTGTACAACTACGGATCGTACCAGCCCATCCTTGCTGGTGATGAGCTCACATACTCTACCAAGCGCCCAGTGCGCTGGTGGGAAACCTTCGTTAGCCAATGTGACCAGCTGGCCAACCTTCAACGGCTCCTTGTCTCTACGCCACTTCTTCCTTTGCTGAAGAGTGGTCAAATAGTCTGTACTCCACCTTTCCCAAAAGTGGCCTAACATTTTCTGACGGTCTTTCCAAAGCCTCACGCCGACTGTACTTGGTTGCTGACTGGTATCGAACGGAATTGGAAGAATCATCGGTTCGCCCACTAGGAAATGCCCAGGGGTAAGTGCCTGTACGTCATCTGGATCATCACTCAAGGGATGGATTGGCCTCGAGTTCAGTATCGCTTCTACCTGTACCAGTAGTGTTAAGAGCTGCTCATATGGTAGCACCTTTAACCCTACTATCCTTTTTAGATGATATTTCATCGACTTTACTGCGGCTTCATAGATTCCTCCTTGATGGGGTGCTGCTGGAATCATGAAGCGCCATTCTGTACCTTTACTGCCAAGATGAGCCATTGCTCTCTTGTCCGACCATTTTTCTATAGCTCTCTTTAACTCCTTGTATGCTCCGACAAACGAAGTCCCGTTATCACTATACATGCGTTCGCATCTGCCTCTACGTGCTATAAAGCGTTCATAGCAAGCTATGAAAGCTAACGATGTCAAATCTGTCACTAGGTCGATGTGCACTGCTCTAGTCTTCAGGCACACGAAGATTGCGACCCAGCATTTGGACTTAGCGACTTGATCTCCTTGCCTGTTGATGACTTTCATCTCTAACGGGCCTGCATAATCAACACCGCAGTGTAGAAACGGCTTCCCTGTCTGTACTCTGTCAGCTGGCAACTCTGACATCAGCTGATATTCTAACTTGTAGTTATATCTGGCGCAAATGACGCATTTGTGCAAATATTTCCTTGCCTCGCTACGAAGTTTTGGAATCCAATACTTCTGCCTCACGAACTGCATCATAACCTGTACTGCACCATGCTTTGTTGTGCGGTGTGCATGATCTATGATCAGCCATGCTAATCTGGATCCATCTGGAACTATGGCTGGATGCTTCATTTCATACGAATTGTTGCTTCTGTCCAGCCTTCCACCTACTCTCAGCAAGCCTCTAACATCTAACAATGGTTTAAGTGGTTCCAGCTTGCTTCTCTCGGGTAGATCTGTACTGTTCTTTAATGCTGCTATCTCTCTACTGTACACCTCTTCCTGTGATTTACGCAGGATGTATGTCATTGCATACGCCTTTTCCTCTAATGTTGGCTCCTTTACACCTGTCCCTCCTCTACTCGCCCTTATCTTAAAGGTCGGCCTGACTGCCCAGTTGTTTATAAACCGGACCATATAGCTGACTATGTTTACTAGCTTTTCCAATTTATTTGTGTACTCGAACAACGATACTCTATTGGTTGAATGCCTTGCACCTATACACAACGGCGGTTGAACTGTCATAACTGCAAACACTTTCATCTCACTCTGCACCTCTACTGACGTGCCCTTTACTACGTTTCTTATTGGCCACTCCGCCTGTGGTGATCGAAGCCATGTTGGGCCTTCCAACCATAATCTATTGTTTATTAGCGCTGACGGCTTTACACCTCTACTCAGCAAATCGGCTGGATTCTCTTTCGTGTTGACATAGTGCCAGCATCTCACCTCTGTGTTTGACTGAATCGACGAGACCCGATTCGCTACGTATGTTTTTAAATCACATGGGAGTCTCCTTAACCAATACCATACGACCATGGAATCGGTCCATAGAAAGTAGGATGCATCTTGCAACCCCATTGATTCTCTCACCTGTACTAGTAGTCTGGACAGCAGCTCCGCAGCCGCCAATTCCAACCTCGGAATGGATACTGTCTTCAACGGCGCCACACGTGTCTTTGACACTAATAATTTGCATGTAACTGTACCATCTGTATGCACTGTACGAATGTAAATGGCTGCTCCATAAGCTGTGCTTGAAGCATCACAAAAACCATGTATCTGTACGTCTGACTCTCTTGAAGTACCTAACCATCTGTCTATACGGAATTTTTCTAAAAGAGTTATCTCTTCCCATAACTCTTTCCACCTGTACTCTATTTCTATGGGTACGCGATCATCCCATCCTGTACTCAATCTCCAAATGTCTTGGATCATGATCTTGCCTATGATCGTGACTGGGGATATATACCCATTAGGATCGTAAAGCTGAGCTATGCAGCTAACAATCTTTCTCTTGGTGAGAATGCCGTCTAACTTTGGTGTTTTCACTTCATACGTGAATTGATCCGAACTAATTAGCCATTTTAGTCCTAGAATGGATGATTTCTCCTCCCCCGAAAACACCATTGACGCCTCACCAGTGCCAGCATTCATCTCTTCCATGAATCTAGAGGAGTTTGACTTCCATTTGCATAATTCGAAACCGGCACCTTCTAATATCCTGTACATTTCTTTGGCTAATTTTATTGCCTTAGTCTCGTCTGACTCGCCTGTGGTGCAATCGTCCATGTAATAGTCATTTTCGATTGCATTGGCTGCTTCTGGAAATTCTGACTGTGCCTCTCTTGCCGCCTGTACCAATGATCTGACTGCTAGATGCGCTGACGACGTCAAACCAAATGTGACGACGGTCAACCAATATTCTCGTAATGGATCCTGCCTGCTCTCTCTCCAAAAGATGCGTTGCAGGTCCCATTGATCTGTACTGAGCCTAACTTGATTAAACATTTTCTTTATGTCCCCGCATATTGCAATGCGATGCCTTCTAAAACGCATTATTATCTCATGCAGATCTCTCTGCAGCTTTTCACCTAACATCTGTACATTGTTTAATGATATGCCTTTATCTGTACGACAACTTGCGTCATAGACTATACGAAACTTCTTTTCTATACAGTGGTGGGGTATATGATATACCACAGCGCCTGTGTTTGCTTTTCTGTTCACAACCTGTACATGACCTAATTGAATGCTCTCACGCATTTTCTTGATGTAGTTTTCCTTCAACTGTACGCACTTCTCTAACTTGTTTTCCAGGTACATAAATCTGCGCAATGCGATTTCTCTTGAACTACCCATCTTCTCGAACCCTTCTTTCAGTGGCATCTTCACCACAAATACACCATCTTCACCACGATGATGTGTCTGTACAAAATGTTGCTCTACAAGCTCTTCTTCCTCTGTACGACTGGAACACGTATCCACCTGATCCATCTGCCATAACCTCTTCAGCAGTTGGTCCAACTGCTCATCATTTGCTAAACTGATAGCTGCGCAAGCATTGGCTTTGTTGTCGCAACTTTCATTATTGGCACCTAGAACGACTGTACCGAGAGATGTCTCCAGCAGAGCAATACCATCTGACTCTCTTGGTGATACTGCTATAACTGATTTCGCAAAGAAATCTACCCCCAACAAGAGGCTCACCGGACCCGGCTTGTAATATTCCGGATCGGCATATCTGACCAGAGAAGTCTTAGTGTTTCTATTTATCTGTACTGTGCCGGTTGGCAGGATTGGTTGCCATTGGCTCTCTTCTGGCATGAACCAAACGGGTACTATTGCATGCGGTTCCGTAGCGCTTGAAGCAAACCATGGAAAGACCTTGACCATGGCCTTGCGTGTAATTGCAAAGGGAGCGCCATCAATGCCAACTAGTTTCCCAGTTGCATTCTTAGTAGGAATCCTTAGCTCCTTTCTCAGCTTGTCCACCATCAGGTTTAGATGGGACCCTGTATCTAACATTGCACGAAAGGGCCCATGCATCAGGCCATCAAATGCAACCTTTACCATAGCAGTTGGGATCAAGGAACCCTCCTGCTTCGAGAAATCAATAGACTGTACATATGCTTTATTATTTATTTTACGCAATTTTCTTGGCACTACATTTTGGACTCTTTCTCCTATACCTTCCTGTACATTTCTTTTCCTTGATAATTTCTGCAACTGCTGGTTTAACGTTGCTTCCTCTACTTTCAGCTCGCCAATTTTGCTGTTCAGCGTCTGCAGCTTGGCTGCAAACAAAATCTCGGCTGCCTCTTCATCTTTATCGTCTGTCTGTACGTCCATATAACTGCTCCTCTGTACGTGCCTATACTGTTGCCTGTCTAGTCAATCCTGTTTCAACCTGTTGGTTGCTCGCCTTGCCCTACCCCTGGTAGGAGCCTGAGCTGGAGCCGGTGCTGGAGCTGGTGCCGGAGCCCTGTACTGGTTTTCGCCCTCTTCCTTTGCCTGTACTCGTATGGCTGGTAGCACATGTTTGTTGACTTCCCTTGATGGGCACAAATAGATGTTGTGCTTTGGAGCCCCTGGACAGCGGGCACAACCTCTCTGGAAGCAATTGTTATCTTTATGCCCATGTTTTAGGCAATTTGGGCAAATTGCTCGCCTCTCTACGAAGTCCTTTCTGCCTTTGAACGAGAGAGCGGCAAAGTCCGGACAGTCCCAGATCTGGTGGTTCTCTCCACATACCTCACATGGAGGACGACCGGAGCTCCTAGAAGCACCTTTGGAGGTGGTCGCCCTGTCCTGTACTTTGCCTCTGGGTGCTGGACCTGCTCTGGCTGCAGCTTGTCTAGCAGCCTCCTCTACGTCTGTACGGCCTGTACTTCCTTTACGAGCGTCTGTCACGTTGGTCAACGCAGCTGCCTGTTTGTCAATGAACCGCAGCATCGTTGACAACTTTGGCTGGTCGGAGTCGCGCTGGAGCTCCCATTGACGAGCCATCTCCTGGTCCAGCTTCTCACACAAAATGTGTACAACGAAGAAGTCCCAGTTCTCTACTGGCAGTCCTAATGCCTTCAACTGACGCATAGCCTCGTGCGTCGTATTTGCCATCCTTCGGAGGTCACTGGCTGACGGCAGACCACTGAGCTTAGGAAGATGTAGCAACTGGCGCAGATGGTCGCGCCCGATCAGATATTTCTGATCGTAGATCTCATTGAGCCTCTCCCAAGCTTCGTTGTAGTTATTGGCAGTCAGCCGCCACTCCCCCATGGTCCTGGCGGCGCTTCCAGTGAGCGACTTCTGGAGGTACGCGAATTTATAGGCTGGTGCGACCTTGTCGTTGTCGTGAATGGCCGCAGTAAACTTATCGTGGAATCCTAACCACTTGGTGTAAGTCCCATCGAACTCACCCCAAGTGTTCTTTAGATCATGCTGTTGGAATGGCATGTCCACCTGTACTCTTATTCCTGTACTCTGTACCTCCTGTACTCCTGTACCCTGTACGTTGTCCTGTACCTTAGGACGCAGCTCCTCCATTCTGTCCTCTAACGCTGCGCACGCCCACAAATAGTCCTCCTTTACTGACTCTTTGAAGTCGACGCATGTGATCACAGCATCACCTTTCGCTTCGGCTAGCAGAACTTCATGTAGCTTGCAAAAGCTCTGCCAGTCATCCTGTACCGTCTTGAGGCGCAGTTCCGCATTTTTATAGGAAATTGCGGCTGCTTCCTCCTCCGCAAACTTGCGCGCCATGCTGATGGTATGGGCCGTCGCTTTGGCTTGAATAGCTTCCATCTCGATTCGTCGAAATAGCTTGGGAAGAAAGAAAAGATAATTCCATTATAACCTGTACTTGTATGAGAGAACACCCCTCATTGGAGCGTGTACTGTACGATCTGTACTTTAATATCTGATTCGTTCTAGTGGATGCAAATTATTGTTTTACTCTTTACAATTATTTTCTGTACACTTGCGAATTTCGACTTGCTGTGGACATCTTGATTGAGCCCGCATGTGCAGTCTACACAATTCTTTAACCTGTACTGCAATGTGAATATATTCCTTGCTCTGACTCTGTGCGTTTGTTTTGCCTGTACACCTATACTTATAACTATACTGACATGTCATATCCTGTACCCTATTCCTATCACTCAGCATTTTTGCATCTTGTGCTAGCTTTATTGAGCGTGGAATTCTAACATCCTATACTAGCCACTTTAATTTAATGACTACCTGACAAGCATGCTTTTTAATTCCTCTACAAACCTATAACTTTCACTGTACACTACACTATACACTGTACACTCCTCTACTACCTCATAGTGATCACTATATTTCTTCTATGTGCCTATACAAATTCTTTGAGCTCACTGTACACATATTCCTATACAAATTCTATGAATTCACTGTACACTTTATCTATACATGCCAATAATTTTCTGTGTCACACTGCCTCAGCAGTTGTGCACGTAATTGACATTAAACGTCATCGACGCTCACTGACTGCACTGAACAATATGTTCTTGCATTTTCACTAAAAGATGTGTTCTTGTATTTTCACTTGAACAACATGTTTTTATTTTGACTCTATACTAAAACAATTTGCACCACTTTCTAGAACTATTTCCTGTACAATCTATACAATTCATTTAATGAAACACTCTGTACATTCTGTACTTACCAGTTGTTTGCACAAAAGATATTTTCTAGCTAAATTAATTAATTTTGATATTGATATTTGTTTTAACACCGCTCACGTTGAGTTCACAACTAATAATGCCTTGCCTATACGATGATGTCATATCACTTACCCTGTACTTTTTGCTTGTTTTTTTTTTTGTTCCTTTTCGTATTCTCTTTCGCCACCTGGCTGCCGTCGACGCGGCGACCAGTGGAAACTTTTCGTATACCTTCTGTACTGTACCTTTTTTTTTGTTTTTGCAAGTAAACCTATACGATGCCTTTTTCTTTTCTTCACTCTTCTTTTTTGTGTGTGAGGCTAAAAATAGATTCACTCACTGCCTGTACTGTTTTCTTTCGTTATTTTGTGTGTTGTTTTTGCTGATGTGTCAACTTGCGGCCTGCTCCAACTCGCACAAAAATATCGGCAACGTCGCACTTTGCACTCGTGTTCGTCGTCTTTTGGACATTTTATTGTTCAAAAGGGAATACACATATATATGTATAATTTATGGTTTTTTACTGATGGGAGCCTGTACTTTGCACTATTTTCTGTACCACTTTTTTATAACCTTTACTAACACTGTACACGAACACAGAATTGCAGGTTTTATTTCTTTTTACACTTTTTAATAGGATATATATATTTTTATTGCACTGATTCTAAGATCCGGCTCGACGTGGACCAATGTATAAGGCGGAAATAAAACACGGCGACTTTTGTTTAAAGTCGGGAAAATATATAAAAACCCGACTATTGTTAATTCTTTATTCTGTACTGTACTATTAACTATACGATTATTAGTCTCTACTTTACTGGACTTTACGACTATACGGCCTGTACTACTGTACTGTCAGATTGTGACTGAGACCGCCTGACGACCTCTTGTTTGGAGATGAGAGTCGCCAGCTGGCTCATATGTCATATTTAAAGTAAAAGACTCATACACAAGTACAATAATAACCCATGTATGAGTGATTCGATACAGACAGATATAACTTTCAGGTTGCCAAGGATTTTTTCTACCTAGACTATGAACTCAGACAATGACACCCACCACTGAGATTAAACAAAGAATAACTTTTACCAACCGTTGTCCTTAATGAATTATATGCTAGCGTTAAAACCATTTGTCGTGAACGAAGCAAATCATTTACTTCAAATTAGTAACGCTCCCGTTTCGAAACAGGCGTTTGTAAACAAATTTTTGAATTTTCAACCACGTTTTCGCATTTCTTATAGCACTCATTAATGTAATGGAGCCGAGCCATTGACACTTGTATTTGACAATCACGCCGCACCATCATAGGTGGATATTATAAGCAAATTGCCTCAGGTGTCCAAATTCCAAAATAAAACTTCTGTTTCCACCTCATTAAAGAATTTATCAGGCAACATGCTTTAAACTTTCATCGAATAACCACCACCTTATTATATTAATTCCATTGATTACCCCAGTGCGATTAATCAACCCTACGTTCTGCAATAAGCTCCCCAATTAATGCCTTCCGACCTATCTCTTCAGCTAAATCATTTCGAATTAAAACTTTCATGACAACCCAGACGAGCAAACGTCCAAAAGTCCCATGCAAACTTCAAAGAAATAAGCCAGCTCCTCGTCTACAAACACGTAGATAGCCCAGCAGGGCCGCAGGGAATAATTTCCATTCCATTCTGATGCTGCAAGACTCCACTATTACCGCCTCGACTATTCAAAATAAACTTTCTACCTTTACTAGAGCGCTTAGTACACAGGTGCATCAACAGCATTCACATAGCGTTTCTGCTGCATACAACGCAGGCACTATTTTGATTTCTAATTGATGCCCAAGAGGATAGATAACAAGCGATGTCTGCCTGGCTTGTCTTTTATTCTCCGCACAGCCACTTCGAACTACCGCAGTATGGGTGAGTTGGAAAAAAACTTCAGCTATATAATCAGGCTGCAACGAGAATCATCAAGGATAACTACCCACCTATCTTTCTAACTCATCCCCTCTTATGCCAAAGATCAATCCAAGCGCATCATTCCTCCCGACCACCTCCAAAAGATATAAAAAAAAACGTCCTCTTCTTTGGGGCATAAATCTTTGCCCGGCGTACATCAGCATTATAAGTCGGTATGAATTGAGGATGTGCCGAAGTAGCATCAGCATCACAACTATACCACTTTCACTGCCACTCCCAACTCCAACAAGAGAGGCTTTAAATCCTTCCACACCAAAACTAGAACCAGCACCAGTACCCATTAAAAAGAGGTTTTCTAAGTAAGTTCACCGCAAAGCTTTTTGTGTGTCGTGTCCGTCTGATTTATGCACATGGAAAGGTTGGTACCGTACCGGCACAAGTTGCTGCACCACCTATAACCTGCCCTGCAGCTCACCAGTAGGACCAATAGTACGTGAAAATAATCTCCTTCTGTGCAGATGCACAGGCCACGCAAGCAGCAAACACTGTGTTCGGCAGTCGAAGGATCAAAATATGCTATGCTGATAGATAAATCCTTTCCCAACAACCCTCGAAATCCTTTCAAGTTTTTTTTGTTTTTTTTTTTTTTGCCACTGCTCCTTTTCTTCCAACTTTCAGGATCAAATCCAGAGCACGAGCCATCTTCGTTTCTCACAACGACAACGACGACTACGAAAACACATTGAACCAGAAAAAAAGGAAAAATTACTACGGGCAGGATGTGACCCCCTCAACTCTTGACTCAACTGCCTGGGTGGGTTTTAGGGCAGGGCGAAAACGCAGAGCATAACTTGGTTGTGAAATGCTTCCACACCTCTGAATAACAACGAAACGGAACGCTTATAGTATCTGCGGAATATTGACGTATGATTATGCTCCATAGATACATCTATATCTCTGTGTCGTATACAAGAGCTGGTGCCGCACGTATTTTAAGCCAGCAAGCAACTGCTGGTGCTTTCACATCCTACACACCATACCGCACAATAGAAGCGGCCGGCATAGGGAGGGGAGGTAGTGGCGGCGGCGACGGGGCTTGATTCGGCACTCAGTCCCAAGTGCCATGATTTCATATCCAAGAGCGTTGAGATACAGGGATATGGTTAGATAGATAGATAGATACGTGCTACCATGACTCGGTGTGGTGCTTGCATTAGGGACCCGAGATGACGGCAGTTCAAATGGATAAAACGGGTGGTTGGCGTAAATTGGGGGATGAATCCAAATCCTAACGCGAGGAGGAGGCTGACTGGCAAAACTATCTATATGTTCACCCATCTATCTATCCATCTGTCGGTTCGGTTCGGTTCGGTTGAATGTACATTTGTGTTTTGCTGGGAGTTCACTTTAGGTTCTTTTTTTTTCTGTATTTCGTTCGTCGGAAACACAATGTGGATCTGGATGTCAGCATCATCTGCGGCTTTCTGATGGTTATAGTAAGGCATCCTGCAGTTGTAGATATATTTGTTGTGCCACACAGTTCATGCTAACGTAAGTGATTTGGGTTGAGTTGAGACATCTCTTTTAATCGAAGCAGGGGGTGCGCTAAAGCACATTTTAGTGAAAATTGCCGCCAACAAGATGGTAAGGGACTTTTATAAAATCTCTAAGCTCAAGAAGCAGCGATAGACAAAATTAACTCTTCGCTTGAACCCTTATTCAAGTTCAGCAGCGGTGCATGTACGACTATACAGGCTGGACCAAATACAAGTTTCTTTTTAAAAATGCAATAAAATGAACAAAATTGAATTTTTTCCATGTACATATTATGGCTTTATTAGTAAGAGCAAACATTTCCATTGATTATGGAATACAACGTCGGTTCATGTGGCTGCTTCGCATGGCTTTGCAGTAGCGCAATCTGTCACTCCAATTTTCCAAGACCTTGTTGATGGTTTCGGGCTGTCGAGCTCATCGAGTATGGCATGGGCTGTGTGGCATGGCGCACCATCCGGCATGAACCAGAGGTTATCCAAATCCATATCATCAATTTCAGTAAAAAAAATTCGGTTAACATGGCTCTGGAACGCCCACCGTTGACCGAAACGTTGTTCCCAGCCTTATTTTTAAAGGAAAATGGTCCAATGATGCCACCACTCCACAATCCGCACCAAACTGTCAGTCTCTGTGGATGCATTGGCACCGTACGACGACGGGGAGCATGAGTGTTGTCCAAACTTGCGTACATCAGGCGCGGTTGGTCCTTCATTTCGGCCAAGACTTCTTTTCAAAAAACGCATTGTTTGGGCTACATAGCTCTCAATTTGGAAGTAAGTTTTCAATATTTCCAAACGTTCCACCGCGGAGGTATGATACTGACTTTCTGTCAATATCAGCTGTCAGTGTCAAAATAATCTATGATTTAAAAAGAAACCGCTAGATGGCCCAGCCTTTATAATGTTCAACCTTTAAAAGCGCTAACAAAGCCTTCATTTTGAAGTCGCTGCCTGGGCTTCTCCCTGCCCAATGAATAAAACTCGACCGCCTGGGACATATTAAAGACGGATACAGTTTTCAATATACCTGCACGTCGATTGATTTGCTTTCGGAATCGACATCTACTCCAACATTTTCGATCGTTATAATAAATGCAAGACAACCGGTCCCATCGCATAAAACAGTCAGTTAAGTTGGAATGTCCTAGGGATAATCCCAGACCAAGAAGTTTTGTACAACTTCTGGATCTCGACACAGAGATGCGTACATTTTGGGAGATAGAGGAGGATTCGTTCAAAATACACGCATCAGAGAAGGATGTGTGTAAGAGACAATCATATGGCAGGTACGAACTGGCTATTACTTTCAAATAAGGAATGCATTCGACACTCGAAGTCAGCAAGGAAGGAGCATACCGAATCAAGGAGTTGATTCGGAGATTAGCGTTGATCCGTGCGATCCCTTCGAAATGAACCACATCAGTCGTCAGCAATAGATTTGCGGAGATTCAACATTTTAGAAACTACAATGAATAAATAGACATATTCCAACCGATAACAATTCTGAAACGTCACAATAAAAGTTATGTGGGAAAGCTGTCAAATTTTGCAACAAAATCAAGAAATAATGCGAATGTCGTTATTTTGTATTTTTTGTTTAATGGCATATTGGCAGTTGCTTTTTATAAATTATTTTCCATTCAAAATTCTCAACGGCACCCAACTGAAGCACATTATATCAAGTTAAACCCTGAAAATGTGAAATCATAATTACCCATCCGGAATACCTTTCCCTTCTACAGACTGACTGGGTAGCAGAAAAATATTTCTCTCTATCTTTTATAAATTCTCCTCCTTTTATTTTTTGCAGAAATTTTTTTCTGCCACTGAACCCAAAGCCCTGACGAACAATCATCGGGCATGAAGAAGTAAAAGTTCAGAAGCAAGCAAAAGTTGAGCAACTTAGTTAACAGCACTGGGGTTTGAGGTTAGGGCGGATTGAGCGGTTTGGGCGCCAAACCAGCCTCGGTATAACAGGCCCCCTGTTATCCAGACGCTGGCGAACGGCAACGGCATACACAGAGAGAAATCACACGAACGTGCAATAGTACTCTCGGCACTTAAAGCGTGTTTTGGGTGTACATAATGGGGTGAAGGGTTGGGGTGGAAAATTCTGTGCCAGAAGCGAGGGCAACCATTAAACAAATCTCGTGCACAGTTCACTTCACAGTCTGCACAATCCGTCGCTGACAAATTATTAAGACTGAAGAGGATGGGAGATGAAAACGATTCGGCTCTTTTATGCGGGTTTGGGTCTGGGTAGTTATAGGAAGCGTGTACACATAATCATCATCATCATCATCATCATCATCATCGTTGGAGTCGAAGTCAGCATCGACGGAGTTGGAATCATATAGCCTTCGACGAAGGCGTCGACGTCGCCATTCTCGTTACCATTTTGATGCTGGTGCACTAACAGTGTGTAGAAGAAGTCTGATTAGGGATAAAGGATATCTGAATGTCTAACGAAATGAGAATTAGAAAGCTATGCGATGCAATCACAAGAGGGGATGATTTCAAGTTTGAAAATTCAATATTGCGGTCGTGTCAAAACCCTTTTAGAAAATAAGAATGAAAGGACTCTTCTGTTCGTTTTCTGACAGATGTCTGGGTGATACCATGAGATAAAAAGAACGATCTACTTGTTCTATCAATCAAAAGTATATTTCCTTTCACGTGCATGGTGAATAGGTACTGTTACGAATACTTAACTCCTATCGTGACTACACATGATATACTATGTATGTTTGCTTTCAGATGCAATCAGATGCACAACAGGTCCAAATAGTCCATTCATGTGTATACTGCACCTAAGTAATAACAAATTCTAGTTTCGGACTAGATTTACGGAAGCTCACAATTGTCAAATTTGTATAGAAAATATAGCTACTGTGAATTTCATAAATTTTAAGTCGAAACTGAAAATGGTTGATAGGTACCTATCTAAGGCTCTCCACATTAAATTTTACGTTGTACATTTTTAGTATCCAGATTAAATTTTATGAATTCACAATAGCGAAATTGTCCATATAAAATTATTCGTTGGTAAGGTAAGGCTACAAAGTATTGTTGAAAATAATAATAGGTCACAATAGATACACAATTAATGCGAGCGACTGACAAGCTAAAGAGAAACAAAATAACTTTACGTGCAGTTTTTACATTTCCACGATATAGCTGGTTTTCAAATAGAAAGTAACGAGTTTGTGACATTTGTGGTGAGATTACGATATGAATAAAATAACCACCAAAAGATGGGTCTTACCGATAATCATTTTTAACCTAAAAAAAGTAACTGTCATATCTTAAACATTTTTTTAAACTTAAATTTGCATAAATATTTTGATTTGATTAGAAACATAAACACCTTAATTACTTAGTATCCTCAGTCACCATACCCTACCCACTATACATTTGTCGGCTACCTTTCAATAGACGTCAACTGAAAAATCTATTACATAATGTGATCATTATTTACTTTAGGTACTTTTACCTTTGGGAGCGCTTACAGTGCGGGGTGGACCGAAGCCTCAACCAACAAGCCCCTTCGGCCAGCTCGGACCCTAGCTAGCTGCCTGCAGTTACGCACACCAAGTTGTTTGAGGTCACTCTTCAATTGTGCGCGCCACCTAAAGTAGCTACGTTGTCCCTCAGGGGTGGACTCAAAGACTCGTCGGGCTGGTGTGTTGCTGACGATTTGCTCCACGTGCCCCAGCCATCTCAGCCGTTGTATCTTCAGCTTTTTGACCAGGTCAACATCGATATATATAGCTCATACAGCTCGTCGTTAAATCTTCTTTGAAAATATCCGAGGAGGTTTTAATCCGATTTCGACAGAGTCCATTCTTCTGCACAATGCAGCAGGACCGGGATGATTAGGGTCTTATATAATATCTCCTTCTTAGGCTGAAGAAACAGCGATTAGCAAGAGTGATTCTTCGTTTGATCTCTCGCTGATGTCATTTTGCAAAGTGATAGTGGAGGGTGGAGCCCAGGTAGACAAAGTCTTTAACTACTTCGAAGTTGTATCTGTCTATCATACGACGTTTTGTCCGAGTCGTAGATGCTAAGACTCCTTTCTCGTTGACAGCCTGGCTTAAAACCACACTAATATGGGCCGATCAGGTTTTTGGCGAAAGGTTTCAGAAGTTCACACAACCGACAAGATCTTACATGCGCCATTCAGCAGACTTATTCCTCTGTAGTTGGCGCAGTTCAGAGCATCTCCACGCGATGCTGAGGTTCCATTCATCGGCACGCTTTCATCCGACCAAATTTTACAGATGAGTTGGTGCATGCTCCTTAACAACTCTGAAAAGCTCGGTCGGTAGGCCATCCGCCCCCGTAGTTTTGTTCGACTTTAGTTTGGATATCGCTATCCTCACTTCGTATAGGCCGGGTGGACAGAATTGTTGGATATCATCGTCCACAGTGATTGAGTCATTTGCCTGACAGCCAGCGGTTTGTTGATGGTCTCTGCCCGTTTTACAGTCTTCAAAAGTGTTCCTTCCAAATCCTCAGCACCGACTTTGATTCTACTCTGTGTTCCCATCTTAATCTGCGGGCTTCTTTTCGGGCCCTGTATCTTTGGTTGGATCGTTTTACTATCTGGTAGAACTTTCGAACTATTCCTCTGCAGTAGTACCCCTAAATTGATTCGACCGCCCGTTTCTCGTGCTCTTTCTGTTTCTTTCTGAGAAGTCGGTGTTCCTCCCCTTGTCTTTGCGAGCAGCTTTCTCCGCCGCTCTAGTGCTCGTCTGCAGCATTGCTTGGCAGGCCTCGTTCATTGCTGCATGTCCCTGTCAACACTCTTTGTCAACCCAGGTGTTTCGTCGTGGTCTTCTAGCGAAACTCAGTACATCGGTGGCGGCACCTATGATGACAAGCTGACGGCGTTGCCACTGGTCGTTTGCACTTAATTCTGCCGAGGCTGACGATGAGCTTGCTGAAAGGTTAAGGTCGGCAAAGTTTTTGGCGGTCTCTTGCGATGGTAGCATTGAGTCGTCAAATCTCTACGCAGTATCCACTCGGTGTTGTGACGTTATGGATATCCGTATGTATACGCACTGTGGCCATTTCTAAGTAGTGGTCCGAGGTTATGTTAGCCGCGCGGAAGGTTCGGACAAGATACGAGATACTAGAAGCATGTCTGGCGTCGAAACTTTTGTACCTTTTTGCATAAGACTTTATTTCATGGCACCGAAGTATCCGCTGTATGTGATCATGTGATCAATATTAGATTAATCAAACGATTGACAAATGCTCCCGAAATAGAGGGTACCCATAGAAACCCATTGATGGCTTACTGATAACTTTCACTTCAGAGAACGTCGAATTAGCTGAATAAGCTTGGGGGCTGGTACCGAGTGGCAAAAATGATTTTAATTCTAAAACTTCCCGAATTCAGAAAAAGAAAGTTGACATCTGCCATAAGCAGGGGCTCTGTTTAACTCGGCAATATTTTTTTAAGTTAATAGTGCAAACACAAATTGTTGTGTGTCAAAATGAAACGCCCTGCTTCCAATATGGACTACCTCTATAGACGTCTAACAGTCAATAGGACACGGTCATTGTCATATCTTTGCATTCTATTTTTTTCCAAACAACGTTACCAACCATGGAAGGCTTCACCTCAATTCCACCAAAATGCAGCCAGAAACATATGAACATAAACCTTGTCACATTCCATGGGTAAAGTAATTTTTCGCAGTTAAGCATCCTGACCTAAATAACATTTCCTTGGAAGTTTTCTTCCTAATGCCACTGTTCTGCATCCACAACACGGTACAGAATTTAGGAGCTACGCCATGAGGTAGTCAGTATTCCTCTTAACTTTTCAGTTCTAGTTTCATGGAACTTTGATTCTTTTTCCATTCGTTCATCTCGTCCTTTCTCACGCGGCAGCTTATGCCACCCTCGTAAGTCCTGGATTTAGCTGTAAGTGTTGGCAGTGCTTACTCCTGATATCAAAGTAGCGTGAACAAAAAAAAAAAAAAAATACATATATAACAAAACAACCAACAACTAACTATACGGTGGTGTTCATATACCCAAAGCCGCATTCGTTAGCTACTTGCCGTTGCCTCTGCTGGCACAGACGTTACGACACGGCACCAAACGAGCTGTGTCATGCCACGGCGTATTTTCATCACAAAAACCACCCTCGCAACCCCACATAATCTGCCAACGACATTACCACTGCCACCAGTCGTGTTGTCGTTGTCGTCGTCCATAGCTGTGGCACGTTGGCCTGGCGACGTCGGCGGCAGCATCAACAGCAGCAACAAACAAAAAAATTAAATCCTTCTCCCACTCCTACCTCAGATCTGGCTCCGAGTTCCGACTGCGACTTCAACCAACCCCACCCCACCCCACTCCCACATCCACAAGAGTGCAAATGAGCACCCGTGGGTGAATGTTTGGAGCCATATATAATATACGAGGGAATCATTTAATGTCGACTGCTTTCCCTCTTCCATTTCTGGATTTGGATGGGCGGCCTGGTTTGATAGCGTCGTCATCGTCATAGTCGTTTGGCGGCATGTGGTGTTCGCTGAGTGTTTTGCGGGAAGCCTATACTCCCTGCACGGAGCGCCGAGTGAGGAAGGGTGTTTTATTTTTTTTGATCCGCTCATCCATCCACATGCCATTCCGTGTTGACATGTATGCACATACAATTATAATGGCCCAGTATGAGTGTGCGGCAACACGGTGCGACCCGACGCGACCCTGGGAGTTTATGGCGTTGCCGGTGCTCAATCATGCCTGGAAGCAGTCGGTTGATGGTTGAAAACACCTTCACCCGGTTTGTTTTCAGATTTCATAGTGCGGAAAAATACCTCTGCGACTTTTAGCATAATGTAATCTCTTCCTTTTTCGGTGGAACTGTGTCCTTTGGTTGGAATTTGTCAGTATAAAGTATACGTCTTTCCCTTTCTGTATATGTGTGGGTGGTTTGTATGACTCTGCGGGGATGACTTGGTGAAAAAGAAAAACTTCAAAAGTGGTGGGCGCTATATCCTTACCCAATGTTTTGCACACATATCCAGAGCTCGTCATCATTATACGTAGTTTGGGTGGGAGGGTAGGACGAATGTGACGGCAACGACAACGAAAACGACGACACCTTCAAACGACAAACAAATGGCGACGAACGGCGACAAAGAGAGATGATGGTGGCAGGGTTGAATTGTCAAGGAGTCGTTTCTTTTGTCGTTGAGGTGTTTCTGCTTGTTGTTGTTTTGGAATTCTCTGTTTTTTGTTTTTTTTTTCTTTTTTTCTCGGTTTTTTTTTTAATAATAGGATAGAGGATGAGAGATACTATAGGTGTCGGCAGCGGTATTGTCTCAGAGCCGGGGAAGACGCATTGAAGTGTGTGTGTGTGCGGGTGTGTGGTTTCAGGTGGAAATCCACCTGAAAATACCTAAATAACAACAAAATTGTATGCCTTTTTGATGGAGCATGGTTTGGTTTGAAGGAAGCAATACAGGTGATAACGGCAATTTTATACGTCCGGAGGACTTAACGTGTAAGAATTTGCTAACAAGACCCCAATTAATCGACAGAATGAGAGATAGAGAGAGCAATTTGATGTCTGATTTTCTTCCGGTTTCCAAACGCTTGAAGATATCGAAATAAATTTAATTAGATGGTTTAGTAGGTACATAAACAAATGCAGATTACGTTAAGTAAGTAATTTTCTGACTTATCACTTAGATAATTTACGGCTAATTAACTATAATTTCCCGAAAAACAAGCTGAATTCAGAGAACTGCCATTTAGTGGCTATATGACTCTTTTAGTGAAGAACTTGATAGGTATTTTAGGAACAAATGAAATAAAAGGTTAGAAGAGTTTCCATCAGTAGAAAAGTGTATGGTTTTGCTGTAAAAAGATTTATATATTGTGTCACTCATATGTTCATTTAACACTTCACATTTTAGTCGTATTATGTACTTTGTTCATATAAGAATATCATAAATTTGTTTTTTTTTTTAAATCGTACAGCTTTGAAAAACATCCTAATTTTACGAGTAGGTATCTATTTTTCAAAGGGAAAGGAAATCGGTGTTGTACTATGTCAGTTATGTGTGCCATTTGACATTTAACCATGACTTTAATTTTTTTAGTTATATAGGACGTAACTAGCGGACCCACAAACGTTGGCGAACAGAATTCGATATACATTTTCATTTTAAAAATGTTGGGCGTGGTGGGAGCTGAAATTTTGTGGTTATAAATTCTGATATGCAAAAAAGCTTCCAAAAATAAAAACAAACATGTACCTAAAAGTGTTATCATCGGCTTGACCGATGCTTTGATACCCTCCACTGCATAAAAGTGTTAGAATATCGGAAATTAAAGATTCTAAACCGGTATAGTCAAATCGGAAGAGCCAAACTTTAGCTTCCTTTATAAATGTTCCAGGTGTTGATAATGCCCTGATGGATTGCGGGAGTTTATTAAACAATCGATAAGACAGAATAGAAAAAAAATTACGATATGCAGTGGTACGGAAATTGGGAACAGTTAACACGTTTGAGAAGTTTACACGTAAGTCATAATTAGAGATTAAACGAAAATTACTATGACCAGACTTCATGAAAAACGTTTTTAATACCTTGAAACAATATAAATGACGCACAGGAAGAATATTCAGGTCACAGAACAAAGGATAGCTAGGATGTCTGCGAGGTTTACGACAAAATAGTCTTAGGATATATTTCTGCAAGATCAGCAGCGGATGTATTTTATTTTGGTGTACGCCTCCCCAACAAGCAATCCCATATTGTAACTTGGAATGGAAAATACCGTAATATATTACCTTAAGAAGCTTAGTTGAGCATATATTACGCAAGTAGTAAAAATATCTAAGAGTACATCGAAAATACTTTTTCAATGTATCTGCATGATACGAAAAACTCATTCTAGAGTCAAGGCTGAGTCCCAAGTACTTAAAGTTATCTACTGTTTCAATCAAAAAGCACATATCACTGCAGCTTAGACTATTACTGTAAGTTTGAGAGTAAAAACCGGGCGTGCAATTGCAGTTAGTCAGTTTGTATCTTTGACACTCAGGTGCGTGGAAATACACATTCGCTTCAAATTTCGAAGAGTTAGATAAATTGAAGAACATTATTTTAGTTTTAGAGCTAATAATTATAAGCGATGTTCAGCAAACCAGTGTATCAAAAGATTTAGATCCCAATTTAAATCAGACACCAAATCCAAGGGACTGTTTGAACCATAAGAGAAACCTATATCATCCGCAAAGGCAGTAGGTGATCCTTTGAAATTAAGAGAAAACAATGAATTGATGTAGACTAAAAACATAATGGGACCCAAAACAGAGCCTTGTGGTACACCGATATTGAAGAACTTGATTTCGCTCCTGGCTTCATCAATTTTTACTTGTTGCGACCTGTTTTCAAGATACGACCTAAACCAACTTAGTATGAAACCACGAAATCCGGATTTTTCTAGTTTTCTCAACAGAATTTTATGGTTAACCATATCAAAAGCTTTGGTTACATCAATAAATAAGCCCGCCGTACATTTTTTTTTATCAAGGTGTGACATTATTTGAGAACAAAACTGTAACAGTGCGTCTTCCGTCGACTTTCCTTTTTGAAATCCAAATTGAGCTGGATTAAAGAATTTGGTTTTAGTTAGAAAGGACACTATCCTATTTTTCATTAGCTTTTCAAAAATTTTGCTGAAGACTGGAAGAAGAGAAATTGGCCTATAATTGCTAATTTCAGCAGAAGAACCTTTTTTTAGCAATGGAATGACATCAGCACATTTTAGACCATCAGGAAAGATCCCAGCAAACACGCAACGATTATAAATATCTGCCAATACATAAAATGTGACAAGCAATTTGTTTTAGGGCAAAACTCGAGATCCCATCAGCTCCACAAGAATTCGATTTATTTAAAGAACCAATAACTTTAAGGATTTCAAGAGGAGTTATGGGATGATAAACAAAACTACTACTTTGAAACGGTTCTGCACATTCACAAATAGCCGGACAGAGAGAACAAATCGATTGGACTGGACAAGGTTGTAAGCTGCAGCCTATATTGGCAAAATAGCAATTAAATGAGTCAGCAATAGCGAGTTTGTTAGACACATCACAGCCATCAACACGTATAACAGTAGGATTTTTCGAAGGATTATTTTTATTTAAAATGTTGTTTACTACTTTCCATTCGTTTTTTAGATTTCCCTTTGCAGAGTTGAATTGAGCACGATAAAAGTTATCGCGGCAAATAGGAATCTCAATTTTAAGTTCTGTGCACAATTTTTTATATTTCCTTTTCAAATTATTACGATACTTTTTGCATTTTAATCTGAGTTTATTTTTACCTAAAACTTTATTCAATAGAAATCTAGATATCCAAGATTTCAGTCTTTTTGCAAACTTTTTGGAGGGCAGAGATGAGGAACAACTTAAAATGTGATTCTTAAGAGATACAATGAATAATGTATAAGCAGTAGCTGGATCACTACAATCATATACCTCTTCCCAGAACTCGTAGAACAGATTGCGTTTAAGCTTGCAAAAATCAATTTTCATTCTTCTTTGGGATGAATTTGAATTTTTACATACACTGTCATTAGAAACGTTAGTTATGAGTCCCGTCATAGAGTGATCAGTAATCATCAGATCGAAAACACATTTTTCGCACTTATTAAACCCAACATTTTTGAAGCGCCCATAGATATGATCTAAACAGCTTCCAGCAACAGGCCTCGTAGGCTCATTGATAAAACTTGTTAGACCATGTGATGCTAGTAAGTCCAGGTAGCTTGAAACTATTTCATTATCATCCAAAATGTTAATATTAAAATCGCCGACAAAAATTAAGTTTTTAGATTTTTCCTTTGCCAAGAGATCAGAAAATTCTTTTACAAACATCGAAACATTAAACATATGCAGTCTATAGACACATAAAAAAACAAAAACTTCATTGTTAATTTCAATGGACACTCTCAAGACATCAGCACTAACAAAATAAACACTCAAGACATCAAGAAGCTTGTAGTTCTCTTTTACGAAACACCCAACTCCACCTGCAGCATAATTTTCATTCGTATTGGCAAAAAAGTTGAACCCGGGAATAAAATAGTCTTTTTTCTCAAAATCGTAGATCCAAATTTCAGACACAAAAACAACATGCGGAACACAAGCAAAGGGAGTTAGGATGTACTGTACCTACATGCATGTGTCTAATATTGGTTTTGTATGGAAGGTATCGGAACTACTTTACCGATATAGACAATTTTCAATAGTAACCTGACGACGCCGATGGTAAAAAGAAGTCCACTCACAAAATTTCATTTGCCTAGGTCAATTCATTTGGACGCTATCGTGTTTTCAACAGACAGACGGACGTGGCTAAATCGATTCAGAATGTGATCTTAATTCAGAATATTATATACTTTATAGGGTCTCCGGGGACTCATTCTTGGCGTTACAAATGTAATGACAAAGTGAACGTCGAGAATTTCGTAAATATTCGTATAATATAATTTAACTTTATAACTTTCGAATTTCGACCGCAATAGAGTGAACTATATAAATGGCACATGCCTTCAAAATTATCTAGGAATACTCAGTGCAATGTTTTACCCTACGATCAACTAGAAATTTAGAAAACAAGTTATCTCAGAAGCCTAACTTAAGACGCACTGAAGAACGACATTTAAAACAAAGTATGTTTTCGTTCACGGCAAAAAGTTTGGAATTGGAAATTTCGTTACGTAAACCCTTTTAAAACTTGTTTATACACAATTTGATAGAATAACTAATTATTCTACACTAGGAATAGTAAAATGTGCAATTTTCTCTTTACGCGAATGGTAAACTTACGACGTTGCATGAATACCCTTATGCCCAGTTGTACAATCAGAGTTTAAACTGAAGTTTAACTAAACCTGACCGAGAGTTTAAACTTTTGGTTTAACTCGTTCAGTTTCACAGTACAAAATAATCTGACAGTTAACTAAACGCAGTTGTGGAAGCGCAGAACAATTTCCCTTAAGGGGATATTTTTCTACCAGCGCACTTTTGACCAAGTAAATGGTTATTGCTTTTCTCTACTTTATCTATTTTATTATTTGTAAATAAAAGAAAATGTGTGCAATATTATTACATTGTGTATTTTGGTATTAACGAAGTGAATTGATTTATTTTCGACACAAGTTTGAACTGTCATCTACTTTCACCAATTAATTATTGCAATAATAATAATAATTATTATTATTACTTTTTTTTTTCAATAATAAAATCTAGTTATTGAAATGTAGTGGGCGATCACAGGTACTGCTTCTTGCCACTCGCTGGGTTTTTACCACATCCCCTTAAGGGGATATTTTTCTACCAGCGCACTTTTGACCAAGTAAATGGTTATTGCTTTTCTCTACTTTATCTATTTTATTATTTGTAAATAAAAGAAAATGTGTGCAATATTATTACATTGTGTATTTTGGTATTAACGAAGTGAATTGATTTATTTTCGACACAAGTTTGAACTGTCATCTACTTTCACCAATTAATTATTGCAATAATAATAATAATTATTATTATTACTTTTTTTTTTCAATAATAAAATCTAGTTATTGAAATGTAGTGGGCGATCACAGGTACTGCTTCTTGCCACTCGCTGGGTTTTTACCACATCCAATCACCCGTCGCCAGTAAAATATTGAAAGGATTTTATGAGCCTCTAATTATGGTCATTGTCTGGTAATAGGTAGGCGCAAAGTTTTTTGCTGGTGTTTCTATGAAAATCTGCCCTATCTTGTTCTGGTTTTACTTTTTTTTTAAACAAAAATGAACAGGCATTGTCCAGAGAAGTGTGTTCAAAATCGGACAAACAAATTGCATTGTAAAAAGAATAGAGTGGGTAGTGCCTTGTTTCAGCCAAAACAAAATGTGAAAGATTTGAGTATGTATAGATATATTTTGTTCGCCAAGAATCTAAAGAAATCACTAGTAGCATTACAAAAAAATAATCGTCATTTCCACACACGAAAATAAATAATTTGTATTGAGAAAACAATTTACGCTTGTCTACATTATGTTTGGGCTAAGATCGACCTGATGTTCACTTGAAAAAAGGCGTTTTCATTGAAAAGTACATTATATTGGTTGAAAATCTATTGAAATTTTCTGATGATATTTTTTAACAGTGGGTTTACCGCAGTAATGCTGAAACTAATCAATTCATAGCTCTACTTTTCACTCATATAAATTCAAGAAGTGCTGCACCCAAACAATTTATCATTTCTGTTCTCTCTCTCTATCTCTCTGTATGAAATAGCAGCTGTCAAAATAAACCTCAAAATGCGAAACGAAAGTTTAAACGGCAGAATGCAGGCGTTTAACTTAAACCGAGAGTTGAACTCCACTTTGGGTTTAAATGAACACAGTGAAACCGAAAATTTGTTGAACGAAGGTTTAAACCAAAACGAGAGTTTAAACTCTGACTGTACAACTGGGCATTAGTGTCAAGCAGTGTGTAGTTGCGTGTTAAAATTTCTACTTTTCTTTACTTCACTGAGATAGATGTGCAATAAAACAGGTCTAATAACAAAATCAAAATAACAATTAAAGGATAACCACGCGAATAAACCAAAGTGAAAAATAAATCACGAAAAGAGTTTTATTTTGACACTTTGTTTTGACTGTCAATTCCTGAAGCTCTTCATTCCAAAGTTCCAGGAGCAAGTCTTTTCCGGACCAATTTTGTTTTTTGCAGTCATGAAAATATATAATAGTAATAGATCACGAAATTAATAACATGATTTTAGCTAAATCCCGTTGGTGGGGACATGGTATAAGTGAAAAGAATATTATCACATGTTTTGACAGCCCATTTACATGAACACTTTTATTTGTCGCAACAATTCGCCAAGTTCAAACATCAATTTTTACTACTTAACAATCTTTGATTTAAGTTTACATAAGTTCGAACGAATTTTGTATTTGATAGTTTGTTGAGCGGGTTTTAATGTCTGAATTTTGAATAAACTTGTGAAAATTCGCACCAAGGGTGTTTTCCTTCGAGGCAAACATTTTTAGTTCGAAATTTCATGTTTAAACTCTTTTCAAACTTGTTTTTTCCCATATTTTGATGCATTAATTTATTATTCTAGGTACTCTTTCAATAGTGGTTTGTTCGCATATTATTATCAATTCGTTTGCTCATTCTCATGTGAATATTCCTTTACATCGCCATTTTTAATTGATATCAACAGTTTCAACAATTTAATATGTCCTAAAACTAAACTGTGATGTGAACGAAGTGTAACTGGAAAAAAAGAAGAAACCTTTAGAACACAGCCCCACTGCCATAAACCACTGTCAGGTGCAACTGAGATGGGATTTTACTAAGGCCTGAAACACACATGCGATTTCAATCGCGCGTCTGTTTAGTCGCAAAAAATGAAACACACACATTTCAATGTGAATGCGCGCACATAATTTTGGATTTTATGTGCGCGCATTCATATTGAAATGTGTGTGCTTCATTTTTTGCGACTAAACAGACGCGCAATTGAAATCGCATGTGTGTTTCAGGCCTAAGTATGCGTGTGCCGTAATTTCTTCCCTTTGATTTATACAGGCCCAACACATAAATAAATCCTATGGTGCCAACAGCTTGTAGGCAAAGTCCGTTATGTGGGAGGAGTCGACGGTCTATTTCTTACTGGTTTGTGATCCAAGTATTGTGAAGAGTTTGTACTGATTGAACTACAGTGATCCTCGTTCCTCGTTTAATTTAGCCGAAAACTGAGCAAATAAAGCATTCCATAACAAATATGCTTAACTTTTCCCGTTTAAATGCGTTACCCGGTTAATTGCGCTACTAAAAATAAAGCTTCTCGTAAGACTTCACACAAAACCTGCCGGTTAAATAAAAACACACAAAAAAAAAGCATGGACAACTTTGGGTACTCACAGCTTTAATAAAATCAAAGACACTTGTCAAATCAATTGTCATATTGACATGCCATGGTGAAGGCTTCTCTGCTGATGTAGGAGGTCAGCGTAGCCATAAGTGCATTTTTGTCTGCATTTTGCAGATTTTCAGCCCAGCTGCAGACTTTTAAAATCCCATTTTTTGGTTTGTTTTGTGATTCTGTGCTGCATAGAGGAGAACAGGAAGTAGAATTTTTTGCACTATATATGTAATTAGAAATGTTGTCTAAAACGGTCGCACTGGTCTTATGGTACTGATGTACTGGGTGTGTTAGCTCTAACCTTTCTAAATTACATTTTTTGATATTGCAGTATTTATGAATACAGATATTTTCCATAGAAATCTACATTGCAGATTTTTTTCTTCATAATTGCAGATTTCTCAAAATATGTTCATGGCAACACTGAGGTGCTGAAGATTGTTCTCTCCAATTTAATTAAAAACTATGCACCCAAAGATATTTTCAAAGTCGATGAATGCGGTCTATTTTAGAAAGCCGAAAGCCCTGCCGACAACATCTCTTAATCGAAAAGGACATCAAATAAGTTACTCCCTGCAGACTTTGTATTGCAAAATAGAAAAATAAAAAAATCTATTTCAAATTCATTTAGATCCGTGATAAACAGTTTTTATTGTAATGTTTTGTGGATACTATGAAGTTTTTGTAGCTAAGGATATGTTTTAGTAGCATACTGAAAAAAGAGTTTTCGACAAAAAGTTTACTAAGACTTATTGATGCATTAACACTGAACACCAACT
Organism: Cheilosia soror; assembly: GCA_949372485.1. Taxonomy (NCBI): domain Eukaryota; kingdom Metazoa; phylum Arthropoda; class Insecta; order Diptera; family Syrphidae; genus Cheilosia; species Cheilosia soror. Next base: position 138,475,897 of record OX443561.1, on the reverse strand, counting down.
AGGTTTTGTTTGACGTTTCAATTAGGTAGCACTAAAAGAAAAAAAATTATTAACTAATCTTTTTTTAAGGTTTATCCTGGAAGTTTCTTAGAGTAAACCATGTTTGTGTAGTTCACACTCAAATAATCTCTATATATATAAAGCAAAGTGGAAAAAACTGTTTCCCTCTGTCGCACGTAATTTTCAACTGTTTTTGTTGATTTTTTTTTTAAATGTCAAATCGGACAAAAAAAACATTCAAAATCTCATATCTCGAAAACCACAGAATCGATTGAGCTCAAACTTACAAATAATATTAGGTTAGGTATTGGCCGTAAAGTGCTCCTGCGAAGATTGGTCAAAATCGGACAAAGGGGCGTGGCACCGCTCATAAAAAAAACATTCAAAACCGCCCATACAAAAAAAAAATTAAAACATTGTCGCCCGTAAATAAATAAAATAAAATAAAAAATAAAAAAGCAACAAAAGGCCTGGCGAAGCTGGCGGGGGCTCAGCTAGTTTAATACATAACTACAAACATGGCTTTAGCTTACACTAATTTTGAGGTTAGAAGAAGTGGTTCAAATTTGGCTTGCAAAAAGCCTTTAAAAAGGTTTGAATATAGCAGAAACGGCAGCACTAAGTGAGATCTTTACGGTCAACAGTTTTGATGACTGTTGCAAAATGTGTGTCTGCTTTAACGACCCTAGGATTGGAATTTGTTTTCGAGGTATTCTCATCGCATAAAAGAGTTAAATCAAAACGTTAATCACATATTTGTGAGTTTATTTAAGTTTAAAAACTCAGGATTTCGACCAAAATTGACATTACCATGATGGAAAAGACGTTATTAATCCTTTCATTCTCCGCCATCGACTCTAAATTATCAAGGGTAGAGGAGTGATTATGGACTTGATCTAACAACCCCATCCTGGGTGTACTTTGAGGACGCCTGCCTGCCTGGATGGTACGGATTCCATAGAACGCCTTGGGATCCTGGGATCCTAAAACGTTATTTCAAAGTAAAATTGCCGATGCGTACAATAATCCCACCACTACTTTCAGGGTTTTTATTTAGATGTTCCGAGGAACTCAAAGAGATTATCCCTCGAAATGCAACTTTTGGGCGCCTTCGTATGAGTTAGAATCTCGTCATCCAAAAATGGGGAAAATATCAATTCCTAGAAAAATGGCCTAATTTGAGGTAATTTTTAGACATGAGATCATGGTTAGAGAGAGGCATGCAAGAAATCTGAGCATTGAAAAGATTTCAATTTCGCGACTTTTATTAAATTTAAATTCAGGGTAAAAGAGATCTATAGATTGTTTTACGGAAAGTCAGTATACTACTTCAACCCAATGAACCCATTAAAGTGATTTTGATAAGAGCACATTTCCGAAGACTCTGAATATTATCAGTTATGACTATCCGAGACCGAAAGTTATAGCTGTTGTGACTTTCTGTCAGATTTGTGAATGTTGGGTATTCCTTCATGGGTTCTACCGCAGTTATGTCAATATCAGGCTTTCAAATATTGGATCTCGTATGCTAATAATATTTTTGCCTCTATAGGTAGTTGGTGCGGTTTTGGGTTGCAACTCAATTCATGTATTTGCCCTGCCTATTGCACCGATAGCACCATTACATTCTTATCTGTTTCTTTCGTTTTACTCTTTGTACCTCTTACTGTTACAGTACTAATTTGCTACTTTTATAGGTATAATTACAGGACGTAATTTTTCTTTTAATACAAACACATTTCTCTGTTGTAAATGACAATAAACGACTGCCTGTCAAAACTTTCTATGGGAGGTGTTCAAAGATATTCAATTCAATTATTAAACATTATTAAACATTTAAGTGGCCTCAACTACAAATGCGTTTCGCTCCTAGTGGGTGGGCTCATCAGTAGACGAACCACCACATCTGCCTAGATGCACTATTTACTATATGGAATCACAGACACAAAGTGACTGTGAACCATAACCTAATACGAGTCTTAGATATTCAATTCAATGCAATACCGATTTTAGTGTCTTTATTGCGCTGAACTACAAAGTCAGGGCCCTCAGGCTTAATCATTGAAAAATATAAACTACAACTATTACGAACGTTTGACAATCACCCTGAAAAATATCCTGAAAAGCTTCTCATTACAGCATAAAATTGGGGGCCTCTTCCATTCGCCGAACAAACGACTAGTCGTGAGAAGCTAGTCCAACGGTTCCTAGTTATTTTGTTTTAAATTATCTACCTACCTAGTTTAAATTGAAGGCACCCAAATTACCCTCTCGTTAATGAACCGTCTGACTAATTTGAGCATAATTGTGAACTAAGGCAGTTAACTCTGATTTTAGTTTAAACTGCAGATTCAATAGTCCCTGTAGCAGTAGGTGGTTATGAGTGGACGTTTCGGCATAGATGCGCACCTCCAACAAAAGGACGATATCTCGTTTTCAGTTGGAAATTAATAAAGCTTTTTAAAATCTTTAAGTATATGGAATTTTAAATCTTACATTTCTAGATAAAAATAAACCCAGTTCAAAATAATTTCTGAAATAAATAATCCAACGGTCCAAATCGCTAAGGTAACTTTCATTCCATGGAAAGTCTATTTACAATCAATATGAATTAATTGCATCATAGTTTCATTAATATTTGAAGCCTGAGTCGTGCTAACAATTAATCAAAAGAAATTTTTTGTTACGTATACGCCATGGTGTACCCATATAATGACATTAAGCTACCCATTCGATTGAAATCCATTCATATAATATCTCTCTCCTGTTCTAGAGCAGAAATGAATTACTCGTACAATCCCACAACCGATTTATTCCTATTTATTATACGTATCTACAAGTAAAACAGGCAATGTCCCATCCGACGATCCTCTAGCACAATATACCACGATAACTACAACATGCTACGTGAAAAGGTTAGCGACAGTCATAAAAGCACTCGCAATATACCGCAATCATCCGCTGATTCCAATTTTCCTAATTAACTTCATACATTTCAGAGCCACCCCAAAGAACTGCCCTTATAAGACCTTTTCGGGTTCATGGCCTCGTTAGTCTTTTTTTTTTTTTTGCCATTTGAGCTTAAAAAGCATTTTGCGCCAAAGACACAAATCCTTTCCCTAACTCCATATCCAGAGAGTGGTCCTCTTACTGTATGGTTGCCTGCCCACAACACATCATCGTTATACGTTACATGATTTACACTTCTCATAAACCACACAGTACTTAGTTTCAAATGCCCATCAGCCAAATGTGCAGTGCCACTTTGCGAAGTGAACGAAATCCGTTCGCCGTATCCTCACGTAAGTACTCGTATGTATGGACGTAAGAAGTTCATGGTTTTCTGCTCGCCGAAATGGATTTGCATGTTCGTTTGCATGACCGAAACAAGTGCAGGATGTGTTCATGGAATGGAGGATCTTTCTATAGGTTGATTTGTTTTTTTTTTTTTTTTCATGTCTTTGTAAATTTTGTTGAACATTTATAATGGATGATTGTTTAGGTTGAGATATTAAAAAAAAAAGAGAATAACTAAAATAACTATTCAAACTATTGAACATTTTTGGTAAAAATTACTGTCGAAACTGTCGTAACGTATGACATGTAAAAAAATTTAATCAAAGGTACTAACTGAACCCCCGCCAGCTTCGCCAGGCCTTTTGTTGCTTTTTTATTTTTATTTTTTTCATTTTTTATTTTATTTTATTTATTTTCGGGCGACAATGTTTTAATTTTTTTGTATTGGAGGTGCCACGACCCTTTATCCAACTTTGACAAATCTTCACAGAACCACTCTAGGGCCAATACCTAAGATTATCTGTAAGTTTGATCTCAATCTATTCGGTGGTTTTCGAAATATACGATTTTGAATGTTTTTTTGTGTGGGGGGTGCCACGCCCCTTTGTCCGATTTTGAATTTGTTTAGCCTATCACTCAATCACTGTAATTACCGACATTAAAAAAAAATCAACAAAATCTGTTGAAAATTACGGGCGGCAGAGGGAAACATACTTTTTCCACTTTGTTTTATATAGAGAAGAGTTAAAATAAAATTTCAAAGTTTTCAAATCGTATCCTTGCCTGATAAAAATAGGAACACTAGCCACAACCTAAAACAATTTTTTTTTAACTTTCTCGTATACGTAGTAAGAGAAAGATATTGTTTTCGTACAAAATTTCGAACTCGATATTTTGATCAATTCTGATATTACGATGATAGGGGAACTCAAAAAAGTGGGTCTCGCAATTCTGTCCGTCCGTATGTCTGTCTGTCCCACCCCTGGGGAATCTACCAGGTGGTAGACAGGGTCCCATCCACCTGTCGCCCGGTGAGATACCACCACATCATGCTATAGGCTCCGTGAAGTAGTCTTGACTACGTTTCGGAGTTTGGCAGATGGGCCGGTGTAAAACGGATGGGACACAAAAGCCATTATGCAACTTCCTGAGACAAAGAATTCCGGAGGTAAACTAGTCTCCCATTCGGATCTCCGCGGGGGACTATCTCAGGGGGTGGGGTTCAACATGCAAATATTCACCAACAGGACTTGCAAAACGACAGACAACAACGAACACAAAGACAAAATAGACAAAACAAGGTCACTAACAGACGAAAGCTAGCAACAGATTTCTGCAACATTCGAGGTCTAGGATTCAACAATGTCAACGTCAGCTGCGTGCACCAGCATCTACAAAAAAACCAGACATCATAGTCTTAACCGAGACTCAAATAAACTCAAACACTGACTACACATATCTTCGCTGTCCAGGATACGAACTACTTTCTTGTTTTCGATATAAGGGGGGACTATGTGTATTTGCCCGAACAGATCTGGCGTGTGAAAGACAAGAAGAGATGGAACCTGCGGATCTCGACTTAATATGGCTAAAGGTCGTCCTACAAAGTTGTACTAAATTCTTTTGCTGCCTGTAGGTACCGCTCGCCAAACGATAACGAACCATCTAAATTATTTCGTCATTTATCCGAAAAGGTAGACTGGATACAAATTTATCATCCAACGGCTGAAGTTATTATACTTGGTGACTTCAATGCCCATATAATGGACTGGCTACGATATTCTAACAGAACGGACGATGCAGGGAAACAAGCTGAAGACTTCGCCATTAGCTGCAATCTCACTCAGCTCGTTGATGAACCAACACGAATTCCTGACAATCCATCGAATTTCGGGAACACTTTAGATCTGTTTCTCACAACCGAGCCAGATAATTATAAAATAAAAATATCTGCTCCCTTAGGGAATTCGGATCATGCTCTAATATCTGCTATCCTCTTTTTAGCGACACCAATAGGAGCGAACCAAGATCGCCATCGTCTGATTTGGAATTATAGTAAATCTAAATCTTGGACGAGCTGCGTAATTTCTTCGGTTCATTGCCATGGGCTGATATGTGCTTTAGAGATACCGATGTCAATATGTGCGCAAAAGCCGTAACCGAAATGATTTTACTCGGTATGGAACTTTATATTCCACATTGCATGAAAAAACCAGCTTCAAATAAACCCTGGTTTAACAAAGAATGCAAGCGAATTACCGCAGCGGAAAACAAGGCTTTCCGTGAATGGCGGTCAAACCCATCGGAGCAAAAAAGATCAGAATTCATAATTCTTCGAAATAGATGCAACCTAATTATTGAATCGGCGAAGACAACTTACAACGAAAGAGTCACTAACAAAGTAATTGGATGTCCTAACGGCTCACGCGCATTCTGGTCCATGGTATTTTTATTTTTGGTGAAAATTACTGTCGAAACAGTGAAAATTTAATTACTTCGATTACAATTTCGGTAACGTATGACATGTAGAAAAATTTCATAAAAGGTGTAAAATAAAATTACAAAGGTTTCGAATCGTATTCTTGCCTGATGAAAATAGGAACACTAGCCACAACCTAAAACAATTTTTTTTTTGTTAAATGAAATGCTGCAGATAGCTAAAATAACTTGAAAATGGTTCCATGAAGCAACATATTATAAGGAACTACTTAAAGAGAAGGGAAGGGGATACCTACCTTCCACAGAAAGATGTATGGATTTTACAATAGGTCTAAATCATGTGCCAGTTGTCAGCTTTTATTTTTAACTTACCCCCAGTTTCACACTGGAAGTTTAAACTATATTTCAACTGAACCTGAACGTGAGCTTAAATTTAAAATTCAACTCGTCCGGTTTCACAATATAATCTGAACTTCAACTCGATTTAACTTTAGTTTAACGAAATTTTATGAATAGAATTTGGCAGTTGTGTACAGTACTTAGCTTTTATACGACTTTTCCAAAAACGTTCCTTGTATTTTCTCTCAAAGAATACACAAAACAACGTCAAATATTTGTGTATTTGGCAATCGCCTGATCTGAGGTTTAAACAGCAGAATACTGTAGTTTAACTTAAACAACAGAATTGTTGAACTAAAGTTTAAACTAAAAGTGTAGCTTAAACTCCCACTGTGAAACTGAAAGTTAAAAAAATGACAAATCACTGGCAACCCTGTTAGTCCTTCAATGGGGAAGGACTCGACTATACATTTAGAAATTTCTCGATTTCTAAAATGTATAGTCGTTTTTACTTTCCGGCATCAAAATAGTCAGCATATTTGCAATTTTATTTTAAGCGTTTGACGCTTCTCATTCGCTTGAAAATTATTAAAAAGGATTACCAAAGTTCAAACTCAATTTTCATTGGAGAAGTGTAATCATTTGAACAATATATTGTTCCGAACGTTACTAGATTGTACAACGCGGTACATTTTAAGCGGTGGCCATGGTGTAGTGGTTAGAGTCATTGCTTGTGGATTGACAATTTCCTAATTAAGATGATTCGAAGGCACGTTGCAAGGGCGATGGCCAACGCTAACAATCTGATCTCGGGTGGTTATTACCCGAATTTAATGTACCACGAGAGTACGCTCCGGTCTGGCTTTGTCCCGCCTGAGGCATTCCTTCATGCAGACATGAAAGGGTTAATCCAAGATAAAGATGGTGTGCCGGTATTGTACCACAGCCACCGCGGCGCGAGGGATAAGCAGCTCATCCACGACGGGTACGCCGCCAATGCTCAGGAGCTCCTCCGTTTTAATACCGCAATTGCGGATCGGGACACGGTTGATAACTTAAAGCAGTTCACCGAAATTTGGTGGAGGAAGAGGTGAGTGCAGACACGCTCTCCCGGGTCGGTGCGTTACCTAGGTAACATCCTCCTTAGTTTTAAGCTAGTTTGTAAGTTAGTTAGGTATATTTTAGGGGGTCTTTGGGAGGGGCCGGGCTCGTCAACATGAATGAGTGCTACCGAGACTAGACCGATGCTTATGGCCTCGCTCGAGTCCCGGCGGCGCGTGTGCACAGTGTTGGGGACTGCCAGGCGCCCATCGACGCAATCGAGATGGTGACCAATCGAGAGATTGCTCATCACCCTGATTATAGGTAATTTAGGTTAAGTAGCTTAGGTAGTTTTAAGTAGTTTTAGGTAGTTTTAAGAAAACAAAAATAATAAAGAGTCCAAGTTTTTAGCAAAGTTTCTTGGAAATGAAAAAACAGCGCTAAATTCAAAAATTGATAGATTTAAGGCCGAAAGGCAATAGTAATAAGAATATATTTAAGTTTAGAGTGCTCGTTAAGAGCCAGTAAGCTAGATTAAGATAAATGTTAGTTTTAATTTAGATTTAATCATTTTTGTCTAGTATGTAAGTTAAAGAAAGAATTAATAAAAATTAATTTAAAAGTCAAAGTAAAAAAAAAGAGTCATTGCTTGTGACCCGAGCGGCGTTGGTTCGAGCCCCGGCGGGGGACAGGAATACTCTGCCACCGACCATAAAGGTCGGTTTCTCCACCACTACACCAAAAAAGGGGTTTCTGCTTGGTAAATGGACCAAGATTCGTCTGAGTGCTCTAGGATTTGGAATCCCATTTAAAAAAAAAAAAAAAAAATAAATAAATAAAAATATTGTACAACGTTCGAATTAAAGTGAAACAATTTATATGTTAAACAGTTGTTCGTTATTTTTAACTTTCTCGTATACGTAGTAAGAGAAAAATATTGTTTTCGTACAAAATTTCAAACTCGAGATTTTGATCAATTCTGATATTACGATGATAGGCGAACTCAAAAAAGTGGGTCTCGCAATTCTGTTCGCCTGTATGTCTATCAATCGAATGAAATGAAGATCACCTCTTCGGTTTACACAGTTTACAGCCAGAAAGGGAGGGTCTGGCTATTCATTTTTGCAACTAACTAAACCAATCCTAACGTGTAACTTATTCCCTACGCTGACTGTAGTCGGTAATGTATAGTATCTTTGCTCATCGATGGACGGTTTTGCACAGGATCCAAACAAAATAAAAACGACGGCAACGAAAAGGAACTTCCGAATCCTCTATCCTTTCAGCTTAATTCAAAAATGCTGCCGTTGCCGCTGCCACTGCGGTGTCCACGATTCTCGACATAACCATACCCTATTCCGCTCAAGTAGGTTCTCGGTGATACATATATACCTCAAATATATATGTGGGTATGCGCAAAGCCATAACTTTGTGTTCGGATTTCGTAGTGCCACTTCAGTTTCACCCAGCAGGAATATAGTGCTACATCGTTTGGCACACACACCCCCATCCCATCGGGCTTACATGCGGATACCAAGCTATGGTATAAATAATACGGCATTTCCTAGCCTTAGAGTTTACCCCATCTCCGTCCACTTGGTTGCTCCTGGTTGCCTGACTGCCGCCGTTCGTTCACAACTCAACTCTTGAATCTCTGTGTGGCAATATCAAAGTCCTAGTGCTCTGCTCCGGTGCTGGTGCCTTGTTGAGCCTTTTACGATGGCATGTCATACATATATATATACACTCACACACACATATAACGACGTCACTCGTTGTCGTCCTCGTCATTTCAAACAGTCGAGTCGTTGTGTGCCAGGCCATGCGACTGATGATTACGCCTTTGGCCTTTCGATTTTCACGCTGGTTTCAGCTTCGCTACCCACTCCTACGGGAGTGTGTTTATATGTATGTAGGTACATCTCGTCGCCGTCGCTGTGAAACTGATGGCAGCTCCGGCTGCCTCGATGGTCCTGATCACTTCTGCCTATTATACCCTGAAGTGTACTCTGTTACAATCCCAGACCACCATTAAGAGTGTGAACAATCAAAGCCACATCACCCACAGGATTTTGCTGCTACGGCCCCGGCTCTGCCATTCGTTTAAGATGTTGCTCCATCAAGAAGCGATGGCGTGCTGTATGTACGCGCTGCTGTGTATATGTGTACCGGCAACACCTCGGTATAATATCTTTATTTCCCTGAGATATGTACAAATTATCCGCATATACACGTTCGCATACAGCCAAGCCAAGCCACCCGTCGACATCGTATATTAGTATGGCAGTCTCTTGTTTGTCCTTTTCACAATGGCTAAGGTGTGGGGGTGACAACTTCAAGGATATCTGGCAGAAAGATGTCTCCTGTTCGTTCGTCATCTCCATCGTCCCAACGTGAGCATGAGCCATGGGCGACACATAAAGGAAGGTATTGTCGATGGATGGTTGGTCGGGACGGAGCGAATCGGTCCCGGGGGAAGAAATACGCCAGTGATGATAATAATGCAGGATATTCGGTCGGTCACAGGGAACTTTCAATACTTTTTGTATGAGCACAAGGATAAAGTGATTGTCACGGCAAGGGGGAGCACAACCACCGGCACCAGAATACTTGCTGTGTAGGGCTTGGCTTGGTGTGCAAAGGTTGCCGAGAGGTGGTTGACAGAACAAAAGGCCGGGCTAAGTTTGTACGACGTAGTGCATGTTTTCGTTTCTGCAATTTTTGTGACTTGGGATGGATTTATAAAAACGTAATTGATTGGATGGGGCAAAGGATCAGGATCCATATAAAAAATCCAGCGGAGGGCGACAGAGAAGACTTTCTTTAGAAATTAAAGTTTTCCAACCTTTGGCCATTGTTGTGAGGAAACAAAGTGTGGAGGACATTGATTGCCCGGTCGCTAAAGCTAATTAAACAGGGAGTGGCGGGCGCGGTATAGCTATGAGTCACATTACTTTACCAACCTACCTACCTAATTGTGGAAAATTGAAAAAAAAAAACTATGTAATCAGAGAGTTGAATGTAAAAAATTCCAATAAAAACCACCACGCCACTTAATGTCTTTAAGATGTGTGCCTTGGTTTTTATGCTGTTAAAATATTCTGCTCACATTGGGATATAAAGTCACCCTTACTGGGTGGTAAATTACTGCTGCAGACTGTTCTAGTCAATTGGGTAGACATTTCACCAAACACGACGCTGATGGATTTTTTGATAGCTTTCGATTGCGGATAATCTATAAAAGTTTGCTGACTATTTTCCGTCGGCTTTTTGTATAGATCTATGAGAGTTTTCCATACTTTCGATGACAGTTAAGCGGTGAATTACACTTTGACGAATGAAATTTATTAATATTTAGTGTGCAGTGGGCGGTTATTTTTGATACTCTCCACAGAAAGGCACATTCACTTTGTCATTACATTTGTAACGCCAAGAAGGGGTCACCAGAGACCCCATAAAGTATAATTCTAAATCGATTGAGTCATGTCCGTCTGTCTGTCTGTTGAAAACACTATAGTTTCCAACCAAACTCCAAACGAATCAATCGACGTATAGGCGAATGATATTTTGTGAGAGGACTTTTTTTCTTTTTACCGTGCGTCGTGACGCGTCGTCAGGTTGGTACCTATTGAAAATTGGTAGAGTTCTGGTACCTTCCAAACAAAACCATACTTTTGAAACCTTTGATATCCAAGCATCTGCCAGCCCAATGATAACACTTTTTTTTGCTTGCTTTTATTTATCATTGACAGGTTATTGGCCTGTCAATATTGTCAGGTTGAAAGTAGCCAGTTCACGCGGTTGGCAGATGTTTGTTTACAAAAAATTGGCAGATCCGTTGTTAGACACTAAAGTAAAGTCTGTTTTTTATTCATTCGGTTAAATTAAGGTTCTGTTGAAAAACGCGGAATATTACAGAAATTAAATTAAGATCATACAAAAAAATGCACTTGCGATAGTTTTGGGCGCGTGCGTATTCGAAAGCAGCGAGGAGGATAAAATTGCTACACAAACGGCCGACGGCCGGCGGCGCGTTTGACGAAGGATGGATTAAGTGGCCCATCGACAGTAGCAGGGACTTTTCTCAATACTGCCCGTCGAATTGAAAGCTGATGAGGAGCCAGAGTTGTATCGCACTTCCTGAGCATGGATTCTTAACAGTTCGATGATATTCTAACTTGGGTGACTCCACAATTGTCCGCGTTCAGATGTGTTAAGAATTGAGCATTACTTGCTTTTTTGACATCAACTGTCAATAAGTGACATACTGATAATTCAAGTTAGTTTTCGCGTTCAGGTAAATTTGAGTCCAGACAATTTAATTTGCTGGCATTGCGATAGGTCGATGAGCAGTGCTGACGCTCATTTCTTTTGTGTTAACACATTTAACACATTTGCCCCACTAACTGTTAAAAAGCCGTGACCTCGTGAGCTCTACGCGCAGAAAAGAAGAGACGAACACCGGCTTCTCAGGAAAAAAAAAAGCACGAGAAGCGCGCGATCGAGGAAATAGAGAAATGCTACAGCAAGAATGTTTTACCAAAAGGTAAAAAGAATCTGCCAAGGCTATAGAGCCTGAACCGAAGCCTGCAAGGACAAACAAGTGACCATCATAGTAGAATCGCAGTGGATGCTGGGAATATGGAAGAATTACTTCTGCAGACTGTTTAACGGCGATGACGAACTAAATCCCGCTGTCAGGCAGAAAGAACCATTCAACCTGAACGATGAAGACCAACAATTCCGTCCACCCGACCTGGACGAAGTGAATATAGCTAATATCTAAGCTTAAGTTCAACAAAGCCGCTGGAGCAGATGACCTCACCGCCGAGCTATTCAAAGCGGCAGGCGATGACTTGGTTAGGAGCATGCACCAACACATCTGTAAAATATGGTCGGAGGAAAGTATGCCTGATAAATGGAACCTCAGCGTTGTTTGCCCGATCCTCAAGAAATGAGACCCTCTGAACTGCGCCAACTACAGAGGTATTAGTCTTCTTAACATCGCCTACAAGATCGAGTCTGCCGTGCTGTGTGAACGCCTGAAGTCCTTCGTCAACAATCTGATTAGTCCCTATCAGTGTGGCTTCAGGCCAGAAAAGTCTACCATCGACCAAATATTCACACTGCGGCAGATCTTGGAGAAAACCCAGGAAGGCCAAATCGATACACACCACCTTTTCATCGATTTCAAGGCCCCCCTTTTAGCATCCCTGCCAAACTCGTCCGTTTGTGCAGGATGACAATGGAAAATGCACGCTGCTCCATCAAGGTCGGTAAAGAACTCGCCGAGACCTTCGATGTTAAAAAAGGATTTAGACAAGGCGATGCGCTGTCATGTGACTTCTTCAACATCGTTCTTGAAATAATAGTGCAAACTAACACCAGAGGCACTATCTTTTAAAAGTCCGTCCATCTATTCGCCTACGCCGACGAGATCGACACAATCGGGAGAAAGTAGCGTGATGTCACTGGCGCGTTCGTGAGCATTTAGATGGATGCGGCGAAGATGGGTTTAGCGGTAAATGAGGGCAAGAAAGGACACCCAACACCGACGTCTTGAACAGAATGTTGCTATAGACAAATATAACTTTGAGGTGGTAAAGGACTTCCTAGGCTCCGCTATGAACTCAGACAATGACGCCAGCGCTGAGATTAAGCGAAGAATAACTCTTGCCGATCGCTGTTTTTTTGGGCTAAAAAAGCAATTGAGCAGCAAAGCCTTCTCTCGAACAACTAAGGTGACCCTTTATAATACCCTCATCATCTCAGTCCTACTTTATGATGCAGAGGCATGGACTCAATCAAAAGTGGATGAGGTTAGTCTTGGTTGCTTCGAGAGGAAAATTCTTCGAGTAATTTTGGGTCCCGTCTGCATAGACCGTGAATGGAGGAGGAGATACAACGACGAACTGTCCGGGCTGTATAGCGACATCGACATAGCCAGAAGAGTGAAGGTCCAATGACTCCGGTGGCTGGGTCATGTAGAGCGAATAGACGTGAATGCTCCGGCCCGGAAGATCTTCGAATCCACACTCGGGAGACGGCGCAGTAGAGGAAGCCCGCCACTCAGGTGGCACACGCAAGGGGAAGGGGACCTTATCCAACTTAACGTGCGAAACTGGAGACAGCACCATCTTAAGTAAGTAAGTAAGTAAGTAAGTAAGTCGACTTGAATTCTCTGGATTCAAATTTACCTGAACTTTTTGACAATTTTATTTTTTTTTTCTCCTGGGTTCTGATTCAGAGTTTCTGATTGGTGCTCTACACGTCAGGTCGGGGCAATCGAAATGTTAGACTGCGCTCACCCATCCTCTCCCATAACCCAATAGAAATGTCAAAACTTAGTTCTCCAGGCAACTGTTGACACAAATAGACGTCAACTTAGTAGCAGGTCGAGAAATTCTTATCTTGATTGTCGGTGTTGCGGAAATAGACGTCAACTGAGAAAACTGTGACCAGTCTAGCCCAATGAAAACTGAGCAACATGAAGATGTAGAGCTTTGACTTCTGCACTTTCACTTTTGTTTTGACAGTTCATTATTTTTTTCAATCTAGCAGTCCATTTTGTGCTAGATTGAAAAATTTCCCAGAAAAGGATATTTCACAAAATGTGCTACAGCTCTAGCGCAAATGCTGAAATGTGCAGTTTTTTTTATATAAAGTTTGGCATGCCGCTAGTCATCTAGCGGTCGATGGAACGCGGCCATTTTCTTTAAGAATTGTCAGAATCTCGATTTTTGTATTTGAAATGTCAAATGTTTGCATGAAGTCTGTTGGAAAGATGTTGACTGTTGACACAAATAGACGTCAACTTACATAGTAGCAGGTCAAGAAATTCTTAACTTGATTTGTCGGTGTTGCGGAAATAGATGTCAACTGAGAAAACTGTGACCAGCCCAATGAAAACTGAGCAACATGAAGATGTAGACCTGTCAGATTTACTAAACTAGATTATTGAACGCCCTTAAAGATACAGTCGAAATGTCGACTGAGTTTTCAGTTGAGAAGTATGTCGTATACGCCAACTGAAAAAAAAACTATGCAATTTAGGCCAATAACAACTCAGGCGCGTCAAGTCAGCCAGTTGTCAAACTTTACTAAAATAGTTTTTTGAAAATTCCATTTTCTTTAGGAATTGTCAGAATCTCGATTTTTGTATTTGAAATGTCAAATGTTTGCATGAAGTCTGTTGGAAAGATGGTAAACTTTCGCCATATTAACACACATGACATCGTCTAAAATAGAACTTATGGAATATATGTAGTTGGGTTAGGGTTAGTTAGGAAGACATGCCGCAAGGCTCGGAGTTATCGCTAATGACTTCTGTCGCAGTTGCATGGATGAGGAGGAGGAGGAAACTCCGTTCCATCTACTATGTGACTGCCCGGCGCTATCCTCGATTAGAAAGCAGACTCTAGGAGAGTACTTCTTCGGGGAGCTTGCTGATATTGCCGAAACGGATATCAACAAAATACGGAAATTTCTCCAAAATTCGAAATGGTTCCAAGAGTAACGGAAATAACTGACTCTGCATGTGGTATCACAATGGACCTTACTTGGTCTAAGTGAATTACTCCGTATTAACGGATAATTGCCACCTAACCTAACCTAACCTATGTAGTTGGGTAATAATATCACGGGAACATTTTTATACGAAGCTGCATATACTAGGAGTATATAATCCTCCAACATTATTTGTTATATATAAATCCAACTATTCTTGCATTATTCTCGCACTTAACCTCGAATTGCTACCCGCTTTTACCGACTCACTTCATAAATATGCATCGCCATTTCATTTCTCGAAATCTAGTTCGCCCCATCAATTCAAAAAGCTAATTCAAAGTTTAGATAGTTGGTATATTAAACGAGCATCGTCTGTTTTATGGCCAAACACGTAGCTGTGACTTGTGAGATACTGTTTTCGACGCCGCGCTGCCCGCTTTAATTGTTATAATCAACAAAAAGAAGTACATTCGGCAATATAAAATTTCCCAAAGGCAGGACTCTGCTAATCAAAGGGACCATTTAAACCGAAACTCTAGAGAGAGGGGTGGCCCCTGCGGTTTAACGTAACCATAAAAGATCTGTAGGTACGTATACCTCCTCCTTAAAGGATCCAGAGAAGGGTAGTCTACGGTTGCTTTGTTTTGAGGGGTTGTTGGTTGAGGTGGTGGTACACTTGATGGCGGTGGGCTGTTTGCAATTCCCAGTGAAGTGTGTATCCTTCTTAGGCCAACCGGAATTATGTGATAATGTACTTAATGTAGTGTAAAGGGAGTCGAAACAAAATTTGAATCGACGACGACAGCGAAGATGGTGACGACAACAACGGAGACTAACTACAAGTGAACACAGATGAATGGGGCTGCGTCGGTGTGAATTTAATGTGAAGGCACTTATCAGTTGAGTAATTGGTGGCAAGAGCTCCATTGTATTATAACGAGGTGACTGATACAGTTTTCTAGGAAAATTTATAGCACAAATTAAATGGTCAGGTGATAGGTTCAACATTGGAATAATGATACCATCAGGTGCAAATGTTTTCGGTAATATTTTTTGGGTAGAACAATGCCTTCAGAAGCTGTACCTATGTATTTCATAGGGGCTTTCGCATGAAATAAACGAAATACAATGCTTTCTATTAGACGTCTGCATGAATGCATTCATTTGCTTTCTGTAATCATGTAATTACTTCAGTGTACTCTATTCATTGAAATAATACGAGCAAGTGTACAGTACAAATGAGTACCACATTAAAAGAAACAGTTACTGTACACTACTCGATCACCTAATACCAAAATGAGTACACTGATCGGTTTAATTCATACAAGTGAGTGATTGCTTTGAACAAAACATGTACCATTTTAACGCTATAAAATACACTGAGTACACTGAGTACAATGAGTATACTCATTTCAAATGGGTATACTCATTTCAAATGAATATACCCATTTCAAATGAATATACTCATTGATGTAAATGAATGCAATAGGTGATTGATTTCTAACTTTGAGATGAGGAGCATAAATGTTGTTGGGCTTACAATTCGTTTATTTTTTAATCTTAATCATCAAAATGAAAGTAAATAATATAATGTATGTATGTATGTACAGACATGTTAATAACAGTTTATTTTAAACAAGGATTCAACAAACCATTTGGATATGTTGAAAGAATTAAGAAAATAAAAAAATAATAATACATAATGTACTTCACATTATTGTTGCAGAATTGTGCTGAACAGCGGCAGTAAAAATTGGGTTTGTTATCTATATGTACATATATGCTTTTAATTTTAATTTAAAATGATTATATTTATTTAATACAGCAATTCGTGCTGTTGCTTCCGTGATATAGTAATAAGAACCTACTGAGGCTTGTTGCTTTCTCTATTTATACTGTTTCACAGAACAGATTAAATAGATCTATAACTAATAAAGCGATCGACACAATATAGATTGCTGCATGGTTATGTGTGTGTTTGGTTGTTATCTCTTTTTAGGGGTTGTTGGATGGGTTGCCAGATGTGAAGATTTATCGCATAACAGGCGATTTGAAATTTCATTTAGCGACGCCAAAATAGGTTTGGCGACGCACCCCAAAAAAGGCGATATTTTTAGATTTTGGCAATTTAAATTATTGTTTAACAAAAATCCTTATACATATATTATTTTAATAATTTTCATTCACAAAAAAACACTTAAACCATTTTTTGTTTCTTTGGGATATTTTTCACCAACCCAACCCAAAAGCTTACAACTTGTTAAGGCTCAGTCGGAAAAATTAATTTCTGTCAATTGGTCAAATGAATTTTATCTAGAAAATGTACCCGAAGAAGACGTTAAGTTTTGGAACAAGGTGTACAAAATGACAAATGTCGTAGCTCGTAGGACAGCCAGAGTTCAAGGAGCTTGGGGAATTGCACTAAGTTTTTTTTTACGTAAAAATTACGAGTTGCGCGAATTCATTTGCTTTTTATGGTTTTTGAATTTGAAAAATTTGGCGATTTTTTGGCGTTTTACGTTTTATGTTTAGCGATCCCGGTTTGTAAAACCTGACAACCCTGGTTGTTGGTGGTCTGATATAACATGTACATTGTACATAATATAAAATTAAAATTTTGTACCTGTGTATGTATGCTAACCCTAGATAACTAAATATAGTTTAGAATAAGACTGTAACTAATCATTGCCCCACCGAATGTGCATGAGGTCGGTACTCGGTAGTCTGTAAGACAAATATGTATTTAGTTTACAGGGCTATGGACACCCAAACAAACAAACAAACAAACAAACCGATTAAGCTAAAATGTCCACGCAGTATTCAGGATTAGTTCTAGAGTACAGCGGCTCATCCCATACAAAAAAAAAAAAAAAAAACATTGCAAACTATACTTTCCTCGACACTTCGAAAAGTATTCAGTAGGCTGAACTGAAACACATTATGTTTCCTATAAACTGAAAAGTGCACGTAACTCAAAAGTATCCAATTTTTCCGATATAATGTGTCGATGAGTACCTAAATCACACTACATTTTGACATTTTTAGTAGCAGTGGCCTTGAAATTTAGTAAATAGACGTTTCTGCCCGTTAAAAGCATTGAATAAAGTGAAGGCGGGATCGAACAAAGGCGCTTGACACATATTTTATTTAATCAGTATAATTCCTGGGCACGGGCAAACCCGGCCGGGTACTGATTGTAATACATAAATTAACAATATTTGCATTTTGTTAATTAATATACTCATAATTCGTCTATTTTGGTACATTATGTTTTTATTTTTTTTATTCTTTCAACATATCTAAATCGTTTGTTAGATCCTTCTTTAAAATAACATTTTATTAACATGTCTGTACATGCATTTATTAAATAAATTTATTTGTTGAATAAGATTAATTAATAAACCAATTGTAAGCCCAGCTACATATATTTCCTCATCTCAAAGCGAAGATAAATCCCCTATTGCATTCATTACATTAATGGGTATACCCATTTGAAATGAGTATACCCGTTTGAAATGAGTATACTCATTGTACTCAGTGTACTCAGTGTAGTGCACCCATTCTATATGAGTACACTGAACTAAGTAGTTTGTAATAAATGGGTGAAATACTCACTCAGTAATCAAATATCAAGCGATTCATTCCATTTATGTTTCAAAATGTAAGTAGAGTGAATAAGGTACACGAAAAAATACTGAATGTCTTGAAACTGCTTTCAAGACATTCATTGCAGATGTCTACTTTCTATGATTTGAAGATCAAAGTATCAGGGAGCAAAGTCCAATTAATTAGCCCAAAATGGATAAATGTTTTCGGAGCACTTGGCAAAGAATGAAATCATTTTTGATGATATACGCCCTATTTAGGGTTGGTAGTTGGATAAACAAAATACGTAACTACATAAATTGTTGAGTAGCTTCTCTACTTGGGTTTTGGCTCAAAAATATTAACTCAATAATTGTTCTTTGTCTATAATATAGAGCCATTTGAAAAAAAACGATGCCTCAATGCACATTAATCAAAAAAGACGAACGTCTTTGAAGAGGGCTGCTCAGGCTAGGAAAATTCATTTATACAGGGTGTCCCAGTTAAGAAATATAACCGTTTAACAGAAGATTCCTGAAGTTCTGCCGAACATAATATTGTATGGCAGAGGAGGGGGGGGGGTATATTTTCATCGTGTTTCCCGTTATAGCCCATCAAAGTAGGTGACCTCTAATTTCGAGGTGTTACCACTTAAAACGCCATAACTTCTAAACTATTATAGCTACAAAAATATTTTGTACATTTTGAAAAGACAATTTAGCAGCCAAGCCAAAGAATAGAATCGAATCATGTTACAGAATCAAATGTCAATTGTGGAAACCACACTCAACATTTTAAAAATCACAGGACAACAAACAATGCAGAGAGTTACCAACATAACTGCAGCAATGCAGAATACCCTAGATACAGTCCAACAAACTCAGCTTATGACTGTTCTAGGGCCTACCAGTCACGCATGTATCTTACCAACATTTAACAAGTACAAGGTTCCCTGTTGTTCCCTGGATGTAGTGCTTGGCTCCCAACATGGAACAACCCATCATTTGATCATAACTCCAGAACAACTACGGAACTACATATCTAATAGATATTCGTCAACATATTCCTGCGACCATGATGCTTCCATCAGCTATAGAGAACGTCCGGATCAGCTACTTCAAATATATAAGCTTATGACCGTTAATGAGAGAATCACTGTAAGCTATGCCATATTCGAATGCAAAAAACCAGTCGGGCAACAGCTCAGGACATTGATCGGTATATTATCAGTGCACTGTCTTCTCAAAAAACATGCCAAAAGGCTCGGGCTGGTAGACTCAGAACGCTCTGCGAAATAAAAAGAAAACATTATACAGGAAACAACAACAACGATTTTTAATAAAATGTGAGGTGTTATTTCCTTTTTTGGGGCCTTATTTCCTAATGCAACCTGCTTGGGTTTACTGTCAGATTTGGGGCGTTATTTAATATTTTTTTTTGGGCCTTATTTCATCGCAGTGGGGCATTATTTCATATTTGATCTTAGGGTATTATTTCATTAAGAAATAACACCTCAAATTTGAGGCTTTATTTTATTTTCACTTTTGGTGCCTTCAGACACTTGCAGATTCTGCAATGACCTGCAAGCCGAAGAGGACCTGCAAGCCGAAGAGGAAATAACGATCTTTGGCCAGCTGTCTCCAGTTTCGCACGCTAAGTTGGTTAAGGTGACCTTCCACTTGCGTGCGCCACCTGAGTCGCAGTCTTTCTCTCCTGCGCCGTCCCTCGGGTGTAGATTCAAATATCTTCCGGGCTGAAGCATTCACGTCCATTCGCTCTACATGACTCAGCCACCGCAGTCGTTTGACCTTCACTCTTCATTGGACATAGGTCGATGTCGCTGTACAGCCCGTACAGTTCATCGTTGTATCTCCTCCTCCATTCACAGTCTATGCAGACGGAACCGAAAATTACTCGAAGAATTTCCTTCTCGAAGCAACCAAGAGTAATAATCTCATCCGCTTTTTATAGAGTCCATGCCTCTGCATCATAAAGTAGGACTGAGATGATTAAGGTATTATAAAGGGTCACCTTAGTTGTTCGAGAGAAGGCTTTGCTGCTCAATTGCTTTTTTAGCCCAGAAAAACAGCGATCGGCAAGAGTTATTCTTCGCTTAATCTCAGTGCTGGCGTCATTGTCTGAGTTCATAGCGGAGCCTAGGAAGTCCTTTACCACCTCAAAGTTATATTTGTCTATAGCGACATTCTGTCCAAGATGTCGGTGTTGGGTGTCCTTTCTTGCCCTCATTTACCGCTAAACCCATCTTCGCCGCATCCATCTAAATGCTCACGAACGCGCCGTGACATCACGCTACTTTCTCCTGATTGTGTCGATCTCGTCGGCGTAGGCGAATAGATGGACGGACTTTTAAAAGATAGTGCCTCTGGTGTTAGTTTGCACTATTATTTCAAGAATGATGTTGAAGAAGTCACATGACAGCGCATCGCCTTGTCTAAATCCTTTTTTAACATCGAAGGTCTCGGCGAGTTCTTTACCGACCTTGATGGAGCAGCGTGCATTTTCCATTGTCATCCTACACAAACGGACGAGTTTGGCAGGGATGCTAAAAAGGGGGCCTTGAAATCGATGAAAAGGTAGTGTGTATCGATTTGGCCTTCCTGGGTTTTCTCCAAGATCTGCCGCAGTGTGAATATTTGGTCGATGGTAGAATTTTCTGGCCTGAAGCCACACTGATAGGGACCAATCAGGTTGTTGACGAAAGGCTTCAGGCGTTCACATCATTTAACACGTCAGATAAGATCTTGTAGGCGATGTTAAGAAGACTAATATCTCTGTAGTTGGCGCAGTCATGGGCAGATTCTATCCAGTATAGGTTTTTTGTTTTGTTTTTATTGTAGGTAAACCATATCTTCCTTTATATGACGCGCAGTTGGTTAACCCTATCCATTGGAAATTGATCTCCTGCAGAAAGTATGAGTGAATCTGTCCCTTAACCGATCCTAGGAGAATGTGGAAACAATGCCTAGGGAGTGAATAAAACATTGCTGTCCTCAGGTAGACAAGCTGCCATCAAAGCTATCGACTCGGCTATCATATCCTCCAAACTAGTATAGAAATGCCATCAGAACAAGCTTGCCCGCCTTGCGTGGAGAAGAGCCAGCTATAGTTGCTTGCAGGACTCTCAGATAGCCAATATAGTCCCGCCTGGAAAACGCTCGCAAGCTTCGGAAAGAGGTATGATATGAGTCCGAGTAAATACCGAACCCCACAGTTCATCTTAGATCCGTAGGTGTAGATGACCGTTTCGAGGTCCTTCATTACTTCGTCCGTTTTACTCTGAGCCCTGGTGAAAAAAAAGTAGGTGGAAGCCTTACTTAAAGTCTAATTTGAGTGTGATGTAGTCGGTTGAACAACAAATTTAAATATGGATGGACATGGACAAGAATATTTTTAACTCCGCCACCATGTTTTATCTTTGTTTATATTTAGACCTCAAGTAATTCGAGGTACACAAACTTCCATCAGGAACACTATATATGCACACAAGAAACCAAGCCCAGAAGGCATCGAATGGCCTAACTGTTGGAAATTCCGAAAATTGCATGTTTAAGACTGAGGAATAATTTGGTGGCTTTTTAAGATTTGGTATGTATCAACTGTTACTTCAACGCTTAAAACTTTTCAACCAAAATAAAAAAAAAAAAACTAAGAGATAGGCGAATAGTTTCCAATTTTTGTTTCATTGTAGGTATTCAAAACTTTGTCCTACACAGGTATACGACAAATGTACGACAAGTGTATGACAATACCGTTTGCAACATTTTCTTCTTTTTTTTTTTGTTGCATATTGAATGCTGACCGGAGGTCGCGGTATGGACCATACTACTTCCAGAAAAACAGTAATATATTTCCAAAAAGAGTTCACGGAGTTTGGCTGTATTCAAACAATCACTTAAAAGTGTAGCGAAGTATATGTACCTAGTTTGAATTCTGAAATAGTCAGGAACTGTCGCACAATGCTTAATGCATTATGCAGTAAAAACCAAGTGAAACTGTGGTACCAGGACACTGCGGTATAGCTGGAAATGAGCAAGCTAATGAGCTTGCGAGAAGAGGCGGGGAATTGTTAGATAGAGAGGATGGGGATATTAAACCACCTCCTTGCATCAGTTTTGCATTATCCGAGGCACTTTGGCCGCAATTCGACCGTAAGGGAAGTTCTTAAACTAGGCAGGGAACAGCTCAGGGCATTGATCGGTATGTTATCAGGGCACTGACTTCTCAGAAAACATGCCAAAATGCTCAGGTTGGCAGACTCGGACACTTGCAGATTCTGCAATGACCTGCAAGCCGAAGAGGATATAACACATGCTGTGTGAATGTAGAGCAATTATATGTCACAGTAGACAAAACTTTCTGGGCAGGTACCTACTTCTTCCAACATTTAGAGGAGATAGGCAATACGCAATACCAACAGAGGCTACATGGTTTTTGCAGGAAAATAGGGGCTTTCTCAAGGGCAAGTGCTTAGGCGTTTTTCTATTGAAGTCACCGCAATTGGTTCCCCGTATGGGGAACGCGATGGGCCCTGATGGTTTTTTTTTTTTTTTTTTTTTTTGGATGCGCCAATGGATGTGGTAATCTTCTAAAGATGCGGTAGCCCGTGCTACCAACATGCACGATTCGCAAACCCGAATAATCGATGCCGGGAGTGCGCCTAAACGTACTAATCCACACCCCACACACTTCAACCACTCTCCCCGCGGGACTGCCGTTAGGTATTACTTCGCGGGGTTGGTTAGCATTCAAGCTAGTCGTGTTGTGTCACCTGCTTCTGGTGTTTCAGCGGCCTCTGAGGCTTCTGCTGTGGCTTTTCTTAGCCTTTCTATTCTCCGTAGCTCATTTTGTAGGATGGTTATAAAATTGCATAATTCCGCCCAGTTCTCTTCAGACTGCAACATGTGGTCGATGATAAGTGACGGGCTGGGCAAAGTATTTCTCCATGCCATGAAGCGTGGGCAATAAAATACTGCGTGTTCCGTGTCTTCATCTTCATTTACGCATTCAGGGCAAAATGGTGAGCTGTCGTGCCCAAAACGGTGCAGATACTTGCGATAGCCACCGTGGCCTGACAGGAACTGTGTAAGTTTGTAGTTACAGTCTCCATGGTTACGTTCTATCCATTCCTGGATTGTCGGTATAAGTTTGTATGTCCATCTGCCTTTCGTTGTGCTATTCCAACGAGCTTGCCACATAGCTATTGACGCTGCCTTTTCTTCAGATTTAATTCTCTTGATTTCACTGGCATCGTATTGGTTTAAAACTCTTTTGTTATATATCCTCAACATTTCATCTGCAAGAATGTCGACAGGAACCATTCCAGCTATTACAAAGGCGGCCTCATCCGATATGGTTCGGAAGCCGCTGATTGTCCGTAGCGCGCAGAGCCTGTATGTTGACAATAGTCTCCTTTTGGTCTCCTTCGTCCTCAGTGCTTGCGCCCAGACTGGGGCAGCATACAACAGGACTGATGTAACTACTCTGGAAAGTAGGATCCTTCTTGCGTATCCAGGACCACCAATGTTAGGCATTATGCGCGAGAGAGCTCCCTGCATTTGCGATGCTTTCTTGGCTAAATAGTCCACGTGTGTTTTGAACCGCAATCTATTGTCTAGCATTACTCCAAGGTATTTAACAGCTTCTTTGGACCTGATTATTTGGCTACCAACCTGAAAGTTGGCAAACTCTACAGTTTTTCGGCTGGTTATGAGGACAGCTTCTGTTTTATGATCAGCTAGTTCCAGGCTGGCGGTTGCTAGCCACTCCTTTACCCTGGCAATTGCTTCGTTTGTAACAGATTCAACTGTACGAATCTGTTTACCTACTGTCACAACGGCAATGTCATCGGCGAATCCAATTATCGTCACTCCCTCAGGCAGCGCCAATCGTAAGACTCCGTCGTACATGATATTCCACAATAGCGGCCCTAAAACCGATCCCTGTGGAACTCCGGCAGTGACGTTGTAGTATTTTTCACCTTCATCTGTATTATATCTCAGCTTTCTGTTGTTGAAGTAGCTCGTCAATATACGTAGCAAGTAGTACGGTGTATCCATCCTAGCGAGGGATCTTCTAATGAAAGACCAGTTCGCCGAGTTAAAAGCATTTTTAACGTCCAAAGTTACTACTGCGCAGTACTCCTTTGTTCCATAGCGCCATCTTTCCCCGTCGATGGCGCCTTTTGCAATATCCACTACTGCTCTTATGGCATCAACAGTGGATCTCATTTTCCGAAAACCATATTGGTAGTCTGAAAGGGCACCTTTTTCGTCTGCCACTGCGAGTAATCTATTGTAGATTATCTTCTCGAGGATCTTTCCCATGGTATCCAATAGGCATATTGGGCGATAGGACGATGGGTTACCTGGAGGCTTCTTTCCTTTTGGTAGCAGGACCAAATGTTGGATTTTCCACTTTTCGGGAAACGTCCCTTCTTCGAGGCACTTCTGCATAGTCATCATAAACAGGTCTGGCCTCTTTTTTATAGCCGCTTTTACTGCCTTGTTTGGGATTCCGTCGGGTCCAGGGGCCTTGTTGTCGCCTATCTTGCTGCATGCCTCGAGCAGCTCCTCCTGGGTAATTAGTGGAATGTCGTCTGCACTGACTTCTCTCACGATATTGCACATAGTATTCGTTACTTGGGGGAAAAGATGCTCTACAATGGATTTCAGAATTATTGGACACGTTATTGGAGGGGTTCTGCAGCCCCTCAGTTTGGTCATTACCATTCTGTATGCCGATCCCCATGGGTTAATGTCGGCCTCCTCACAAAGACGTTTAAAACACGTGGTTTTGCTCTCCTTAATGGTTCTATTTAGTGTGCGCCTTGCCAGTCTAAAATTGTCCATGCATTGTAGGAAGTCTGGTCTCCTTCTTGAACGCTGAACCTTGCGTCGAGCTTGCAAACATTTTCTCCGAAGTGTCTTTATTTCCTCGTTCCACCAGTAACATGGCGGTGCCTTCCTGCTGTTTGTTCTTCTAGGCATGGATGCGTCGCACGCGGTAGTGATGGTGTTTGTGAGGTGATGTGCGAGGGTCTCCGCTGTTCCATTTCTCGTTAGGTTGCCGTTCAACATCTCTTCGAATGTTTCCTTATCGAAGTTTCTGTCGTTCCATTTTGGGCCCGTAAGTTTAGGGGGAACGACTGGTTTCCTTCCTTTTATTTCCATTACTATCATTTGGTGGTCACTGTGTGAGTATTCCTCGCTGACTCTCCACTTTATGGTTCTCATGATAGACGTACTCACAAGGGTGATGTCGATGATAGAGCCTATCCCAGCCTTCCTGTATGTATTTGCTCGACCCTTGTTGGCGATACTTATCGATAGGGGAGCGAATGTTTCCAGTAGGGCCTGTCCTCTGGTATTAGTGAGTCTGCTGCCCCATTCCGTAGCCCACGCATTAAAATCGCCACCTATAACCACTGGGGTTCTCCGAAGAGCGTCCGAGGTTAGATTGTCCAGCATTTGTTGGTATTCATTGGACGTTAAGCTGGGTCGGGCATAGCAGCTGTAGAAATGAATCCCGTTTATTTTCGCCCGCACGAAGCCTTCCGTTTGTTCGCTTGTGTCTTCGAAAGCATAGCGTCCACATATCCAGATTGCCGTTTGTTTTGCCTTGTCGCAGATCCAGTTATTGTTCTCGTCGGGACACTTATAGGGTTCGCTAATCATGATGACATCCGCCCTTTCGTCCTTGGCCGTTTGTGCTAGGATGTCCTGGGCTACTCTACAGTGGTTGAGGTTTATCTGTAGAATCTTCATGGTCTCTTGTTAGTGATAGCTCTCCGAAAAACCGGGCATTTGTTACTGCCAGCTACATGCTTCGCGTCATCTGGATTGTCTCTCTTGCAGAGCATACAGAATGGTTCCTTGTCACAGTTCTTTGCTATGTGGCCTCCTGTCCCACATCTCCTACATAGTTTGGAGCGGTCTTCTTCGTTTTTGCATTGCCGAGCTAGGTGGCCAAACTCTAAACATTTGAAGCATTTTTTTAGCAGGGTGCGTTCGCGTATGCGACAGTTAACCCAGCCGATTTTAACCTTTCCGGCTTTTAATATTTTTCCTGCATCTTCGGCGGGGAGGCTGATTGTTGCTGTTTGAGTTCCTCCGTAACCCTTTCGCAGGGACAAGACGTCCGCTGGTAGAACTGTCACTTCGAGCTGGGCTTTGATGGCATCGGTTATGTCGTCTACAGCAGTTATCTCATCGATGTCTTTAATCTCAAGGACAGAGTGGTGTGTAAGTGATCTCACATTCGCTTGGTCAGCTAACGTTTCACTAAGGAATCCTTTGAACTCAGAGGTCTTAATACCCGTCTCCTTGAGTTGTATAAGAAGGTCTCCCTTTTGTGTCCTCCTAATTCTTTGCACCGCATTTCCCACTATTTCTAATTTTGGGCCCTGATGGTGCCTAGTGTCGTATGAGACCTCTCTCTCATATCCCTTTTTAACCTAACCTATGTATGTAGTTCGATTTATGTATAATATCTATGTAACAAAAAGGTTGCATTCCGACTGTTTTATTCGAGGTGTTGGTTATCAAATTCAGTAATAATTCAGTTCGCGTTATAAAATACAGAAACTCATACAGTTAGAGTATACATGGGCAATTATGTATTTGTCCGCAGATCTGAATAACTATGTAGGTTTACGTTTTTTCCTTTCTTAGTCACTATAGTATATACCTATTGATACTACATATCCTTTGAAAAACCACATTCCGATTCGAAATATGTACGTTCAACACAACAGTTACTATACTCGAACCACACCACACATACCCTCAACTATACTAGACACTACACCTATGTAAAACTTCAGGGTGAGAAGGATATAAATTTTGGAAATATGTAGTATAGAAGTGAAGGCTCAAGTTAAACAGACATCCTGTGGCGAATTATAGCTTTTTACGATGTCATGTTCTGGGTTTGCTCTCTATTGCCATCTTCAAAATCGTATATCTATAATATCCCTTTTTCGGGTTTGCTTGTTATTTTTCCTTTTGGCCGTAACCCCAACCCCACAACTTCCTTCTGGATTTCACTACCTAACTACCGTCTTATTATATCTGCACATATACATATCTGGCCGTTACAAGCAGACAGCACAGTTCAAATGGATACCAACAGTGCACAGCCGGAGAATTAGAAACAGCAGCAGCAGTACGAGTAGGTCGTCGTATAGTCCTTGTGGTAGTAGTTGTGGAAGTAGCACCAGCAGTCAGGTACTCTTTTTATACCCACTCAGCGCTCCTGGTTTGGCTTGCTTGCTGCTGCTTACCCACTGAATTATACCACGTTATGCTATCGGCAGTGCTCAAAAAAAAAAAAGAAAAAAACGACAAGGAATACCAAAACAAGAAAAAAGAAAAAAAGGTCGAAACGAACAAACACTCGAACCTCACACCCTGTCAAGTCGCATAGCCTCCCTTAAATCCTTAACCGTCATTCAACCAACCGACAAGCCACCCACACCCCATCATCATCATCATCGTCGACATCGTAGTCGTTGTCGTTGTCCTCGGGACCCTCCTCTGCCCCACATTCCCACGGATCTGTAGCTGTACACAACCATCAAGCCAGCCAGAGCACAAGCACACAACACCGGAGGGATATAATCCGGCACGAGGATTTCAACCTAAAGCACACGCAGCAGTGGCTGTAGTCCCAAATCGCTCGCATATACCCGTATAGGCAGCGCTATGGAGAAGGATGTTTGGCAAGGATATTTATGTGCGTCCAAACGTAAAGTTTTCTGCTGATGTCGTTCGTGCTGTTGGCTGGTGGCTGTTGATGGCATACGGCTCCCAAAGTGTACGTATGTATGTCGCTCTGGGTATGGATGGATGTAGGTTGATAGCGAGCATGCCATGCCATGCCATGCCATCATGGTGCCACCGGGGTTCGTGTGTATCTTCATTTCCATGGTACAGCTGTACGGAAAAGGGAGAGGGTGGTTCTGAGGGGATATCCTGAAGTTGGGACTAAGTGACATGCTGTTTATTGTTGAAGGGTGTTAAAATGTGGTGTGCGGCGTTATGGCAGAGTGTCCATGTGCGCCCGTGTGCTTGCTGCCTGCTCGCTTCTCTGTTGTTGGTATACTTTGCTGCTGCTGCTGAGTTCTGGAGTGCCATGTTCTGCTCTACTATGCTGTACTGTACTGTGTGGCGGCGTAGTGTAATGCCGATGCCGCTTCGGAGTTTTCTCTTTTTTTCTGCTGCTGTATCCTTCGTCCTTTTTTGCACAATACACAGTTGTACGCCAGGAACACACTTATTTTCCACAATGGAGATATGCCTCAGTGAATAGCTATCTAGTTGACTGTGGATACAGATACGTATAGCTGTATGTATGGGAAAAATGTACAGTTGAGTGCTTTGATTTCGTTCAGGGACCCGTCGCCATCGCCCACGTTAGCAGCAGATACGATAGATAGACATAATACAGTTGAGAGAAAAGGTATGTCCATCAAGATTATCTTCAAATTGCAAGCCTAAAATCTGTAACGAAAAAAATTATCCTGCACTACTCAGTTGACATTAAATTGTGTCAAGTCAGATAGTTGGCACTTAAAATCTTCTATATACAGACATAAATGTATCCAAATGAAAAGTATGTCTGTTTGTAGACGCATAACTCAGCTGAAGCTGTACATCGTCCGATTTGCAAGATTCGACCACAAAAAGGATCAGGGATGTTAGTGAGCTCTACGCGCAAAGAAACCAACACCGGCTTCTCTGGGAAAAAAAGAAAGAGCACGAGAAGCGCGCGATCGAGGAAATAGTGATATGTTACTGCAGCAGAAATGATGTTCGTAAGTTTAACCAAAGGGTAAAAAGAACCTGCCAAGGCGAAGACTCCAAGGATGAACAAGGGAACATCGTAGTCGAATCGCATTGGATGCTGATAATTGATGGAAGATTGACTTCTTCAGACTGTTTAACGGCGATGACGAATTAAATCCCGCTGACAGACAGAATGAACCATTCAACCTGCACAGTGAAGACCAAAAATTCCGTCCACCCAACCTGGACGAAGTGAAGATAGCGATATCTAAGCTTAAAACCAGCAAAGCCGCTGGGGCAGATGGCCTAACCGCCGAGCTGTTCAAAGCGGCAAGCGATGGCTAGGAGCATGCGACCAACTTATCTATAAAATATGGTCGTAGGAAAGTATGCCCGAAGAATGGAATCTCAACATTGTTTGCCCGATCCTCAAGAAAGAAGACCCTCTGAACTGCGCCAACTACAGAATTATTAGTCTTCTTAACATCGCCTACAAGGTCTTCTGCCGCGTTGTGTGAACGCCTGAATCCTATCGTCAATAACTTGATTGGTCAATGTGGCTTCAGGCCAGATAAGTCGACCATCACATCTGTGCAGATCTTGGAGAAAACCCAGGAACTTCAAATTGACACCCAGAACCTATTCAATGATTTTAAGGCCCCCTATGACAGCATTTATAGAGACGAGCTATACAGAGCAATGTCTTGTTTTGCAGGATGATGATGGAGAATGAACGCTGCTCCATTAAGTCCGGTAAAGAACACACCGAGATCTTCCATATCAAAAAAGGATTTAGACAAGGCGATGCGCTGTTATGTAACTTCTTCAACATCGTTCTTGAAAACTCAAACCCTTGCACCATTAGCACTATCTTTTAATGGTCCATGCATCTACTCGCCCACGCCGACTACATCGACATAATCGGCAGAACGCAGCGTGATGTCAATAGCGCGTTCGTGAGTATTGAGAAGGAGACGGCGTAGATAGGTTTGGCGGTCAATGAGGGCAAGACAAAATATATGCTGTCAACAAGAAAGGAAACCCAACACCGACGTCTCGGACAGAATGTTACTATAGACATATATTTCTTTGAAGGTCTTTGCCTATCTAGGCTCCGCTATGAACTAAGACAATGACACCAGCGCTGAAATTAAACGAAGAATAACCCTTACCAATCGCTGTTTTGTGTATCTTGGAGTTTCAAAAGGCAGTGGACATGGACATACCTAAAAAGAATAAGTTGAGGGTATAGTTTAACCAACCACGTCAGAGAGTGGTGATATCAATAACATTCGTCGGCACGGCCAGAGGGGTAACTCGTAGGTAAGATCGCATAACCACAGATAGTTTAGTATTTAAGTTTAGCATGTTAAACTTAACAAAGCTTCAACATTTTTAGAAGTTGTAGATTAGATTACAAGTCGGGAGAGACTTCATGGGGCTCTGGCACTGCAAAGACAGTCAGGAAGATAAAGATCTTCTCTGGGGCTATATCAGCAAGATTTGCTGAAAGGATATTCTTTCTGAGAAAAAGATAGACGAACATTCCATGAGTATGTGAAGAGAGGATTCGTCACTTTCAAGACAGTTTCTACATGTAGGGTCCGGTGACTGGTGAGACGCCATTCGGTGAAGATGATTTTTCATGAGGCCATGGCCACTAACTACACCTCTAGGGATTCTCAGGTTATTTTTGTCCAGATTAATGAGAGAGTAAGATTTTTTGGAGGAAAATATCTGGTGGAGTTCTGCCCAGGTGTTTTAAGCCAGACTTCCTTGATGAGGTTCCTAAATGTTTTTGACAAAAAATTGACGTTCCGATGTTAAACATGACAAACAAGGATGAATCAGTTTGCGAGACCTCCGCGAGGTGGCTATCCTAATTCTTTCAAAACAGTATTGAGGTTTCTGTGTTAGCAAAATATTAGATAACAATGTCACAGTTCGAAGTTGAAGATAATTTTCAAAAGGCATACCAAGCAGACGATTAGCAAAACCAGACACTCTATCATATCTACGCAACCCAAAGACATACCGTACAGTACTGTTAAAAGCGACATTCAGCTTTCTTTTACTTACATAGTTGCACTTACAGAAAATTTCACAACCGTAAATCAATATAGGTATAATCAAAGTCTTAGCAAGTAATAAACGCGTTTTAACAGGTGTAAACGGTTGAATTACCCGCAAGTTGCGTAGTACTCCATATACATTTCCGACCAGTGTATTAATATGGTTGTCCCAGGTTAGATGCCGATTAAAAGTCATCCCAAGATTTTTTGAACTTTCAACAAATTCTATTGGAGAGTTCCTTAACATGATCGAAGGAAAATAAGAAAGATCCAAATTATTTCGTGATATAACTAAACATTTCGACTTTTTGGGATTTAAATTAAGATTCGATTGCGACTAGTGTACTATTCTCTCCAAGTCTTCGTTGACGCAAGACGCGCCATGTTCGATAAGCCCGAGAGGACAGCTTATATATAGCTGCACATCATCTGCATACATATGAGATGAGCAATTCTTGATTATAGATGGAAGTTCATTAACATACATAGAGAACAAAAGAGGACCAAGTATGGAACCTTGAGGGACGCCGGTTATATTCTGGAGAAAATCTGACAAGTTGTCCCCAACTTGAACTGCTTGCCTTCTATTAGTTAGGTAGGAATAAAGTAGTTTGGCAGCACAAGCCGAAAAGTTATATTGCTGCATAAGCTTTTTACGTAAAATTAAATGATTGACTGTGTCGAAAGCCTTCGATAAGTCAAGCAATACCAAAAAGGTTACTTCATCCCTATCCAATGATTGCCTTAAATCATCAGTAACTTTTAGCAAGGCCGTGATACAACTATGCTTTTACGAAATCCAGATTGATTAGGAGTAAGCAAATTATTCGACGCAAGGTGAGCGCTAATTTGTTTTTGCAAAACCCTTTCAAAGACTTTTGACAAAAACGGCAAGATAGAAATAGGCCTAAATTTATCACCTTTGGCATTTTTAGGAAGCGGAATAATCTTAGCCAGCTTCCATTGATCCGGTTACTCGCTAGTCGTTAGAATTGTATTAAACAAAAACGTTATATGTGGCAACACAACCGGCAACACCATTTTTAAAAATGAAGGGTGAATTTCATCCAGCCCAACAGAGTTTGACTTTATAGAGAGCAAACTTTCCACGACATCCGTACTATTCACCGCTTGAAACCCAAAGCCAGTGTAGTCCGACTGAGCAGCAAACAAAAATGAATCTTCAGTAATCGATTGAGATGGCGATGGTAGGGATATGAATTGCTGGTTCAGAGTATTGCCATCAATATCTTCAGCTCGAATGTCCCTTGATTTACCGATCCCCAACTTGTGTAAATTACTCCATAACTGACGCCCATTTAAAGAAGTACTAAGCTGGTTGGAGTAAATTTGAGACTTAGCTTTACGTATTTCCGCTACGACTCTATTGCGCAGTGAAGAATACATTCGCTTGAACTCATTTAAACATAGCGAGTGGGTAAGCTCAGTAGTATGTGTGAGGAAGAAAAACGAACAGAAATGTTAGGCTTTTCATGGACTGCAAAGTATCTATTAACAAGTATGTACAGGTGCCTGTTAGAAGCATTTAATAAAATGTGGGTGGGTTCGAACAAAAAACCTGACTTTTCCCATTAGAAAAAAAAACAGAATTTCTCGACATTCTTGAGAACTAAAGTTAGAAAATTTGAAATATGTATATGCATTGTCCTGATAGACAAGAACAATGCAACTTATGGGCACGTTCAAAGACGGACGGGTTCGGGTACAGCTGGTATGAAATCTAATAGTGGCGGACTACCTGTCGAAGTCATATTAATTTATGTACTAAATTTTTCAGTTCAATGAAGTCTATAGAAATTGGCCGCTAGAGCTCTAGAACATTTGTGCTAGAGCTCTAGAACATATTTTGAAATATTCTTTTCTGGGAAATTTTTCAATCTAGCGCAAAATTAACTGGTAGATGGGTGGTTGCCTTAACTACATGAGCATAATGCAGCCCCAATTGTGAGTCTGTGAATAATTAAAACACAAAAAATACGAATAGAGCGCACACAATGAGTCGTAGTCGTAGCAGCAGTCGCATTTAATAAGAACTTTTCGTAAAGTTTACAACTAGTAATTTAAACTAACAATTTAAAATCCCTCTACTAAAGTATTACATTTCAGCCCCACTGTTAGTGCATAGCTATATGAAAACCTACTCGCATAAACGATGGACGACGGTCCTTGTCCGTATCTCTAAAGTGTAAAATACGAAACCAAGAGGGATGAAGCAGCACAAAAATGAAATAAAAGAAAATCACGCAAAAAAAGAAAAATTCGTTGGAAACCTTCCAGCCCTAAAAAAAGAAAGAAATCCACTCCAAGGGGTGGAAAAAAAAAAAAAAAACTTTTTATAGAAATCATCGGCTTCGTTAGATGTGGCCTTAGTGGTAATTGCGGAGCATTTTATCTCCCCTATAGCCATAGCTATACGTCTGATGGTTGTTCCATACAACCGCCACCCCACACCCCCCACCCCCACCCATACAGAGGGCGAAACCCAAGGGCGAGGGTGAGCGCACGAGAGTAATTGTGGCAAATGTCAAGGGATGGGCATTGCCGCCGTGCCGTCATGAAGTGATAGTAATGGATAAAGAATTACATAGTAAATTGGCTGGAGCAGGTTTGTGTCCGACGCCGTCGTACTTCTCATCGTTGTGGCACTAACTTTTATAGGCGGCTTTATCTATACACATCTACATGCTGGACTGTGTTATACTTTCTTAGCTCTGGGAAAAAAAAATAATAAAAATTAACCGAAAGGGGCACGGAGCTCGGTGGCATGGTGCGGTCGGTCGATGGTCGCTGAGCACAAAGCCAAGTGGAGACTCACCTTAGGTGGCAGTCGCGCCATTAGCTGGCCCAACCCTCACCCAATTACTGATGACTCAAATTGTGGAAGGTTTTATATTTTTGTTCGCCGAAACGAGCATATTTGCACCATCCCCGCCAACGTGCGAAAGGTTGAATGAATTATGGGCACACTCTCGCCATAGTTTGCACAATGGGGACACGCCGCTTATTATCGCCGAAATTGGGGTGGCACGACATGTCGTCCTCGCATTCGCATAGCGTGGGCCGTGCCGTGGCATTGTGTGCGAGCAAAACCACGCAGGGTGGGGGAATAAGGGTGAGTGAGACATTGTCGTGTGCCGTGAACAGAGTGTCGCCAGTGTCGGATGTCTACTCGAAAGTCGAAACCCTCTCAGTTCACACTCCATCGACCCATGGAGTCATTATTGCCTCCGAACTGCGATATCCTCTTTCACAATTTGCCGCACACTGAATGGTTGTAGTCGATGGGTGGATGAGAATGGGGATGGGGTGGTGGTCGATCTGATTTCATCAAGGCCTTATTGCACAGCACACTCGTACTGTGTTTCTGTTGCTCGTCGTCGTCGTGCTGGTGGTGTTTTCACATAATCAATCTAAGCTTAAGGATCAGACGGTAACTTGTTTAGAATGCTGGATATAGAACGGGTGCACACACAATGCGGACGATGCTCGGTGGCATCGTTTGGTAGGTTGACGCTAGAATGAAACCAATGTCGTTATCATAATGACTACAAAGTTCCATTGTGGTGCTGGGCTGGGTGATGCCATGCTGCAGCAAACCCTCTGCTGTCCTTTTATGATGTCATAACGTCCCACTCGAATCGACTACACTTTTGCCTTCTGTTTGTCCTCCAGAACATACATCCCCATCTCTTACTTTGTATAGCCATCAACGTAGATAAACCCACTCACTATCGCCCTAAACTATGGACGACTGCGGCTCCTATGCTGTTTTTACAACACAGTGACAGTACTGGTGGGGGAGACGATGCTCTTGATGACTGGTTTTATCCAACTTTGCCAACTTGCCTGCAGCTAGTGTACAAGTACCACCCTTCAGCCAGCAGCAGTTCTGAAGTAGTTTCGCAAGTGGTAGCTGCCCGTTGCAAGTATACCATCCCAACCAGCATTAGGACAAACAGAAAAAAAAACACGAAACCCATCAACTCCACTTTCTGGACCTTCATAGCAGATCCAGAATTTAGCGCGTTTGACGACGCAATGGGAGAAACATAACACGTAACCCGATTCAGATTACCTAGGGATCACGATGAGGGTTGATAGCAGAGGCATGTGGTGAATTTTATTGAGTCGTAAAAGAAAAAAATACCCCACGAATTCCTTGTGGGTACCTGATTTCAGGTCACAAGTACCTGCTTGTAGCTTGGGTTTACCGTCTGCGCTCACTGCCATTTATTTAAATGCAAGTCAAGAAGTGTAAGAAAATTTGCCATTTAATGAGGATGGGGTGGGAAGGTATGGGGGAGACTTTCCACACAGTAAAAAGGACGTCACTCGAAGGATAAAATCCTTGCTGTGTGCTGCAAAGAGTTCAGTCTACAATACCGTATAGCTTAGCTACATGGTGAGGAGGAATCAAATCCCGAAGCAGTGAAATGTATTGCCCCTGCTCTGTGCGATTTGTCGTGTTCGTGTCAGTTGGTTTCGTTGTTAGTGTCTCCCCATCCGGCTTTAGACGTTCGGGCGCAAGCAGCGCCGCACACAACCCTTGTGTGCCTTATAATTGTATAAGACATACCTACGCGCGCTCTGGTGCCATGAACAGTCAATGTTGGATGGTTTTTGTGGGTTGGAATGTGTATCTGAATGAAAAGTTCAGAAAGGAGCCAAACGAAAACCATCACAGTATGCCATCATCCCACATTTAAGCTGATGGGGTTGGGACATGTACGTGAGAGATTAACTTTTTATTTTTGTTTCACAATTGGTTAGGAAAAAAATGCAACATTCAGGGACGTAGCGGCGTTTGCCGACTCTTAAGAACGGCGGGGGGGTGTGGGGGGTGCGACACCCCCCCACCGTTTAACACATTGAACACATTAAAATTTAATAAGGACATACAAT
The DNA here is from genome assembly GCA_949372485.1 of Cheilosia soror. NCBI lineage: Eukaryota > Metazoa > Arthropoda > Insecta > Diptera > Syrphidae > Cheilosia > Cheilosia soror. Next base: position 138,439,887 of record OX443561.1, on the reverse strand, counting down.
ATGTTTTCAATTAAACAGATAGATTCAACTTTATTGAATTTCTTAATTGATTATTTTACAATTAACAAATAATTTCGCTTTACCAGTCTGATCTGCTCGCTGCTGAGATGTTCGTCAAAGTGACTGAGAATATGCAAGCACACTTGTCGCATAGCGAACGTAGGCACAAAAGGGAATTGGTAAAAACCCCAAAAAATAGGTACCGGTGCAAGTGCGTGAGCATATTCATTGTAGGTAATTATGACCATAATGAATAAGACACAATTAGAAACCATAAAGACTAATTAAGTATATAGATTAAGTGCAGTGAGTAACAGAAGTGGTTAGCGAGAAAGATAATATAAAATCTGAATATAAACCAAGAAAGTTATAGCATGAACAAATTGAACAATAATTGAAATACATTAACCAAAATTAATAATTAACAATTAAACGAATAAACAAGTAAACAAAAGAGTAATCTTGAACATAGAAACAAATATAGAATCTTGAACATCTTGGCCCCCCTGGAACGAAGTTTCAGGAAGTGGGAAGTACCGCCAGTTTCGTAATAGGCCGAATGAATGTACCTTGGGAAGTTCTTATTGTTGCGACTCGTACTAGGTTGTCTGCTCCATGTTTCACAGCTTCTACTCTTCCAAGAACCCATTGTGTTGGTGGTAGGTTGGGTTCCTTAAGAACTACAAGGTCGCCGAGTTTTACATTTGGTTGTTAGGTAATCAGAATGCCATCTTCGCCAAAACCCTTGGACCATATTCTGCAGCAAATTCCAATGGGACAATCGGTTGATCGGTATCGATTCGAGTGTTGGCTCCGGTATAGCTGTAAGTGGTTGACCTATAAGAAAATGGGCCGGGGTTAGTGGGTTCAAATCATCGTCAGATTGGCTACATAAAGGACGAGAATTTAATATGGCTTCGATTTGACTTAACACTGTTGCGAGTTCCTCAAATGTTAAGACCGTCTCCCCAATTACACGTCGTGAGTGGAACTTGACGGACTTTACGCCCGCTTCCCATATCCCACCAAAGTGGGGGGCGGAAGGTGGAATGAAGTGCCACTCGATGCCTTCTCGTGCTAGTGCAGTGGATACAAGTTCGTTGTGATGCTGAGACGTCACCAATTTGTGCATATCGTTGAGACTTCGTCGCGCACCGTGGAAATTGGTACCATTATCACTATATAAATTGGCACATCTTCCTCTTCTGGAGACGAACCTTCGTAGGGCGGCGAGAAATGCATCTGAGGTCAGGTCACTTACCAGCTCTAGATGGAGAGCCTTTGTAGACATACATACAAATAGGGCGATGTATGCCTACCACGAGAAAAGCGTATCATGATAGGGCCGGCATAGTCCACCCCGGTGTTGATAAAGGGACGAGTTGGTTCAATCCGCACAGCTGGTAGATCACCCATTAGTTGGCTGCTTCGTACACGACGTTGCATGAAACATGTTTTGCATCGATGGATAACCTTGCGGATAATATTACGGCTGCCAAGTATCCAATATTGTTGCCGGATGATTGCAAACGTCTCAGATACACCTGTATGAAGATTGCTGACGTGGGTATCTGTCACTATAAGAGAGGATATGTTAGCGTCGTTAGAAATAATGATAGGATGTTTTAAATTATAAGATATATTTGCGTGTTTTATTCGGCCGCCAACCCGTAGAAGTCCATCCTTGTCAACGAATGCAGCATACCGCAACAGCTTAGATTTTTTGGGAAGTTGTTGATGTTTGATGAGATGTTGAATGTCTTCTCCGAACGATATGTTTTGAGTATGTTTTATTATTAATGTCCTAGCCGATAGAATTTCGCGAAGGGAAAGATGGGACACTTCACGATCTGACTTAGCTTTCTGACAATTACGCGCGAACCGAATACAATAACCCACGACACGTTGGACACGATACCACGATGAAAGTTTTTGAATTAAAAGGGTCAATGCATTGGTTTCAGAAGCAACGAACAACGAATGTCTTGGCACTTGTCTTTCTTCCCGTGTTACAAGTTCACATTCCGACGAATGCGATATATCGAATTTCGATACTGGCCAATCTTGTTGCGCTGAGACCAGCCAATTCGGACCGGTCCACCAAAGTTTATGTCCAACAAGATATGATGGTCGGATACCGCGCGACGCGCAGTCGGCAGGGTTATCTTCGGACGAAACATAACGCCATGAGCTACGTGGCACTAAGTCTAGAATTTGACCAGTGCGATTGGCAACGAAAGTAGCCCACCGTCGGGGAGGTGAAGATAACCAATGCAACACTATCTCGGAGTCACACCAAGCGAATATTTTTGAAATGTTTAGGGACATTGACGATTTTACGCGATGAATTAACCGAGCCAACAGAAGAGCACCGGACAGCTCAAGACGAGGAATCGAAACTGGTTTTAATGGGGCTACCTTTGTTTTGGCAGCTATGATGGTGATCTTATACTCGCCTGTTGCTGTTTTGCTCCGAGCATATACAACAGCAGAATAAGCTACCGATGAGGCGTCTGAGAACCCGTGTAACTCAACACTCTCCGACGACGAAATCACATGCCTGGGAACACGAACCTGTTCGAAAAATGGGAGCTCCGAGTGATAACAGTCCCAAGTTTGAGCAACATTAGATGGGACAGGATCATCCCACCCTAATTTAAGCTGTGGAGTCCAGAGCTCTTGGAACATTATTTTAAACGAGACAACTGATGGTGCAAGTAGTCCAAGTGGGTCAAAAATTCGAGATATTTCTGAGAGCAGCGTTCGTCGAGTCGATGATGAGTTTGGAAGATTCGAATTAAGTTTGAAAAATAAGTCATCGCGAGCTGGGTCCCAGTACATTCCCAGGACCTTTACCGATTTATTAGATCCTTCCGTATCGATGACTGAATATTCGCAATCTTCTTTTGGTAACCGCGAGAGAAGGGTCCAACAATTAGAGCTCCACTTTCGTAGACTTAATTTTGCCATGGATAACAAGGAAACTAACTCAGATTGAAGTTTTAAAAGAGTTTCAACTGAGTCAGTCCCTGTCATCACATCGTCCACATACACGTCGTTAAGCAAAACCTTTGAAGCGTTTGGATACTCAACACGATAGTCACAGGCGAGTTGGTTTAAAACTCGAACTGACAGAAACGGCGCACATGCTGTACCATATGTGACAGTACAGAGTCGAAAATGTTGGAGTTCATCGCTTGGACTTTCGCGCCATACGATGCGCTGAAAATCAGTGTGGGCTTCATCCACTAAAATCTGCCGAAACATTTTTACCACGTCGGCTGTAAAAACGTACCGATATTGGCGAAATCTCAAACACACTCCAACTAGATCCCTCTGGATTGATGGTCCTATCATTAATGTGCTATTGAGCGAATTACCGAGAGAGTCATTTGCGGAACCGTCAAAAACTACACGCAATTTTGTCGTAGAACAGTCTAGCTTAAATACTGCGTGGTGAGGGAGATAGAACTGATGACTTGAATTAGTATTTATTTCACTGCATGGAATACGTTTCATATGACCCAGATCGTGGTACTCGCGCATGAAACCTGAGTACATCCGAAATAGATCTGGATGATTAGCAAAGCGACGTTCCATTGACCTCAATCGCGATACAGCCGATGTAAAAGTATCACCAAATGTTGGCAATGCATTTTTGAAGGGTAATTGCACACTATAACGTCCATCAGGAGCGCGTGAAAATGTTTGTCCAAAGTGAGTTTCAGCAGGATCCTCACCAACCGAGTTGTCTAGAACTGGTGTTACTTCTTCTAACTCCCAAAACTGTTGTATGAGATTGTCTATGTCTATGTCTAATGTGGAGTGAAGCGAAGGTAACGATAGAGTTGTGTCTGACCGATCAGTTAAAAATTCCCCGGTTACCACCCAACCAAATGACGTTTCTTGGGCAATAGGTGTACCCTCTGCACCTCTAATTTGGTTCCACTTTAAAATGCTCCAGAGTTTATCTGCTCCTAGAAGAATGTCTATTTTACGAGATAGATTAAAGTCGGGATCAGCAAGATCCAAATTCTGAATATGTAGATATGATGACGCGTCGAAAGATTGATTGGGCAAATTCGAAGTGATTTTGGGTAGAATGTACGCGTCGACGAGAAGATTGGTTGAGTTAAACCGCGATTGCATGTGGATGGATACACGCCCTCTGGTATATCCTGCTTCTGTTGAAGACACCCCAACGATTGGGATTCGTGCATGGCTTCTGGTGAGACCGAGTCTTTGTGCAAATGATTCTGCAATCAAAGAATTTTGTGAACCAGAGTCCAGTAATACACGGCAATTTATAAGATTTCCTTGGATGTCCTTAACCTTAGCTGTTAGAGTTGGTAGGAGGGTTTGTCGATTATCGAAATGGTTTGGTTGCGAGTGATTACTAACAATAGCATTAGAACTTGGACTGGAGTTAATATCAGAAATAGGTGCAGGTTCGATAGGTTGCGTAGCGTGCTGCGAAAGCGATGCGCTTGGTTGCATATCTGCATGCACTAGCGAATGATGGCGAGATTTGCACGTGCGACACCTATATGACGACCTGCACTTGTTCGACGAATGTCCAGTTCGTAGGCAGTTAAAACAAAGAGAATTGTCTTTAACAAATACACGACGAAGAGCAGTGGTAAGCGAAATAAATTTTGGACACTGACTAAGTAAATGTTCCTCCTTGCACATTGGACATCGATGAAAAGAAGAACGAGTTTCAGCCACGTGGGCTCGAATCGAAGTTGGATTTTTACCGCGCGATTGTACCGACCGATTTAGAGATTGACATGCTTCTAATGCATTACATCGTAGCTGCAGAAAATCTAATAATTCCTGAATGGTGGAGTTATCACTAGTGCCTATTTCCTGCGCCCATGCCTCATTACTGTCCTGATCGAGTTTTAGAAGAACCAGATAGATTAACCACGGATCGCGAGTTGTTGCATTTAACGCGTTTAATGCTCGAATTGTTTCGTCTGCACCATCAGAAATCTTTCGAAGCAATGCCACATTGCTTGTAGTCATTTTTGGAAGCGATAAAAAGTCTTGAATATGCGAGCTGACGATTAAACTAGACCGATCATAGCGCTTTTCTAAGCGTTCCCAAGCAACTATGTAATTTGCATCCGAGACGATTAAATGACTAACTAAATTTGCGGCGTCATCACGAAGAAATGATTTAAGGTACCGAAACTTCTGAGTAGCTGATAAATTTTGCTGACTGTCTATAGATCCAATGAAAAGATCTCTAAACCCTGGCCACTCTTTATAATTTCCAGAGAAACTAGGAATATGCAAGTTTGGTAAAGCTACCGATGCCGATTGAGAATTTTTCGCAAAAGTTTCTAGAAAAGATGCTTGTTGAGTTGCTAACTTTTCAGCGACCGAATCATTATTTTTTAACGCGGGATCCAAAGCCGCCAAACGCGCGCGAATCACTTTCAACATTGCACATTGAGCCGTAAAATATTTCGTTTCATACTCAGTTATATCTGCGTCTGAATCTACATAGTTAGGATCATCAGCGAATTCAAAGAATTTTTCTTGAAGCTCACGGAGCTGCTTCCACGCCTCCTCGAGAGTTGCTAACCGAAGTTCTAATAGTTCTAAGTCAACTCTATCATCAATAGATTCTGCAAAACTAACCGAACGAGTAATGCAACCCTTGACTGTACTAATCTTTTTCTTAATCGCGTTCATTTTATAGTTTTTAAAGTCACAAAGATAGATAGTATATAGTCTAGGAAAGCCGAACCACGTGTGTTACACCAATGAAAGAAAATCCACGAACGAATGTGTTAACACTTTTCACAATTAGGTTTTTAGTTTATTGTTTCATCAAATTTTATCCGGTTTTGAAGGACCACAAATTATGTATAGGATTATGACGATGGTAAATTTTAATAAGGACATACAATATGTTTTCAATTAAACAGATAGATTCAACTTTATTGAATTTCTTAATTGATTATTTTACAATTAACAAATAATTTCGCTTTACCAGTCTGATCTGCTCGCTGCTGAGATGTTCGTCAAAGTGACTGAGAATATGCAAGCACACTTGTCGCATAGCGAACGTAGGCACAAAAGGGAATTGGTAAAAACCCCAAAAAATAGGTACCGGTGCAAGTGCGTGAGCATATTCATTGTAGGTAATTATGACCATAATGAATAAGACACAATTAGAAACCATAAAGACTAATTAAGTATATAGATTAAGTGCAGTGAGTAACAGAAGTGGTTAGCGAGAAAGATAATATAAAATCTGAATATAAACCAAGAAAGTTATAGCATGAACAAATTGAACAATAATTGAAATACATTAACCAAAATTAATAATTAACAATTAAACGAATAAACAAGTAAACAAAAGAGTAATCTTGAACATAGAAACAAATATAGAATCTTGAACAGCGAGTTTCGATTCGATTTTAAAAAAGATTGTCGGCATCGCTGAATATTTATTATTTGGATAAATTGCTGCAATATTAACATTAATTTATTTATTTCATTGTTATAAATTATTTATTATAAATAAATGCACCACTGTAAAAAAAAATGTCTCATATCGTCTTTAATGAAAATGGATCGTGGTTTGTGTTCGGATGCGTAAAACTTGAAAACGACTTGACCAAATTGGATACTTCCTTCTGCGGGTTTGTTCGTAATTGCTACGCGAAGGTTTAGGAAAAAAAAGTCGGAAAATTCTCAACAGGTGGCGCTGTAGCCCCACATTTAGATATCTCGAAGACCACCAAATCGATTGAGCTCCAATTTACAGGTAGTATTAGGTATTGGCCCAAGAGTGTTCGTGTTAAGATTGATCAAAATTGGACAAAGGGGCGTGGCGCCTCCCATACAAAAAAAAAAAACATTCAAAATCCTATATCTCGAAAACCACTAAACTGATTGGTCTCAAATTTTGAGGCAATTTTAGGTATTGGCCAGGGATTGTTCCTGTGAAAATTGGTCAAAATTGGACAAAGGGGCGTGGCACCTCACATAAAAAAAAACATCTTCTATGGGGTGAAACTCGATGACGTTATAACTCGATAACCGCTGGCCCGATACAGTCGGCAGGTTCCTGAAATAAGGAACCATGGCTCGAACCCTCGCTACGCCCCTGGCAACATTCGGGGGTTTGTTAGGAAATTTAAGAATGATTTCTATGAACTATTTCACACCTCAGAGTCTTGTCACAAATGTGCTAAATTTCCTTTTCTATATCATCTCGTTTTATTCCCTTACTTACTTACTTATCGGGCTCCCGACCCGTGAAGAGTCTCTGCCTGAGACACTGTAGCCTTCCATCTTCTACGATCCCGAGCACCCTGCTTCCAATTGTCTAGACCAAGCGCTCTGGCATCCGCGATGGCTTGGTCTTTGAAACGGAGGTTCGGTCTTCCTTGTCTTCTCGAACCTGGGGGCTGGGATTCGAAGACCCTCTTAGCTGGAGCATTATTGTCCATTCGCTCGATGTGGCCGCTGGAGCTGATAGTCCAGTCATCGGGCATGTTTTCGTCCACCCATACTTGGTTGATGATTCGGTGCAAGCTCCCTGCCAAAACATCACCACCGTATTTAAAGAGATCCGCTGGTAAACCATCAAAGCCTGCAGCCTTGTTGTTCTTAAGCTTTTTTATAGCTAGGCCAACTTCTTCTATACTAGGTGGTGGAACTAGTTCTTCATTGACTGAACGTGGGTTCTCTTCTTGCCCTATCACTCTCTCTACGAACTACGAATAAGAATAATAGAGTTTTTGTTATGTTTTTTTTTAATTGATTTATTAAGCTTAGAGAAAAAAGTTGCTTTTATTTATTTTTACTTTGTTAAGAAACAATATTTTCGTTTATTTTTTTAACCTCAAATAAAGAATGAATTTAATTTCGATTTCAATTAAAATATTTGATTTCCTAATTTTTGTATTTTACTGTGTGTCCTATATCCAATACAAATTCCACTGGAAACAATATTTGTAACTTTGGTTTTTACTGGACAGGTGTCCTATATCTATTTCACTACTTTTTTTTTAAAACTTAATTAAATCAATGTTCAAAAACCATAAGATGCTAATTGCTTTATGTATGGTTGGCCGAATACCCAATCTTTCAAAAAATAAAAAAATCTTTGTGATTATGTTCAAAAAAAAAAGCAAACCACCACTTTTAAGTTTAAAAACGCTCTCCTGAAAAGTTACGCTAGAGGTCTATAGGACAAATAAGAACTCACGTGACGAACTTATATCAGTGTAAAACTGAGGAGTAAGACCTCTACATGATTATGTTCAAAACCCCCATTCATTGTGATACGATGGAAAGCAGGCAGGCAGAAGCAGGACTTTTGGAACAGAGCATCTGTGTGCTTGTTTGTGCTTCCTTTGGCTGCTGCTTCTGCTTGGCCATATAGATATGGCGTCGGGCGTGCTATGGAACCGACTCATTTGGTGCTGCCGTGTGCGCCAGCAATACTCTATACACATACATCCGTAAATATATTTACTCGCTCGTTTATGGTCATATCTATGCGCACAGCTATAGCGTATAGACTTGGGGGAATTTTATTCCATGGAGAGTGGTAGTATAAACATTTGGCACTAGACTCATGGTTCAAAGTGCCGCGATGTCGTGCTTTACAGCTTTTGTTGCTTTGTTTTGTTATCCTGCGCGCGTGCTTCCTCTCACCACACTTACGTGGTAGTTGGTAGGTAGGTGGTTCTCACACCTACGTCGGACAGCGACGACTATGACTACGACGACGACGACGACGACGATGGCGATGGCGATGACGACGACAAGACCACTTTTTTCACACCCCATCCTTTACCCTTCGTCCCCCTGTGAAACGCTTTCGGGTGTTCGGTTCGGCAAATTTTTTTCCCTTTGCTCTAATTTTTTTTTTTGTCGCTGTTCGTTCATTCTCTGCTGGGCGGAGGTTTTATTTGAGGGTGGCTTTGGGGTGATTTTTTCTTTCCGCTGTGTTTTCCAATTTTTTTTTTTTTTTCTTCCTTTGTACTTTTTTTGCGCCTGTGAGTTACTCTCCGCACCGTTAGATATTGTGTGTTGCCGCGCTGTCGACATCATCGCTTTTAGACAAGGGAAGTTGGAGGATAGGGGAAAGCTTAGCAGCAGCGTGTGATGGTTGTTTTCATCCCAGAACGGCACTTTCAAGTTAAAGTCGCCAATACACATGGGGGATGGAATAAAGGGTGGCATGGGCGATAGGATAAGTATCTGCTGCGACGATATGGTAACCTCTGTTGTATAAGGGTCGTCGTCGGCGGCGGCTATTCTCTCATCCCTCATCCCTCATCCTTTTTGGGAGGTGATCCTCATAGATACACACACACATAGAGATGCACAGAGATACACTTGTGTATGCTACCGAGTGGGAGCAAATTGTGCTGGCAGTCGTGCCGTGGTATAGAAAAGGTTCGGCATAGAGAGAAATCAGATGCCGGAGCACGGTTAAAGGCACACAGGCAGTGTGGAGCTTTTCACAGTCATCCTATCGTTGGAGTCGTTGAAGTCGTGGTTGTTGTCGTCGTCGTCGTCGTCGTTGTCCTCGTCAGTGTCGGTATCGGTGTCGGCTCTTTTTAGCAGGATAATGTTTCAGTGATTTCGGCATTTCGATTCGGTTTAGTTCGAAGGATGACTTCTTGCGGTAAGGAAGTGTTTCGGACTTGGCTTCTCGGTGATTGCCAGTAGTGGCGAGCGAGTTTAATAGTAGTATACTACCCATTGAATATAGGTGGTGCATTTTATTATTTTTGTTTGTTTTTGAGTGAAACACTTGAAACGTAACCAAATAAGCAGTGAAGTGCGTCATGTGAAGTTTGAATTGAAGGAAAAATACGAAATTCTCTATAAATGTCCACCTCAACATAGATTGTGATTTAAAAATTAAATTTTAAAATAAAATGACTGCAAAACGCGAAAAGGATTACGCTAAAAATAAAACAACCACTGGTAATTTTTTGTTTTTTTTTTTTAATAACAATTCCCAATTTGAAAATGATGTCAAATATTTGACGATTAGGTATACTCATTGACGATATCTATCGATACCAATCGGCTAGCAGGTACGGACATTTATCCGCAATGACACTCTGATAGTGAGGTATCTCTGCCCTCTGGCATGGAATGCATTTGGCGTTGTTGCCTATCCATAATGGGCAAATGGGTATGCATCCTTATCAGTGTTCGACGAGTAGAAACTTTTTTTTTTGTTTTTGTGTGATATTTTATTTAAACCGCATACGGTGTGGTTTGGAGATTAGAGACAACCCTGCCTCTAAAATGTAGTCTGATAAGGAAATACTTTTTTTGTTGGCAAGGATTAGCGGGCGTATCATGAATATTAATTTAGTTGAGGGTGGGTTAAATTTTCAGTGGGTTATTCAATTAGTGTGTTGACCGTTAAATTAGTTGAATTTTTGAATTTTACTTTCAATTGAGACATATAAATTTGTCTAAGGACTGAAATGTGTTTGTTCGGTTTTAAATCGTTAGAAGGATAGTGATATATGATCTTTATTTTGCCAAAGGTTACTACTCAATATTGACTGGGGAGTCTAATAGTTCGTACCAGATGCTGCATTGAGTTTCAACTTGATAACAAAGTTTGTTAGACAGGTGAAACATGTCAGCAGCTACCCTGCTTTAGAGACCTTGAAAATGATTGGTTACGTTAGGTTTGAAGGGATATGCACAGCATTATGTCAGGAGTTTTGGTCAATATTTTTTTTCATTTTCTTGACAAATCTAGCTCTGCTTAGATATCTGCAACATTCATTCCTCTTGTTTGAAACCTTAATTTATAGTAGTGATGAGTAGATAGCCTTAAGAGTTGTTTAGCAAAAGTTTAAGATATGCGGCTTATGTCCGTGTCATATAGAAAATTAAGGTTCATTAACGATTTCTACATTCAAAATTTTATATATAGGTACCTACTCGTTTTCTCAAAATAGGTACGAACTAAAAAGTTAGACCGTCTAAAGATGTCCTTGCGAAAACCTTCGAAAATTAAATTATCTAGCTGGAAAGGGTCGAAAACAGACTATCCGCGACCCTTGACGTCAGAAAATGATTTTGATAAGGTGATGATGATGAGTTGTCATGTAACTTTTTCGAAATCATATTCGTGCTTGAGAAAATCGAGTGAAACTCTCAAGCTACCATCAGGAGCTTAATTTGTCACAAGTCTATATAATTATCTACCTATTTGCATACGAGGTATCACTGGCGCGTTTGCAAGACCAAGTGTATGCTGTCAATAAAAAAGGATGTACGATATCGAAGATACCGACGGAGCGACATAGCAGACAGATATAGCCTTAAGGAAGTTATAGGCTTTATTTACAAGTTGAACTATTAAAATGGCATCACATCAGAAATGAACGGAAGAATCTAGATTGCCAATCGCTGTTTCTTTGTCCTAACAAGACAATTTAGTAGTAAGGCCTTGTCAAAAAAACACTACGGAGTCTCTTTATTATAAGACCTTCATCATCCCATAGTACTGCTATATGAATCAGAAAAGAAGGACATTGCATTATCGAAGGCGAATGAAGATAGCCTTGGCCGTTTTAAGCTCAAAAATCTTCGAATGATTTTCTGTACCGTTTGCGTTGACAGGATTTAAAACCGACCTTAACGAGATGTATAGCGACAGCCATACCGACGGATGGTCAGAAAAGTGCTAGGTATACTCAGTCGTATATAAGATGGCGAATGGATACTAACGTGCCAGGCTGAGGAGTCGTTGACTACAACGTAGTCGAGGTGGAATATACTCCTTAGGTCACAAGTGGAAGGAAAAAGATTGCTACTAACTTAAAGTTCGCAACGGACAGCCATATTGCTGAAGTCCCAGGTTCATCGGGGACTGTAGCCCCAGAAATCCTTTTAGTGTTAATTTAAAAAGTATTAAAAAAAAATACATTGTAAATTATACCTAAGACTTAATGTCACAGGCTTTATTTAAAATATAACATTAGCGACAGTTTGACTCTGCATTTACAAGATATCTTCAAGTCGTTTCTAAGTCGCACTAGGTATACCTACTCCGGCAAATATACAAGTTGCGCGGTTTATACTGTCTACCTGCACAGGGTATTTGTCTCCATGTCTCGGAATATTATTAAAAACTGTGAGTGCTTAAATGGTTGTTATTGGGCTAGATTGATCACGTGAGCAGTCTTTTAGCTAGTAGCCATTTAGCCATTTTTTTTGTCGGTTTAGGAAACACTTTAATGGAGCACTCAGACGCAACTGGTCCATTGTACTACCAAGAAGCAAATCCAGTATTACCCATTTTACTGGAATTTCTCCGACTTTCGGAGAAAGCCGAGAATGCACTTCAGCGATGAGGAGCTTACAGTATCAGCACTCACCACGACAGACACCTGATCCGAGCAAAGGCAAGACAATAACAAAGAAAATTATCCGAAGTATTGTCGCCCTCTCCACAAGCGTCGGACACAGTGGTATCACTTAAGTCTAGCACACTAAGACGCTTAGCAAAAGCGAAGTGCCCCGTAAGAACGCCAATAAGTTTTCTGGAGTCAATGCCGCAGACTTCCTATACTGACTTTCGGAAGCATGCGTTTAGTCTGCCCGCTTCCTGTAAAGCCTTGCCATACACAATTGTGTTCGTTTGAGACCCAATCGTCAATGGAAGTCCTGACTAAGGAGGCAGGAAGACCCAGCACAGGTTCTGGTCCCGAGAAATAATCCTCTGAGCCTTGCTTAGCGATCTCATCGGATTTCTCATTTCAGCAATCCCAGTGTGACCTGGGATCCAGACAAGAGTAAAAGAGTTCAGCCTTGCGACCGAGTTCAAAGAGTTCTTGCATTCCCGAACTATTTTGGAACGGATTAGCTTGGCTTTCGCTACAGACGCAGATACTCCGACCCCGCCACCTATTCTTAACAATATATTCGACAGCCATCAGGATAGCATAGATCTCCGCTTGAAAAACAGAGGCATGCTGGCCTTCACATTAGTGAAGTCTAATGTTGTCGATTTCGACGAAGATGCTCGCTAGCATTGCTGGACAACAGAGATAGTATTGTCTAGGCCGAAAATGGAATCGAACAGGAAAGTCAGCAAAGCAGGGTCTGTATTTTGAGTGCTGTTAAAGATTTGACTAAGCAATACAATTAGCCTATAAACACTAAGCTACATTTGTTCTCTTCCAATATCGAATCGGTGTTGCTATATTTGCACTTGGAAAACCACTGCCAGTATCATGAGATAGCCTGGTTCGTTAACCAGTGTCTGCGAAGTACACTAAGGATTTTCTATAGCCTAATAGTTTTTTTTTAAGGCGCAGCTTCGTGAGAGAACGTGCCAGAAACCAATAAACATTACCATTCGACAGTGTTGTCATATCGTGGGATTTATCCCTTTTTGTGGGATTTTCGATGTCCGAAAAGCCTTCCGTGGGATAAGGGGAAAAAACACCAAAATCGTGGGAATTTCAAGAAAATGATAAAACAATGCACCTTCTAGGAGTCGCAGTCAATTCAGGAATCACATGGGAGGACACATATCCTATATTACCCGCTAGGTTGAGCTACCTATTTAGAGCAAAGGGGTACTTTAACCCCAAGCGGGCGGAGCGGGGGCCGGAATCTTTTCAGAAGATCTGGAACTAGCCCGTCACATTAGCCTCGGGAAACACACTTCAGTATACCAGGCTGAGATGATTGCTTTGCTGCATGCGTTGGATTACTTGCTTGAGAGTCAGGTGGAAGGAAGAAATATCCTCATAGCACTGGACAACCAGGCGGTGATTAGATGCATGGAGCGAACAACCATCACAACATCATTGGCACTGGAATGTGTATTTAAGCTCAATAAGTGTTCATCTAAAAATCAGGTAACACTGACTTGGGTACGAGGACATATAGGGATCGACGGCAACGAAAAGGCGGACTCCCTTGCAAAACAGGGGTCAACTGAAAAGTTGCTGGGACCAGAACCATTCTCTCCAATTGGTAGAGGAATGGTAGAACAGCTGACAATGGAAACCTTTAACCCTAGATAAAAGAAGAATGTGTCCCAGGACATTTGAGGAGGAATCACTGCAACTAGCGAAGATTTAAAGAGAGCTAAGGCATATTGCCAGAATATGCCCTAGAATCCATAAGGAAATACAGGTCTTAAGAAAATTTAGCCGTCCTGAAGGAATGCTTGAAGGCAGTCATTATTAACTCGCAATTGAAACTACGATACATTCAGTGTTTCATGTTAGTAGGTTTAATGTTAGCGTTACATTCGGCTGGGATTCGAAAAGATAAAACACTATTCTGTTTACTTAACTTCAACAAATCACTTTTATTTACAAGACCAATATCACTTAAAATCAACTTTTCCACTTATTAGAAATCTTTCCACTTATTATCAGTACTCTTTCGAACTTTACTTCACACGGTTTAAAAATAAACTGCACTCTTGTCCGATTTCGCAACCCTATTTATACTCCCAACTAAAGCTTCTCGAATATTCTATACTCCAACCGGAACAATCGAGAAGGTTCTATTCACCATTCGTTGAGTTTCGAAGTTTTCAAACTTCCGTTGAATAAGTTCATCCACTCTCCATTAGATGGCGGTGCGGTCAATAAGCAACTTTTCAATCCACGCTGCATTAATAAAAATGTTTCCTATTAATTTAGCAGAATTTTTCTGTACCTATTGCATTCACGAATCGCAGCTGCCGCTGAAAATTCTTCCAGGGAAACGATCGAAACGCGAATTGCCTGGTTTGCTAATAGGTGCTCGAATATTCCCGGCACAATGAAATTCGATTTAAAATCGAATGGTCTGCTTTGAAGTGAAAATTAAAAGATTTGTCGGCAAAGGGGAATATAACCAATCTCTAGAATTTCCTATTTTCGAAACCCGTCCCGATTTGTTCTATGTACGTCTTTGGAACAATCGTCACTCCATTCTTGTAATTTAAATTTGTTAGCAATCTACTTAGTTTCTGAAAAAAAAACCCTACATTGAAATTATACGAGAAGAAGATGGAGAAGTTGAGTGAACTCTTTTATTTATTAATATTACTTTATTAAAGGAATAGCTTAAAAACACGCTGACATTACGACAAAAAATGCGTTGATATTGTAACTAATTTTGTAGAAATCATCAGCAATAATCCCCTGTTTAAAAAAAGGCTCTTATAAAGAAAAATAGCATCATGTCATTAACAAAAGCAAAAGTTGAATACTTATCAACCATAATTTATCAATTGGAATGTTGCACCACACACGAAGAAAGAAGTCTAACTTTCGAAGCAAACTGTGCCAAGTGATCTGAGCTTGATACGCCAGAATACTGTACTGTCATTTGTTTATCTTAAACTACAGAATGAACTCTGTTCAAGGTTTAAACGAAACTGTGAAACCGAATTAATTGTGAAACTGGGGGTAAAAGATACAATTCAAGACTTTAAATAATGTCTACCTTTTTTCACTATCCCGATCTAGCTGGTAATTTAGAGCTACAATGAAAAATGTACCTGAAAAGGATATTCCGCAATATGTGCTAGAGTTGTAGCGCAAAGGGTTAAATGTTTGTTTTTTTTTTTATACGAAGTTATTTATATGAAGATATTTTAGGAAATTATTTGTTTAAGCTAGGTTAGGCTAGGTTGGGTTAAATAGGGGTATGAGAGAGAGCAGAGGCAGTAGGCACCAGCAGGGCCCACAGCGGTCCCTACAAGAAACCAATTGCAGTAAACTACATTGAAAAACATCCAATTTCCATGCAAACATGAAGTAGCACTTTGTATTTAGTATCATCTATCTCATTTAAATGTTAGAAGAAGTACCTGACCTGCACAGAAATTTACTTCTATTTCGACATATTGCCCCGCATTCGAACAATATTCACCCCTATTCCCGTTGGCGTTTTTCGTATATGACTCATGTTTCGTGTCGTTGTAAATTGATGTTCAGATTGTTTTTTAAAACTTTTGTTAACAATTTTACTTTATTTTCTATGTGTTCACCATTATTTCAATTCATTTATCTCAAAAAAGTTAAAAACACCGACTAAAAAACGAAGTAAAATATGAGTCGTTTACGACAAACGCCAACGGGAATAGGGATGATAGTGAGCGTCACCATTGGTTAGGTTAGGTTAGGTTTACGGGTTGGTGAAGCTGAGTAGCCCCTTCCACTTAGGTCGTTGTGGACCCATTGTGATACCCTTCGATGGGGTTATCTGTGTTGTATTGGCTTTATTTCATCCTTCCCGTTGTTACTCGACTTTATCCAGCCATCTCGTTGTCCTCACAAACCTATAAAGATTAGACATGAAGACATTAGAGAGTTCTTGGATTTCCTGGAAGTAGTAACTTTCAAGTGTTCTGTTCCTCAAGTGACAGAGACTTTGGCAGAGACAGAGAAAGTGAGGTGTGTCTTTATGGACTTCTTCATCACCGCAGCCTCTACATATGTCGTCATTCTTGAGATTTAATATTTCATTGCGGCTTCTCAGAAGGTTGTGACCGGTGAGGGCGCCAACCATTTTGGACAGCGATATTCTGTCATATCACAATAGTTTGTTGGCCCTGCTTTTGTTGTACTCTGACCACATCTTCCGTGATATGTCACAGGTGGTTAGTGTTTTCCACCTGATACATAAAAAAATATAAATAGGTGGCGCAACAGGCGTGTAGACACCCTAGGCCTAACTTATCGCAACCATTCGTTTGTGTGAGTTTCTATTTTTGGGACGAATTGAAGGGACCTAAAATTTTATGCCGACTCCGAACGGCTAAATTGAGAAGCTTTCTCAGGACAGTCATACTCTCGGATGTTTGTCAGATGTTCGCGAGAGGTGGCGCAGTAGAAAAATACCTTAAGATGTAATTTGTGTTTTTCCGGGGATCGAACCTGGGATCCCTCTAGCAGCACAGTAGTCCAGCATACTAACCACTGCGCTACTGCGCCCAAAATAACTTGTTGCTGATCTAAAAAATCGTCCAGATTGCTAAACCGTTATTTAAGTTTCGCCAAGAAAAATTCTTTCCCACTTACAAGCGATATGTGCATTTTTTGTCATTATCCAAAGTCAACATTCGTCGCGTTATTGACGATAAACGACCTAAGCTGCTCGATAGATTGCGCTTTATTTTAGCCAATAGTAGTGCCAATAGGCCCGAAGTCATATTTGAACTGTTATGACATATCAGATCTTTTAGAAGAGTAAAGGGAATACCATGGCCATTAATATTATTTTAATGTGATTTATTTAATTTTTAAAGTTTTTAAAGACTGAGTGGTGATTAACGCCCAGTCCGAAAAGAGCTTGAAAACTGAAATTTTGAACCAAATTTCCTTTCTTGGCGTAGGTAAGCAATAAGAAGTATGTCTGAGAAATTCAAACTCCAAGTGGGAGAAAGGTTGACCACCCTTCCCCATTTTGTATAGGAAAATTCTTTTTTTTTTTTTTCATTCAATTAAGCAAATCAATTTGTCAACTATCAACAGGATTTTACCTCGTACCACACAACAGCAAACTTTCTTTGAATGAAGCTATACCTACTAATAATCGGGTACATGCGGTTAAGAAGCACCAGAGTTTGCCATTAAACTGACGTTGCATTCCTTGTTATCTTTATAATGCCATAGTCCAAAGTTTCAAAATCCCCTTTAATGCTTGTCGTTTTATTCAAATTTAAAATCCTAATCGCAAAATTAGTAAACCTGTTCATCTGGCTCATAATTCAATTGAAGCTGACCAGTGATTGAAAGAGATTGAACCTGTAATAGATTAAACACAATCTGAAGCAAAACCATAACTATGGCCTCTTCGACCTTGTTCTTGTTTATCAGTATCGTATTATATATAAACTGCTCTAGGAACTCTCCAAAAGGAAGGCACAATATAGGGTCCGCCGTGCCAGAGACCCATGAAGGCTTATAATCTAATCGAATCTAATATTCATTTATTTTGGCTCTCAGGTCTCGGAATATCACAACCCGGCGCACTGCTTAATTCGAAAACAATCGGCCTAGTTACCTCTACACAAAATGTAAGCTCTAGTCAGGAAGTCACAAAACGAACGAATAAACCTCTCATGGAGAAGCGCCGAAGAGCACGTATCAATCAGAGTTTGGCCATCCTAAAGGCCTTAATATTAGAATCAACGAAAGCAAACACCAAAGGAGCTGATGGACAAACTAAACACACCAAGTTGGAAAAGGCCGACATTCTGGAGTTGACAGTCAGGCATTTTCAGCGACATAGAAATCTAGATGATCCCAGTGAGTAAAACCAATGCCATAACCAACATTTTGTTTTAACTTTTCCTGTTCAATATTACCTTCCAATTTCTATATAGCGATCAATAAATACAGAGCCGGATATACAGACTGTGCGCGCGAAGTTGCCAGATACCTTGCCACTCCTGAACCTCCGCCTCTACCAAATCTTCCATCTCTTGCTGATCCTGGATCAAAAGCTCGACTTTTACGGCATCTAGATCAGTGTATTGTGGAGATCGATGTCGAAATATGTCCACATACAACAGCTTATGCCGATAGTCCGTCTAGTAGTTGCTTCGAGATCAACTGCGCCAAAAAACCGTACGTGGAGTGAGAAAAACCAATAAGAAGAAGAACAGTGCATTGAACTTAATTTAAATTACAGGCAAGACGACAACTCGTTGGATTACAGCAGTCAGGACTCAAATCCATTGGATTTTAGCAAGGCAACCAGGGTTGGTGTAACAGCTCACACGATATCGTCGACGTCCTCGGAGCATGCTAACACCCAGGTAATTATACTTTTTTCCAATATAAAAAAGAAGATTGAATGCACAGATAGATACCATATTTTTCAGGATGAAAATAATAATCGTGGCCAGGAAATGGATGCAACAGATAGCAGTGTCGACAATCTCCGGATACCCATGGCAACGTCTTCAGGAATGATCGATGTAAATTCCGGCCTAGGTGCGGGAGATATTCGAAATAAAGTGAGTATAATAATCCAAAAGGGCAAAACAAACTTATCTTGTTTTGGTTGCCGCGAAAATACGGGAAAGCTATGAACCACAAATTAGGGCCAACTAAAAATAAATCGTTGTCTGATATAATGAAAAATATTTTTTTTTAACTAAAAATTGGTACACAAAAAAATAATGGAATAAAGGAACTAATGACGTTTACATGTTCCAGGCATGAAAACTGACCTTAAGTTTGACTATCGCAGACAAAATCTTGACCCGCTCTTCTAAATCTAAAAATTCTACAGAAATTGACGGATATGTAGGTACTGAACTGTTCAGTACACGATTACCTGCACCTACTTCTGAGGCGGAGCACATTTGTGAAAAGTGTTAAAATCAACTAATTTTCGCTACAAATCGAGCTACAAATTCGGTCTGCTTTTCAAAACTAGTTAAAATTGAATTTATTTTGCCTGCAAAGTTTTCATTTGTATTAAATCCTTTTTAAATTAATGCAATTATTTTTCGACTTGTGCTGTTGCTTGCAAATTGTCCCAGATTTAGGTCGGCATAAATGTCTATTCGTGGTTTTATTTCAAATTAATCAAGTCCTTCAACGTCGACTCTAATCAGTTGGTATTGAACCGTAAAACTTAAAAATCAATAATTAAACAAAAAATTTGGGGTTTTATCTGAGTGAGTGCACTTCCACCTGTTATAGAGACGCAAAATAGCATTTGAATTTGTATCATCCACCATGCTACAAAATACAAAATTGTACTGTGAAAAGAAAACATTACTCGTTTATCATTACTCGTATATAGTAGATGCGATGTCAACTACCTTGTACCGATATCAAAATTGAAACTGCCTTTTACATTCCTACAATTCTAATAGTAAATTTCATTTGATTACATTTTCCAGCCCTGCACTCTGGATGGATATAAGAACCTCAAAGTGGGCGATCCCAATAACGTGCTGGTTTTACCCCCGCACTACATGCAATTAGCAGCCGCCTTAGGACTCAGCACGCAGCCAATTGCTGATCCCATCGCGACAAGAACTGACTTCGAACGGCTTATTGAATTGAATCGAAATCAATCGGCGTCCATTGTCAGTGACAAATTGGAAAACTATGACAAATGTTCAATGGATTTGCATACGGATGAGGGTAGCGCTACATCCAGTAACCCAGCAATGCTTCAAGCGTCATCAATTCCCACCTCACTAATTACCCCCAATTCACGTGGGCATAGCCCCATCATAACCGAACATCAAATGGAACAACATCAGCAGCAGCAACAACACTCCTCACAAGCACTCATCGGACAATCAACTTCATCGGAAATCGATGTTGACATTGAAAAAACCCCCACAACCCCGCCTCCAACACTTTCTACGAAATCAATAAGCGTCATCGACGATGGCGACAACGATATGAATATGGAGAACTCGGATCAGAATCAAAATAATCAAAATTATCTAAATCGACAGGAAGGTGGCGGCCCTTATGCTGTCGAGTCAAGCCAAATGGATGAGAATATGTGGCGCCCTTGGTAGAGACGACTTACATTGAAAGACGAACGCCTCATGAGAATTTAAATTATTCAATTGTTCATAGTCTTTGACTGCTCCATTTCATCCCCCCCAGGAGGAGCAATTCGGAGCAATAAGAGCAAACCAAAGTCTTTGTTGTGTATTTCCAGCTTTGAAGTTAAGTTACGACTTCTGAAACTGTGCCAAAGGAATGCTAATCCAACTTTATGTTTATGTAAAGTTGTTCTGTTTTATTTCGAATCCTAGACCGAAATCAACAAAATATAATTATATAAATTAACCTTATCCACCGTCTACATGCATTTAGCATTATTATGATTACAAATTAGTTTGTCTTTATTTTTATGATTATTTAGTCGGTTATGTTGTTGTTATTAGATTCATTATTTCTCTACTATAAGCAAAAATAAAAATAAATAAGTAAAAATAGAGGCTTCTAATGTAAATTATTAGATAGCTACTTCATTCTGTGAACATTATTAATTATATATTGTTAAATATTTATTTGAAGTATAGCATAATGAAATGAAGAGAATTTAAATAAATTAATAAAAACTAATTAAGGAGTATATTATAATATACATACGTACATATTAAGTACATATGCTGCTAAATGTGTATCAAAATAAAGAAATATTTCTTAAATGTTAATGTTTATTGATTTATTTATCTACAATCTACATATACCGCATCTCTTAGGGCTTCAATCGAATTTCTTAGGAAAATAAAAACATGTTAAACGCATGTCCCCAACCAGGATCCCACAACGCACGTGCTATGGAATCCTTACCATCAGGCAGGCGTCCTCTAGGTAGATCAAGGATGAGATGGTTAGATAAAGTCCATAATTTCTTCTATACCCGTATGGGGATTGCCTTTGATGATTTAGAGTCGATAGCGGAGAATCGAGAGCTATGGAGGGTCCACTTGAGCAACCTACACCCGCGACCCACTTAATGGACAAGCAGATCATTGAAAATGAATTAATGAATGAACGAAATAAAAACTATTGCATTTATGCTCAAAGTAGAGAACAATGAGGCCTTACTAATAGGTAATCCGTTTTAATCTTATATTTTAATATATGTATTATAACTGTACGTCATACAGTAGCTCATTCGTCCCAAAAACAAAGTGCACGATTGGATCGCACGCAGGGCCGTAGCCAGGATTTTGGTTCGGGGGGGCCTTGATTCCAAGTTTTACGAAACAAAAAACTATCAGCCTTATTTATAAACTTTATACACTCTCTATAATAACAAAAACATATATTAGGTTTTTGCGTTTAGACCTATTAGAGAGTGTATAAAGTTTATAAATAAGGCTGTATGTATATTCCAATTCATTGATTTCTATTAGTCACATTTTTTCAAAGCAGAAAACGTCTTGATTTTTTTTTTTTTATTTGATCAATCACCTTATCTGGGTTCACAATAATATCCGAATGAACAGATATCATAGCAAGTGAACTTAACCTTGCATTCTCCATAACGCTTCGGGACATTGTTTCAATCTTTTTCATAGCAAATAAAAAATAAATAGGTGGCGCTACAGGGGGTAGACACCGTAGCTTAGGCCTAGCTTCATAGCTGAAAGGGTTCTTTCAAAACTAGCTGTGGTCACTGGAAGCGTTGCTAAAACCGTAAGCAAGAAATTTATAAGTCTAAAGTAAGTCTTATCACATAATCAAGCAATTTCAAAACTTCGGTATAGAAGGGTCACTAGACGATTTTTTTTCGCACCAAAGAATGTACTCAGCTTTCACAGCTGATAACCAAATTGCATTATCAAAGTATAGTGTTAACTTTTCCAACTTTTCGCTCAGGCTAAACTGCAGCAAAACCTGGGAGAAGAGCTTGAAACGATCGATGGTAGGACGTCTTCGTTGACCATGAATCTGTCCGTAAGATTTTGTATTAACGAATCTATGCAAGAAATCAGTATCGGCACTCTAAAATAGGCTTCAGAAGGAGAGGTTTCTGGATTGGAACGCGTTGTTTGTTTCAATGAAGTTCTTCAAATAAGTCCTCGGCAAGTAAGGATGCGGATTGAAAAGCCTCTCTGAAAAAATCTTCGGCATTTTCTCTGATGTCCTTAAGAGAATTCAGAACTTCTTTTGTGCGGTCGATTGCAGAAACGAAATCTAAGGATTTGTTCTGTAGGGAAACTTATAAGGGCAGCGCTAAACTGAAAAGTTTTTCGTATACAATGAGGCTTACTAGGCAATTGCATTTTTGGACCACTGCCAAAAGTGTTGATACTTTCGAAGACATCACCCACGTTCTGCTAGTTATTTTTTCAATACTTATTGAGATGTATTTGAAGAGCTCTACAAAGGAACTAACACTGTCATGCCTTTCAATGAATTTTGTTTCACAAAGTCATAGAAGTCGAGTTTTTCGGCTCTCTGGTGCGTGTTTTTTAATGACAGTTTTGAAAGTTGCATAATATGCATTTGAAAGGTTGCGGAAGAAATTAGCTATTTCACTAACTACACTAAGGCAATTGCGAATTGCAGGAGTTGACATGACAGAGCAAGGTTAAAGCTATGGCTTGCACAGTGTACATACCCAGCGTTTGAATATTGTATACCTACCGGGGTAGTCTCCTTATTTTTATAGATTTGATTTATATTAAGCCCCATTACAGTCATTTCAGTTTCAGTTGCAAACAAGACACAGCTCACAACATTTTCTAGGAAAAATGCTTCAACAGTTCCTCAGATCCAAATGGATGACCATTCAATCCATCCCAAGGACTCAATGCACATTTTAGGAGTCACAGTCAATTCAGGAATCCACATGGCAGGACCACATATCCTATATCGCAAGATCGGCGTCCGCTAAGTTGAGCTACCTATTTAGAACAAAGAGGTACTTTAGCCCCAAGCAACTTCTCCTTCTCTACAAAGCACAGGTTAGATCAGGCCTGAAATATTGGTCCCATATGTGGAGCTCGGCCCCAAAACATTCACTTAACCTACTTGACAGCATACAGAGACGAGCAGTTCGACTTATCGGAGACCCTTCACTCACATCGAATCTACAACCGTTGGTGTACAAAAGACAATTCGCTGACCTCTGCTTGTTCTATAGGTAGAGGTACTTCCATGGTAGATGTTCCGAGGAACTCAAAGACATTGTCCCTCGAAATGTAACTTTTGGGCGCCCCACAAGACAGGCTGCTAATGCTCATGAGCATACAGTACACTTGACAACCGGGCATAAACTTTCCAAAACTCCTTTTGTTACAGGACAAGCAAATATTATAGGTCCGCCTTTCCCGGAAAAAGTATTAAAAAAAAAAAAGTTGAGCTATCAGTTAGAAAATTTTAGTTTTTGTCTTTTGTTAAAGACTTTCGGGGGGGCTTCAGCCCCTGACATGCAGTCATTAACGGATGCAATCAACATAGCCTGGAGCGAAATATCCTTAAATTATTTAAGGTCTCTATATGATTTCCTAACTTGCTTACTTAAGGTGGCGCTACAGTCCGGGGTGGACCTGTGCCTCGTCTCCAGTCAGCACTACAGTCTACAGTTTTGCACGCTAAGCTAGTAAAGTAGGTCCCCTTCTACTTCCGTGTGTCAATATCTCGAAAAAAATGTAGAAAAGAAACATCTAGAAACCATAAAATCTCGAAAACACGAAATGTCGAAAAAACACGAAAATACCCGAAAATGATTTTGTAAAAATATTTTTTACCTACAGTAAGGTTCGCGAATTCATAAGAATCACGGAGAAGAAACATTTTCTTGATTCTCAGATTTCAGTACCTAAAGCCAGAACCAAACTTGTGACGTGTGGTATGCTACCATACAGTTCTATGGCGCATAGGCAGAAAATCTTGTCTAACACACGAAACTTGCCTAGATTTGCAGTCAAATCGTCCAATCAGAGGCTGTTGAATAGCCAGGCAAAAGCGTATTGAACGCGGCCAGTGATAGCGACACAGCAATGCGCAACATCCCACGCGATAAAAATAGAGTTCCGGCTTAAGACGATTCCCTAAGAAAGGAGCGAAGATAGGAAAGATTGTAGTAGGGGAAGTGGGCTTAATAAAATCTCTCCTGAGTTGCATTTAACCACAAACTAGAGAGTTTGTGCATTTAACCGTCCATAGATTCTGTGGCGACCCTTTACGTGTGATTTTCGATATCTTTCTTCATGCCATAGCAGCAGAAGTGATGTGATTGGGTTGTGATGATTCCTTCGGCAGTCCGATCTCATCTACCGACAGCGAAACGACTTTATTTTAATAATGTAGTTGTTAAGTTAAGTTTAATAGTTTTTAAGAGTAGATACAATCACATTTTATTTTATTTACCTAATAAAGAAATACCCGTATTAAAAACTATAGTTCCATGGAGCCTATCACAAAAAGTTCTTAATTTCTACGTTAAGTTTAAACTAAGTGAATTACCTTCATTTTAAGGGCGGAAAAAGAGTTTTTTAGGGTATTGGAAATCGATTTCATCAAAATGAAAATTTTCTACATTTTTCAGAACTTTTTTTCGAGATTTTGGTTTTCGAAATTTTTTGCTTTCGAGATTTTTTTTTCGGCGATTTTCTAAAATTATCGATATTTTTTTTCGACATTTTGTCGTTTCGAAATTTTGTTTTGTCGGTGAAAAGTTGCATTTTCGAAGGACTGGGGCGATAAGAGTCTTATAAACGGTAAATTTAGTTGTTCAAGAGAGGGCTTGCTATTCAGTTACCCAAAGAAACAGCGAAAGAAATGGCAAGAGTTATTCTTCGTTTGATCTCAGCGCTGGTGTACGCGCATCGCCATGTATAAACCCTTTTTTGACATCGCAGGTCTCGGTGTGTTCTTTACCGACCTTAATGGAGCAGCTTGCATTCGCCATCATCATCCTGCACAAACGGACGAGTTTGGCAGAATGGCAGGGATGCCAAAAATAGACATTGCTCTGTATTATAGCTCGTCTCTATAAATGCGGTCATAGGCGGCGTTAAAATTGAAAAAAAAAAAACGGGATTTCGATTTGAAGTTCCTGGGTTTTCTTCAAGATCTGCCGCAGTGTGAAAATGTGGTCAATGGTTGACTTTCCTTGCCTGAAGACACACTGATAGTGCAGACATCACGGCAAATAAGATCTTGTAGGCGATGTTAAGAAAAGTAATCCCTCCGTAGTTGGCGCGGTTCAGAGGGCCTCCTTTCTTGAGGATCGGGCAAACATTGCTGAGGTTTCATTCATCGGGCATACATTCCGCCGACCATATTTTACAGATGAGTTAGTGCTTGCTCCTAACCAAGTCATCTCTCTATTTCCTCGACCGCGCGCATCTCATGATCTTTCTTTTTCCTCTTGAGAAGCCGGTGTTCGTCTCTTATGATATGATTCCCTTACTGATATAAGGTTATTTCGGAGAATAGTTCATGCATTGAAAAATTATTTTTAAATACAGTGTATGTACTTGCGGCATAGTACCGCATGGTTGCGTTTTTTACCCGTGCACACTTTCAACAAAACTCTCGGAATTTGTTTTTGCTGTACATGGAAAGACTACAAAATTCCGCCGATTATCCGTGTTGCAAAATAACCGAAAAGTACGGGAACGCGTTTATCCATTCTGGCAATTGAAAGATTTGGCAGCCATCTGTTAGCTGTACCTATAAATTAACCCAAAAAAAAAGTCTGGAACTAGAATTATCAGTCATTTTTACTGAAGGGAATTCCGGTTTATTCGGTTAGGTAAGGTTGGGGTTTGTGGCCGCAACGTACGTAGGCCAAAATAGGCTCATTGTGATGCCACAGGATCGAACGATCTCACAACTACAAATAGGAACAAATAAGAGCTAAGAATAAAGCCTTATAGGCGTTTGATGCTTATTTTAGCGAGTTCGCCGAGATTGTCGAAGAAGTATTCCCCTAGATGTTGTTTTCTTCAAGTTAAGAGGGCTGGGCAGGGCATGTGCATATGAGGTAAAGAATAGTCTCATCCTCCTCTTCGTCCATGCACCATGCAGCTTATACAGATATCGTTTACAGAGAGGCCCAACCTGAAGGCCCAACCTGAAGGCATGATGTGTGTCCCGTAAAAACAACTATGTACTTGTTTATTCGCTTACTTCAATTTTGTGTATTATCTAATCTGCCATAGAAAACCTTTCTCCACATTTATCACAAAGGGTATGAGTCTTTTCTTGCCTTTATAAAATGTTTGTAAAAATAATCCTCAAGATGGCCTTCAGTATCACCCTATCACGTCACTTATACCATTGGAGATGTTTATGCTTATACGTTTCTCACTTGGCGGTCTTTCAGGGGCTAATACCTATAATCTACCCGTCCTGAGAAATTTTCTTAATTTAGCTCTTCTATTTTCATTCATTGTGGGCGCAGGCCTAGGGTGTCTATATGGGGTTCAGTTGTCGTTACCCACGTAGATTTAAACGCAATACTTTGTTTAGTATTCAACTTGTTGTTACAAAAATCCAATCTTAAATCTATATTAATTTTAACTTTAAAACGTAAAAGATGCGGCAGACAAGATGACGGGAAAAAGCAATCAGCGAAGTAAAAAGTATATTTTTTTTTAAACATCTATCTGCATTCTGCATCTGCATCTACTCAGAAGGAGCGAGAAGAATATATCTGCCGTTTCGCTTTACTTCGAACACGTTCAGCGGGTTCAGGGTACACCACATCTACCCGCCTGTTGCGCCACCTATTTATTTATTTTTCATTCATTACTTTAGTCAGCAATGGGAATAAGGCTGCTTATAGTATGTATATTAATACATGATAAATAAAACAACCATTTTAAAATGTGTAAATATAATATATTCATATGTTATATATATGTAGTATATATTTGTTCGGAAAAACGAAAATAAACAAACGAAAAATCTCACGATACATACCTAATGTGATGGATAAATAAATAGGAAAAAACTAAATACAAACATTAACACCTAGTTGCTAAACGTATAAGAAGATGCATGCTGATATATACTAGTGCTATGCTATTTGGATTTGAATGAGGTGTTGAGTGACTTTCGTGGCGCTGATTGCCGTTGTCTGGCTAGGAACGTTTGTCCTTGACCCATAAGCATGGCAAGCTTTGTGTCAACTGCATCCCGTTGGGCATTAATACCAAGTCTGTCATTAGAATAAGACAAAAATATAGTCAACGTTATTTTGAAACGTAACGTACCACTTATTTACCTGTAGAATGCCGTTGTCATAAGTTGTTCCTCCATTAGGCTCATGCCGGCTTTGCTTTCCGTCTCGCTGTCTTGACTCTTTTCAAGGCCAATTGTTTCAATGACTGAAAAAAAAAATCGTGAATGCTTCTATGACCTTCGAGATATAAAATATTAAATTACCGCTAGCTACTCGAGGATCAAGATTCTTAATCACTTCCTTCGCCTTTTCGACACATTTTCGGTACTTAGCATCGAACGCTAGTAGTTCCTGTTCCCTTGCGGTTACCGTGCTCTCCAATTGGGTGACTTTAGTTTGTAAATTGTTATTTTGTTGCAATGACTCTTCAAGTTGTGAGGCTAAAACAAAAGTAATTCGTATCACAGGGTGAAGCGCGCTCATTTGGAAAGGGTCACTTACTCTTTTGTTCATTTAGTTCGATTAGCTGTTTAAGATGTTTATCCACTTCACCACTAAAAATATGCGTATTATCGAGAAGTCTTAGAATGCAAACAATTATACTTACCCCTTCAGTTTAGGATCGATACTAGTAGAAGCTAATTTCAAGGAGAGAACCTGTTCATTTGCTGATTTGAGTTGTTCTCTTAGGTTTTCATTGCGCTTGTTGGCATCATCAAGGAGTTGCTAAAAGTGTGAGATTTGTCAACGAAACGTGAGGGTTTAAAAATATTCTTTCCTACCGCTAAAGCTGTCTGTCCACCTTGACCTTCACGTAAGATTTTGTTTTCGGCTTCTAGACGTTCGATTTTCTCGATCAACGCCGGCGATTGCAGTTCTTTGGACATTGTATTACCGCTGTCTACAATAAAGTTACCAATTGAAGTTAAGCATTCGATTCACTGCCATTCACGCAAAGTTTTAAATTAAAATAATATTTACACCACAAATATCGTATTAAAAATCTGCAGTAGAGCAGTGGTGACTAATCAGGCGCAATCTTTTCAGTTCTATACTAGTTTTGCAAGAGTTGAGGTCTGATGTAGCCTACTTAAACGTTTGATTTCTAGTTCTGCTTTAGAGGTACAGTATACCTTCATGGATGCCCTTATTTATTAATTGAGGAGTTTAGAAAACGGATTCTCATTGAACAAGGTGTTTTACGGATACAAATAGCAACGCAGTCTCCGTGAGTTTAACAGCGCTCTCGGGAGAGCCGGAAGTGAGTATGTGACAAAAAGAACTCAGAAAAGAGGAGATTGACTTACAGTTTGAATGAGGACATTTGCTTCAGTCAGCTTATAGAGTTATTCCACACCTTCAAGCCTGTTGGAGCTTCAGTACACTGTTTTGGAACAGTTTTCTTACAAGCTTATAGTGACTCTTGCAGCACATGTGGCTTCGAAGGTTTTGCTGATGCTGACTAGACTGAATTCCTTTGGATAGACATGATAACATTGTCTATCATAAACTTGATACAGACAGCACATTAAAACGCCGCACCCTTTGGCTGTCTGGCATTATCTAGATAATATAAAACGCATACCTTTTCTGGTTGACAGTTCTCCGCACTTTAGTTCGTCAACTGCCTCGCGCAAGTTGTCCCTTTCTTTCAGCAAGCTCTCTTTGGCTCTTTGCAATGCACTTAAGTTGCTTTCTAGATTTTTATTATCGAATTCTAGTTTCACATTTTTACTCAGCTCAAAGTCAAGCTTCTTATGCAAATCTTGGATCTGAAAGACATCAAAGAATATTAAAGAAACAAACAAAAAACAACTCCTTGACTAACTTCTTTTTTGTACAGCTCTACTTGTCCTTTGACAGTGGCAAACTTTTTAGCATCTTCTTCGAAAGCTGCATTCTGTTGCAAGTATTCAGCACTGCGATCCTCCAGCATTTTTATTTGCCTCTTTAGGTCGTTATGATCCTCCAACTTTTTCTTGTATGTAATCAGTTGGTCTTCGCAAACTTTTAATTTGTCGTTCGATTCGCGAAGAATATCAACCTCATCCTTCAGCTGAGACAATTCTGCGGTGTGTTGCTGTTTGAGTAAACAAGTCGATAAGTATTGATTGAAAAAATATGTTTAACATTGAATCAACCACAGCAAAGGAAAATAATTCAATTAGCTAGGTACCGTGAGTTCCTCAATTTTTTGCTGCAGTGCTGTTAATTCTTTCTCCTGTTGCTGGGTTTTCATTTTTAGGTCTTCTCGAGCGGTCTCTGATTGAAGCAGTTCCTCTTTTAATAGATCCATTTGACGACGGAGTTCGTTGTAGCGTGCCGAACCTGGTTGCATTGGCCCAAGGGAAGTGCCATCCTCACCGATTGTTGAAGAATGCTCGTGTTTTTCCATTTCTATTTGAAGTTTTGCTAGCTCTTGCTGAATGTTAGTTTTCTCCTCAACTAAGAGAACAATCTGAAATAGCAGCAAGTAAGATTATGAACATTTAAGACCCAAACCTGTGCTGCTTACCCTCTTTTCAGCTTCGAAGCATTTCTGTGCCAAAACATCGCGCTCCTCTTGCAGCATTTTAAAGTCAAAGTTCATCATGCTTATGGAGTTTCTAGACGGGGATGAGCCCTGTAATGTCGATTCTAAATCTTGTAACGCTCGCATTATATTCTGCTGCAGTGACTCTTCCAATTCCATGATTTGAGTGATGTAATTTTGTTTGTCAACACAATTTACTGCACATCCCAATATAAGTTGGAGCAACCGCTCCAACTCAAGCATATCGCATTTCTCGGCAATTTTTTGAGCATCTGGCCGCGGGTAATCCGATAAGGTGTAATTAAGCACATCAGTATAGTAATCGTACACGCCCTCGATGACTTTCTTCATGTTGCTCATTTTCAGACGCCAATTCGAGCCAACATCTGATTTTATTTTCGACAACCAAAGGTCTAAAAGTACAAATTAATATTTATAATTTGGATATTCTACATATATTATTACAGATTGCAGTTACCAGTAAAAGAATCCGAAGAAAATTGATTGAGAGCTTGGGCCAGTGCTACGCCATCGCTAAGCTCTTCTGCATTGCTGTGAGGCGATTTCAGATTCAATGTTTTGAACCATTCTATTAGACTTTTGCACATTTCGATTTTTATACCTTCCATTTTGAGAAATTATTAGTAATTTTATTAATTTTAGGGACTTTAAATTGCTCTATTTTTAATAACAAAAGAGTACAAAAAAACAACTTTCACCATACAGAAAAATGAACAACAACGGCAATGTCATTTTTGAGTCAGCTGACAGACGATTTCCTACAGTTTAAAGTTGAAAGCACAATATGGTGATAGTTGTTTTATCGATTTATCGAATCGTGGGTGGTTTGGTTATCAACCGATTCTTTAGGTACTTTTTTTCAACAGGTAGTTCAAGAGACAATTTTTTTTAATTATAAAAACAAAATAAAAATGCTTAGAATAAATATAAATTATTAAATTTGCAATTAAACAAGTTTGAATGCCCTTTGTTATTGGATGGAAAAATACGATAAAAGGATAAAAACAATTTATTTATTTATCGATCAAACAAATCCTAGGTGGCCTAGGTGTATATACCCAGATAACGAAATAAGTAAATCCTTAGTGACGAATTTTTTAATACTATGGGATGCGCGCACATGTTTTCTGTCTTCATTTTCTTTATTTTGTAAATAAATCAATGAAAAGGATTTACCAAAAGGATAAACCATAGGTTAGGTAATGTAAGTTTTCTGTCCTGGCACAGTCAAAATACGCATTGACTAGAACTACAAATCTATTGTGATATCACATAATATGGTGAGGATTAAAGTGACCTACTTCAGTTTGCCTAACCTCCAAGGGGAGTATGAGAAGTTTAATAAATCCTTCGGAAGAAACAAACACATTTTCGTTCGCACTGCGAATACATTTCGGCAGACATTTTTCAGGTTAGCGAGCGTGACAACCGTCTGGTTACAAATAAAATTAAATAATTACGAAGTATACTGCTTGCGAAATATCTCTAGAAATATCAAAGTGGGATCTAGCTTAGTTTTAAATCTCTCTTTAGACTTGCGGGATTTTGTCGAGAAGAGGCGAATCCCCACAATAAAATTTGCATGTTGGTCGAATTATGAACATGATATGATCATTATGACAATTATCAAAAAATTATTGCTTATTTTTGAATGTCAGTCGAACCAAATAGTGATCTAGGGCAAGAAAAAGTGTTCTTTTGCACTCAATTGAAAACGCCGTTAAAAGACCATTATTTTGTGTGCCCTCCTTAAGGGTATTGACATTTCTTTTCTACTCTTTACTTTTGACATACGTCAAAATTACAGGTAAGTGCACAAAATTTTATCAAAAAATTTGTTTATTTCATCCGACTTATGTTCAATTATTATGAAAAGGTCTGCAGACATGGAACGTTTAACTTATCAAATTGCAGTAAAGAAAGGTACATTACTTCAATAGACATTCACATCCATCTGTCCGAATAACATCTCATCTATTTTTAGCCCAACTAGTCGAAAGAAACCCCATGCCAAATGGTGTTGGCCTTTTGGATCCAAGTCGTGTATCAATTCATCATGAAAATGATATTATTTCTTTGGCCACACAAATCCAACAAGCTGACACACATTTGCAATCAAATGCTTGCGGAAAATTGGCCCTGATTCTAGACCAGGTAATCAGATTTCATTTTATGGTTTGCTTTACAACTAAATTGAGACATTGCATTCTCCTCCCGATTTATAAGATAAAAATGCTCCAAAAACAAGCCGCTGCCATTTTGGAGGAGACGGAAGAAAGTCGTGTGCTACATGGCGCCGCATGTAACTTTGAAAAGAAACCTGGAAATGTCTATCATCTGTATCAAAGGTCATCGGGTCAGCATTATTTCAGTATGTTATCTCCGGAAGTATGTACGAGTAATTTAAATGACTTGTTATTTGCTAAATGTGATTTGCCGTAGGAATGGAATGGTTCGTGTGACCAAAACTATATGGGTAGCTACCGATTGGAGTTCGACTCTTCGTGGACGCCAATTAACAAAGTTGCAGAACGTGATGAAAAGTATCAATGGGCGCAAAAGTGTCTCAACTCGAGGATGTCCGGAAATCATGTTCAGCTTTCAATAGAAAATAGCTTCCTGGAAAAAATGGAATAAATGGAAGGAGTTATTCTCAATATTCATATTTACTAATGCTTAGCTTAATTAGGACAAAAGTAGGTATTTTAGTAAGATTGCGATATATTTTGATTATTAAATTTTTTGTTTAAATTGATGCGAAGTTTTACGGTTGCTCTAAAGCCTAAACATTATGTACATCATACGAAAACAAAAAGAAAGGCAATAAGCCTCATAAACAGGCCCCTGGGGGCTTATTCCCAAATGCGCGGCGGATCGCTTTTCATGGCGGATTGGTATTTTTGTATTTCACAAAGCTGTCAAAAGCGATAGCTATTCAGGTGACGGGTTCGCTCGGATTTATTTATTGCCCGCAATCCTCACAATAGCTATTGGTTTTGAATGGATCGAATCGCTTATGGAAATAATGGGCGAAAGCAAACAGTAACAATATCTCTCGCAGCTCCTGACAAACTTATACATATTAAGAAATGTTGTCGACTTAAATAATTAATTGGTTGCCTATGGCTCATCACTCGGTTCAGTTGGTATAAGCTAAAGTTGCTTGCAGCTTGGATAATATTGGCCGCGTTCCATTGACCGCTAGTCATCTAGCACATAATATCCCTGATGGAGGAACGCTGGCGCTAGAGATCTAGCGGCAGCGGCAAAGTGACATTAAAACCAATTTGAATTCGTATTATTTCATCTTCATAAGAGTAAAAAATGTATTTTGGGCCATAATGCCGCATATTTATTAATACACTATAATTTAAATAAACAAATACAATGTATATTAATTACATAGAAGCTTGAATTCCCATTTTACACCAAATTGGAAATATTTGACTTCTGCACTTTCACTTTTATTTTGACAGTTCGTTATTTTTTTCCAACCTAGCAGTTCATCTTGCGCTAGATTGAAAAATTTCCCAGAAAAGGATATTTCACAAAATGTGCTAGAGCTCTAGCGGAAATGCTGAAATGTCAGTTTTTTTATATGGAGTTTGGCATGCCGCTAGTCATCTAGCGGTCAGTGGAACGCGGCCATTGACAGCGATCTCAGTGCATTTTCACTTTCTGAACGGAGAAATAATAATAAAACCCCTCCCAGAGAGATATATAACCTACGGTGAATTAACTGTCAGGATTCAACTGTTTAAACAAATCCCTTAAAGACATAGCAGCAAATATTATAAGGATATTCATGCAACGTTATAAGTTTACCATTTGCGTAAAATGTTAAGTTCTCGACATGTACATGTTGGATATGAGCGCCCCGAATAACTGCTCGTGTAAATGATGGTAAAAATAATCAGCTATACGTTCAACGTCATACGTCAAACAGTTTAGAGCATTCAATTATTATTGATTTGTATATTTTATTTGCTTAAAATCTTTGTTTCAAAGATGCGAAGAATAAGCAATAAAAGGACTTTATTCTTTGAATTTTCAATTTAATTTTTTTTGGGTCACGATGACTTATTGTAAGTTTACTTACTACCTTTACTTACCATCTTGATTTAAATACCCAAATACTTGTCGTAAGCTTAACAACTTGTTGTAAAATATTACCCATACCGTTTTTGACAAATTCATCTATGTTACGACGGTTTTTTGAAGTTGTATGAAATGTTATCGGTCCTCATCAAAATGTTTTTAGCAGGAAAAAGGAAGGCGCGGGTATGGTACAAGCTTGCACATACATGCGAGAGTTATCATGACGTATGTATTTATTTTTACGGAAATAAAAATTCAAATAACGGTTCGCTTGTTCCGTAATATTAAATTTCTGCATATTATATAAAATTCGACAACAAACATTCTTCGATCTTCTCACTCACCCTTCATTTTTCGCTACCACACCTATTCTCTTCTAGATGTCGCCACACATCCCATCCCAGTATTCAAGTTTCTCTCAAAGCCGGTCGACCGAAACAGATGGCAGCAGCAGCCGCCACCATAATCGACGAAATAATAAAAAAAAAAAAAAACAATTTTGCTAGAGAAGTGAACAAACGTCGGGCGGGTTGTCAATAAAACTTCATTTTTACCTTTGCAAAATCTAACAATTTTTTTCTCAAAAAATTAATCGAATTACCACGTTTCGTGTGTGAAAAATCGAATTTCGAAAAATAGATGCCCACGGAAATTGTTAAAAGTGCTCCTAGTGATTGTGAAAACAGGAAAAAATACGAAAAATTGGAAAATTCAGCTGCAGCTAGTGCAAAAAGTTCACTTTAAAGTGTCAAAAAAGTTTTTTTTTTTAATTTTTCCTCTTCCGTTGCCTATTTATCGCCAACGTCGTCGTCTCCCTGGTTTAATTTATTCGCAGTGTGGTGATTCATTTTATATTTGTTCATAAATACCTACATTAGCCATCGCGGACAGGAAAAAAGACGAGTCCAGAAGCAGCCGAACCGAAGACTTCTTTTTCTTATTATTTTTTTTTTTTTAATTTTCGTGTGGATAGCCGTTTCTGCTGCCTATTTTAGCTCCTCCTTCACCTGGTCAGGAAGTTCGAGAAAAAAAGATGTTTCGCTAGGTGAGTTCGTTGTAAGCAATTCTGTTTCTATAATGTTCTAAATGAAATTTTACATGAATTTCTGCTACACTAGGGTCTTGTTCTTATCATTAACGCATTTGTGAAGAAGAGAATATCGAGGAATCCCGTACAAGATTTGTGATTTAATGTAAAAAGTTTTCATATGTGAGAGGGTGGGACACGGTTTTTGTATTATTCGCATTTCCGCTCGCTGTTGGAAAATATATCTAATATGTTCAACCACCGCACCAAGTACAGCTGGGTATATGTTTGTTACGTGCAGTTGTGCCTTCATTAATGGTGTGTAATCGTTTCTATG
This sequence comes from Cheilosia soror, assembly GCA_949372485.1. Lineage (NCBI taxonomy): Eukaryota > Metazoa > Arthropoda > Insecta > Diptera > Syrphidae > Cheilosia > Cheilosia soror. The sequence goes on along the minus strand of OX443561.1, from coordinate 138,404,256 downwards.
GCGATTAATGACAGGCTTGAATAAAAAAAGGTCTGTTCACCGAAACATAGGTTTGTTAAAGTTATTTGACCTCACAGTGCATTTGCAGAGATTTGTAGAAGGTAACCACTTCATGGCTCATGGTGTGGAAGTCCGTTGCAACCACCCACACACGGCACTTACACTTGACGTGGAAAAATAAACCAACTTGTAGCCAGTTGAATAGTTTTCTCTACAGAGAAGTGTTTGGAGTTTGTTTTTCTACTTATTTACCTAACTACTTAGCTTGAGTACGCTACAAACTGCAGTGTGCAGTCGATTGGGGATGTGGGCTACAGCTAGCAAAGATACATATTCCACTTAATTTCAGTTGCTTTCACAAATGTCATTCTTTGGAATCGAAGCGTCGTTACGGCGTTGATTTTTGTCGCTTTATTATCATGTGCAGTTCTCTTCGTGTCCGTTTAAATTGTTTTGGAAAGCAAACAGCTAACAATTATATACGCTGTCAAACTGAGTCGTTAACCAATTAATTTCGGCGAATGCGACCAAGCCTTTACTTATATGCAAGTTATGTAGGTACTTACCTACTGCTTCTTAATGCAACCGTTCTTACTCGGTATACTTGCGCACGCCACCTAAAACGAGGCCTTCCTATTCTGCGTGGTCTACGGGCTAGACTTGAAAGACTACACTCGCCACAGGTCCTAGGCATCTTAAATGACTGCTGCGCAAACTGGGGCCGAATGGTCTCATTCGCAAACGAGCAATACGTGCCGGAATTTGTTTTTGTTTCGAGTGTAAAATCGGTTGATTCTGTTAACGTATAGCTCGTTCACGGATGCGGCGATTCGGCCAGATGCGTCCAAATCCAAAGCCCATTAACGCAAACTAAATAATATGTAGAACATTTTTTGAATACGTTTAAGATGTGTCTAAACTTCAGCACCGTGAATCTCTTTGTTGTTCGGGATAGAGACCTACTACCCTATTGGCTTCTGAGGCGAAAGCAACAGCGGGATATTATCATCGCTTACACCAGAGCCCAGGTTGACCAAGACCCTTACTACCTCAAAGCTATAGATGTCGATTCTGACCTTCTGTTCTGTCCGATTCGTCCGATACACTGGGTTTTGCCCTCATCAAATTTTAGCCGCTACCATTTCTATACTTTCAAGCGTACCAGTTACAGTTGCATTGGTTATACCAATTATGTCGATGTTCTCGGCGTATCCAAGCTATTTAACAAATTTTTGAAAGATCGTGCTTTGTGCGTTGACCTCTGTGTTTAGCACACTTCTTTCAAGTCTGGTGTTAAAGAAGTTGTAATCCTTTCTTGACATGAAAAATTTCGAAGTCGTCGTCGAAACCGTTACTTTTAGATGAACACGACTTATTGGGCTTAAGTATACCTTCCAGTGCCCGGACACTTACACTATCGGATATTTGTTAAACGTAGGTACGCGGTACGTGGCTCAGTGGAAGATACTTTCTGCAGTAATTTATGTCTTTCGGGGATTGACAACTTCGGTCTAGTTCTTTAGTTCTAACTGCAAAGGCTGGGTTGTTAATGGATTTTTGCGATGAATCTACATATTGAGCGGAATATATGCCTACGACAAAAGGAGATCTACTTCTATTGTTGTATTCGTGTTTCCAAAATAGTTTTGTGCTTGCTATTTTCTAGCGTTTTGGTATATAAGTATCATATCAGAACTTACATACATATAGGTTTAAAAAGAGGTCAATTATACTTTAAAACTTAGCATCTGTTCATTGCTAAGTTACCTTCATCGTATAGAGAGCCAAAAAAGAAGTGAATTGCTTCCCGTTTAACCAAAAAGTGTTTCTTCGCTTATTTTAGATTTGAATTTCCGTTATCTCTATTCATTTTAACTAAAGCCCCCCTCTCTTACACCTGTTCTCATTAGTGGACTTTGTATGTCAAGTCAATGCACATAAATATCTCAACTAGGCATTCATAAGTATTTCTTTCTACACCTATATGCGCCGCTAATCGAAAGAAAACAATTTTCAAGGTCCCAAATGCACATTTTATTATGCACTCCGTATACGGCCGTCCGTTTAGGCATAGAGCAGGGGAATCGCAAAGCAAACAAAACTATGATTTGTCACCACGTGCTCCACAAGCCATCAGCCATCATTCAAACGCCGTTCATACAAAAATCGGTCATTTGTATTGGAAAAGTAAATATGTCAGCACTGGTTATCGTTGTCGGGTGTTTGATTACCCCCCATGCGAATCATGCAGTAGGAATAAGTAAATAACTTCTTCATACTCAAACCGTTATGTCGGCATTTTTACGACTAAATCGGAAGCACATTACGTTCCTCCCCATTAACGATGATGACTCACGGTTTCTTGAAAGTTTTGGAGCAGCCGCTTAGAGAAACATTTTTTTTTTGTTTTTGCTAAAAGAGGACCACCACCACCAGGCGATGTAATGATTAATTGTAGTGCTTCACCACAGTCATGCTTTTGCGGGTTTCCTGAAATGCCTACCCCGGCTCTCTTCAGGTGGGAAAATTGATATCCATTTTCAAGTGTCAATACCCCAGTGATACTCGAGCCCCTTGTTATCTCTGTCATTACACCGAACATTTTAATTCGGATTGAATTTAGGTGAAATTTATTCATTATGCATTTGAGTGGAGTTTGGCAGTTTGCTTCGGTTTCAATTCACCCACACTTTCTCTACCGAGTAAACAGGATCAGATGGCCTGTCAAGGGACCGAGTGTTTGCCCTGAGCCTACAACTCGCAGGAACTTTGTTGTCTTTATTTGGATTGTTGAGAAACTACACAGTCACTCATTGCCGGCTGAATTTAAAGGGAAAGTTGGGGTGACACACAGCAATTGCTTTCCCGAAAAAAAAGAAATTCCGTTGAATACGAGAGACGTACGCCGAACAGGATTTGTCAACAGTGTATTCTGATGAGTATGGTTAACGAAGTTGAGTTATAGTTTCAGGAATTATGGACGAGTTAACCAAAATTGTTTAGTAAATAGATTTTGTTTGGTTACTGAGTAAACCGCACACAAATGAATTAGCCCAATGCGTATTTAATTAAGTTTAATTGCACTAATAGATTTGTTGCTGATAATGAAGTTATCATAAAGCATCTTAAAAAATAAAAATAATCTATGTGCTTATTATTAGGAATAATGTTTCGGCTGCAAATTGCAAGGCCATTTTTTTGTTAATCCAGCTGAATTGGGGTAGAGCGAGAAGTAACAACGTTTCGTTCTAAAAATGGAGATCGGACACTGAAAATTGTTGTTCAAACACTTAATGGCTCCATGTGCAGGAGAGCGGGAACTATCGACTACTACTATGAAACCAACACCTCTCCAGCAAGATTGATGTGCAACCTGCGATGTCTAATATGAAAACTGCAATGTACTATGAACAGAAACGAACCCAATTTATGTGGTTTTATCATTACAAGAAAAATTATGAAAAATAGTCTTGAGTTTCCAGCATGAGCGAATATTTTTTTGAGCTTATTGGGAAGACCTCCTAGCGAGTCCCGAAATATTAAGTTCAGGTCGTTCTCGATTTAAATATCAAAGTCGGTAATGAAAGTCTTTGGTAGACCTTACCCCCGGAAATTGATTGAGGCTCTACGACTGGCAGGGCAAAAGTTTTACCTACACTGTGAATGCAGTGGCAATAACACTTGATATTTCCAAGAATAGTGTCCCATTGTGCCCTTATCAAAAAGCTCGATGCTTCTGGTGTTGGTAGCAACTTTTTAAAATGGATAAAGAGTTTTTTAAGTAACTGCATAACAAATGCTGGTGTACTATGCAGGGCTCAGTCCTCTCTCCGACACTTTTATAATTTTTATCAAAAACCTCTATTCTTCGACTCGCAATCCGATCTATGTTTTGTCAATTGCCCGCAATTGTCGCCCGGATATTGATGCGATTAACGATTGGAATGAAAAAACAGAGTTGAGCTCAATGTGTTGAAATGCAGCGCTTTCTTTTGTCTCTGAAACGGGACACTAACGTTGTCAAACTCAAAATGAAAAAAATTGACATTGAGAAATCTCTCCGCGCGGAGATATGTCGTTCTTAGCTGCGGGGTGATATATCGTTTCAAATGCGAATATAAATTTAAGTATAATTAAACTTTAGCTCAAGGCGCTTGCCAGACACTTGTTGACATACCCTTAGCGGAGCGACGAAGTCGCGTGAGCGGCTAAACCCTGCGAAAAAAGGATTAAAATCCTGTTAGCAAAGTTTTAGAAATTAAACAATTAAAATGTCGTTTTAAATGCGACATAGCTCCGCGCGGAGATGTGACGTTTTCAAAACGACATAACTCCGCCGGAAAAAAGCGACATAATTCCGCTTGAAAAGTGTTCCTGGCGGAGATATGTTGGCGGATATATGTCGCTATGCCGTATGTCTGTAAGCTCAAATCTTCGTTCGCACCAGCAAATTATTGAAACTGCTAAAAGAAGCTCCAGATACCTTGGATACAAAATGTTATAAAAAGCCTATACCTATTCGTCCGAAACTCGAGTGGGCGGAAGCACGCGCGTTCTGGTTGAGTTTAATCGATCGTGCTCAACGGCAAGCATTGGAGATCAATATGTCTGCAGTGAAATCTCTTCACTTTAGCACGGCTTTTAGAGGGGTCTACAGGTATTTTGAGCACAATTGTTCGGACGAAATATTTAGTTGTGTCCCGCTTGTCTGTCTGCTTACTCGAAGCACACGTGCTACAACTTCTGCACATCGTTTTACCCTAAAACATGCTTTCGAGCGCTCATTTAAATACAGAATGTAATTTTTTTAGCCACACGACGCGAATATTTAATAAATTTACCTTCCTTAATAGGAATGTCTTTTGACATACAAAGATTCAAGAAAAACCCTCATTGTCACCTCACACTCTTTCCTTCAACTCAAATCTGTAGCTGTCCGATATCCCGTTTTGCTTTCTCTCCATCACTGGGTTTTAGAAACTTTAAAGGCCATAGTAATGCTGATGAGTGATGAAGATTATTTAAACAAATCGCAAGGGCATATTCTCTTCAGCATGAAGAAGAATGTCACTTTGAAGGATCTCCCGGTATGTGCAACGATCCAATATACCGCGACCGTTAAAAATTGATCCGAATTCTTGACTGAAAAAACATCCCAGGCAATAATACTACCTCCTCCGTGCCTTATTGTGCCCCTTATGAAACGAGTAATAAATTGGCCCCCATTTGGTCTCCGTCAGATCACTTAAAATTAAGTTGAGGCTCATCTCATCAGGGAAGTGCACCATCATTCGCCATTTTAACACAGTACAGCTTAAATCTTCCTTTGCAAATTCGAATCCTGTACGTCGATTCATTTAAACAAGTTCCAGGGTTAGTTACCCCTGCCACTGAAATCTAAAACTTTAATGGAGATTGTTTGGATGAGGTAGGGGAATTCCTTGTCGCTGGTTTTAAACTCGTTGAGTGTTAATACCAGAAGAAAGATTCTCGGTTAGTATTAGAGGAAATAGGAGATACAAAATATGGCGTTTGACTGAAAGTCGGTAAAGCGACCTCTTACAAGAAATTAAAGATACACTATTTGGATGTAGATATTCTAGTACAATGTGTTTTTTGGTGATGCGTTTTCACACGAACAGAGATCATATCTATAAATTAGAAAAATAGTCATGAAAATCGTATAAATGGTTCTCGAGTTTTGGAAGGACAAACAGACAGACTTTGCTTTTTATAATATACTAACTGTACCCGTCCGACTTTGCCCGTGCATAGGAATTGTATTGCTTAGGTCTTTGATAACAATGTTCTTTCGTAAAATGCGAGAAATGAGAATAAATCGATTTGCTGGAATTTTCTTTCTGCCTTAACCTGAAATACGAACAAAACAAAAAAAGAATCATGGAAATCGGCCAGCGGTTATCGAGAATCGAGAGGTATAGGAGGTCTAGAATTTGGAATGTTTTTTTTTTGTGTGGAAGGTGCCACGCCCTTTTGTGTGATTTTGACCATTTTACACAGGAGCACTCCACGAGCAATACCTGAGAACATCTGTAAGTTTGAGCTCAATGGATTTGGTGGTTTTCGGGATATACAATTTTAAATGTTTTTTTTATGGGCGGTGCCACACCCCTTTGTTAATTTTTTTTTTACATACAAACCTGCTACAAAAGAATACCTTTCCATGAAAAAAAAAGAATCATTACATTCGGTGTAGCCAAAATCGAGTTATAAACAGACAAACATATTTTAAACTCATTTATACCATATAAGGCGTATAAGTGAGTATAACAGAACCAAAGAGCTAGCTCTAGATTCTCAAAAAAAATACGCCTATAGATACATTCGTTTAGAGAAGATTTTGCTTTTGCACACGACTGTAGTTTTTACATTATGGTGGAGCTACCGGTGCCATACGAAAAAAAATGAAAGGTGGAAAAGTATTATAATTGGCTTAAAGAGGTTCTCCTCTGACTGACTTTTGAGTTTCGTATTGTCTTCCCTTCACACATTCAATTTTAACGCACTGTTGCGTTGCAGACTTTTACTATTTCCATAAGAGTTACACAGTCCCGGTACCAAAAGTGGGTATAGCGTATATAGGTACTCAACTCATGCAAATGTCCGAGTTCGTCGTTCCTCTGTGAGCAATTTATTTCTGACGACTTTATTGCTTCACATGCAGGCAGTCGGTCTATGAGGTAGACCTCACCCTCTCATGTTCCAGAAAATGTTTTCCCATTTGTAACAAAACCGCTGCCAATGTAAAATGTGCACAAGTATATTTTTCCATTCTATATGGTAAGAGTATAAACAGTATTTCAACAAAAGTATCGCATTTTCATTATCTTCACCATGGAATCAACTATGAGCAGCGAACGAGAATAAACAAAACACCCATAGCGGAAGTGGGCATGAGGCAACGAATAATAGAAATTAAAAACAAAACCCTAATGTGCATCTACTTGCGTTTCCAATTTCGTTTGTTGTTCTCTCTTACACCTATAAATTTGTGAATCTATTTCAATACGGTTTTACAAGTGCACAAATAATTTGAGTGAAATTCATTCATATTTTATCATATGAACGAATTTACGGGAAAAAACAAAAAATTCCCCAAATAGTACAGTCATGGGCTGTTTTCCTGAACGTTATCTCACATAATTTAATTTTGTGGGTTGGTATTTTGAAATTATTATAATGTAGGCGATAGTATCTTTAAAAAAATGTGAATGACTGTTAATTGTACAACATAAAGTTGTAGTAAAAATTTAGCGCTGAACTGATTTTATAATTCGCCTGTTTGTTTGATCTGTATAGATATTAGATAAGACATTGCACTTCGTTTGCAAAAGGGAGAACATTTTAAATCATTTTTATATAATGTATTCAGTTTGTCATTACGTTTATAACGCCAAGAAGGAGTCACCGGAGACCCCATAAATTATATACATACATACATACAAAAATATATTGACATATTTTGAAGTTCAAAACGTCAGAACTCGCTAGAGAAAGTTCTCGAAAAATTAGTTAGGCTGAAAACACACCGGATAAAGCAAAACGTTTTTGATTCTTAAATCAAGAAAACGTTTTTTATTTGAACACACACCGAGCGAAACAGAATGTAACAAAACAAAACGTTTTGTTTTCTTGTTTCGTTTGGTGTGCGTTGAAATAAAACAAAACGGAATTTCCGATGCTTTTAGTGCTTTTAGTGTTGTTCAACATGTGGTTTGCGCACGGAGTAAACATAGAAGCAAATAAAGGTGAAAAGTGCAACGAAAGAAGAAAATAAAAACAACGGATTTTAAATTTTGTTTCGCAAAAACAACAGGTCAGCTATCGGCAACGAAACATGTTTTTCTGATTTGCTTTGGTTTTTATGTTTCGTTTCATTTGGTGTGTGTTGCGCCATAAGAAAGTATGCAATTATCAACAACGACGCTGATTCGAAACAGTTTTGTTGTATTCGGTGTGTGTTGCTCGTATGCAATGGCATGTATTTTCGACAACCACAACCGAAACGCTTCAAAACAAAAATGTGTGTTTTGTTTCGTTTGATTTGGTGTGTTTTGTCTCATAAGAAACCATGTTCTCTTGTTTCACGAAACAAAAAAACACGTTTTGCTTTATCCGGTGTGTTTTCAGCCTTAGTATGCAAATAATCAAGCACGTAAAAGAGAACAATATTGTGTTAAAGAACAATCAGGGTTTAAGGAATGGATATTCATGCGGGAGACGTATGTAAAAGAATAAATAGTTGGCGCAACAGGCCTGTAGACAACCCTAGGCATAATTTGTAGGTCCCTTATTTACAATTTTATGCCGAGTCCCAACGGCTGAATTGAGAAGCTTTTTCAGGACAGTTATACTCTGGGATGTTTCTCAGACGTTCGCGAGAGGTGACGCAGTGGAAAAAAACATAAGTTGTAATTTGTGTTTTTCCGGGAATCGAATCTGGGAACCCTCGCATAGTAGTCCAGCACACTAGCCACTGCGCCCAGTATTATAAGGTTATTGCAAATAAATTGAATTGAATTGACCTTCCTGGTGATTACTGTGGATAGAAACCTTTGAAATCATCATCCTAATCCTATGAATCGATTATTTTTGCCCGTCATTCACAATCTATTGTGATTCATTCAAGTTTATAAATTGTACTATCTGAAACCCCGCCAGCTTCGCCAGGCCTTTTGTTGCTTTTTTATTTTTTATTTTATTTTATTTATTTTCGGGCGACAATGTTTAAATTTTTACGTATTGGAGGTGCCACACCCCTTTATCCAACTTTTGTATGGGAGGTGCCACGCACTTTGTCCAATTTTGACCAATCGTCACAGGAGTACTCCACGGCCAATACCTAAGATTATTTGTAATTTTGAGCTCAATCGATTCTGTGGTTTTTGAGATATATGATTTTGAATGTTTTTTTTTTGTATGGGCGGTGCCACGCCCCTTTTTCCGATTTTGAATTTGTTTAGCCTATCACCCAATCACCGTAATTACCGACATTTAAAAAAAATCTACAAAATCGGTTGAAAATTACGGGCGACAGAGGGAAACAGTTTTTTTCTCTTTGTTTTATATATATAGAGATGTTTTTTTTAAGGAATACATTCCGAATGATTCCGCTTTTTATGGGCTGGCCCAGCCCTGAGTTTACACAATTTTTTTTTTATACAACTGCAAATGTTTGCAATGCCGGCATTGTTAAGAAAAATGCCTTTTCTGGTTTTAACCATTTAGTCCTTGAAACCACATGGTGGTCACATCCATATCTTGATAATTTAGGCACTAAAAACTGGGTTATCATATGTCACGATATCAAACACCATTAATTGTTACTGCCTGACCAGCCGCAGTTTCGAAGAAGAATGGTCCGATAATGACTCCTGCCCAAAATCCGCACCAAACAGTCAGACGTTGTGGATGCATTTGTTTGTCAACAATTACTCGTGGGTTTTCTGGAACCCAAATGCGACAATTTTGACGATTAAAGGAGCCATTAAGATGAAAATGAGTTTCATCACTGAAGATGATTGTGTTCGAACAAACATTCATTATTTTTAAAATATTGTTCAACAATGAAAATGCATTGTTCTTTAGTATAGCGCTCCATTTTTACTAACCCCGAGCTGTCAGCTGTCACATTGTTATCTTTTTCCGTTAGTATCACTATACTATCAAATGGCGCAAAATTAAAATTTTGCGTGAATTATGGAACACCCCTTATATCCATGTGGATAATGTATTTAGCAAACTACATTGGCAGTGCCAATCGTATTTCGTCGACTCGGATCTGTCCATATTAGTCAGCCCTACCGAAATATCCGTTTGGAAGAAAATTCGAAACAAAAGTCAAATCTCTTCGGAACTCAAATTGGGTTCGAGATATCCTTTTCCGAACAAAATAAGTAAAGTATATAAATGCCTTGATTTGGCATTTTCATAACTACAAAATTTTCCGCAACAAATTGGTTGTCGGAAAACTTCGGTCTGTCAAAAGTTAATGGGATAAAGCGGTATATCGCAATGCTGCAAAGTGCGTTATATGCCATCGAAGAATTTATTCGAAAGTGAATCGGAACGCATACCTTGAATGGAAATTCCGTTTCGAACGGATACGTCGATAGGACTGAGTGTGTTTACAACTTACATTCTAAACAATTCCGTAGTCAGCTAATCTCTATGTTTGGGAAGGTAATAAAACTGTAGGAATTTTCTTTGTCTCCTAAAAGCGCGAAACCTACTGGAAAGATTGCAATGAAACACTCAAAGTGAAATCTTAAATGGACCAAATATAAGTTTGTTTGTTTGCTAAAGGCGAGCGGCGCGGCGCAAGGCGAGCACGGGTCAGCTGGTATATACTTTATAAAAGGCAACGTCCGTTTGTTCGTCCCTCCATAACTCGAGAACCATTCGTCCGATTTTCATGATTTTTTTCCTGATTTATAGATGTGTTTCAAAATAAGGCCGTAGGGTGGGAGAGAATTGTTGAGAATTAAAGGGGTCGAGGGGAGTAAGGGGGGTCTCATGAACCGTTAGCCATATGAACTTGAAAGTTTGTACGTTGATAGATAAGTCAAAATTATTATAATGCATCATTCATCGTTTTTCAAAATTCGTCCTATAAAGTTTGAAAACATTTCTATTTCGACCTTACTACTCTTAACTTGCCATTATACTCATAAATTTATGTATGTCAATTCAATACAGTGAACTCTCTCATAACCGGACACCGACGGTACCAACAAATTTGTCCACTTATGAGAGGTGTCCGCTTGTGAGGAAAAAACGTAATTAATTTTTATATGATACAAATTACATATTTAAGATAAAAGAAAATCACAAACAAGAACAAAGGCTTGAAAATTTATTTTTACATTATTTAAAAGTAGGTACCTATGTATGCACATAATTGTTCACATTTTGTACCGTCAAGCGGGCAAAAATGTTGACCAGTTTAAAATATATCAAAAAGCTGTATCATTTACGTAGTTTGCATGAGCGGAAAATAAATGCCACCAAAATAGGGGCTTGTACTTTGTACTTTAGTTCATGACTTTGTGCTGGGCCACACATGCCTTCCCATGAAAGTCGTGTTGGGCGAGATGGGTAGATTTTTCAGTTAGTTGAGAAAAGGCGGGTAGAATACTCCGAATTCCTTTCTCTTTTCTATTCTTAAAATCGAACTGTCTCACTCGATAAGGCTTTCATAGGAAGGCAAGTGTGGCCTAGCACTTTAACAGACACCGTACAGACAGGCACAGAGGTCACTCTACAAAAGAGGAGAAAAATAAACCAAACAGAAGAACACAGTAAGGCTGAAAACACACCGGATAAAGCAAAACGTTTTTGATTCTTAAATCAAGAAAACGTTTTTTATTTGAACACACACCGAGCGAAACAGAATGTAACAAAACAAAACGTTTTGTTTTCTTGTTTCGTTTGGTGTGCGTTGAAATAAAACAAAACGGAATTTCCGATGCTTTTAGTGCTTTTTCAGTTGCTATTTCTTTCCACAGCTTATCAATAGTAAGTTTATTGGCATGTTCCTTATCCTTATAATTATAGATAGGGCTTCTTGCCTCAATTAAAAAAATCAATTTTTCTCCATCTACGTCCATATTTGTTAAAATTTGCGCACGGAGTAAACATAGAAGCAAATAAAGGTGAAAAGTGCAACGAAAGAAGAAAATAAAAACAACGGATTTTAAATTTTGTTTCGCAAAAACAACAGGTCAGCTATCGGCAACGAAACATGTTTTTCTGATTTGCTTTGGTTTTTATGTTTCGTTTCATTTGGTGTGTGTTGCGCCATAAGAAAGTATGCAATTATCAACAACGACGCTGATTCGAAACAGTTTTGTTGTATTCGGTGTGTGTTGCTCGTATGCAATGGCATGTATTTTCGACAACCACAACCGAAACGCTTCAAAACAAAAATGTGTGTTTTGTTTCGTTTGATTTGGTGTGTTTTGTCTCATAAGAAACCATGTTCTCTTGTTTCACGAAACAAAAAAACACGTTTTGCTTTATCCGGTGTGTTTTCAGCCTAAGTAAAACTTAAAAAAGTGCTCCAGTTGTATTTGGTTTGTCCGTTTATAAGAGAGAGCTAAACCCTTTTGCGGTTCTGAAATTTAGTGTCCGCGTCCGGTTATAAGAGAGTCCGCTTATGAGAGGTGTCCGTAAGGAGAGAGTACACTGTATATGCTTTTAATTGTTAGGAAATACTTCATTAAGTATTTGGAGCTAACATTTTTCTTTCTGGTCCATCTAGAGGGCGAGATGTAATAAATTGAAAATAGATCTAATTTGGCCAAGTCTGAAAAAAATTGTTTCATCGATTGCAGTTGTGATTACTCGCACGGCATTCAGACAGAATGCATATTGTACATGCTCATTGCTCATGAACACAAACCAGAGAGAATAGACCACCAGCTTCGGCCAAAAATGAGAGTTTCATAGAGCCAGTTTTGAAATAAGTAGCTCCGCCTCTTTTTCTATCTGTGAATACGTGTGAATAAGCAAAAAAATATGAAATAAGACAATTGAATCCCAGATGGCTTTGAAATAATTCAAATAATTTGAATAATTGACCTCTATTGGGACGTGTTCAGCAAATGGTGTGTATGCTGTGGTGAATTAATTACCGACTTATATTTCATTAAAAAGCATAATATGTAATATACTATTTGGGTGATTAAAAATCTAATAATATGATTCCTATGACATTATTATACAAAAAAATATCATTTTAAGCTGCAGAACTAAATTGCAAGCACGATGGAATTAGCTAAACGCGATTCTTTGCAATTTTGTTGACATACATTTTGAGCTCTTTCTTCTTATATTTTAAAGAAAATTAATTTATTTTTGAATATATAGAATAATGATGAATGGATTTTGAATTAGGTAGGTATTATAAAGAATTGGTTGTTCAAAAATTAAATAGGTAGATACATTTGTCACTTTAAACATTGAATGCCTGTCATTTTTATACAAAACCTAATAGAAAACGTGTTTCAAAACAGAATAGGCGCTACGGAATGCGTAACGTAGCGTATACACGCCACCCTCAAATTTAAATAAAAAACTGTCATTTTTGATTGTTTCCATAAAAAAATGTCGTTTCCATAGTAACGCATAAACTAAAGCGAAAAGTGAGCTTTCAAAGTACATTATGTATGTACATTGTACTTAATATTTTAATTTAAAATACGTACCTATCTTAATTTTGCTGTCCACTTTCTGTTCTTTAAATGCTTCATGGTTTTGCTTTTTATGTAGGTATTCTTTTGTTTTTCACAATGAAATTATAATATAATAATAATTAATAAAAAACTTTAAATAACATTTGTGTGTTTTTACTATTTTGATTCTAGTTTTGACATTCTGTTAGTATCCATTATTCTGTTATATTCCATTAACGAATTTTGAGTCATATTTTGTACAAATATTGGAAAGTAGTGGAAAATTAACGAATTAGCTAATACAAAAATATATAGGTACAGCAAGTTTTAAAAATTTTAATTGTATTAATAAATATTTCCTGAAATTCTCATATTTTCCCTACCGAAAGCGTAATCTTAATAAATTCGTATTTACACCTGATACAGATTGCTCGTGATAAAAGCCGATATGATACGATTTAGTCTTCTGTAGTTCTGTGTGTCCAAAACGTATTTCTTTTTTAGAACGTAAAATTTGCTCAAATTCCGATGACCAACTAATTTATTTGTTTAAAATCAATTCGTCACATTTTCTTTAGTAGATGAAATAAAACAATAAACATAATTAAGCCAGAGTCCTGACAAAACAAATTTTTTCTACCTATCCTTTTTTTTAATTATTTATTCCAAAACTCAGTAGGTACACTTTAATAAAATAAACAATTAAAGAAAATAAATAAATTTTCGTTAAAATATAATATAGACAAAGGCCTAAATTCATATCAGCAAAACTAAACGAATCGTGTTTGATGATTTTTCCCTGATGTGTGTCATGCATTTTAGTTTTGCAGCTTAAACTAATATTTTTTCGTAATAATGTCAAAGGAATTCACATTATTGCAGTAACTACCCATTTATATTTACATGCTTTTTAATGAAATATAAGTTGGTAATAATTTCCCCACACCGAACACACAATTTGCTTAACACGTCCCGATAACAGCCAATTTATTTGAATTATTTGAATTTTTTCAAAGTTACCACAGAATAACTGTAAATGTTACTATGTGCCAGTGTATGCGTGACCAAATTCACCCTCCGTTTACTTTAACATTGCACGCATACTTAACCACGCAGTAACTTTTTGAAACTGGCTCTATGAAACTCTCATTTTTGGCCGAAGCTGGTGGTCTATTCTCTCTGGTTTGTGTCATGAATGGCGTAGAGCGTAGTTGAATTTGATGTATAGAGATTGCGAATGGATATGCATAAAGCAAACTATGTTTATATGTATGTAGATGTACGCACATATAAGGAGTTTCTGTACATACAATATTTTTTTGAGATCTGCAGAAAGTGTAACGATATGATCGCATAGTATAAATAATCAAATCATATACAGGGTTTTTCAATAAGAGCGCTACAAAAGTTTTTTTAAATAAAACAAAAACGGTTTTGGGTATCAAATTATTATATATAGAACTCGATTTCTTTTGCATGGCCACCACGCGCACGCTTGCAGAAGTCCAGACGCTGAACCCAATTTTCGACGGTTTTCAAGCATAAATCGGCCGATACTGCTGCAATTTCACGATCAATATTCGTACGTATATCTTTCCATCATGAAATGGCAAACCTTACTGAAGAGAAATGTCAAAAGAGCGGCAAGAAATTCGGCGTCGTATGCTGTCGCTGTCGCTCTACTTTTGTAGCGTCCCTATTGAAAAACCCTGTACCTGTCCATTGACTTGAGACTTTCGATCGGTACAGATTACGTAAGGACTAAGTTGGAGACGGGGGAGGGGTAAAGAGGTGGTACGGACTAGCTCTGGCTCTGGAAATTCTTTCAACATTGTACCGGCTACATCCTCCGGATCAGTATAGATTAGTTTAGTTAGGGTGCGGATGTTGGAAGGGGAAACGGGGGTATAGGGGCTATCTTCGGAACTACCCGGCCATTGCCGGAGTTGACGGTTGACCTCCGACAGCCACGTTTTTCACATGGAGAGCTATATATTGCATGTTCGCGTTTGAACTGTTGGCGTAATTTTTTTAAACTATATACCTATGTATACATGTAGAGGTATAGTTTATGAAAAGGCATTGCGATAAAATATGTTTTAAGCTTAAAAAAGAGTACAAAATATAAACAAACGTATGTACATTAATTTATATGATAACTTAAATAAATTTTAATTTAATTTAAAAGAAAATAAACCTGCCGGCGGGCATTGCTAGTAAAGTATATTATATTCTGAATCAGGATCACATTCTGAATCCATTTAGCCATGTCCGTCTGTCCGTCTGCCCGCCGTAGGAAATGGTCCATATTTTCGAAGTTGGCAGTCGTTGCCATCATTTATTATCATTTGTATAATTCATGTCATGGCAAATGTCACCTTATTTTTAGAAGCTTGGTAGCCCTATATATTCTGTTCGAAGTTATTGTTGCTCATGTCTCTTCAATGCATTTGTTTTTTTATACAGAGTCTATGTCAGTCAGTCAGATTGTAATAAAAAAATGATTTCATTATCCCAACTTGTAACTGAAATTCGATTAAAATAGAAAATCAGATCATTTCCTGTCGTCGTGTCGACCGCTACTATAATGACTACCCCATTGTTTTTCTTGCCTCGTATTTACGTTTCTCTCTGTTTGGGTGACGCTTAAGCGATTATTATCATCGTCACACAATACGCATTATCATTATTCAATTGAAATTAATTTGTTATTAAAATATTCACCCGTAAATGACAAGCCGAACGACGATAACCAACGCGCAACGTCACTGGCGCAAGCAAATAATTATTATCTATATGTTTCTCTTCCTTCTTGATGCGCGTATGCTAATTATCTCTATTATGCCTAGATACAAACACTAATTAAGTTCTTGTATTTTTTTCCAGAATGACAATCCTCAGCCAACAACAAGTTTATCATTTTGGCCAAAATTCACACTCCAACTACAAATTCATTGACCTTTAAAAAAAAAAAATAAGCAAAACAGAAGAAAATGCGAAAACATCATTACTTGTTGGAATAAATCCGAAGCAACAGAATTGAAGCAAAGAAAAAAAAAATACTTAAATACTGTTAAGAGGCGGACGGACGGGCAGAAAGAAAGAAATGGCATCAATTCCACCCGGCATCAGAGTTGTTCGTGGTCCAAATTGGATATGGCAAAATCAAGGTAATATCCATATAAACCACATTTCGTTATTCTCATATAAATGTATTTTCGACACATTTCCACTTGGACATCATTTTCGGGTTATTAACACTTATGTAATGTGCTTGCTCTTCGCCGCTTTTCCCTCTGTTTATATCTAGGCAAGTGCCAAAGTACGATTTGTGTAAGCCAGCACAAATACCGCCGCGCTGCTGCCACTGAACATATTAAGAATTTCGAAAAATCTAAATATAAAATTGATTTCCACTTTGGATTTGTTCAAAAATTTGGGGTAAAAATTTGTTTCGTTTGGAAACTCCTCTTGTTGAAAGCGACGAATCAGGCCTCCGTCTTATGAATGGGAAATATTTTTGTGTTGTTGGCTATTTTTAGAGTTTTTTTTGTTGTCCCTGATTTTAATGGTGTTTTAAACAAGAAAAAAAAAGTTTTATTTTTATAACTTCCACGCGAGCGATGCGCGCAGAAACAAGTCGGGGGAGGAAAACGATTCTCAAAAACAAAATCGGAAAACGTTACTTCCTTCCTATTCCCTTTGACTGCATCCTGCCGAAGAGCCGCACCCGCACGACATATGTTTGGAATCAATCGTGTACAAAATACATACACCTATGCAGTCTATAGTAGAGGATAAAAATAACGCACACTAAAGCCGATCATGTGTTGGATATTTATATTTGGTGTCGCTACGCTAGTGTGATATTTTTGTTTATAGGCGATAAAAAAAGAGAAGTATTTCAAAAACACGTTGGGGTTACATTCTTACACATATTACTGACACTTTGGTACTTGATAAGTAGTGCACAGAGGTAATTGATAGTCTTGTATAATTAGGGGGCGATCTTTTTATTGTATTTGAGGGAATAGGTACAAAAATTTACATTTTTATTAATAACAAAGTTGAAGAAAGTTGAGTCGTGTGAACAAATTTGAAAAATGGCGAACGCTGGAAAACGAATTGGTAGTGAATGTTAAGCAGTATAATCCTTCCTGAAGTTCCGCCGAACAAAAAATTGTATGGCAGGAGCCCACCAAAATTGGGTGACCACTTAAAACGCTAAACTTCTAAGCTGTTATAGGTATAAATTTGGTACATTTTAAAAAGAGAATTTAGTAGCGCATAAAAGTCTTCAGCACTTCGGGTATACATCTGTGCAGCTAACATAAAAGTTATGGCTCCTTAAACTCAAAATTTTGGAAAGTTGTTACATTTTTTTAATTACAATGCTTTTTTCTCTAACTTTTTACTCAATAAATTTTAATTTTTTTTATAAAGTTTTTATCCTTGAGAAATTTCCTAAAAATTATGTTAAGCGATTTTTTTTACGTGCGACCAACAGAAGTTGTAGTAAAAGCCGTTTTTCGTCAGGCAAAAATGGTCAAATAAGACTCATATTTCTCAAAAATAAGGTTTTTCTTTTATAGCACCCCAGAATAAAAGATCCATGGGTGTTAAGGGTTGTGGCTAAATCACTCTACACCACTTTTGTTCGCCCTCTCCTTAGTACGCCAGTCAAGCGTGGTCTCCCTTTCATCGAGTTCATGTGCTCAGAATCGAGAACATCCAACGCCGTTTCCTTCGATTTTCTCTTCGAGGTCTGCCTTGGAATGATCCATTTATGTTGCCTCCATACTCAGATCGCCTAAATCTCATTAAAATGAACTCCCTTGAGGAACGTAGGGACGCCGCAGACATTCTTTTCATTAATCGTCTTCTCTCAGGTTCCGTCGATTGCGCCGCTCTTAACAACTCTATTTTTTTTAAACACAAATCCCCGTAATTTACGCTGCCCTCGTCTCTTCTACCTTCCAACCCACCGAACCTCATATGGCTCCAACGAACCAATCTCCCGTATGCTGCGAAAGGTTAACTCAAATATTTCCGTTTTCGATTTCAACCGCAGCTCTACGCCCCTTTATATCGATGTCCTTCACCATTCCCCTGATCCTTAAGCTTTAGCTTAAGATTAGTTCTTATGTTTTAGTTTTTAAGTTATTTATCAGATGTTAGTTTTAGCTTGTATTAAGCCGAATAAAATGGGGGCTATATTTGCTCTCACCAAAATCAAAATCAAAAAAAAAAAAAAATCGTTCGTTAAATTGAGGTAAGGAGTTACCCCGCTGCTACGGTGACAAAGTGCCCAAACTTGTTAAAAGAACATCGCTCTTCTCTGAACAAGAGGAACATCTTCAAGGAGCTCCGGCAATCGTTTTCTAAGAAATTCCTGGTAGTAATGGGAATTTGCTGTTTGTCGAAGAACGTGCCGCCCTACTAGAGTGTTTTCAAACATTTACGCTAAACCTCCTTTGACAGAACCTCACATTTTTACCTTTAAAAGGATGTTGTGCGTATTAAATAGGGATTGGGGCCTGACCAATGGTGCAAATTGTGGAGATTTGTAACTTTGTAACTTTGTTTGTGGATATCAAAAATAGGGCAGATCAGAGATTGTTGAATATAGTAGGGCACAGGGTCTCAAAGGCTCTGTGGCCTAAACTAGGAAAAAATCTTTAGAATTACTAAAGCTCAGCAGATCAAGGCTAAGAATGACAATAGGGATACTCTCCGGGCACTGTCTTCTAAGGAAGCAAGCTTTGATATTAGGTCTAACAGATACAGGCATGTGCAGGTATTGCGAAGACTTACAGGCCACAGAGGATAAAACTCATCTCCTCTGTGAATGTCAAGCTATTGCTCGGTACAGGAGGAAATACCTTGGTAGGTACTTCTTTGACAATTTGGAGGAGGTTGGCCTCGCTAACAAAATTGAGGCAATTTTCAGGTTCTGTAGGGAAATTAATTGTTTGGGCGAAGTGGTTTAGGTTATTTGACCGTTAAGGTTTCCCAGGGATGTCGATGGGTCCAATATGGTGCCTAGTCCAATGTGATGATAACCTAACCTAACTCAATTGTTTGTGAATTGCGCGTCGTCAGTCCACAGAATGTTCTTGAGGAAGTGCCCGACATCTGCCTGTTTTCGCAATAGCCACTGGAAAAATTTCACCCTTTTTGCGCAGCTCTTGGTAATAAATCATGTACTGGTGGTAAATGGAAAGGGTGTAACCTATTACTCTGTAGAGATCAGTGAATCCTGGTTCTGGGAAGTTTAAACTGGCATAGCTAGTATGCGTACCTGACTAAAAGCTTAATTTCCACAGGACGCAAAATCCCACTCTCAATTTCTTCCGCCACTGCGTCTGAACGTCGTTCCTTTTCATTTCGAGGAGCTCACCCGGTATCAACAAGGTAGTGATACGCATCAGCGAATACCCACCCGGCTACATGGTGTACTACGATTTGGGTACCGGCGTTAAAACTTCTATCTTGCCAATGAAGCGTTTCCATGGCAGAACCCGTTTACAGACACTATTTCCGCGCAATCACGTTTTGAATACATTCTGTGGAAATCAACTAATCAATGTTAAGCTTTTTTTTCATATTCGACAATCAATTGTTAACCATTTCTCATAGAGGTACGTTTGTTTATTATTTTGACTTAATTTTGTTTGACCATTTTTGTTTGAAAAAAAAAACAACTTCTGTTAATCGTACGTAAAAAAATTGCTTAACATAATTTTTAGAAAATTTCTCAAGGATAAAAATTTCATAAAAAAAAATTAAAATTTATGAAGTAAACATTTTGAGAAAAAGGCATTTTAGGTAAAAAAAAGCAACAACAACTTTTCAAAATGTACAAAACAATGTTTATACCTATAACAGTATAGAAGTTAGAAGTTATAGCGTTTTAAGTGGTAACACCCACTTTGATGGGCTATAACTGTAAATGGGATGAGAATAGACCGCCGGAACTTCAGAAATCACCCCTTAAAGTATTATACTGCTTAACTGGGACACTCTGTATATTAATCGCCGAAGCTATTACCTACTTGTGGCACATATTTACCCTACTTAATGTTAATTAATTCTGTTTGTTTTTTTTACAAAATTAAAGCTTATCATTCATAAATTTGTCGAAAAGAATAATAATTTCCAAAAATTATTTGCAAAATAGGTAAAATAATATTTATTTAATTACATTGGTTGCAACAACAAAACTGTGCACTGCGTCTATTTTAAATGTATGTGGTCGAGCGAGGCGAGTCTAGTTTGTGTTATTGGTGCTCAGACATAAGCTATTGATGAAGTGATTGATCAATCAAAGGCTACAATATCCGAACAAAAGCTCACATAAGTCAAGATTGGAATAGGTTCGTAGTTGACGCCGATTAGTTTGTGCAGACTTGCAAAACCGTGGAGACAGTCAACCATACGTTGTCAGACAGTTGGATCCGTTTAATCTGGACAATTATGCTTCCACCATCAGACCAACACGAAATGAAGAAAGCTATACATACATATAACCAAACCCGACATACATACATATAACCAAACTGGCGAAGATATTCAAAGATGCAAAAGGTAACTTGATAAGAAGCATATAAAGGGTCCGCCATCTAACGTTTTTTTTTTTTCAACTAGTGCTTATTTCGCGAATGGTAACACTGAGCTCATGTCTGATTTGACAATTATTTTTATCCTTCCGCTGAACGAATATGGTTGTGTATACGCTTGAACAACGCTGGGAAATATTGCGGCATTACTTTGAAAATCATGGTAATGTTGCAGAATGTGTGCGAAAATTGCGTACGGATTTTGGAAGAAAAGAAGCACCGTCAGCTCCGCATGTTCGTTATCTTGTGAAAAAAGTGAAAGAAACTGGCATCCTCATCGATAAACCAAAGCGTGAAAAGCCAAAAACAGTGCGTACACCCGAGAAAATTGCTGCTGTGGCAGAAAGTGTGCGTGAAGGCATAATTGGGCCATTTTTCTTCCAAAATGAGCAAGGAGTGGCCGTTGCAGTCAATGGCGATCGTTATCGGGACATGTTGAACGAATTTTTGTCCACAAAAATTGAAGAGGAGGATATTGGCAACATTTGGTATCAACGGACGGCGCTACGTGCCACACTCGATGTTTTGCGCCCTGTTTTTGAAGATCGCATTATCAGCCGCAGAGCTGATGTCGTTTGGCCACCGCGGAGCTGCGATTTGACACCGTTGGACTATTATTTGTGGTGTGCCGTAAAAGATATGTGTTACGCCGACATGCCAGAGACAATTGACGCCTTAAAGGACAATATTCGTGAAGCCATTGGTGAAATACAGCTGCACACAATCGATAATGTGCTTAAAAATTGGACCGATCGTGTAGGCTACTGCTTGGCCAGCCGAGGCAGCCATTTGAATGAAATTATTTTTCATTATTAACCGGAAGGATTGTACTTTCAAATAAAAAAAGAAATTTGAGAAAATATTCAGTAGTTCTTTTTTATAGCATTTTCAAAAAAAAAAAGTTTTTTGTCGGACCCTTTACTTACCCATGCGACGGACAAAACTTTTGCATTGTTTCATTTCGACATCTCTGCCAAACTCGTTTGTCTGTACAGAACAACAACTCATGGACAACCCAGCAGACACAGAATGTCTAACCCACAGTTTCACAGTGGACGTTAAAACTAAATATCAACTCGTCCCGGTTTTACAATGTAATCTGAATTCAATGAATAAAATTTGGTAGTATTGTACAGTTCTTAACTTTTTTAGCTTTTTTACGACTTTTTCAAAATAGTTTCTTTTCGTTTCTTTAAAAGAACACGTAAAACAACGTCAAATATTTGTGTTTTTGACAATCGCCAGCTTTGAAATTAAAATGCCACTGTGACAAGATCTGAGGTTTTTGAATGGGAGGAATGAACTTGAACTCTGTTCAAGTTTTAAACGAAACCTTGAAACCGAATTAATTGTTGAACTAAAAGTGTAGTTTAAACTTCCACTGTGAAACTGGGGGTAAGCAATTTAAAATGTAACCATTTGGTGCTATTTCCTGAGAGAAGGTAGAAATTAATGAGAATTGTTCCAAAAATAAAAACCTTGCGCTTATTTTACACCATAACCTTATGGAACAGAGGAGGCGATATGCATAGAATCAAGAACCATTTTTAAAAATCATGATTCAATTTTGAGACAGCTTGGTCATTCTGTTATTAGGACTGAACTTGGTGTCAAAGCTAAGTTGTCAGTCTTTAATTCGGTGTTTGTTCCAACTCTCACGAAATGAGATTTCTCCGTAGTATTGCTGGTGTAACCCGTAGAGATAGCATCAGAAATACCAGAATACGTGAGGAACTCAATGTCGAGCAGCTACTTCTCCGGACGGAGCGATCCATGCTTCGGTGGTTTGGGCATGTTAAACGCATGTCTCCGACCAGGATTCCACGACGTGCTATGGAATCCGTACCATCGGGTAGGCGTCCTCAAGGTATACCAAGGATGAGATGGTTAGATCAAGTCCATAATCTTTCCTTTACCCGTGTGGGGATTGCCCTTGATGATTTAGAGTCGATGGCGGAGGATCGAGAGCTATGGAGGGTCCACTTGAGCAACCTACACCCGCGACCCACTTAACGGACAAGCGAACCATTGAAAATGATGATGATGATGATGATCATTCAACTATGCTCTTTCTTTTTAAGTCAGGATATAAAATTGCTCTAATTATAGGGGTATATCAATTCTAAGTCTCCCGGAAAGTATTGGCAAGATTTTACTTTACTGCCCATTCGAAAATAACGTGTTTTTTTTTTTTTGCACAGTCCGATTGATTGCAGTGCCCTAAATACAAAAAAAAGTAAGTAATCTGATTTTGATAAAACTTTGGTTTGATTACCTTGGGGGCGTGCCACGCCCAAACGGTAAGAGAGCGCCAATTTTTTTTGCAGATTTGAACTCAGCGCATTGAAGTCAATCGGAATAAACAAAAAAAGCGTTTTTTTTTCGAATGGGCAGTAAATTAAAATCTAGCCAAAGTATTTGCCAAGATGCTGGAAACGTGTTGCAGAACTGTGGTCAAGTCAAGTTTAGGGGATGAGCAGGATGGGCAGAATAATAACGCGACCATCTCAATAAGGTACTTGAGAAGTACTTTGCATAGACTTGGAAGTCATATACGACCGAGTCCTCAGAGGTAAACTTTGGAGTGTATTACAGGAATATGGAATTGACGGTTCTCTTTTGAGAGCCATTTAATCTCTTTACACAAACTGTTCGGATAAACGGCAATAAATCAATACATTTCGCCGTGGGCGGAGTTATCCAGGGCTGTGTTTTGTCTCCTCTTCTTTTTATTACGTATGGACTGAATGTTACAGCATTAGTCTTGGCGAAGAACGTTTTGAATTGGGAGATCTGACATCAGAGTATAAATCATTTGCTCTTCTGGTCATCCTTGGGTCCTCTCAGACTGAACTTCAACGCGCACTCGATCAGTTTATAGCCGTTTGTGTTGATAAGCTGAAATGAAAGTAAATGTGAACAAATCTGAAGTGATGGATGTCTCTAGAACTCTTGTTCAATGCAGTCTGCATGTTAGTTGATGTCCCATTGAAACGGGTGGAGAAGACTAAGTTTCGCGGGGTCTTATTCACGAGTGATGGAAGGAGTAATGCTGAGTTTTCCTGTAGAATTGGTCAGGCTATATGTCAATTTTAAGACAGCTTGGTCATTCTGTTATTAGGAGGACGGAGCTTGGTGTTAAAGCTAAGTCGTCAGTCTTTAATTCGGTAATTGTTCCAACTCTTACTATGGTCATGTCCTAAACTTTAAAGGATAACCGAAAGAATAAAATTGCGGATCCAAGGTGTCGAAATGAGATTCCTCCGTTGTATTGCTGGTGTGACTCGCAGATATCGTATAAAAAATACCACAATACTTAAAGAACTCAATGTCGAGCAGCTACTTTTTCGGACGGTGCGGTCCATGCTTATGGTTCGGTCATGTTAAAGACATGTCCCCAATCAGGGTACCAAGACTTCCTATGAAATCCGTACCGTCAGACAGGCACCCTTTAGGTAGACCTAGAATGAGAGTGTTAGATCGGGCCAATAATTGTTCCTCTAACACTTCCAGCAACCTACACCTGCGACCCACTTAATGACTTAATGGATAAGCGGGCCATTGTGTGTGTGAAACGTGATTACTCAGTCATGAAATTCACTTGTGTTTTGGTCGCTGATGGATAATGATGATGAGTGATGTGAGAGTCAGAGCTTATCGATGATTATAATTGCTTTAAACAAACCCTTCTGTGTACCTACCAGATAGAGAGGTACAATGGAATAGTAACTCGAATGAAGTAATTAATAGTCTTTTAAGTGACTTAGGTACTACAACATAGCCTCATATAGTGACAAATAAAATGTTCAACAGTTCGTTAATAGTTGGCAGGTGGTGGGTATAACACGTTTTCCTTACACCCCCGATTTCCTATACTGTATCCAACATAAATCCTCCGATAAGCGACCGTATGTATTCTTAAAATTTTATTTTCCAACGCAATACACGAAATTTCAGCTGCTACTGTAACACATGTCAGCACAGCACCGACGACAACGACGACGGCATTGGCATCAACCACATTTTCTCTTGTTTAAATTCCGAATTCGAAAAGATGAGTATACTTGTCGCGTGCTGCAGACAGATTTATATCCAAAGGAAAAGGGCAATATTCTAATATTTATCCGCCCTCCCAGCTACCCCTCTCAAGCGTTCACACCTCACCGATTGCATGCCGTTGTCGTATGCTGTGCTGATGCTGATGCTGATGGAGGATGGCCAAAGAGGGAAACCCAGCGCACACTGCCGGGGAGTGCACCAAGCATTATGTCGGCCGAAGCCCGAACGAAATATTTCCTTCTGTCTACCCTGTGCTGTACGAGAGAGTAATTTTAAAATTAGATTGACACCGCTACGGACACGGAGACAGAGGAGAACCAGCCTGCCCCACATTAAAAAAAAAAAAAAAAAAAAAAAAAAAACACTCAAGCACCCGACGAACCGAAAATTGATGCGCGCACCCCAAAACCAAAACCAAGACACATAGCTCGACAGTAGGAGCAGCCGCATCAGTTTTAGTAGAAACGAGCCTGCCGCACTGCATCAATATCCTCCCCAAGAAGACACGCACTATTCTGGTTCTGGGTCTGTTCTCAAATATAATTAAATTATCTTTGCTTAATGTACTTGTACTGTTGTTCTTGTTGTTATTGTTCTTACTCTTCTTGTTGTTGTTATTCATTTGTTTAAAGTGTGGTGGTAAATTTTTGTATTTGTAGACGATGGAGAAGGTCATGTCGGTACAGTCTGTGAGATAGGACGTTTCGGATCGGCACATTCCCCCGAGAAGACGGTCGTGGTGAATTGGGATTCCGGTCATAGAACAAACTATCGAGTTGGATACCAGAATCAGTACGATTTGATAATCATAGACAACGCACAAGTTGGTGAGTGAAAGCACATTTCGTCAATTCGCTGCCGCGCGCGCCGTCATCGCGGAATTTACTGTGTTCGTTTGTGTATCTGTGCGTGGATTTCGATTAATTTAATTTTTCTCAATTATTTCGTAGGTGTTCGCCATTCGAATGTGGTATGTGATGGCTGCTCAAAGGGTGGCATAGCCGGAATTGTCTTTAAGTGCGCGCTGTGTTCTAATTATCATTTGTGCGCCTACTGCTATGGGGCTGACCTGCATGATACAGAGCATCCGTTCATACGTTATACTACGCCCACATCACTTGGGTAATAATTTGTGAAATTTGTAACGCGGAAATTCACTTTTTATTAATGTGGAACTCATTTCTATATCTATATATACAGTGTAAGGGTGCCACCCCGAAAAGGATCTACGAAAATTCAGCTAAAAGGAATCTTTGTTGGAGCCAAAGTTGTGCGCGGTCCAGACTGGGAGTGGGGACAGCAAGACGGCGAGGGTGAGTAAATTTGAAATTTTTTTTTTTTCAAAAATTTTTAAATTCGATGAGGTAATGAATAAGGCGCCTTTCTACTTAGACATGGAAATAATTAGATAAACAATTGCACAGAAATCATCGAGTGCTTTTTGGAACACGTGTTGTTTCTCAGCAATGCTCAATAGCTAGCAATAGCAAATTACTTGTACATGTACGTAGGTATTTGATAGTCCGAATGTATACACCTATTCAATGATTGAGTCTAAATCTAAAAAAACAACGTCTTCTTTTGTCTTGACCAATTATCTATTTTTATTTGCATCTCTGTTTGAAGTCATTTTAATAGTTTATTTTTATTTGCATACTATTCAGTTTGCGAACTAAGTACTAAGTGCTCTTTAGTATTACATTGAATCCATTCGAAATGGTTATATTCGCGAAGTCGAAATCCGAAACGTTTTAAAAAATAACGCTTTTAGCTAAATGTGGCCAATAAAAAATAGTTTACTAAAATTGAACAGAATATGTAGGTTTTTAAACCGTTTAAATGTGTTTGGGTAATTTTTTAGAAGAACGGAAGTGAATTGGAATTGTACGCCATATTCGAATGGCTTAAAACATTCATGCAACTTCATAAAGTTTACGACGTGATAAATGAACTGTCAAAAAAAAAACATTTACAAAAAGATAGTACATTTACGATGCGAATTTGGGTTGTAAATCAGGATAGTAACGTGGTAAACTAAACTTACGACAACGTCACACTTGAAATAAAGGCGAGTAATCGAAAAAAAATTGCAAACCAATATTATGCAAATAAAATAGGTAATACAAATCATATTATTGAATGGTCTTAAGGACTATTCACATGAGAGCGAACGAACGAATTGATGAAATGTGAACAAACAGCTTTTTAAGCATTTATGTACTAAACATTCCACATTTTACTATTCCAAGCGTAGAATAATTAATTATCACATCAAAATGTATTAAGAAAACCAGTTTATAAACAGTTTAAATAACAACATTTTGAATTCCCAACTTTTTGCCGCGAACGAAATCGCGTTCCACAAAGTCGCGAATAAAAAATTCGTTCGAATTTAACCTTATTCCAAGAGGAGGATATCTTTGAATAATAAAATGTACAATTTTCTGTTTATAAATGCATAAAAAGTGGTTTGTTCGCAGTTCATCAATTCCTTCGTTCGCTCCCATGTGAATGGTCCTTTAACGTGTAAACTGTTTGACGCATGGTCATGACCGCTGATTGGTTTGCCATCATTTTCGCAAGAAGTTATTTGATGGGTTCGTGAAGCGTTTGGCGTCAACTTACCATTTTACGCAAATGGTAAGCGTTGCATGAATACCGTTAATATTCTCCCGTGTTAGTCAGCTATAGCAGGTCTATTTTTTTTTTTTTAATAGCAGCGAAATCCGTAAGTAAGATCAGCTATCGGTCGCACAAAATCTGTGTGCTATAAAGTTTTACTGATACCAGCTAACTTCATCATCGACTCGGTTAATGTTTTTGATTAAAGAAAAAACTCCTTCTGCTGGTTGATTTGAATTTGACTTGAGTGACCGTTTAGAAAATTGAAAATTTATGTACTAAACCTGTAACAATTTTCGTAATCTGAAAACCACGAGCAAAAAAATACAAGTATCCTCCAAAAGAAGTCATCTCAACAATTTAATTTGCCTAGGTCGTTTCGTCTAGACGCTATCGTGTTTTCAACAGACAGACAGACGAACATGCCTAAATCGATTCAGAATATTTGATGTCACCGTTTCAATAAGAGTTCCGTCACTTGAAAGATTGATCTCATTCAAACTTTTTGTACGAAAGTTGACGGTCAGTTGACAACACAAACATATAAAGACGTCAAAACTACTTGAAAGTTTCTTCCGTGAACCGTGAGGTTATGTTAAAATGAACTTAACACGTATACTGTATGTTTAAATATGGTAGTACCAACATGGCCAAAGTACCAAAAATAATATCGTTAGGTACATAATGTATGTTTTAAGTTTTAATAAAAAAAAATGCGCCTTGCCGTTTTTTCCACCTCGCCACCTTTTTCGAACGCTTGATAAACGTCAGTCTGGGCTAAGAAAGCTTCTTAAATCAGTCATTCGGGTTAGGGAACAAAATTCTAGAAGTGTATGGACCTACACTTGTGAGAAATAAAACCGCTTTCGTGAAGTGGACTAAGTTCCCATGTAAGGTGGGAACTAGATCCACTTTGTTATGGGAACTTATTACACATTTAACAGTTCAGTACGTATGGAGGGCAGCATGCAACCCCCCCTGCTTGGGTTTACTGTCAGATTTGCAGTATGTGCGAAATTGGGTAGATATAGTGAAAGGGAAATAGAACCACTCAGAGTTTTCGGAATTTTTTTCCAACCTTACATGGGAACTTAGTCCACTTCACGAAAATGGTTTTATTTCCCACTAAGTCCACTAAGGGACTCAGTTCCCGAGGACTTATTTCCCTGCACCTGAAGTTGTGCCTACGGTCCCATAAATACCTGTTGCCACAACTTGGTTGGTTTGAGTATTAAGTATTTTGGTCTAGCATTTGGAAATATTTTCCGCGCGAATGGATGAATGGACAGTTGAAAAATATGTGACTTAACCATACTCACGCATTAATTAGCCACGCACATCTAAACAAATGTGATACATACTCCAAATTTAACATGCAACAAAATCTGCTGTTTCTGACTTTCGATAAATTTTTTTTTGATTTTAAATCCGTCTGAGGCTATAAAATGTCTATATAATGAAATTACCATTTCATAGATAGGTAGTATGGCAGAAATAAGTGTAAGGAATTAACCATCAATATTCTCGGATTCGATTTGGATAACTTCGTCGATGAATGCATTTTGTGTCAGGGTTATAAAGGGTCCGCCAAATCACTTTTTTTTTTAATGCTATAAAAAAAAAACTACTGAATATTTTCTCAAATTTCTTTTTTTATTTGAAAGTACAATTCTTCCGGTTAATAATGGGAAATAATTTCATTCAAATGGCTGCCTCGGCTGGCCATGCAGTAGCCTACACGATCGGTCCAATTTTTAAGCACATTATCGATTGTGTGCAGCTGTATTTCACCAATGGCTTCACGAATATTGTCCTTTAAGGCGTCAATTGTCTCTGGCATGTCGGCGTAACACTTATCTTTTACGGCACCCCACAAATAATAGTCCAACGGTGTCAAATCGCAGCTCCGCGGTGGCCAAACGACATCAGCTCTGCGGCTGATAATGCGATCTTCAAAAACAGGGCGCAAAACATCGAGTGTAGCTTCGGCTGTGTGGCACGTAGCGCCGTCCTGTTGAAACCAAATGTTGCCAATATCCTCCTCTTCAATTTTTGTGAACAAAAATTCGTTCAACATGGCCCAAAAACGATCGCCATTGACTGTAACGGCCACTCCTTGCTCATTTTCGAAGAAAAATGGCCCAATTATGCCTCTGGACCAAAATCCGCACCAAACAGTGACTCGTTTTGGGTATATCGGCTTTTCAATGTATGCGTGCAGGTTTTCTGTGACCCAAATGCGACAATTTTGCTTGTTTACATACCCGCCAAGATCAAAAAGAGCTTCATCTGAAAAGATGATTTTTTTGGCAAAATCGGCATCTTCTCTAAGTCGATTGCAGGCCCACATTACCATGATTTTCAAAGTAATGTCGCAATATTTCCCAGCGTTGTTCAAGCGTATACACAACCATATTCTTTCAGCGGAAGGATAGAACTAATTATCTGTCAAATCAGACATGAGCTAAGTATTACCATTCGCGAAATAAGCACTAGTTGAAAAAAAAATGTTAGATGGCGGACCTTTACAAGGTGGCGCAGAAGTCCTAATTTTTGCAAATGGCGGCAAATTTCAATTATATTAGGACATTTTTGAAATAAACCAATACAAAATACACGTCAACATAACATGAATTGATATACTCACATAGAACGCGGAATAATTGTCACGACAATTGTCGATTACGTCGATTGATTTTAGCTATTCGTACGCACACAATTATTTTCACTTCCAAGAGAAAGCATCGATCAGACATTTGTAATCGACTACAAGGACTGTCAAATCGACAAATATCGAAACCATGAAATTCGAAACAGATTTCCGGGTCGTCCGACACCAACTGGACAAACGCGAGCCTAAATAAGTATTTAACAACACGAGATGCTGCCAGGTCCGGCCGGTCCCGAAGCAGCCATTTTGCTAAGAATATCGCAGCTGTGACTGAAGATGTCGGAGAGATCCCTGGGGTATCGACCAGACGACGTGCCACGATATTGGTTAGCAATTGGCGGTTTTAAATAGAATTTTGGTGAAGGACTGAAAGAGAGAGTGTTGGTTACTATCGCTTGGCGCCTTATCTCTCGTTATGGCGATTTGCACTGGCTGGCAAGATCAACTGATTTAACCATTCTTTTAGTGGCGGTTTTACGAGTCTATGTCAAAAAGACTCAAACTCTTAAAGCCCTCAAAGAGAATATCCGTCAAAAATACGACGATCTATCGCCGGAAGTTCTAGCAAGAGTAATGAAAAATGCCATAAATCTGGAACGAATGGTCATCAATTCTGGACACAAAGTTTTTAATTCATACAAAAAAGTACAGCCAAAGAAAATCGGGTGACAACGTTTGCGCCACCTTTTATTAAAAGAATCATGTTTGCTATTAATACCGTACGATTATAGGTCGATATGAACCTATAATTTGCGAATATTCCCAACTGTTTTCCATTAATATTTGCTAATAATTATTTTCTCGTAGTCGTAAGTACCTACTCGTTTAAAACGTGTGTGCTAATTTATATA
Organism: Cheilosia soror; assembly: GCA_949372485.1. Classification (NCBI taxonomy): domain Eukaryota; kingdom Metazoa; phylum Arthropoda; class Insecta; order Diptera; family Syrphidae; genus Cheilosia; species Cheilosia soror. The sequence goes on along the minus strand of OX443561.1, from coordinate 138,373,238 downwards.
TATATTTTTTTTTATTTAATTGAACAGGTAAAAGTGGACGTGTTATGGAAATTCGTGGATGGGACAACGAGTCTTGTCGCAGTGTAGCAAACGTATCGTGGGTTACTGGTTCAACAAACGTTTATAGGCTCGGCCATAAAGGCAACGTAGATTTAAAATATATTGTTCCAACATCGGGAGGACATTTTTACAAGGACCATATGCCTGTGTTAGGTAAGTTGAAATGTGTTTTATAAACTTTGCCAACTTTAGCTATACCATTGCTCTATTAAACTTTTCGAGGTTTGCAGTGGCACATGACAGAACATGACATTAAAGTCTCATTATATATTCTTATTCACTTGCGGGGACGGTTATGAACTTATTCATCGTTTCCGTAGATTTGCGCCATTCTTCAAAGTGAAGTTGAAAAATCCTTAACTAAGAGGGCTTAACTTTTTAATTGGGTACTTTACATCTGGATTGATACTTTGAGTAATAAGCTATGCATCACGACATTGAGACACATTTTCATGCAATTGAAGATAATGATAATGGGAATGTATGTTAATCGTCAGTCGTCATACTGGCATATGTGTTCAATACAGTGTTGCTTCTTATAATATGGTGTTCGACTGGGCAGAAAAGAGTGCATTTTTATAATGTTTGAATATTAGACACAATCTTTCCTAGAAATACTCAATATACATTAGAAACATCTAACTAAATAAACGAATTATATTTTTCCAGGGCAACCAGAGGAACAACAGCCTGTTGTTCCTACAGTAAAGCCGGTCTTCTCGGTCGGCGACCGTGTCAAAGTGTGTTTAGAAGTTGATGCTCTTATGAAACTACAGCAAGGACATGGCGGATGGAATCCTCGAATGGTAGAGCATTTGTCAAAATTAGGAACAGTTCATCGAATAACTGATAAAGGTGATATACGGTGAGTAGCCAGAACTTAATTTTGTTGGATATTGCTAATATATTTGTGTTGTCTCCAGTGTTCAATATGACAATTGCCCAAATCGCTGGACATTTCATCCGGCTGCTCTAGTAAAAGTGTGCTCGTTTCGTGTTGGTGATCTAGTTACAATAATCAATGATGCTGCCAAGGTGCAACAGCTGCAAAAAGGCCACGGCGAGTGGATTGAGCTGATGAAATATGTAAGTGCCCATCGCATACGCATACGCATACGCATACAACAAATTGAATTAACACGTTTTTTATTCAACAGGCTCTAGGCAAGCATTGTAAGGTGATAAAAGTTTACTCCGATGGTGATCTGCGGATTCAACAGCTGGACGAAGTGATCGAATGGACTCTGAATCCCAAGTGCGTCAAACTGGAGCGATCTCCACTGGCAACCGCAGCAGAACGTTCCAACAGTATGATGGATTTAAGCCACCGGCGTACGGACCATGTCATGACACCACTCTCTGGTCTATCGGGAACGTCGCTGGCTGACAAACTGGTCCGTGAAGCAGCGCAAGGTCACCTCGAGTTCGTCAAACAATATTTAGAGCAAAATCCACAACAAGTCGATGTGATGAGCGGCGGCAAGGCTTGCATCCAGGTTGCTGCCCACCAGGGTTACGTGCACTTAGTCAACTATTTGATAAGTAAAGGCGCTAACGTCAACATAGTCGATAAGGAAGGCGATTCTACGCTGCACTACGCCGCATTTGGCAACCAACCCGATACCATGCGAATCCTCTTGCAGAATGGAGCTGATATAAATTTTCTTAACTCCAGTCACTGTTCAGCGCTGCACATATGCGCGCATAAGAAGACACCACATTGTGTTCGTCAGCTGTTGGAATTCGGTGCCGATGTCAACATCCAAGACTCGTACGGGGACACGGCCCTTCACGATGCTATTGCCAAAGAGAACACCGAAGTAGTCGAACTGCTCTGCAGTGCCCCAAATTTAGACTTTACTGTGAAGAACAATCGCGGTTTCAATGTACTCCACCATGCCTCGCTGAAGGGTAATGTTATAGCGGCCAAACGCATCCTCCAGCTTTCCCGCCAGCTGGTGAACGTGAGAAAAGACGATGGATTCGCTGCACTACACCTGGCCGCACTCAACGGTCATGCGAACGTGGTGGAAGCGCTAGTCCTCGAGGGTCAAGCTGAGATCGATATACGCAATAATAGACGACAAACGCCATTCCTACTGGCTGTTTCTCAAGGTCATGCGGCCGCTCTCGAAAAACTAGTCAATTTAGGTTGTGATATTTTAGCAAAGGACGAAGACGGCGACAATGCTATGCACTTGTGTGTAATCAAGAAAACGAATCTACAACAGGCGGCAGCGCCCACAGAAGCGCCAGAAATTCTGGAAATTTTTAATGGGCTGCAGCATTTAACAGAGTACCGGTTAATGTATACGATACTATGTTACTTAGCCCGGCGAGGCTGCCAAATTGAGCCAAACAACAAGGGCGCCACGATTTTTGAGTGGATCACCGAGCAGGAGGAGAAGGATTTAATCCTGAGTTATCAGCGGAGCGCCACTGATGTATCGACATCATCATCTGCTGCTGTAACGAACAATCAGGGTATAAATCAATTGACAAGAAATATTCAGACTCTGAATCTAAACGAAAGTGCTAGCAGTGCGAACATAAGTGCAGAAGGAAATGCTCTGGGTGGTGGGGAAGGTGGTGCGGCCGCAGTTTCAACACCACCACCAGTACCAGCGCAAAGAAGCCAGCCAAATCAACAACAATCGCCACCGCCTCCACCTCCACCAGATGACACATCCAATGTCCAAGTGCCAAAGAAACCGCTCAACTCCGATCCAAGTCATTATGTCGAAATGAATCCCAGTAAGGCTAACAAGTTCGAAAATGCTCTTTCGCCAGCTACACCACCACCACCAGCAACAGCCGCGGCTGGAAGCCATGTCAGTCGTAAACAGCAAAATAAACCGGCTGCCCCATCGGTATTCATAACTGAGCCAAAAGAGTGCATTGTCTGCGATGAGGTATTGCATTTAATCAAATTCGAACCATGTCAGCATCAGATTTCGTGTGAGGAGTGTGGTCTGAGGATGAAAAAGTGCCTAACCTGTGGCATGGTAATCGAGAAACGAGTGGGACTTAACGGCCGACTTGTTACCGGCAAAGATACAGCGCGGACATCGTCAGCTGATCGATTGCGTTACTTGGAGAACAAAATCCAGGAATACGAGGAGTGTCACTATTGCAGTATTTGTATGGAACGAATAAGAGACGTGGTCTTTTTGTGTGGCCATGGAGCTTGCAGCGTTTGTGCCGAAACCCTGCGTACGTGTCACATGTGCAGAAAGACTATTCTCAAGAAGATCAATCTCTATTGAAACATTGGTGTAGGCTTTCATTTCGATCGCTTAAAGAAGGAGGAGACTGTTTTGCAAGGAACAGCACTATTAAGGTATGTACAATAAAGTTGTACAATTGATTCGAAACTATTTGTAACCTAGAGATAGTGCTAGCTGTCGATATTCTTTATTTACATTTGTTTTATTGCTGACTGAATTGTTGCCTTATATTTTCGCCATTTGAAAAATAGTCTTTGGTACATACCTACTTGTATGTGCTCAATGTACATTTCCTGCATAATCTGCAGAGATTTTCCCAAGGTCGAAATGCTACCCAATGTCTGGGTCAACCAGATGGCTCAACTCCGGTTTCAAGGGCTCTTTCAGTAAATCAATTTTTAAATAATTGGGTTTCAAATCATTTCTCGTCTCGACTTGTCTTTTGAAAACACAATAGAGCAAGTGGATGCCGTGCTTTAGCAAATGTAATCGTTAGAGGCACAACGGTTGACCTACAAAAACCTACTACAGATAAATTGTCACCTTTCAAGTGCGGATATTTTGTTTGTTCATTTCAATGCTGCATTACCAAGCGGAAACTTTTGATTCTATAGTATTCTGGAATTGCCTACAAATGATACATGGGACATTGCCATGACGTAGAACAAATATTTTTTTAAAATAAAACTGCTTCTTTGTGTAGGTCGCTGTGCCTGTTCATGTGTTCATATATCACTATCCAATTGCACAAAGACCACGTGCGAACTATTATAAATAGTAATAAATTCCCCAAGCCACTAGTTGAACTGAGAATTCCAGATTCCTTTTATATACGTTTTCAACAGCTTATAAACAGCACCGATATATTTTTTGCTTCTCTGGATGCTTAATAGACATCGCTATAATCAATTTGCTAAAGTTGTTATACTCTGCCTCATTCCATTCCGCAATTAGTGTAAACATTTGAAATGCTTTATTTTTAATGATGCCAAATTTAAATTTAGTTCATTCCTCTTGAGGCGTGTGCTGCTTCCTTACTCAGAGTGTATGTACATTTAAAGCAATCAATATTCTTTTACATTTTCCAGCGTCTACTTTGAAATTATTCTTGCAGAGCAGTCTTCCACACTTTAATAGAACATTTCTGCTGTATATAATATTTGATGTACTTTTTTTTTTTGGTTTCTTATTCGAAAAAAGAAAACAAAGGAGTTTCACAGCGCTTGTTTGTATTTGGGTTCAATTCTGTATTCGAATATTTAATACTTTATGAAAAGTTTAAAAGAAACAAAAAGTCTGAGAATAAATACAAAACACTGCTTAAGTATTGTATTTAATAATAAACATAATTATTCGAAATGCGTTTTTATAGAAAAAAATTAATTAAATAATATTCCACCGAATTTAACAAGAAACGTGGGTCTGAAAAACATTTTATTTAATTTTGCCTATCATTTTTCAAAACCTCGCTGTGAACTCTATCTTGGGTTGCAAATAAATAATATTTTACTTTTCAGAAGATGTTTCCTTCAGATTGTACATGTACATAACTGCTTAGTGCTCTTTTAAAAAATAAAAAATGTCATGCAATTTGTTATTGTTATCTTCGTTTTATGTAGAGTTTTATAATTTTGGATTTAAATTGAAAACAGTTTATACAAAATAGAGTATTACAAATAATAAATATGTACATCAATAAATATAACATTATACACAATAATCCTTGTAATGTTGGTCAATAGAATGTGATAAGGGCCATAGAATGAGACAAAGGGAAATATAGGTATATTTTGTATTTTTCTTCATTTTATTTTATCAAATCGAATTAATTTTCTATGTGTTTCAATTATGACTGCTAGTTTACACATTATTGTCAGCCTACCTTTGTTATATAATCGCACTCGTACTCCATTTGCATAATCTCTGATGGTCATAATTTGGCGGTCAATACCAGTATAATGAATAAATTCCGATGGAAATGTTTCTCTTGTAAGCAATGTAAATCAGATTGTGTAATAGAAAATATTCCGGGGGCAACTGTTCATTGTCTGCAGGGAGTTTATGGAAGGCTGGATATACGTTTTTTACCGCTCATACACAAATCATCTTGCAATGTAAGCAAAGCAAAGTGAATTTGTCAAAGAGAAAGAGAAATTACGCCACTTGTGTTATTAGTTCTGTTTAATTCTAAATTCTGCATTTCAGCAGAATACTAGATAAAAGGGACGACACTCCAAAGCTGAAATCTAAAACTTCTTTCATGTTTGGTTCAACTCATTTCATGTCATGGTCAGTGGGGCCCTATGATTCCGTTCGTCGATAAAGCGGTGGTCCTTGATGTTCTACTGGGCACTGGCTGAAAAGTGTTAAGACTTTATAGCTAAACAAGTTTGGCTGAATCTTTGCATCCACGGCCAAATCAAATTTAAACTTGGTCAATCGCCGAATATTGTAACGTGAAGTGTAACTCACTTAAAAAAAAAACGCCTCAATAGCGAACGCACGATGCTCTGACGACCACGGCGGCATTGTGAGTGTGACTGACTAACCCGCACTCTCGGTTATTCAAGTGGCACAACTCTACCACCCCCACACCATTTTCAACTTTTTGAGATATTCGCATTTGAAAACATATACCCGCCACCGGGCACCCTGTAATAAAGACTGTCGATAATCGAAAAAGTCACTCTTATCGACAAAGCAAGTGCTTTTCATTTTTTTTTACTCAACCCCGATACGTCACAATATAACATTCCATAGATTTCAGTGTCGGTAAGCTGTAAAATTTTGCAACTATGTACATAAAAAAATCATGCGGGACGTCATAATCTGTTAAATTTTGCAACAACGAGAAAGTTGTAATTTTGTATTTCATTGGCCGCGTTCCATTGACCGCTAGATGACTAGCGGCATGCCAAACTCCATATAAAAAAAACTGACATTTCAGCATTTGCGCTAGAGCTCTAGCACATTTTGTGAAATATCCTTTTCTGGGAAATTTTTCAATCTAGCACAAAATGAACTGCTAGATTGAAAAAAAATAACGAACTGTCAAAACAAACGTGAAAGTGCATTACTGCATAAGTCAAATATTTCCAATTTGGTTAAAAATGGGAATTCAAACTTGTATGTAATTAATATACATTGTATTTGATTATTTAAATTATTGTGTATTAATAAATATGCGGCATGATGGCACAAAATACATTTTTGACTCTCATGAAGATGAAATAATACGACTTCAAATTGGTTTTAATGTCACTTTGCCGCTGTTTCTCCATCAGGGATATTATGTGCTAGATGACTATAGCGGTCACTGGAACGCGGCCATTGATTCATTCCCCTTCCCAGTTTTAAATGTTGAATGCAGTTTTAATTTCCTTTCCTTTAATATGAAATGTGGACGCGTCGCATGGATTTGGCATTTGTTATAACAAAAAGTTGAAAAAATGTCCGTCGCTTCATTTAAAAAAAATTATTTAGTATGGAAATCAATACATTTACGTTCAACTCAATAATTATAATTGAATTTGTTTATTGAGAACTCTAAAGCTAGGCAGTTGAAGCTTTGCACATAAAGCAAAAGCAAAGCATTATCGGTAGTTTGATTTTGTTTAGCTTTGTGCATGCTCGCACGCTACCCCTTATTTTCTTCCTTACTCCAAGTTTGTCACTTCTATTGTTTCTCTCTCCTATGGCTCATTTTTTGTCTCACCACGTGCGTAGCCGCCTTCCGTTTCCTGTCTCTTTTTCGTTTCACCTGAGTCTGGATTTACTATTGCCCTACAAGTTTCACTTCAACTACATAGGCAATTTAATTTCCTACACTTACCTAAGCCCTACTGTCCACGTATCTGTGCTTCCTACGCACGCTTTCGTCAATTGCCACTTTTTGTACGCTTGCACATAAACAAACGCAGCTTTTTCCACGTAGCGGCAAAGTCCGTTCCGTTTGTTTATATGCAAGCTGCAAAGAAGCTGAAGCGCAGCTAAGTGGACAGTAGGCCTAAGTTTACACAAAAAGAGGTCGTCTTTGTGAAAACGATGTTTCTACATTAACTCAGCAGATCTCTCTACCAGTCATTCCTTTTACATGGGTAATTTTTTTTTGTTTATGTGAGCTCTATTCTGGAGTGGACACTCAGTGCAATAATATAGAAAGTATAAAAAAATAGAGATTCTCGAAATAGAGACAGAAATTAGCCTTGATGCGTTTATTCGTTCGCAGATAATAAATTGTTGCAGCTATTAAAGTTTTGTTTCAACGCCTTGCCTGAGATAAACCACGGTTTCATAATTCATGATTCGAGATTATTTTCGCATTCGATAGTTTATTTAAAATATTTGACTATGATTATAAAACTAATCATGACCCCGTTTAATTTCAAAGGCTTTTTATTTTCAAGTTGAGAACGTAGTGTCCATGTTGAGTCAACGATGCAAAGCGTCTATTTTTCGCAAAGATTTTCAGAACTGTCGGCGTCATTAGCATATACATAAGTATTACAATTAATTATTTATGAAAATTGTTATATCGCATTCTATTGGCAATCATTGAACGCATTTCGTTTATTCAATATCTACATACATTTATAAGTTATTCACATTGTATTTATAATTGGTTGTGCATGCTATCCAATATCCTATTGTACTCAATTTTTTTAACCAAGTGCAAGCAAAAAACCCCCAATCGCCTTTAACTTAAATCAACGCACACACATACTTCATGTTGTTTAATCATTATGTTCCAAACAAACTTAAATTACATTACATATATGTATTGTTAATTATACATTTTCAACCAAAACGACGATATTGCTTAATTTAATTAAAATAAAAAGTAAAATGAATCAATATACCTTTACTTGGAATTCGACCAATTATGTTAAAAACAACTTTTAATTATAAACTAAACTAATAAAATAATATATTGTTTTATTGATTAGATTTAAGAAAACTTAAAACTGTTGATTTAAATCATCTTAATTTATAGGAGATAATAAATTACATACAAATTAGGAAGAAAGTGTGTTTACCAGTTCGTCAGTAAAACCGATCTTTAATCAACGTCCTATTGTAAAAAAAAAATACAGAAAATGTGTAAAATAAATTATAAATAATTGACATGTTAATTAATTTTTTTTAATTTTAAGTTGTTTTATTTTTTATTCGATGGTCTTAACTATTTTATTTTATTGTTTATTTTTGTAAGTTTTAGCCCTAAGGAATATCTAATTATATTTTTATGTAGTGTTTTTGACTGTTATAAAATTAAAGAAAGATGAAAATACATCCTGCGATTGTATTATTATCATCAAAATATTATATTAACTAACGTAACATTGAAATAAATGAATAAAAATAAAGTATTTATTAATGTGATTAAAATGGTTTTTTTTTCTTACACTTTCGGTAGATTTTGTGGGTTTGGAAATAAGCGCTACTTTCGAAAACGTATGTGACATGGTAAGTGACATTTTTAGTCACATGCCTGCCTGGAGATGAAAACAGATTTACAGCTAGGTTCCAGAAATCGAGTGAAATCGAAATTGCAAATCGAGTGAATTCGTTTTCAGTGTTCTGCATTTCGAGCGATTCGGAAACTCCGAATTTTTTTCGAAATCACAATTTCACTTTGTCTTAATTCCGAAAATTTTGAAATCGAAATCGAATACAGTGAAATGTTGAAAACAAAAATTCATTTCCGATTTCATTTCGAGTGAAAGTGAAATGTGGAACCTAGCAGTTAAGCTTTATGTAAAGAATGTTACTCAAAAGAAGGTCGAAATGTCAGGAGTTTTTTGATGCCGCCAGACTTAAAATGTGTAGCGTACTTTACACCCGCCCAACAAAAACTAAAGAAAAACCCTATATTACGATGTAGCTACCGGGTACACAAACTTGCATACTTCGTCATCTTTGGTGCCATGCGTCGCACGGCCTGTCAAGGAGCTCTATATAAACTCGGAACTAAGCAATGTAGTGGGCGTGTATCTCTACTAGTGAACTCTCCATAACTATTATTAAACATTTATGTTGGCCTCAACTCCAAATGCGTTTAGCCCTGACGCGGTGGGTGGGCTCATCAGTATACGACGAACCACCACATCTGCCTAGACACACTATTTACTCGATGTTTACCGAGACTATATGGAATCACAAACACAAAGTGACTGTGAACCATAACCTAATACGAGTCTTTGGTCAAAGATTTAATCGTATAGGATTATTTGCTCGTGGCCTGGCGCAGTTTAATACCAAAATTCATTCATTCATTCATTTCTTGAATTTATTCTTGACTTGAAACCTTTTTGGTATTAAACTCTCCATAATTCTCGAGTTTCCGCCATCGACTAAAATCATCAAGTGGTTGGGGAAGCAACGAATTGACTTGGAAATGCATTTCTGCTTTTATCTTGCATTTCATTTGTGAATTGACCAAGTGACTTCCACTTGCGCCAACTAAGGCTGCAGTTATAGCTATCAGTAAAATGCATCCGTAAAAACACGAAACAGAACAAAACTGAAACATTTAACTATAGCATATCATAGGGATTCAGTGGAATACTTCGTGAAACTGGTTGAGAAGTTGAACAGAAAAAGTTTTTGTTTTGTTTTTTTTTTTGTTTAGAAAATTTAAAGAGCAATTGCTTAACTTTTTTTACGAATTACTTTTATAATACAAAGGTAACATTTTGAGACAAAGATTGAGTTCAACGATTAAGTTTAAGTGCTCCAAAAAAGTGAAACAATTTTTTTACGGATGCATTTTACTGATAGCTATAACTGCAGCCTAAGCGATAAGTACAAGTCCGCCAACTGGTGATTAGAACGGATGAGAAGACTAACCTCTGTGCGTTGTTGCTACTACTACTATATTTTTTGTTTATTGCCGTTCTTTTGGGTTTTTTTCGCCTCTTCCTCCCTTTTTTCTGCAAGCTGTGAGATTTCAACAGTTTCATACGAGTAAGAGAGACTTAAAGGCAATCCCTACTCGAGAAGAGGAGCGATTATGGACTTGATCTTACCATCTCATCTTAGGTATACCTAGAGGACGCCTTCCTGATGGTAGGGATTCCATAACACGTCTTGGGATCAAACCAAACCACTGAATGGCCCCGTCAGTGGAAGTTAGTAGCAGCGCGACATTGGGTTCCTCACGTATTCCGGTGTTCCTTATATGATCTCTGCGAGTCACACCAGCTAGACAACGGAGGAATCTAATTTCGGAAAATTGTATTAGCGATCTTATTATTTCCGTCATTTCATTACCCAAATTTTATGAACAAAAGGTAGAGTTGGAACAACGAATTAAAGACTAACAACTTAGCTTTGACACCACGAGATACTTAAACTCTCCTCCTATTTACATGGGACCCCACTAGCATGCGGAGTGCATTGAATAGGCGTTCTGGATGACGACACCGCGTTACATGTACTCTGTCAATGCATTCAACACACTAATCGGTACTTAACTATGTATTTGGTTTTTTCGCCATTCCATTCTCTGTAATTGCTTTCAGAATCTTAAGAATTTATCTTTCAAAGAAGCACATTATCAGCTCTCCCGCTTACTGACAGAATAACCATTCTCAGAAGTTTTGAATCAATTTGTTCTGCCAAACTAATTTGTTTAGCATCGCTTTCCTCGAGTTATTCTTGGCCGAATTGCCATTGCCACTAAGGTGTCGTCAGTGGAGTTGATGTAGGGGTACCGAGATCTTTTCCACAACTATCTCCATGTTGTTGGATCGTCTTCCGACGATCTTTTAATAATGCATCTTAGTAGTAAGCAACATATAGAGCAGGGGTTCCCAAACTTTTCCATACTGCGACTCCCTATACAGGTTATAATATTTTTGCGACGCCCTTTTAAAAGCACACAACGGAACAAAGCACGATATGTGAATATAAGCTGAGCTTAATGAAGATTCACTAAAGGGGTTTTTAATGTGGATTGGTCAACATTGGAATGGAATAAAACAAGCTATGTGCAAGGTATCAACAAATCCCATGTATGCCATTATTGTATGGAATATAACACCGTGCCCAAATATCCGCCGCAGCTTCTCACGTTGTCACGGATCCGAGTGGTCCAATCTGCCGCATAGATCCGGCTTAATTTGAGCGATGATATTGGTTATGTTGGGTTTAAGGACATCGGTCGATTGCGGTTTATTTGCATTAAGCTGCGAGTTCAGGCAAATCCACAAAAAAAATTTAGCGAGGATAACTCGCACGATCTTCGTGGCCAATTCACGTGACCTCTAATAGAGATCAGGGGTCAGATCACGTAAAATACAATCGATTGAACGATATCGTTTTCTCGCATGCTGTCTCTATCATATCTGTGGAAATAAACAGAGACTGCTATTGTCGAAACGATGTCGTTCGATCGTTTTCATTTTACGTGATCTGCCCCCAGATAACCATACCCTGCAGCTGAGTGACACCTCTTGCTGGAACCACATGTTAGCAGCATTGTTCTGTAGTACTAGCCGTTGATGGTATTGGCCTTACCAACGTCATGGAAAAGTACGGAGCAATGACGGCACCACCAGTCTAAAATGCACACCAAACAGCTTTTTTTGGATGCATTGCCACCTCGTGTTGGTTGGCGTCATCACATATATGGCAATTTGCCCATTCATCCAAAAATGCGGCCCGTCGCTAAAGATGATTTTTCTATGGCCATTACATTATCATTAACTTTGAGCTCCTGGGTCAGTTGGATCTTGAACGGGTATAGGCCCAAGTCTCGACGCAAAATTCGCCAAGTTGAAGACTGCAAAATTCTTATACTTCTTGGGCACGGCAAAACACAATGGCCAACATCGAACGAACCCAACCCGACATTTTTTTTTCAAATCGAGCTCAAGCTGATGTAACGTCGTGTACAGGCGACCTGTGCGTATCGTCTTGCGACGCCCCTAGGATAGCCCCACGACGCCCCAGGGCGTCGCGACGCACAGTTAGGAAAGTCCTGGGGCCTGTAACACAAAACTACAAGTCTACAGGTCTACAGTTACTTGTAGGTCTCTATTAGTTACACAAGTGTAGATTATTTCTGTAACACAAAAAAAAACTTTACAGTTGTACGAAATAAAAATTTCCCTCGACTTGTAGACTCTCTGTACAATAGTGTTCATATAAGCAAGCGAAAGCATTAAATTGAATAAAGATGCTGTTGAAAAAAAATTACCGTGCTTGTAAAAATCCAAGAAAATAAAAAAATGCTATTTACTGCATTTTCCGATGTCAAAAGAAATAAAAAGCAAAACATGGGAAAGAGTATTTATAGTTTCGGCCAAATCCTAAATATTATTCTGCAAAATAATGGGTGGATTGTACATGCGAAACGTTTTTTGTTTTTGGGAGAATTGTCGAAAAACTGCAGTTGTAAGTATTATAAAAAGTCTTTACTTAAACGAAGTTATATCTACTAATTGCGCAACCATGAACACTTAACTCTCAATGCCCCAAAAGAAGTAAAGGAGGGTGACATTTCGAAATAAATGCAATATATACACCAAAATATGGTTCGTCTTCTTTCTATCAAGGCATAAAGTAACAAATTCCATCAAAGGATAGCTACGATGCCCCCTTGTCCGTTTTTGACCAATCTTCACAGCACCACTCCACGGCCAATACCTAAGATTAGTTTGAGCTCAATCGATTTGGTGGTTTTCGAGATGTAAGATTTTGAATGATTTTTTCATAGTTGCCACTATTTTTCAAAAATAAATTTCCCTGACTTTCCCTGATTTTCCCTGACCAATTTTCAAGTTTTCCCTGACTCAAATTTATACATTTATCAAAAAAAAAAAATTGTCAGTTAATATCTTTTTTATAAGAAAAAGGATATTAGAATTTATACAGGGTGTTTCAGTTAGGCGGTATAATCCTTTCAGGGTATAGATTCCTGGAAGTTTCGCCGAAAATGAAATTGTATGGTCTATTCTCACCCTATTCCCCGTTATAGCCCATCAAAGTAGGTGATTTGGAGTTGTTACCGCTTAAAAGGGTATAACTTTTAAACTTATCTATAGGTACAAGCATTTCGTACATTTTGAAAAGAAAATTTAGTAACGCATATAGTTAAGTCTTAAGCACTTCGGGTACATCTGTGTAGATACAAAAAAGTTATGGCTTCTTAAACTCAAAATTATGAAAATTTGTTGTTTAATTTTTTTACTTAAAATGTTTTTTTTTTTCAAAATGTTTACTTTATAAATTGTTTTATTTTTTTTTATGAAATTTTGATCCTTGAGATATTTCCTAAAAACTATTGCAACTTTTTTTACGTACGATCAACAGAAGTTGTAGTAGAAGAAATTGTTTGTCATTCAAAACTGGTCAAAAAGAGACTCGATATTTCTCTAAACTAAACTTTTTCTTTCATAGCACCCCAGGGGTGTTAGATCAGGAGATCTGGTTGGCCAAGTGTTGGGGCCAAATCAACCAGTCGTTAAAAGGTCGGGCTTATATTGAAGCCCATCTCTTTCACAGATGGGCAATTTTTTTTTTGTTCAGCCTTCAAAAAACCTTGTAGGATAACAATATAGCGACTTTGTATGGCCAGAGCAGTCCCTTTTTTGAGAGATAGGAGAATTAGCTACTCAAATAGAGAATGTGCCACTTTTGGGAAGAATAAAAGAAAAGTACTATTTTATGCCAAATTCGATAGCTGAATTGAGAAGCTAACTCAGGACAGTTGTTCTGTCGCGTGTTTGTAAGACGTTTGAAAAATTAAGTGCAGCAGAAAATACCTTAAGTTTATACCTTGCGTTCAATCTTCCCCAAAAATAAAAAAAACTCACACAAACGAACGTTTGTGAGAAGCTAGGCCTAGGGTGCGATGGACGTGTTGCACCAACTATCTATGTATGTATTTGTTTATTTAAATTGTTTTTTTCCGAGGGTTGAACCTACGACCCTTGTTCAATAGTTCAGCGCACTAAGTACTGAAATACTGCGCCCACATGATGTCGAAGTCGTTGATCTGGGTGTTTATTGGCTTTGACGCAGACAAAGGGGTCACCGACAATTCTAGTCAAGGACTAATCCACTAAGTACACGACTGAAATTTAGTTGAAATGTTTCAAACCACATGATTGCAACTTCAAATATGAACTAATTTGCAGAATTTCACTTACGCCGTGTGATATTAAATTTATAAGAAAGTTTTGCTTTTGTGACATATTTATCATAATAATTATGAAGAGAATTAAAAAACAAATCCGTGCGCAGTTTTTTTTTATTTTGTTTTTCCATTCGATTCGACGAGTTTAACGAGCCAAATGAACGCAAATAAGTGTTTCCAGAGTTTAGGGCCTTCCTCAGAGTTAGATACACTCTAAGGTTCAAATATTTTGAAAGTACTTTTCGAATTGAACTTGAATTAGCATTTATCACTTTTGAAATAAATAAAAGCTAAAATCTAATTTCACACTTTAGGCCTTTCGTTTCGATATTAGCGCGATTGTTCGGATACCAACACAAAATTGGTGAAGACCTTCACATTTCAACAGCAAAGAAGGATTAGTCAAGTTGAATTGTAGATAATGCCATCGAAAGTATAATGTTCCGAAAAACAGTTTTATTTGTACACAGACACACAATTTACCAAAATTTTAAATTATCTACTTTTTTTTCGCTGGTATTTTTTTAACAAAATTTTGGTAAAATATAAAATAAATGAAACAAATTTTCCCTGACTGCTTTCAAAATTCCTAAAAATTCCCTGACTTTCCCTGACATTCCCTGACCAAATTGCGTTCCCTGACTTTCCCTGACATTCCCTGACTTTCCAGTCGAGTGGCAACCATGTTTTTGTATTGGCAGTGCCACGCCCCTTTGTCCAATTTTGAAATTTTCTTTCGTAAAAACCACATACCATTCATACCATTTTTATATGTATACAATCGACGTTTAAAACTACTTTTTCGGTTTAAAGAATAGGTGCAATCACGATGAACAAATTTATCGAAATAATCCATTAAAAAGATTTAATATTCATGCCTAATTAAACCCCCTACAAGTCTTGAATCACATGTAAGATTTCATCTACTAGTCTACAAGTTAGATTGATTTTTTTTTCTACACTTGTAGCTCTGAGTTACGGAAACAGGATAATCACGAAATTTCCCACTTGTATTATTGGCCCGCTACACTTGTATAAGTGCCTGTCGTCTAGTAGTTTCGGGTTACAGAAATGTGATACACTTGTATGAATTCACTTGTACTACAAGTACTTGTAGTATTGTGTTACAGGCCCCTGATATAGAGTATTCTACTTATTTACCGAATCCTTAAGACCACAGCCATAACCCAATGAATGCGACCGCCGACAATACTGTAAACTCAACTAGTGTGACCTTCACATTTTTTCTCAGCACGTATATCCAAGCCAAGTTTATCATAGACTTCTTCATCTTAGCAAGTAGGCGGGCGATTACAAATTGAGTTCGACAAGAAGAGAATGTTTAATTAATACAAATTTTATTTTAATCACAATAAACCAAATTTTTATTTGCGCTTAAACAAATTTGATTGCCATTACTATGATTATTGTATAAAGCTTAACATAGTGACTCGTTCTTCTTCAAAGTAAAAATACAAAAATTTAGTATTTAAGTTAGACGGTTAGTTGGTTTATCTCTCTTTATAAAATAAATAAGTAAACAATCCCAAGAGTATGTAGGTAATACTGTACAATGAATGTTGCATTCTAAATACAAAAATAAATAAAAAAAAATTTTAACAACGATGAGAACTAGTAAAAGGGCAGTAGCCGTCTATCTGTTTTCCGACAGTTTTGTGTTTAGTTCCTTAATCTGTTCGTTGCGCATATTGCATAAGGTTTTCGCTTCCCAATATTTCTCCTGGATAACCTCCATTTCCTTCTTAAGATGTTCGTATTTTTTCTATGGAAACAATTGGTAAATATTAAAATCACAATTTTATATTATGCATGTAAAAAAAATTAATAGTTGGCTTTACAGAGTCGTGAAGGGACCAAAGGAAGGGACCTACAATTTTATACTGACTCCGAACGGCTAAATTGAGAGCTTTCTCAGACGTTCTCGAGAGGTGCATGTACTTACCCGATATTGCTGATGTGATGGCGTGTTGTCGATAGCATTTTCCTTTCCTGTGGATAGAGCATCCTCCAGCTCTTTTATTTTTGTGTGCCTCACCCGACATATCATTTTTAGATCCTCATATTTGCTAAGCAATTTACGATAGCTTTCGGTTTCATCGCGATCGGCTGTTTGCGTACTACTGTCGACGATAATTCTCTTGGCGGCTTCTGCACATTTGGCACAGTGTCTACTTTCGTTGGTTCTGCTGACGATTTGTTGTTTGCATTTCTTAATTTCTTGCCGCAGTTTTTGTTGCTTCGATTCTTCATCGTTGAGTAGTTTTTTGAGCGTCGCATTCTCCATTTTGAGTGGGTGATTTTTGAGCTCCATTGAGAGGGTGTTCACTTGACTGTCACGAATCAGGATTCTCTGCCTCAGCTCGTTCAGTTTAAGATCTAGTTCCGAGCAATTGCATTCAGAGTCTGGCAATTATAAATAAAAATAAGGTAAGAGAGTGGACAATGGATAAGAAATAGGTAAAAGCTACATATTCATCAATCAACTACTTCTAAACGCAGTCTTTTGCATCATCTTCCTTTCACTTATATGGCATAGTGCTGGGTCACACATGCCTTCCCATGAAAGTCATGTCGGGGGAGATAGGTCGATTTTAAGTGAGTGGAATATAGAATGGATCGACCGTTCTTTTCTTAAGAAACCTAAAAATCTACCCGTCTCGCCCGACACGACTTTCATGGGAAGGCATGTGTGGCCCTGTACATAGTGTAATACCACTTGCTATATATTCAAAAATGCTGCCATATTTTATGACACCATGTGTAAAAAAAAAATACGCTCACTTGTTGGATCAGTCATTGTGGAGACATCGCGATTGCTATCCCAAAACGATTGACGTCGTCTCTCATCGTGCGTACTTAATCGGCGGTTTTTCCGCTCTTCGTTTTGTGATTTCTGACACGAGTCTAGCTTGTCCATCAGGTTCATGTTCTTCAGCTGAAATGAACAAAATTGTTGGTTTGCAAAAATAAATTTTCAATAAATTTACCTTAAGCTGATGATTTTCTCCCAACAAATGATCTATGGCCTTCTCCTTCTTCGGTGATATTGATTTCGACAGATTCATGCTCTGTTCCTTTTGCAGCAATTGAATTTGCTGTTCAAGCTGCGCAGTTTTATTCAAACTGAGCTGTTCGCTGTTCTCTAGTTTCTTCTGGATAGTATTCTTCTCCGAAATTAAACTGGCAACGTTGCCTTGAAGTTGAGAGATTTTCTCGATAAAAGCAAGCTCTTTAGATTGCCATTCAGAGCAGTTACGCTTTTGTTCGTCTTTTATTGTACTGGCCTCTTTTTGCACCTTTTCAAGTTGTCCGCGAAGTTTAGATATTTCACCTTGTAAAGCCTTACATTCGCCTGCCTTAAGCATTGCCTCATCCAGGTGCTTGGCAAGTGTCTTGTTTGCTGATTCTAACTTTTCGTTATTTGAGCTCAAGGAGCTGCACTGCAACTGCACTTCATGGAGTAAACTTTGCAGTTCGGTTACCTTTTGTCTCAGAGTCGTATTCTCGAGGTCTAGATTGCGAGCTGAACTCAATTCAGCTTCGAAGGATGATTGATGTTGTTGCAGTTTTTCATGCTCACAGGACAACGTATCATATTCGGCTTGGAACTGGTCAAGTTTCTGCAAAAGCGAGTCTCGCTCAGCGGCTGCACTTTGAGTTGTCTTGAGATCATCCTCGAGAGTTTGAATTTTAGTTGTAAGAGCTTCAATTTTAGAGCTCTGAGTGGTGGTTATTTGGCTGTTATCCGTAAGTAGTTGCTGCAGGCGAACAACTTCGGTGGAAAGATGTCGTTTGGACTCCTCAAATTGGTTGCCTAGGATTGCTAGTTTTTCTTCTAGTTCGGAGCTCTTTGTTGCCAGCGAATTGTTGTTGTTAGTCAGCCGGACAATTAAATCATCGCGTTCGGTTTTGGCCATCTCTAGAACTTCCTTGAGATGAATTTCTGCCGAGAGACAGCGCTTTGATTCGTCTAATTCTTGCTGCAGCACCGCAAACTCTTTCTCCAGTTCTGAGCTCTCTGAGGTCAATTGACTGATCAATTTTTCATTTTCAGCCCTGAGATGTTTTTCATGGGACATGCATTGCTTGGATTCCGCCAACTCCTGTTTCAAAAGCGTAATCTTCTCTTCCATTGCGGAGATTTTCGTGGACAACTGCGCAATCAATTCTTCCTTCTCCAGCTTTGCGTTTTTGGAATCCTCCAACTCCTCCTTCAAAAGCACAATATTCTTTTCCAACTCTGAACTCTTTGCTGACAACTGCCCCACCAGTTCCTGATTGTTTGCTTCTTCTAGCATTCTCTCCAGTTCAGAGGTCTTTGTGCTTAATGAGTTGTTTTCACTTGTAAGTTGAATGATACGTTCATCTTTCTCGGAGCATTGTTTGGCCAGTTTAAGATCCTCTACGGCTTGGTCTAGCTTTTCATAAAGATCATCTATCTGTTGCGCCATTGCATTGTTTGAATTACGAACAGTAGATAGTTCCATGTTAAGTTGTTCCTCCAGATCTTTACCCTGCTGCAGGAGGATTTCGGAATGTGATTGCGCCTCCTCAAGTGCCGACTGCAATTCGCTTTTGGTTGCAGTAAGTGCCTCCATGTCACTGGCTAAAGATGAACATTTGCCCTGCAAAAGGCTCCTCTCTTCTTGGTGGCTCTCTTTGAGCTTCTCATGCTGCTCCTTGACATTCGCCAGTTCGTTTTCAAGTCTCTCCTTTTCAGTAGACACATTGTTCAACTCTTGTTTCAATTCTTCACACTTTTGCTGTACATCCAGCTTTTCTCTCAAATTTGACTCGCATTCGTCTCGAAGTGTTTTTATTTCACTGCTCGTTTGATGGCACTCTCGTTCCAGTCTTTCTCTATCTCTCACATTCAACTCATGGTCTTGGACGAGCTTTTGCAACTGCTCGTGCAAACTTCTCTCGGAATTCTTAAGAATCTGACACTCTTCTATCACAATCTTATTTTCTTCAACAACTGCAGCGTGCTTTTCCTCGAGGAGCTTTAGTTTTTCGCTCGCACCCCTCAGAGTTTTAGACTCTTGCTCCAAACATAAGAGTTTCTCACTTAGCCCTTCCTTCTGTTCTAGAACAGCGTTGCGCTCTTTTCCAAGCGATTCAACTGTCTGACTTAAACAAGCCACCGAGTTCTGCAACAAGTTGCATTCCTCTTCCATTTTCTCCAAACTTAAAAGAGTCTTTTCCAAGTCGGCCGTCTTTTTGTTCTCAGCGACAATTTTTCGCTGCAGCTCATCGCATTCAGCTTGCAGTTTGGCGTTTCTATCATTCAGTCCTTCAATCTTCGCTGCGCTCTCAGCGGTTTCTTGAACTTTCTCCTCCAAAGACGTCTTCAGCTCAATTATCTCAATCTGAACCTCTTGACACTTGCATTCCTGCTGCTTAAGCTTCTCCAGCAACACGCATATATCTTGCTCGTATTTCGCCGTCTTATCATCGCCCAATTCGGCGAGTTGTTGAGTTTTTTCATCCAGACATGCCTGCAGTTCGACACACTTACATGCCTGCAACTGCTCGTGCAACTGAGCGATGTTTTTCTCTAGATCAGTCTTGATTTCCAGCTGCTCAGTCATAGCATTCACAGTCGCTTCAAGCTTTGAAATTTCGTTCTTGTAGTCGGCACACTTGACTTCATGTTCCGAGTTGAATTCTTTCAAGTTCTCATCGTCGCCTATGTTCGACTGGAGAGTAAGCAGCTGCTCTCGCAATTCCGCACATTTCTCCTCATATTCCTCAAGTTTATCTAACTTTTCACACATTTCCTCATTCTGTCGTTTGAGTTCGTCGTAAATTGCTCGCGAAACACCCTCCACAGCACACTCCGACTCAACGGTTTTCTTAAGCTCCTCACAGTCGGCTATCAATTTTTTGTTCTCACATTGCGCGCGAGAAATGATCTCATTCAGCTCGTTTATTTGGCATTTGTTTTCATTGCAAATGGTGATGAGATGCAATTTCTCGCGGTTCAACTGCTCCAACTCGATTCGCGCACTCACCAACTGTTCATTTTGAGTTTTTAGCGTTGCAATTGCTTCTTCCAAGCCACGAATTTTTTCGAAAAGCTGTGATTTCTCTTCCAGCAGCTCATTGATCTGTGCCTCATTCGGCTGCCGACCGGCGCCATCTAAAGAATCACAACTGTTGGCACTTGTAAGGTTGTCTTCCACCTCCAGCGAATCATAGATTTCGTTGCAAGACTTTTGTTCCACGGCAAATTCTATCGCGCCACGAAGCTCATTGAACGTTCCTTCTACTATCTCGCTGATGCTGCCAATAACCATTCTGCTGCCTGTGGTAGATCTGGCACTGCCTGCGGCTTGGTATACTCTGATTCTGCCATTCGCGGTGGGAATTTCAATTTCCACAAACGATTCGGCCAACTTAAGGAATTGCTCACAACTGGCAACGGATTTCCTTGGCGATTCACTACGGGCCGACTGATTTTTTATTTCCTCGAGTTGAACGACTAATTGCTCCGTTTCGTCGCATTTTTCTCGCATTGACTTGGTAAGTGAGGAAACTGTTTTCTCCCAATCTGAGTTCTCCAGCGTCAAATGCGAATTCTCTGCCTTCAACTTTTCGTTTTTAGCTATGAGTGCTTTCAGATGATCGCCGTCAGTTGAATCTTTATATTTCTTCAACTCTGCCTCGACGGTTGCCATCTCATTCTGCAGTGTTTCATAGTCAGCTAAATTATCAACCAATTGCGTGGATATATCATCGTATTCATTCTGCATTTCATTGAACTGGACCTGCAGCTTCGCCAGCTCGTCTTTCAGTTGAGCATTCTCTTGGCGAATGTCCATGCCGTTCTCCTGTTTGCTGGGGCTGGTTGACTTATTTTTCAGTGCCACATTCTTTTCGTATTCCCCTTGCAGGCGATTCATTTCGGATTTCAATGATTCCAGCTCCATCTGAAGACTATCGTTCTCCAGCAACTTGCGTTGGGCCTCTTCGACTTTAGCCTTCAGCTCACGTATTTCAGTCTCTAAATTCTCATTCTGATTTTGCACTCGATCGCAGTCGGCTATCGATTGGACGGAATCGTTTTCTAGTTTTTCATACTCCCTCTGCAGGTTTTGGTACTTCTTTTGAATCAATTCGTACTCTGATTGTATTTCGCCGATTGTACCCTCGTGCTTATTGCACTCAGCTTGGATCTGCTCGTATTTCTGCTGAATATCAAGGTATTCGCCATGAAGCGTTTTCAGCTGATTGCGAGCTGACAACACCTCCATGTTCAACTTCTCAAAGTTGTCCGATGTGCTTTGATTTTCGTTCTTCAGATTGGCGTAGTCAGTTTGAGCAGTCTCCAGCTTCGTTTTGATTGTCTGCAATTCCGAGTGTAGAGAGCTGTTTTCGGTGCGAAGCTGATTTAGCTCCTCGGTAGTACTACCATTGGCTGCGATGGCGGCTAACAATTTATCACATTCAGCGGCAAGACTATCCCTCTGGGTATTCAGTGTTTCAATTTCCTGAGAAATACTTATCTTTTCGGCGATTTTGTTGGCAGTTTCCTTGGACATGACTTCAAATTCAATCTTCACGGACTCCAGTTTGCATTTTTCCGCTTGCAGAGCTGCGATTTGACACTGTATCTCTTCCAGTGTTCCGTGGAGGGACTTGAAATGCTCGATATCCTTTTTTAGACCATCGTTCTCTTTTTCCAGACTGTCGGCTCGCAGTTTTTCCGAATCAGCTTCAGAGGATGCTTTCTCTAGAATCAACTGCAATGTTTGATAGTCTAGATTGGCTTTTTCAAAGTTCTGAGCGAGTTGTTTATTTTCTGCCAGCAGTTGCTGCAGGTCTTTGCATTTAACGCACACAGTTTCAGCTTCGTCTATTCCCTTCGATTTTTGCCGCAGTTCTTCCTTTGAGCTATTGAGTGCTTCGGTGGTTACCGTTTGAAGGGACTGCTCTAATCTTTTGATTTCTTTTTGCTTCTCGTCTAATGCATCTAATAATTCGTTTTCTCGCCTTTTCGACTTGTTTTTGTGCTGCTGAAACTCAAACTCCAAACTTATGGCTTCTCTACTTTCCATTTCAAGTTGAGTGATTTTGGTCTTCAATTCGGTGACCTCTTTTTCATAGCGATTGGCTCGTTCTGTACTGACTTGAGAGGCTTTTTCAAATGCACTGGCCTGCGATTCGAGACCAGTTATTTTCGATTCGAGCTCAGCGACGTTAGATTCGAGCTCCTGACACCTGGAACAATAATCAATTTGTCTATTAATTCTTGAAAAGGGACATTTTTAGCATGCTTATTGGACTGTAATTATTGACATGCTAGAGCTATAAACATTGCAGCAGTTCTTTGGGTTATATTTTGAAAAGATTTAGATTCGATAACAAACGCCTAGGACGATCTTCCCGGACAGAGACAGAGGGGAATATTCTTTCTTGCAAGCGTGAATCAAATATTATTTGGAGCCATTTTACTGACGAAGGATAGAGAAATACTTAACTTATTTGTCAGTTACAAATGCTTGTTGTTACGAAAAAAAAAAAAAAAACCAATAGATTAGATAGATATTATAGAGGCGATAATGGTAGCTGAAGTGTGTGGATCCGGAAAAAATCATTATTCACGGTTTCAAAATATAGCCGTTGATGATGATATCGGGCACTCAAGCGTTCACAACGCTTGATTATAGTACTGCTCTCAATGCCGATATGTACCACGATAAATACGATCAACAAGGAATTCCATTTCATACAAATAAAACAGTTTGTAAAGTCGAAAAAATGGAAATCGTAGTTGTCGATGGCTTTACAACTGTGTTGTACTGAAAACTGTACAACAGCAGATCCCGCACAATATTTCTGCATGACTTCGTCGATTTATTTTGATTAATAATAAGACAGAGGAACGTCAAGTCGAAGAACGAAATGTATGTAATGCGTCAACAGAGTACTTACTGCTGTGATCTAAGATGATGTCTAGATACCCTAAAGATGAGGTTCGACTTTGGCACAAAACAACAATTTACCACAATAAAAGAGCCACGTTGGAGCTAATTGGTCTCTGGTGCAAGTCAGTCAAAAAAGGGGGAACACAGAGCGCAATGCTATGCTTCGACGACCGCTACCAAAAGACAGGTATGTCGTTGCTGATGCGGCAGGAAGCCTGGGGATGCAGAATGGCTCTAGACAAGTTAAAGGCAGTTAGTTATGTGAATTTGAAAAAAAGGTAACAGCAGGTTGAGAGCGATTAAGTTTTTTTTTGGCTCAATGAATATGCAGCAAATCAGGAATAAAAACACGATCGGCTAAATTAGCCATTTCATACCCTAGGGCAGGGATTCCCAATCTTTTTCATACTGCGACTCCCTAGAGGGGTTGAAATAT
Organism: Cheilosia soror; assembly: GCA_949372485.1. NCBI lineage: Eukaryota > Metazoa > Arthropoda > Insecta > Diptera > Syrphidae > Cheilosia > Cheilosia soror. The sequence goes on along the minus strand of OX443561.1, from coordinate 138,349,421 downwards.
TTTTGCGATGCCCTTCTAAAAGCAGATATAGGTATATGTTGACGTTGAAATATCGTCGTCCCATATTTACAGCAAATTTTGCTTGTTGACATACCCGCATTCATCCAAAAATGCGCCTCGTCGGTAATTGAGGCTCTCTTCCAAACGCCCCGAATCCAAGTCAGCGAACAAACGTCTATGTTCATTACCTTTGAGCTCCTGGATTAGTTGGATCTTGTACTGGCGTCAGCCCAAGTCCCGATGCAAAACTCGCCAAGTTGGAGTCTGCGAAAGGCCGATTTCTTATGCACGTCGAATTGACTGCCTCGAGTTCTCCTGTACACTCTCATGGACCACGGCAATGCTCCCGAAGAATCTGGCTGGCAACGACTCATACTAATTGAAAAACCCTAATAGCATTTTAAACGGCAAGTAGATACGAGTGACAGCCACAAAACAAGTCTGACTGGAAATACGGAAAACACAAAACTTAATATTCGACTATTGGATTTAGCTTCGACCTCGCTCTTAGTATTCTTAAAGAGAAACGTAATGCTTTTCCTTTGTTCGGGGTCTTACAGCAGTGAAAAAAATAAAACTTGCGACGCCCTTGGAATAGCGCCACGACTCCCCAGGGCGTCGCGACGCACAGTTAGGGAACACCTGCCCTAGGTAATTTTTTAAATCGTTTCGAGTAGGTGAAGCTTAAGGAGGCATTGATTATGCAATACTTTGCGCTTTACTCTATGTCGCGGTTACAATGCGAAGGTGAATCAAACAACATGCACGCCCGTAATTCTAATGACGATAATAGAGAATAAACTGTTTTGTTGTTGGGTAGGGAAGGAATGGAAAGAAGTTGGGATAGTTGTGAATTGGGAGATAGACTACGAATTTCGGTCTGAATTGTGGTGCATTTGAAGATTAAATGCTTAATGGTCAGTGCTTCGTTGGCATTACATAGGTGGCATAGTGGGCCCTTGTCCTTAGTGAATAGATATCCATGCGTATGGCCGAATCGAAGTCGGACGTATGGCTTGACCACGCTTTTAGATACATTTTGAGGGTAAGTTGCTAGAGCACCTTCCGGGTTGAGTGATTTATAACGTGCACCAGTAGCTTCTGCTGAAAAAAACGTATGCGAATTCGGGCAGTAAACCCCTCGCTAGAGTAATTCCGGGGGGTTATTCCCAAATGCGCGGCGGATCAAATTGAAAGCAATACTTCGATTTCGACCGTCTTCGCTTTTGCTAATTCTCATTCTTCCCATCGGCCACGGTAATTGACACGCCAAAAACGGACTTCGATGTGTCAGTGTAATTTCCAGTTATTCGCTTGTAGACGTCAATCGCGAGCCGTTGAGCTTTTATTGAGTGCGCTAAGTGCCACGACCACGATAATATTGTCGTCTTAGGTCCCAGGGTGAATTTCCATAGTTTTTGCCGATAAGACTACCTTTCGGATATTTGAAGAAGCTTGGGTGTCTTGTCTAGGCGTTCGCATAGAAGTTAGCAGCGATCTCGTGACTAGCCATATTTCATGTTGCGATAATATTAAATGTCGCCATTGAGGTTATCATATCCACTCTTAGATGGATCGTGGGAAGGCCGGATTCCGCAAGCAGGTTTCTTATGGGGGTGGATCTGAGGGCTTTTAATCTGGTCCGCGAAGGGCATATTTTATCGATTTCGCATTTTGGTATTATCGCACTTTGAATGCAAATGCGAACGAATTTTAGACCCCCTGGTTTTCCCATTTGGTGTGGGATTTTACATTAATCGATGGACACTTTTGCACCCGAGGATTTGGCCCAGGTATTCATGAAGAGTAGAGAAAATTGTAGGCACTATGTTGATGTCTTTACATTTGGTAAATGTTATCAAATCATCAACATAAAGGGAATGATTAATAGTTTTGTGTTTTAAAAGAATATCACTAATATCGTTGAATGCAATAATAAAGAGAATAAAAGAAAGAGCTGGCCCTTCAGGCGTGCCGATTTTTCATCGGGTAGATGGAGGAATAGCAATCGTTGTATATTACTCGGCATTTTCTGCCTGTTAAAAATGTTTTTATGTCTCTTCAAAATAATGTGAGCCCCAATTCTATCAAAAGTCTTTTCGAAATCAATTGTCAAGAGGATACATAGTGATCAATGTGTAGTAATGCATCTAAGGAAGACCTATACGGCCGGAAGGCCGCCTGACTGCTGTCAATTAGGTTATTATATTCCAATAACCAGCTAAGGCGTTTTGCTATAATTTTCTCTAGAATTTTACTTGCACATGGAAGGAGAGAGATAGGGCGGTATTCGCCTACGTCAAAGAGGTTCTTATTGGGCTCGGGTATTGGGATGACTGATGCCATTCTCCCGCAATGCCAACAGACGAGTTTTACCTATATTTGGGGTTTTTTTTGACCACCGTGAATGTTATTCTGTCAAAACCTACAGTTTTTCCCTTAGATTAAACGAGTTGGTCAACGAATTCGTTTTTGGTGATAGGGCTGTCCAGCTAAGTAGCTGAGGGTGGGGTCTTTCTTGGGTAAGGTCTGAAGTTATTTGCCATGTTTTTTTTGGTGAAGAAACTCTGAGGAAAAACTGGCGTCAGTTTGACCATGTCGTGGCGAAAATCTCCGCAAATCTCCGGGGCTTACTATGCACTTCGCTGGGAATCGCATGATTTGCGATATACTAGGTTCGCTTTGTGGCGAACATGGCATTATCATCGCCATCGAAACATCTATCGCATTTCACGTCTAAAATGGCTTTCGGATTTGCATTCGAAGTGCGATAGTCTTCGCCGGCGAACTCAATAGTACCAAAACGTGAAATCGGTAAAAAATGCGCTTTGCGGCGAAGTACATAGTTGGCCCTTTGGGTTGGGTTGGATAGAATTTTTGAATCCTGAACAATGGACAAAGACCGGGGTACGAAGTCACCTGTCAGTGCCTTTACATCAGCCCATAGTTTCTTGGAGGAAGCTTGCGGGTTTGTATTTCTGGTGAAATTCTCAAACGCGGTTTATTGTTTATTGTGCAACGAATCTAGCTCTAGAGGCCATAATGCACATGTGTATGTCGAGTACACTTTTATTAAATTCGGACTGGTGACAGAAAACATTCTGACCAGTCCTTAATTTATGCAATAAATTCGTCATGGCAATCGATTGTTGTTAACTGAAGCTCAAAGTTTCTTAGTTTAGCGACAAGCTAAATCCCCAAGCCTTATTTTGCACAGCAAACGTGACCCTGGCTACAATCATTACGTCTGACCGTACCTAAAAAAGTACTGCGCTAGCTTTTAAACTAAATAAATGTTTAAAGGACAACAGTTACTAGTCCTACACCGTTTGGCTCTTTGTTATGACGGCTGTAGGCAGTAATTTATTTTGATAACACAATCAGTGATGTCAACAAGTGAAATAAAAAGCATAAAAACCTCCTATCTATAAAATGTTCAATGCCACTTAACACTGGTGCGCCCTAACCCCAAAGAATGGAATTAGTTTATGATAGTAGTAGTGTATCTTCAATAAAAAGTAGATAACCGAATTTAACATCAATTAGGATCCCTTACAATGTACTTCAGTATGCACTTGAAAATTTGTGTTTTGCCCGAGATAAAGAAACCGAAACTATGCGGAAGTACAAGTGCAACTTTTTAACACATCTCAAGTGAAATTCTCAAACCTCAAACTCAACTTCACATCTTACACATTCGCGCAAAAATATAGATAATCAATGTGGGTCAGTTTGAATTAAATATGCATATGCACTTGAACTATGCAAAAGCCCGACCACTCTCGTGTTCTATATGCCTTTGTACGTACACTCGCTGCTAATGATGTTTTTGTATCTTTTTTTGTGTACTGTAATATTGTTTGTTGTTTTTTGAAATATTTTTGTTTACCGGGTTCCATCCGAGTCACTGCTGTCTTCCATCTTTAGAATATTTTTAATTGTTAGTTAATGATTCCATTTGTATTCAGAGAATTCAATCCTGTTTCTGACTTCTTCTCTCACTCCCTGACCGGTAAAATATGCAAAAAAAAAAAAAAAAAGAACCAAACATAATCCAATTAATATTCCGCACCTATACAGTGTCTCGCGGATTCATATGGAACCGATCGCGATACACGTCTCCTGGTGGCATTATATAAAAAATGCAAATTGTGTAACTAGACGATGTTGAGTGGATAAAACAATCTTTAACTTACTTGAAAACTTCTTATCAACGGTTTTAGACGTGGTTTATCATATGATGGTGATATGACAACTAGTTTTGCCCAACAAAAGTTCCTGCTGAAGTAAACTATTGAGTTCTGACGTTTCTGCTGTGTGCTTTTTTCTTGTGAAGAATTTAGCAGACAGTTTTCTTTGTGCTTGTCATTTGGCAAATGTTCGTCGCATATAAACAAGAGAATGTCGTAGAATATAAAAACGAACGACAAACAAATAATAGAAAGTCATCTGGCTGTAGAAGTGTTTTTGCTTTTGGTGTCAAATATAGCCGTGGAAATGAAGCGTTTATGGTAGAAAATATTAGAAATGCACATTTTGCAGTCAGAAGACGAGTACGAGAGACACACGATGTTGGGATTCTCTTAGGGCAGCCAGATAAATACACTATGTTCCTAAACACGTAGTAATTTGTTTGAGCATTCAAATTTATAAATAAATGTGAAAGTTTATTTATGGAGCGCATTTGAAATTGAAATGAGGGGTTGGTGACATCGCACAAAAAGTGTTTTAAACTGCAAATGTGTAAATAGAATTTAGGGCGGCATGGAAGAACGGTTGAGGTGAAGAGAGGTGGGTGGCGATTATACTTTTGCTGTTACCTCTAAACATCATATCTAGCCTAAACCATCAACTTTTTGTGGCAAAACGGAACTTATGTTACAAGATATTTATGTGTTCATGCACTCATCTAATAAGAGTACATCTCAATTGGGTGCTAGCGCACTGCGGTAATGGGAAAACGCAAGATAGTAACATTTTTTATGAGCCTGAAAAAGTTATTCCCTGAAATGTGGAAAAGCGCGGTCAAGAAAACGATTTTAGACCAATTTCTCTGAACACCCATTGTCCTCAAAAGCACTTTCTTAGATATTTGTTGGTTGGTTGAAAATTACTGCCAGGTGGGAAACGTCAAGACCAGCATAGGTTCATTGTGATACCACGAAGAAAAAGGATCATATAAGATCTCCCCACTTAGTTCAACCATTTTGAGATCATTATAAAGCGTAAGAGGCTTCTGATGTCTGTGTTTGTCGCCCAAGTCGTTGTAACGGAAGGCTCCTAAGTGAAGCTTCCTTCGACGGGAGAGAGCTGGGCAGGAACAAAGAAGGTGAGGGATTGTTTCCTCCTCTTCCTCATCCATACAGCTTCTGCGAAAGTCGTTTGCAAAAAGGCCCAGCCTTGCGGCATGTTTACCTATCAGGCAGTGCCCAGTACTGACATCTATTCTAATGTCGATATGCAATCTGTGGAGAGAGATCAATTTCTTAGAGCTTTTCAAATCCAGTTTACGCCAAATTTGTTTTGTCGCTAGACAAGTGGTGCAGAATGGGTTGAGTTGTTCCTATTCTAGCGAGTTCATCGGGCCTACAATTTCCTGGAATGTCTCTATGCCCCGGCACCCAAATTAGGTGAATGTTCGGCCATCTCCATGAGAGACGATCGACAGTCGATGGCTACTAAAGAAGTTATAGAGATCGAATTTAAGGATTTGATGGCTTTTTGGCTGTCCGAAAATATGCAGATATCCTCGGCGGATATGACGTTTTGCTTGAGCAAAGATAAGACTTTTTTAATCGCCATTATTTCCGCCTGGAACGCGCTACAGTAATTTGGTAGACGGAAGAGTTTAAGATTCAGACTTTCGGAAAAAACACCCCCACCAACTCCGTCTTTGGTTTTTGAACCGCCAGTGTAGAAGTGAACTGATTCATCTTCTGGGAAATTATCCCCATCCCAGGTTGCTTTGGAGGGGATAGTGACGAGAAACTTCTTGTCACAATTTAGAGATGCGGAGGTGTAGTCAGTGTTTTCGGTTGAGATCTTGGAGTTTTCCAGAATAGATGCGTGGATGTATGCTCTATCTATTACCAAAGGATGGTAACGCTACTCAAAATGTTAACTCGTATTTAGTTGCGGATGCAATTTAAGCTTTTCATTCATTTATTTATTTGTAGGTTGCTCAAGTGGACCCGTCCATAATTCCCGATTCTCCGTCACCATCAAATCATTAAAAGCAATCCCCATACGGTTAGAGGAGAGATTATGGATCTATCCATATCTACCTGGGTCCATAGCAAGTTTTGGGATCCTGGCTGGAAGCGTGCTCTTAACACGACCAAACGGGCCGCTCCGTCCGGACAGGTAGCTGGTCGTCAAAATTGACACAGCCTGGCCAATACTAAAAAATTTCAAGATACGAGATAAACTTCTCCACCTGTTTCAATGGGACTTTACTAACATGCAGACTGCATTGAACAGGAGTTCTAGAGACGACCATCACTTGAGATTTATTCGCCTTTATTTTCACCACGACTACAAACCGATCGAGTGTACGTCGCAGTTCAATTTGAGGGGACACAAGGATGACCAGAAGAGCAAACGACTTATTATCAGATCTCCCAATTCGAAACGTTCTTCATCAAGACTGTTCTTTAACATAGAGTCCATATAAGTAATGAAAAGGAGAGGAGACAAAACGCTCCCATGGTCAAGTTCAACGCCCACAATGAATGGCTCTCAAGAGAGAACCATCAATTCCATACTCCTGTAATACATTCCAGAGTTTTCCTCTTAGGGACTCGATCTTATGCCTTCCCCAAGTCTATAAAGAATGCGTAAACAGATCCGTCATACACCCAAGCCTTCTCAAGTACCCTGAAATCGAGTAACTCTCCGGTTGTGATTCAGCCTGGAGGAAAACTTAAGTTTGCAATTGCCAAATCACCAAGATCGTCAAGGGGAGCATTCTTTTTCGAGATAAGGCAGGATAGTTAGAGTTCCTTCACAGAAGACATTGTTAGACCCGTTACATTGTGACACTGCCGCATATGCTAAACGAAGGTCCTTCACAATAAGCAAATGAAAAATTCCAGGGTTTTCATAGAAGGCTGGAGCTGAATCGCCACACCTGTAAATAAGCCATGCGTTCACGGAATTAGGCTGATTATACGAAATTGTTCTCAATCGACAAGCAAGCCAGACGTGGTTCTGCTCATTAGATTTCTCTTGCGCAGACTGACCTTAATGGACTCGATAAGAGCAAAATCTATCAGAGTTTTTTTTACTTTTAACTGGATAAACTGAAAGAACTGAGACGTTGAAAATAAGGCAAACTTATGACAAAATTAGAACCTCAACAGAAGTCGTACTGTACTGGCCAGTATAGTAACGATCGGTACGGGCTATTTGCCAATCGTTAGAGTTACAAAAATACAAACGAAAAGGAAATTGAAATGTAGTGGTCTTAGTCGTTGCTTGTAACCCAAGCGGCACAGACCACTTTGACCAAGAAAGACACTTGGTGGCAGCAATAGTAAAAGTTTGTCATACTACGACAAGTGCACATTATGGACAGGATTACTAATGCAAAACAGGAATCCGATTGCCAGGTGTCACTACGTATGAAATTGAACAGATGAACTAAGCAGCCACTTATGTAGTAGCAACCAAAACCAAGGATTGAGTATGACTGGTTGCATCAAAAGCACTGTATGGTACAATACTTGACAGTGTTCGCAGTTGATTGATTACTAGGCTACGTAAGCTTCAGTTAAACTCGTTATTCTAAGCTCTATGTTGACTGTTGTACATATTGACGTCGAGCATTCGACTTTATGTCTAATGAATGTTTTTTGAAACTGGACAAACCATTTTAATGGCTGCTAACCATATCAAACCAAAAGTTTTGAGTAAAAGTAAATGTAAATTGATTTTAGGTGAGGCAGTCTAGACTTCCAGAAGCAGTCACTTGAATAACTTTGATATAAACAACAAACACTCTAAAAAAGGTCGCACCACTACTCTAATCAGGCTAGAATAAACAATAGCAAATACGTTCAAGAGTAGGCAATGTTGCACAGAACAATTATGGCAGTATTAAATTGGTTGGTAAACTACAAACAGTACCAGCAAGCTCTAAATGAATGTATTCTGCGGTTCCTCTCTTAGAATCTGAACGAAAATCAGATTTCAAGAATCATGAATAAAAATAAATGCTATTACATCTTAACATACACTAAACACAAACAAAACCAATGCACGATAACCACATTCACATTCCATTGACTATTTCAACTACAATCGCTCACCTCTTCTGGCAATTGGCTAAGTTCGCCTCTGACTCGAGGTATTCAACTTTAATAAAAGTAAAGTCTTGTCGTTCCTTTTCGTAGCGGGCAATGACACGCTCAGCATTCTCCAATTTGTACTTTAGCGAGTTGTATGTGTCATGTTCAACATTTAACTTATTTTCCAAATTGGTAAATGCCTCGAGTTCCTTGAGTTCCCGTTCGACTTTTTGTAAACTAAAAACGTTGAATTGTTCACTTTGCATACGAGAGGGCAATATCACTTACCTCTCCTTCTCGGTGAGCCGTGGAGTCAAGCTGGCTGTGCGTAAATTTTGATTTTGTTTCGGCGTTTGAAAGCCTACTTTAAGATGGTGCGTTGGTGAAGTTCGGGGCGTTTGGACTTCATCGAAACACGCTTCTTCGGCTGGCATGAATTCCTCATCGATGTTGGGCGAATAGATCATGTCTTTGAATTGATCTTGGTAATACGCATCCCTCAGTGTAATGTGTGGCGTAAAGTTCATCGCAGACTTGGGTAACTGCAGTTTGGTTGGCATTTGAGATGCCACTGTCTGTTGAGGAAGATGTTTGGCGTCTGAGATTATTTCTATCAAAGGAGGCGTTTGCGATGACGGGCACCATGTTCGGCGGCGTTTATCTGTAGCTGCTTTTGAGGAGTTCGACGAATTGCTGTTGATGAATTTGAGAATTTCTTCGTTGATGCGCTTCTGTAGTTGGCCCACTTTTATCTTGAAAGCATACAAACAGTCATTTCACGTACAGTGGCAGAAGCATTCTGGCACTAACCTGACTATTCTTGGTTTTCTCCAGCTCCAGTTCACTTTGTAAACGATTGATTTCCCTCTCGAGCCTCTTCATCATTGCAGCGTCTGTCATTACTTCATTGAGTTGTGGTTTGTTTTTGACTACTTTAGCTCGATTAGCGAAGCTGGAACATTAGACTCAAAATCATGCAATCAATGAATGTGTACTACTTAACGACTCACCTCAAAGTAGACAACGTCTCATCGATAGCTGTCGGATTGACAGTACAGATAATGGCAGTTAATGCATTACCACCCAGCGAAGCTTGCAGAATTCGAGTCAACTTAGAATCACGATATGAAACATACTTGTCCTCGGCAAGCTGTTTAATCACACAACTAAGAAAGAGTAGACTTTTGTTAATGTGACTGCCCTCTTTCAGCCGGGAACCGGTAGCTCCCGTTTGATCTGCTCGCTCTGAGCCGGCCAAATCGACGAGATTCAATATGCTTATTTGGACGGACTCGTCGTCGGTGTTGTCAGTTTTTCTGGACTCGATTATCTGTAAGAAATTGAGATGAGATATGCAGTTCTAGACGCAACCAACTAACTTACAATGCGGAAAATTGCATGCGATCGACTAGAACGTTCGTTCATGTTCGTTTCTCCACTTTTTCTTTGTTTGGTTCCCATGCGCAAATAGCCCATCAAATGCTCTTCAGATGTTATAATGTACTCACTGCAATTGACGCTCACATCACCATTGGGTGTTTCATGAATTTTTAGGTCCTGGTTGGACTTGTTCAAGAGATCGTAAATTTTTTCGTTGTAGATTTCTATGTAGCCAACTCTGAAAGATGAGCAAAAAGATAGGTGCGGTACATACTATAGTATAAGCTTTGTTTTTGTAAGTAGATAATTATCACAAAAATATTAATATATGTACCTAAGTAAGAACTGTCGGTCAGAGGCTTTTTCGATTTCTTTGAAGATTTCCTTTGTTGCGAGTTCCATGACGCCTGGATTTGTTTTCTCACCCATCATTGTGTAAGTTTTTCCTGAAATTTCCGATATTAGGTACACACAATTATCCCCCAATTCACAATAACTCACCTGACGAAGTCTGTCCATAGGCAAAGATGGTACCATTGAACCCCTTTATTCCTGAATCAACGATCTGTTTGGCCATTGTATCGAATATTACCTGGTTACTTACATCCTGATCGAAAATATGATCTGGAAGTTTCACTAATTGTACAACACGAACTACTAATGAAAACAATAATATTTAGATACCAAAATAAAAGGGTTCCTGTTGTCCTTCGATGAGTTGGATGGAGTTTCCAGAAACTCTCCAAAAGCTAGATTGTTTTTGCTCCGTTTCATTGCCAAGGATTGGCCGCACTTTGATTGCAACTTGTATATTACTTGCAGACATAGTTTTGTTGAAAAATTAAGCTTATTTAACAATAATTGAAAAGAAATTATAAAACATTTAAGCGATTGCGTTAGTAATTTGCATGCAATAATTTAAACAAATGAATTGCGCACAACAGTTATTTTTCAAAATGCCGCACCGCATCCATATGTCAAAATACAACGAGTAGCGAGTAAGGGTGCGTTCGTGCTGTTGTTTGTGACAGTTTGACAGTTAGTGAGTTGGGTTTGTTTGGTTGAAAAATCAATGTGGGTTTTGGTTCTCCAGATTCCAGAACATAGATTGATTTGAATTGACGGTATTTATGTAGGTATTGGCCTTTGCGTAAACACACTTATGCACAAAATTGAAACTCATCGTCATCAGCAAGGAACATACGCAGTTCCGTTCAAAGATATGAATCTATAAACGTCGTTTTTATTAAAAAAAAAGAAGAGAAAATTGCATTGATTTTGTAAAAAAGCGAAATATTTTCAAAAGGTTTTTGCGTATCAATGACCACAGGCAAATGACCAGATTATATTGTCAAATATCCAAAGGATCAGCGTTTTCAATGTAAATTGCTTCGCTCCGTTGAAATGCGTGCATCCGCTAAACCATTTCTGTATTTTAGTCATAATACGCATACTTGATTTTGCATCCATTAAAAAGACACCAAATGACAAAGAACAGAAACAGAATTGGAAACAGAAAATTTTTTTTCAGCAACAGAATTTAGCGACAGTAAAATGGCTGTTTGGCGACAGAACGTAAACAAGTCTGATTGTTTCTGTTGCTGCCAGCGTAGCGACAGAAATGCAATTTATCATTGTAGGGAGGTTTTTTTTATTTGCACAGAATAGACGGCAGCCATCTTCTTCTGGATCTGTTTCAGTTTTGTGTAGCTGAGTGAGCAACGTAAACAGAAGCAGAATTTAATACAGAACGAAAATGCTTTCTGTTCTGTTTCACATATTATATTTGTAAGTATGCTATTGGCTCAGAAACCACCCAACCGATTAAGCTAATATTTTCAGGACATCTTCGGTATTAGTCTGAAGTGTATCTTCGAAGTAAGTTCAAATTCGGACATAAGTTCTGGCATAAGTTCTACATTTTTGAATATTGATGTTATTGTCCGTAGGTCGTAGGACATTAGAGTATTTGAGATATGCCCAGCCCATTACATTGCATGACGCATACAGAATTGTCATTTTATGACCACTTGACATTCAAAATTTGAGACTAAAATTTTTCATTAGCAAGGTGCATTAAATAGTTGCAAACAACTTTCATTCCAACAATCTATGCATTCAGTTGGAATCGACCAGACCACCATGTTCATTATTATCTCGTTGTCATTAATAATTTTTACAAAATATTTCAGAGCAACCCAGCAAAGAAGCATTTATGTGCGAATTAGTTTTGAATGCAATTATTTCAAATGAAACAAAAACAACAAGTATGAATTGTTGTTATCAGTAGTAAAGTACATATAATAAAAAGAATAGGACACCGGCTGTTGCTATATAACTGTTCAGTAATCAAAACATACTCTAATCTCGTTTATTTAACAAAAAAAAACATATTTTTCTCTTGGGTAAAGATCAAGCGTTATCAATGCGCGATAAAAAAAAAGAGGCAAATTACATTCGCGAACTTTTATGACGACAAATGACAAAATATAAACAAGTCCGTTGAATAAATGGACAACTAAAGTGTATTGACCCGTCAAAGAAGAAATGCAAAAAACCTGTAGGAGGTAGCAACAAAATGCGCATTCTCCAGTTGCCCTGCCGGTTTTTGTTCTTGAAGTTGGCGGGACGCTATGTGGGCTGTGTCGTCATTCCCACTGCAATCTCCCACTCGAAAAAAACTAAAACAACAAACATGTATGCAGTACCTAGTAGTAGACATTTTATTATACGAGATGTCTGAAATTGCTGTTTAAAATGTTTGGTGCAAGATCATATATTTTAAGTATGGTTCGCACATATTCGATCTTCCATGTTTGATAAAGTATGCTTTAATTAGGAAAAACAGAGATAAACAGAAACAGACTTATTTGACAAAATATTTTCGATGAGTCAATTTAAAAATTTCAGAGACGAAACATCTATTTTACAACACACGGCTTATGGTATTGAAGTCCTGAAAACGTTTTTTAAAAAATTGAACGTCCTTTTTTTTAATGTTGTTAAAATTTCAGACGATTTTGACATACATTTGAAGTGAAATAACTTCTTAGTCGCATTGAGCTATTCTTAGTAAGGTACATAGTTAAAAATCGTAGATATTTATAGGTTTGAGTCACCGACATGCTAGTTTTCAAGATTTTGAGTTTGAAAGTATTTTGTTCAAAAATTATTGATAGAAATAATTTAATTTAAAAATAATATGAAAATTTCTGAAATGGGGATAGGTAAGGCAAGAGACAGCGATGCACATTGGCTTTAAATGTCTGTAAATTGAAACAAGGACGTAAGCAGAGTTTGGTAAAGCATTCCACCTTCGTGCTGTACGGCTTATAAATGAATCTCTATATTTCACAGTACAACCGAAAATAGGCTAAATGGTAAGCTGATGTTCATTCCATAGCATGGCGAGTATTGCGGTCGAATTGCTGAAGGGGAGGAATGTAACTGGCAATTTCGTTTAAGCACTGTTTGTTAAAAAAGCGACAAAACAGCGAGAGACACGTAACATTTCTGCGATGTTCAAGCGAATTAATAGAATTCGCGATATTTGTGTCTCCGATTAGTATCAACGCACGATTTTGGATCCTATCCAGTATCCAGTAGGTGCAATATGGTTTTCGGAGCACGAGATATGAGAATTGTACTCAAGTTTGGGGCGAATGAACGAATTATATCTTGTAGCCAGATCAGAAGGGGTAAAATATTTCTTGCACGTACACCGTTTGAGAAAACCTAGACATTTCGCAGCATTCTTGGCGGCTTCGTGTATATGGTCATTCCAACGAAGGTTGTCATGGACGCACATACCGAGAATGGAAAGTCTTTCGGTTTCGGTGGTGCAAGTGCCTTTCATGGATGATGGCTGTAGCTTCCGGTTTCGCTTTAGAGACAGCAGACAGCATTGTGTTTTTGAAGTGTTTTCCACTCTATTGGCTGAACCCCATTTTAAAATGCTGTCAAGGTCGGAATTTAATGAGCATAACATACGATGCCGTTCCAGTTCTACGGCTGAAGACAGGGACGTGAGTCCTAGAAAGAATGGACTGGATTAGAAGTTGCAGACAAGAGATTTATAAAAATGAGAAAGAGAGTCAGAGACAGAACGGAGCCTTGGGGAACAACATCAGCATTTGTATGGTGAGTTTCAGACCTGAAACCATCCAAAACAACTTGAATTGAACGATCAGAAAGGTAGTTTCTAATCCATTGAATAAGAGACGCATCGATCCCATCATAAGAACGCATTTTCGACAAAAGAGCTTGGTGCCAATTTCTGGCAAATGCCTTCGAAATATCAAGTGCAACAATCTTCGATTCACCGAAGTGATGGAGAGATTGTTTACACTTCTCGGTGAGATAAGTCATCAAATCACCAGTGTACTTGTTGCCACGAAAACTGACGAAAACCGTACTGCCGGTCATTGAGGAGTTTCCGTGATTCAAGATATTTCATAACCTGACGGTTTATCAGCGTTTCCATGAACTTAGAAAGAATGGACGTAAGTGCTATGGGCCAGCGGATTTATTTAAGTTGAGATCATAAAGTACTCTTCAACTGTACGAGTGCGAAAATGGATTGGTCCCATTGTAAATTCGATGCACTCGAGTACAGGTGCAGACAAAACGCTATCTGGGAGCATCGAGCTAGCTGCGAAATGTGTAGCGAGCAGATTAGCTTTGTCAAAAGAACTGACAGCTGGAGTGTCATTGTAAATGAGCGTTGGGATCGCTGACGAAGCCGAATTCTTAATATTTTTTACAAATGAACAAAAGTTTTTACTACCCTTGGGACATTGTAGTATTTTTTGCCTTAGTCATATGAGAATTTGACACGCTTTATGTGAGGGCATTGCAGTCATTTCTGGCTCGTTTAAACTTCTTCCGGTTTTCCTCAGATGGGTTGGCTTTATAAGACCGAAAACTCAACGCCCTTAATCCAATAGCCTCTTTACAGCTCAAGTCATAACACGCGTTTTCTTTTGGTTTGATACTCTTTATCCTGTTAGGGATAAAAGATTTCATACCTAAGCTGATTATATTTGATACCATATCAGCGGCGGTCGTTATCGATGAAGCATAACGACACCAGTTAAACCTCCTAAAAAAGCTGTTATACCTGGACGTCAGTCGTCAATATATCGCTAGATTTTGCTACACAACTTCAAAACAAAATCTGACGATATATTGACGTCAGCATGTCAAAAATTGAAACAATTTGACATTTTAGTCTAATATTAGCTTAAAAATAACTTTGCGATTGCGGCAGTGACGCTAAATAAGTACCTAGGTACGTATGCAGTTGACGGAGGGTCAGTTTTAGTAAAAACCATCCCAACCCACATGACAACAAATTTTCAAAAAAAAAAAAAAAACATATTTAGAAAGTATATTTATAGATTTAACTGAGATAATACAGATATCCTTTGAGTACGAACTATTCTCTACCAACAACAAAGAAACGAGAATCAGTAATGCATACCTAGTTCCATGAAATCTTAGCCGTAAATGTTAGCCGCATTCACCCCTACCTATAAATCGACTGAAAAATAAAAAAATTCTATTCTCGAGAATGATTCCATGAATAGGTTGTTGTTCCCGATTTTCTAGACATTTTACTAAATGTTTCAAATCTTGGAATTCGCATTTCTAGGACTGCAATTTTTAACAATTTAAGTGCAGAAGTATAGAGAGTTTGCTATAAAGTATGACTCTCTCTCAATTAGCAGCATTTTATACCCTATCTCTCTCATTGCCATGGTGGGTTGAAATGTGTACTCAACTTATCGAATTTTAGGTTAGGTTAAAAAAGGGGTATGAGAGAGATGTCTCATACGGCAATAGGCACCATAAGGGCCCATCCCGATCCCTAGAGGGAACCAATTGCAGAGACCTACAATGGAAAAACACATAAACACTTGCCCTTGAGAAAGCCCCAATTTTCCTGCAAAAACCAAGTAGCCCCTTATAATTGGTATTGTCTATCTAAATGTTGGACGAAGTACCTGCACAGAAATTTCCTTCTACTGCGACATATTGCCTCATATTCGCACAGTATATGTGTTAGGTATGTCCAGGGATCCAAACGATACATCGATATTTTGAAAAATCGATGTATCGTTCATAAACATCGATGTCGAGACCCATAAAAACATCGATATATAGTTCTTGATGAACGATATTTTATGAACGATGTTTTATAGTAGGTAGTTCCAATGTTGACGCAGAAAAATTTGAAAAAGGGGTTAAAAAGGTGACTCGAGCCAAAAAAACGGCTCTTTCTTCTGTAACATTTTTAAGTTCCAAATTTGGATGGTTTAGATGGATGCTTTTATCGACGTAAATAAAACGACAGTCAGTACCTACCTACATTTTATTTTTTATAGATATTTATTCGTGTTTCGTCGTTTTTAATTTGTTTGCACTATTTTCCGTTAAATAAAGGATAAAATCTTACTTAAACTGAAAACGGGCCATTTTGATCAATTTTAAATAAGTGGAGCCGAGTGTGTTAGGGAACTTTTATGTAAAATTAGTTTTGCGTTCCCAAGTATTAGCTCTTAGGCTCTTAAAACTAATGTTCCTAAGCTCCCTTATGAGGAATAAATCAAAAATGTGTTTTTTAAATATTCTTTTTTCTAAAATAAATGCAAATATCTACATAATGTATGTATGTGTACTAGTTCTTCTCAAAAATAAATCTTTTTATAAAACATCGGAAAAACATCGATGTATCGATCATTAGCACCGATGTTTTTGACATCGATGTTTCACTTTTAAAAACATCGATGTTTTTTATGAGCGATGTTGCATCCCTAGGTTTGTCCTGTTCGGCTTGCAGGTCATTGCAGAATCTGCAAGTTTCCGAGTCTACCAGCCTGAGCCTTTTGGCATGTTTTCTAAGAAGACACAGTGCCCTGATTTATCGAATTTTAACGATAGCTTATATAATTGCTTACTTATTGCTTATCGGTTATTACTTATCTCCGTATCTGGTATTCAGCAAACATATTAGAATTAGATTATGTTAAGGTTAATATAAACCCTGTACTCGTAGACCCACTGTGATGCCCTAGGGGTTATCATTACCACTACCATTAAACCGTTTACAAGAATGTTATCATAGGCAGGTATAAATTACCTTCTATTGCTTTATTATTCTGAAATTTTAGCTAAATTGGATTTATTCCAATTCTTAATACATTTTCCTATACCTACCTTCATAACCTCTTTCGGAATGGAATAGGACTGATCTCTAATGAGTATTGCGATACGACTAGGAGTGGTAATTGCAATTTAATGACAGTCTTAATCTTCACTTTACAAAATGCTCCTGAACCAAGCAATAATTTTAAAAGTACCTACATTATTTTGCTTAGAGTTAGAATCCGTATCAGTTGAGAAGTGAATGTGATAAAATTGCTTGTGCCTAGTCAATTTAAATTGACTGGAAATTTGGGAGATAATGGAAAAGAAAATGTGGGACTATGTAGCCGCCAGAGCCAGACGCTTAACGAGATAATGTGGATTAAGCCAGTTGCGAGAACGCATGTTTATTCTTTACTCAGTTGCAGTTTGAATTCGACTAAGTTAAGACGTTAAACACGTTTTGTTGCTGTGATTTATACAATAAAAAAAGCGCAATTAAGTATGCCGGTTCATATAAAAAATGTTTTAGTATGCGATGCGGTAGATAACGCGTGTGTGGATCTCTTAACGAGGAATGGCATTAATGTTAGTATTTGTGTGTGATTAGTTTCGAAAAATGGATAATACAAAATAAATTCTTCGTATATTTTAGGTGGACTATAAACTAAAATTGTCGAAAGATGAACTCTGCAAGGAAGTTAAGGTATGAAATTTTAAAACAAGGTTATTTATTACCTAGTATCTACCAAAATTACACAAGAGTACAAGTACAAAATGAGCTTGTTCGAAAATGTGATCACAATTTTCGAGTGAACATTTTGTCACAACGAATTTGTTGTCGAAAAAATAAATAATAATGTTTCCCTTGTCCGTCTGTACATTTAAAGGTCAATTAAATATTTTTCCTTAGGGAGCATTATACTTCAAATTAATTAGTCATTGTTGCTTGTTTCTTAACAAGTTCAATTCAAAGTTTCATCTTTTTTACTGCAAAAATTCTTTATTATTTCTGGAGCACAAATGTGGGTAGGTACTTGTGTGCTAAAATATTTAAGTTGATTTTTATTTTTATACCCTCCACAGAAAGGTATATTCAATTTGTCGTTATATTTGTAACGTTTTAGGATTTACCGGAGACCCTATAAAGTATATATATTCTGAATCAGGATCACATTCTGAATCGATTTAGTCATGTCCGTCTGTCTGCCTGTTGAAAACACGATAGCGTCCCAACGAATCGATCTAGGCAAATGAAATTTTACCCATTGCTTTTAAGGTCAATAGTATACTCGAAAAAATATTTTAAAACTTGAAAACAAGCGAACGATTGTTATTGATGGGTCAATAGTCAATATAAATATTTTGTTTCGGTTTCTATACCATTCAAAATATTAAAGTTCGAATTTTTAAGCAATCTTCCGTATTAGCCTGTGAGTGTTTCTGTGAAGTTTGGTCAAAATTGGACAAAAGGCGGTAGCACCTCCCACTCCCATATTTATACTATCAAAAATAACATACCGTTAATGAATGACGTTGCAAATATGCATCATATTAGTATACTCGGTTTTGCATAAAAGTGGTGGGCCGTAATTTTTTTTATATCAAAGGGCACGGAAGTGTCCCAGCCAAGTTCTCTATTAAACTCACTAACCCTTTTTACAGGAACAAACTCAGGCTGTTTTCGACCCCCCTCTAACTTCGGAGCCAATTGAGCCAGAAACTTCAAACTTGTAACATTTACAAAGCTCATTAAAAAGGTCGACCTGACCAAATCTAATCTCTATAGCTTTAGCTTTAGACTTCAAAAATCGCAAAAACCGTAACTGACTCACTCACTCAGTCACTTAGATGATGATCATCAAAATTATGAAGCACTTCCGGCCATCTTAGAATCGTGAAAATTGGC
This sequence comes from Cheilosia soror, assembly GCA_949372485.1. Lineage (NCBI taxonomy): Eukaryota > Metazoa > Arthropoda > Insecta > Diptera > Syrphidae > Cheilosia > Cheilosia soror. The sequence goes on along the minus strand of OX443561.1, from coordinate 138,330,698 downwards.
AGAATGCTAGATCTTGTGGTGCATACACTGGGAAAAGTTTAAAACTTGGGATTTTCCATCCAGGAGGCGTGGTATCCGCCCACTTTTGAAAATGGGTGATTATTTATTTGGGCCACTTCCCATTGCCGTAGAATGTTGAAATTTGGTAGAGGGATAGGACTTGCATTGTACAAAAGGAGAAATAATATCAAAAATTAAAAATTTTCCATTTAAGAGGCGTGGAATCTTCCCACTTAAAATATGAATAGAAGTTAATCTACCTGCTGAATATAATTTTAATGAATAGTTTATAAGAAAGAAAGCCAGAGTGATGGTAGTCAGTGTCTATTGACATAATTAAAAAGCGAAGACGGCTCAACATTGTTTGTGAAATCTAATTAAAAAAAAAACTTTGCAAAAAGTAGCAAAATCACACCAAAAACATAAATGTAAAAAAAAGAGCCAAGTTCTCTTATATAGAACAGCAAAAATTAGGTGCGTATAATTAGTCAGCCACGAAAAGTAATGAGATCTAAATGTGCGCCAAGTTCTTAGTTTAAAAAGGTTAAATGTTAAAAAAATATTGGTAGGTTTACTTGGCAAGTTTTTCATTTATAACTTCATCATATTGTACAATAATTTAAAATTTGAAAACTTGACAAGAGAACCTACCAATATTTTTTTAACATTCAACCTTCTACAACCTTCATTATTTCGCGAAATGTTTTGTTTTACAATATATTATCACTATGTTTTGTTTTACAATCTATTACATTATTTCGTGAAATAATACAATGCGAAATAGCAAAATGCGAACAAATCATAACGCACAATAAAAATTTCTGAGATGACAAATGCGAAATGATGTTCTTGCGATACGATTACAAAGTGAAATGAAATATTGCCTTAGAACAAATGCGAAATAATTTAAATTCAAGACAACAAATTGAGAAATAATCATGGCGAAATGATGGGAGCAAAACTTTGACCACCTATAACTGAGCTCGAATTTTGGTAACTAATGTTTTTTTTAATAGTTTCTAAACAGTCGTCAAACGCTGCAGAATATTTTGCCATCAGACATATAAAGAAGTGAGATACTATCACCCCTATTGAAAACTCTGTAGATCTGTTACGCGCGTCTCATCTCAACCTTATGATGTGGGTCACAAGGCGGGCATTATATTTAAGACTTGTGCATGTGTAGCGGTGCTATATTTGATGACTTCATAACCTAGAATTACAAAAAAAAATTCTAAGTCGAAATTTATAAAAAAAAAAAAAACAAAAAAACAGTTCTGAATTTTAATGGCAGTTTTATAGATTTCTCAGCAAACATGACAAAAGGTATTTCCTTCCCTTAGAGTTCCCTGGAAGTATGTTTCGTTTGCGACTATGTAGTTCAGCTCAGAATTGCCGTTGATAAATTTCTTATGATCATGACAAATAAATTCAAAAATTATCCGTTAATCATTTTGTTCTACAACTATATGACTCCTTGGTTCGGATTGAAATTGGTTGGTTCAAGAAGTTTTGAGAAACTGTGCCGAATTAAGAGCCAATAGTACATTCTTAACAAGCAGTTTCAAAATGTATTCTATGGTGAACTAAGCATTCGCTTCATTTGAGTAAATTTAAAGTCAGCTATAATTTTAGTGTAGATATCTACTTAAAATATTCCACCCACACCTACTGTAGTAAGTTTTATATGAGTAATGCCAACTTATAAATGGTACATTACGAACATTGACATACTATACATGGACTGCTAGTGAAATGTCAGTTTCATACAAACCTGCGAGTAAAAATGAAGCAAACATAAGCACTAGCCCTTTTGGTTCAGTGCGGCGAAAGTAGGAAAGGGATTTCAACCTCTGCGCGCCTTTGCTATTTTTTTTTACATAGAACACAGTGCCATCCATTGTAGAAACATTGCAACTGTGCAAAAATAACGACTTATTCAAATTATTTCAAACGATCTATAACAGATGGCAGTATGGCACACTCAGCACACAAACCTCGACACAAACCAAATCGCACGGATTGCTCGATGACATTTGAGTATTTTCGTTTCTCTCCGCCGTGAACCAAAAGAGCTAGTGCTTATTTTTTTGCCTCAACGAAAAATTGGCTGCTAGCAGTCCATGTATAGTATGTCACACTGTTGCCAACTTAGCGGAAAACGCGTCAGATCTGGCGAAATTTCGGGTATGACAGCGCGTAAAAAATATATATAGCGCATAATGAAATATACCAGAAATTCGTATTTTGTTATGGCTATAATTATAATTTTTAATAATATGTATTTGAATGTGTCCATACATATTTTTTTTTAAATAAAATATGTACATAAATGTATGTGGAAAATATTTACTCTTCACTCTTTTGTACTTAAGAAACATTACGGAATTCTGGGGTTGCCAGAGATAATTTGAAGAAAGTAGTTATTAATCATGAAACTTTCCCGGACAAAATAGGATCTAAAAAAAGAGTACAAGACTAGGAAAAAAATGAATGTAGTAGGTACTATTCTTACAAAAGCTTAACTTTCCCGCTTTCATTGCGGTAGGTAGGTACCTATTTCGTGTTTTGAGGCCGCGTGTCAATTGCGCTAAATAATTATTGTCGTCTGATTTTCTGACACATAAAAGTGTTGAAAAAAAGTTCACTAAACTCAAATTATAAAAATAGAGATATTTCCTCAGTCGGATACTCCACATTTTTCCTACTTTCAATTAAGAGAAAGGGGGAAGAGATAAAGAATATCAATTTCTGGGATTTTGGATATTTGACTTTTATATTTTCGGTGGATTTTTGACGTCTACGAAATATTATTTTAGGGTTTCAAACATAACAAAAAGTCGTTCCACTGCTAGGTGAAGAGAAAGCTATCTCCTTTTTGAATGGTATAAAAGTGACTGGTATTCTATTTTATATTTTTAAAGTGATTACATCGACTTCAATTGGATTTTTTCATTTATCGTTTTCTAACATTTCTTTTGTCGATTACCAAAGTGTGTATTACGTTAATTATATTGCAGAATTCAGAAGCAACAAGTTACGTTTCAAAAACACTATCAAAATTTCTCTTGACGATGAGAAATGAAAACCCTGGACAATCTAGAAAAACTATCCCGGATGTTCCCCGCATAGGCGAAAAAGTGTACATGTCCGGGAAAACCCGGACGAATGGCAAACCCGGTATTCACAAAACCTGATAAATTTATGCAGCTCACAAATGTCATTGCGTAAATCGCATAAATCGACTGTATATCTGGAATCAAACAAACAACTCATATAGGTACGGCTGTCTGTCAAATTTTGACATTTGTGATTTGCGTAACTTTCCACGGTTGATTTCCGAACCTAAATCGTCGTGAAAAATTATGAGGTCTGCGTAATCTATTCTCCATACAAAATCTGACAGTTGATTTACGAGGTGGTAAATTTTTGCAGTTTACGCAGTTTATAGGGACCTACACACGTTCAATATTACTTGTCAATGTTACTTGAATGACCGATTATTCAAGTAACATTGATCGTTTGTATGCTCTTCAATGTTCTTGTGACATTGATGAAAACTCAAACTGATTTGGTTTTCTTCAACGTTACTTGTCAATGTTGTAATTTTTTAAATGGTAATTTTAGTGAAAAGATGTCTAATTTTAACAAATGATCGACAATTGCACGACAGGCCTCTGGAACAATAGAACAACGATTCTAAAGTTTCTAAAGTTCTGCCAGTAGTTACAAAGCGAATAGGCTGCAAGCAGATACAAATTATTATCCTTTATCCATTCTCATTGACAGATCTGAAACGACTGAACATAATTATTCAGGCGAAAACATTGTCAATATTCATTGATACATACGTGTGTAGGCTATTTATCATCAATGTTACTTGAAGAACAAAATCGCCAATGATACTTGTCGAATAACATTAAACGTGTGTAGGGCTCTTATGAGCCTTTTACGCGTTTAAGTGAACTCCCTTCAAAAATCTGATGGCTCTCCTTTGTAATTTTATGACGAAATAAAAATCTATCTATCTATATTTAGCAAAACAAAAATTTAGCGCCAGTTCGCGAAATCTAGCGCTTTTTTGTAGGGTTTTCATGTAATTTCAGCGCAGAACTGTACCTCAGAGTTGGCAGCAGTGGTATGTCAATGATTACGAATTTATCGTTTCAGCAAAAAGTGCGTTTACATAGGTATTTCGCTTTATATAAGAGCAACCATAAATGTAAAAACCATCTCCTTCCTGTTCATAAAAAACAATTTCATTTTACATTTTTTTTTTACAGCTAATTAACTTCAAAATGGAAATCTGCTCCCACATTTCCAGCAGGTATATCTAATTTGGATTGAGCAATTTTAATAAAATTGTTAACACCGGTAGACAATTCTTGATAAATAAAAAAATAAATAAATACAACAGGCGGTAGACACCCTAGCTTCTCGCAACCATTCGTTTGTGTGAGTTTCTATTTTTGGGACGAATGGGAGGGACTTACAATTTTATGCCGAGTCTGAACGGCTGAATTGAGAAGCTTTTTCGGGACAGTTATACTCGCGGATGTTTGTCAGACGTTCGCGATAGGTGGCGCAGTAGGAAAAACCTTAAAACCTTCTTGATGGATACTGACTAATTAAAACTAAACAAGCAAATACAACGATGATTCTATCAGTCTAACTTTGTTCCTTATATACCTACTCTGAAGTTATACTACGATTTCCAAATTTTACATAAACTTTGCCCTCAATCTTCAACTTGAATCATCCCAAGGTTTGGTTATTTCACAGCAATTTGCCGTCTCCACGCCCACCTAACTGATATGACTGCGAAAGTAGTACGTCCTTAAGAATTTTCTTGGAATCAGTGTATAAGCTAATTTAACAGATTTTCCCAAAACGGAATGAAAACAAAATCCGCCAATTTAATTATGCGCTTCCTGTGTCAGAGGCTATTGAACACTTTAAGTGCTTTTATGTAATGTAATAAATTTCCATTTCATTTGAAGACATACCTAACGAGACATTTTCAATTCGCAAGAGGTTTTACAATGGACATTTTGAATTACATAAATGGTACAAATTTAACGATGGCATGGAGGATATTTTAGAAAATTCATTTATGCTAAGCAGCGTAATTAGTATTTCAATCATTATTTCGCGGTTTCAGCAAAGGTCACATGTGTTGCGAATAAATTTCGGAATTTGATATATTTTTAGCTTAGACATGCACATAATTAAAAATATTAAAATGGTTATGTTAGGTATTTTAAGACCTTGAATTTAAAGAGAAAACCTCTAATCCTTGATATTTAATGGGATATTTTAAATTTTAAATCGGAAATATATTTTTTGTATTATTTGTTGTCCTTATTTTTCCTATCTAATAAATGAGAGGAGTTCATTGAATATTTTTATTTATTTTATAAGGTAGAAACACCTAAAAGATCAGAAGCGATTCCAGATAAATTCCTGTTTTATTCTAAAAGTAGGTACATTTTTATTCCCATAAATTTAAGTTCTTGGAAGTATCCTATTTTCACAAGTTATCATCTCTTTATCCCTTCAGTATGTATTGTCAACAAATGTGTCTTTAAATTATGTATCGCATATATATATATATACAATTACGAAAAATAATGACCAAAGATTAAAGAATAAAAATCCTAATGAGTCTCTCAAATGTTGAATTTTCTCTGCTTTCTTACTGCAAGCACTTATAAGTTCTTTTCATGTTTTATCTGCACATCTTTTAATGTTTTTAAAAACTTATTGTCTAGCTTCCGATAAAAATGTTCTGATGCTCAACCGGTCGACCACTGCAGATGGGCCATAAACAAATAATGACCGCGTTCCATTGACCGCTAGATGCGGCTAAATCTCTAGCGCCAGCGTTATTCCATCAGGGATATTATGTGCTAAAGACTAGCGGTCAATGGAACGGTGCCAATGATGCAAGTAGTTGTACAGACTTTTGGAAAATTGTGCACCTGGTTTTAGACTGTGAGTTTCGCACAATTTTCTCAAGTATGATATTGAAGAAGTCACATGACAGCGCATCACCTTGCCTAAATCCTTTCTTTACATCAAATGTCTCGGTTAGAATATTTCCTACGTTATAGAGCAACGAGCGTTCTCCATAGTTATTCTGCACAGAAAAGTTTGGCATTGATGGCAAAACTAGACATGTCTCTGTATAACTCGTGTCAATCAGTTCATTGATAAATGGTTTCAGGCGTTCACATGGCACAGCAGGTAGAATCCAGTTACTATAAAAAAAACCTCTCTATGTATATTTCCCATTTGTGCCATTAAACTCCTGTCCTAACCCCACGTATTTAAATAAACCTTTAAAACCACTCCATTTAATTCCCATTTAAAACAAAATGCTCTTGATTAATGATTTATCTAACGCAAACACGTCCTTTTTATGCCACTTTAACTTTGCAGAATTATGATGCAGTAATTGTTCGATCAGACACAAAAATTACCGAGGAAGTTCTTAACGCTGGTTCTGCGGCGGCTGGTGGAAATCTGAAGGCAGTCGGCCGTGCTGGAGCTGGGGTAGACAACATTGACGTTGCCGCCGCGTCAAAACAAAATGTTATTGTCCTCAAGTGAGTATATATGCAAAACACAGACGAGTCCCTCTGACGACGAAGTCAGTCATTAATAAACGGTTTACGAAAACACACAGTACAAGTATACATACACCAAAAAACCCACTTTCAATGTGTTAAGTTAGTTTAATTAATCCTTTAAGTGGGATCTCCCTCGAATGGTTATACTAATACCCTATTCACACCAAGCCGAAAACCGAGTTTTCGTCAAAAAAGTTTAGAAAACTCGTGGATGCATTGGGTACGTTCAAGTATCTAGTTTAGTAAGTCTGACAGCTGACTGACTTGATGTTTCTGAGTTCTTATTGGCTGGGATTCGTCACGTGAGCAGCTTTCTCTGTTGAAGTTTATGGAGGGGTAGCCGACGAATCTAGTCACGAATTTCGTGACTGAGTACTAAGTTGGCATTTCTATATGTCATCGGCGGAGAATTTGACATTTCAAATTTGCCTTGAGAGAGCACAAAGCTAGTGAATATACCTAACCAAAACCAAAAAAATCTAAAAATGATAATAAAAGTGACGATTTGTGGAGTGGAATACCCTTTAGATGCTCCCCCCGTCAAGATCTGACGTTCACGACCAATTAAGTTAGTTTTTACGTTCAGGTTACACTTAGTCCAGACAAATCTAGTCGACTTAAGTCAACTAGATACTTGAATGTGCCCATTCACACCGAACACCAACTTGTTTTCGTTTGACGTTTCAATTAGCTACACAGCTATGAAATATTTGTGGCGACTAGACTTTTATTTTAGTTTTTTTTAGTTACTAAACTTCGCTTGTATTGACATAATATACAAACAAAATTTTTTAAGCTACTTGGTAATCGTTGACTTATGGTTAAATGCATAAAATAATCAACATAAGCAACAATCAAAATCAAAACATCTGAAAATATCATTTAGTTGTGGCAGGTAGTGCTGCCGTTCTGAAATTATAGAAAAACTGAATAATTTGCTCTTTATGGTGCAAGATAACAAGAGATTCCACATTTGTAAACAAAAAAAACTAGAAGAAACGACAGCATTGAGGCTCTCACTCAGTTTTCGTGGCGTTTTCATGGAAAACGACCTCAAACAACTCGTTTTTAAAACTGCAATATGTATGGGAAAACTTCTGTTTTCGATAAAGTTTTCGACTGTTTTCGGCTTGGTGTGAATAGGGTATAAGGCGTGAGTGGGAGGGTGAGCCACCAGGCTTGTGCGAGTTGAACAATAATGTGTTCTTCTCGTTTCGTTATGCTTTAGCACTCCGGGCGGCAATTCCATTTCAGCCTGTGAACTGACATGCATGCTAATTGGAGCTTTAGCCCGCCACATCGTACCGGCTGCAGAAAGTATGAAGGCGGGTCGCTGGGACCGGAAGTTGTACAGTGGTACCGAGCTGTATGGCAAGACACTGGCTATTTTGGGTCTGGGTAGGATCGGACGGGAGGTAGCACTTCGAATGAAGGCTTGGGGTATGAAGGTGAGCCTGAAGAGAAGCGATATGCCCAGCTATACGTGTTAATATGCGCTGGAATGATTATATTTTATAGATAATTGGCTACGATCCCATTACCACCGATGAAGAGGCGAAGGCCGCTGGCATTGAGAAAATGACGCTGGAAGAGATTTGGCCACTTGCTGATTATATTACAGTACATACCCCATTAATAGCAGCAACACGGAGTAAGTATTTATTTATCCGTGAGAAGGGGTTGATTATACAGATTAGCTAATTGTTTCTGTTTGAATTGCAGATTTGATTTCAGAAGAGACCTTGGGAAAGTGCAAGAAGGGTGTTAAGGTGGTGAATGTTGCACGTGGTGGCATTATCGATGAGAGTGCCGTCTTGGCTGCATTGGAATCCGGGCAATGTGGGGGTGCCGCTTTTGATGTGTATTCCGAAGAGCCACCCAAGTCTGAAGTGACAAAGGCTCTGATTCAACACCCAAAGGTAATTGCCACCCCACATTTGGGTGCCAGCACAACTGAGGCACAAGTGCGCGTGGCAGTGGAGGTTGCAGAGCAATTCATCGCATTGACTGGGAAGTCGAAAGAGTTTACTGCGTATGCTGGTGTAATTAACAGAGATGTTCTTAAGCATTATGAATAAAATAAGAGAAGGCACATTTTTATTCGCGAAATAAAACTGATGTTGGGTTATTTGTTTATTTAACGCTAATGTACGTAGAGTGGAGCGTTTCATTTTCGTTTTGCACAAAATGAAGATATTAATACCCTATCCTTCTGGAATATTACATCGCTTGGCTACACTTCACTTGTATTTTGTTATTGGTTATTAATAGTGTTCGTGTTCTTTTTTGTTCGCTCCCAATCAACTGATATATACAGAAAAAGGAAGGAAATGCTTGCCTTAAAATTATCTTTAAATAGCTTTAATTTCCATGCTTTCCAAGGTATAATGCAAAAGGCGAGACAAGGAAAGTCAATGACAGGTTAATAAGGGAAGGGCAGTAAGGATTTCTTAGAGGTCGTTCTGCGAGAAACCTGTTGAGCTATGATAACCATTTATGGATGCACGAGTATAACAATAAAGTTACTTTTTAAAGGCTCATACTCATACCATAGAATCTGTCGCGTCCGTTGCGGCAACGTATTCGACTGACAGGTTGATAGAATACACAGTAGCTTATGGAAGGTCGAAGGTGACACATGAGCATCGCATGTGCCAGAACATTTCAGCAGACAAAATTTGGAAATCCAATTTTACGTTCCCACTGAAACTTCAACATATCAAATGACAGCTAGTATCAGAATTGATTACCTACTGATGTTTTTTGTCTTTCGAAATCGGAACTTTCCAATCCAACTTTTTTAGCTTTAACAATCTAGTTTTACAGCGGTGTTTTTTTTTGTCAATGAGCTCAAAAGTTATCAGAGTGAGGTTTGTTCGATTTGAAAAACTTATAAAATGCCGCGAGAAATTCAAAATGTCGCTGAAATTCAACATTTCAAAATGTTGGAAAGTATTTATGTCGAAATGCTGAATTTAGCCAAAATGATGAATTTAGGTGAGGTGTAAACGTACTATTACTTTCTACTTTTCTGTCCGTCGCATACGCTGACAGTTGGCAGAGCGTGATAGGAAGCACCTGCAATGCTGGAAATATTTAGATAAGGAGAGAATCTGTAAAATGCTGCAAATAACAATTAAATAAACATAATTTTGTGGATATTTTTGAATTTAATAAATTGTAAATTGTTTTAAAGATTGTGCAGACTTCGGCGACGGATTCTATGGGACTGTTCCTGTTCGTTCCGTCAAATACGTCAATATTGACGGATACTTCAACGCAACGGACTTGATTATCCCATATATTTAGCTCGGTCACAAGACATTCTTTTAATTTACTTCACAATATACGGAGTCTAACATTCATCAACCATGTTCATTTGAAAGTGATGTTAGTACATCATAAACGGAACCTCTGTGCAAAATTTCAGCTTTCTAGAGCAAAGGGTTTAGGCTGGGCGTTGATGATCAGTGAGTGGTAAACTTAATTTTTATACGAAACTAGCAATGCCTGCGGCTCCGCCCGCCGGTTTCTTTTCTTTTAAGTAAAATTGAAATTTATTTGAGTTATCATTTTTTCCTTATAAACTTACAAAATATTTTAACGCAATGTCTTTTTGTAAGGTACCTATTTTTTTACTGGGCTCACACGCGAACATGCAACACATAGCTCTTTATGAGAAAACATAACTGTCGGAGATCAACTCGGGCAATTTCCGAGTAGTTCCAAAGATACCTCCGTTTCCCCTTCCCCTATCCTATCGCTATTCCTAAGTAACCTTTATCAACTGTATCCGGAGGATGTGGCCAGTACAATGTTGTAAACATTTTTAAAGTCGGCCAAATAGTTCCAGAGTTAGTGCCTACTACAGTACCATCCCTTTACCTACCCCTCTCCCGTCACCAACGTATATTTATTACGTAACCTGTACTGATCCGAACGGTATCACCATGACAACTGTGATGATTTTTACTTCTCTACCACTATACTAAATCCTAAATGCTAAATGTGCAACAAATTTATAAATGAGAAAAATAAAATACATCAATATGTACCTAGTTTCAAAAAAGAAATAAAACATGGGTTACACCTACACGCCATTCATGAGCATTTACAATGTGCATTCTGAATGCCCGCCGTGCGAGTAATCATTTTATTTTTAGAACGCAATATATAACTACCCCTAAGCATAACTGCAATCGGTGAAACCATTTTTTTCGCACTTGGCCAAATAAGATCTATTTTCAATTTATTATATATCACCCTGTAGATGGACCAGAAAGATGAATGTTAGCTCAAAATATGTACTTGCTGAAGTATTGCCAAACAATTAAAAGCATATAAGCATATCAAGTTCATATGGCTAATGGTTCTTGAGGCCCCCCTTACTCTCCGCGACCCCATTACCTACTCCTGAGCACCCATCCTACGGACTAAGTTGACCACACATCTATAAATCAGTAAAAAAATCATGAAAATCGGACGAATGGTTTTGGAGTTATGGAGAAACGAACAGACGTACGTTGCATTTTATGGTGGATGGATAAGATTTACAATAATTTTATTTAAATACAATTTTTTGTAAGCAACCAAAATGTTCAGGAATGCAAAGGGAACTGCATTAGTAGATAGGTACCTATACGCTGCTGTCATATTCGTACAGTATAAAATTCTCAGCACTTAAAAATGATTAAATTTGTCAATCCTCATCTGCCACCAGGGTGAAATGTGACATACACAGCAACATGATCTTATCCCACGCAGGAAAATTTTAATTAAATATTAACATACGTGTACATCAATTAACTTAACACATTTTCATTACAATCTTCAATAGGTGTAAAGTAAGCTACCACTAATAATATTCGATTTCATGCTAAAAAGGTATTTTTAACAAAGAACCACGAAACAACCCAAACAAATACATACATAAAACGTCAGTAAAACGTATGATGTTTAAATTAATCTTATTTTTCAGTTATTTCCTCGACTCTACTGACGCAAGCTAAAATTGTTGGCATAATGTCTTTGGACCGTGAGTATTATTGGTTTATTGGTTTCCTTTCGACATTGACTAGACTAGTTGATGGCGAGGCAACGCGACGCTTAAGGAGTTTTCAAGTGAAAGAATTTTCCTTTCAGCATGAAATCCTCGAATTGGTCTTTGGTGGGTCTTTTCAAGTTCTTTGAGTGATTTAAAGGCAAAGCACAGAGGGTATAGGTATTTACTCAATCATCCAGCCATTCAAACATGTTTAAGATGAAAAGCTGCCTGAATCGGAAAGCTGTGACACGAGTCGTGTTATGTCATCTTCATAATACTTTGACATTGAAATAAGAAAATTCACGTTCATATACACATGAATATTATTATTTGCTTAGGTTTTCACTGTCATGAGTAAAATTTGTCGATCAAGGTAAATGTCTGTTTTCGATTTTGGTATACTTTTATAATAGGATACAAAATGCGCATTATGTGCACTATTAAAAAGGAGCCTGAGTAATCCTTTTTGAAATTGTATAAATAGAAATCGTATTAAATAATATTTTCTATTATTTTGTTTTTTGTTTTGTTTTGTTTTTTGTTTGTAAAAGTAACATTTTTTGCAAAAAATACGAAGGCCGGATAGTCGGCAACCTTCCCCGAGCTGGTACCTAATGGGTGTCCCATAATTCACGAACATTTTTAATTTTGCGCCATTTAATAGTAAAGTGATGTATGTGACCAACATGTGGTTTAAACAAGACGGTGCCATATGCCATACAGCCAAAGAATCAATTCAATTAATGCATGAAGCATGAGTCATTTAGTAATCGTGTAATGAGCCATTTTTGCGATCAGAATTGGCCACCCAGATCTTGCGATTTAGCACCATTGAAATTTTTTCTTTGGGGTTTTTTGAAGTCAAAGCTCTATGCATTATGCAAACAAGCCCACGACCACCAACGCCTTGAAAGAGGAAGATCCTGCGCTATTGCGCCCGTGGCTATACTCGCGGCAAAAAAGTTGCTCGTATGACATTGGTCTAAGAGCTAAAAATTGCATATGTCGCCCAATAACCGTGAACTCCTTTATTAGGATACGGCACACTGGAAACAAGTAATGAAATCGTGTCGATATCGCCTGCGTACCGCTTACCGCATTAGCTAAACGGTTATGTTAAAAATAGTATCTTCCGTGTTGATACTTATCCAATTCAGTCACAGGATTGAAGAAGTCGTATTTCTCCCTCCATCTTATAAAATTGTTAACTAGTTTATAGTTATTTGGAAAGTTGATTATAGACGTTTTATTTTTGAATTTGCTAGCGTGCGTGTTGGATCATCTTGTGGTTAAATATTATGTATTTGTTTCAATTTAAACCGCTAAGTTGAAATACTTCAGGGCAAACTAAAGTTACCACTTCCATTAAGACAAATAAAGCCCCACAGTCGATGCCCCTTGGACGTGCACTATAATTCTGGAAAATCGTTAACCAATGATGTCCATAAACTCTGCCATTTGTTAGGTTTGTCAGCGACATATCCTGTCGGAGATTTGTCGGCAACTAATCCTCAGGGGCCCCACACTTACAATTGAGCTGGATTATCATGTCCTGTAAATACATCTGCACTCGAAATTACTTGTCAACAAACTTCATGATTATTATACTTGCACACTTTGAGCTCAGATAGTTCGAGAACTTTGGCTAGACACCATAGCTGGTAGTCGTCCCTACACGTGCCGGATTAAATGCATTTCCGTGTAACCTTGAACGGGATTGCCTGATACAAACAAACCAATTACAATTTGCTTCCAATTCATTGTGTACAAGGTTGCACTCAATTTAACACATATCCTGCCACCCACATCCAGACATTGGTGTCGCATGTAACAATAAACTGTTGCTCATGTATTCACTTATCGGCGACGCAATCTGTTTGTCTTCTATCTGCTTCCAACGGATTAAAAATCCCGGGACGTAATTTGTCAACAGTGAGAGTAGGAAAAACATTTAATCTGCTATTTATTTCATCCTGAATGCGATGCAATTAACATTTAGAGTTGTTTTTCTTTCTGCGTCTGGGATTCGTCGATATAGTAATTTGTTTTTGTCATCACACCGCACGACAGCGACGCAAAAGGATATAGGCAGGAGAATTCATTTGATTCGAAAAGCGACTGAACTCACGTCGCAAATCTAAACTACGGTTCATTATGAGGTTTTCGGGTCTGTCTATACCCGACGCCGACGGTCCATCACATTAATTCATCTCATTATAGCTCGGTCAGTGGAATGTTGCTTAAAGTGTTTGTACAAGCTATAAGGTCAACGACACGCACAGTTGTTTGTTGACGAAAGATAGAGTTGACGAAAATTGGGGAATATTTTAATTTCATTGGAGACGTTTTAGCTGCAGGACGAACATCTGCCATCTGTTTGGATGATTTATATTGCAATAAAGTGCAAAAATGTGGCAATGTCCTTACACACAAGGGATCGAGTTGTGATATTGGTTGACACATTTTGTTGACCAACTGCAGACATTATTGAAATTGGATTACGTATTCCCTAGGTATGAGAAAGATTTAAATGAAATTAGATTATTTTTACGAGGAGTGAAGTATAAAATTGGAAAAAACTGATTTTAAAAAGGTACATTTTTTATGTCACTCAGAAATATAAAAATTTGCACAAAAACATATAAAATATTTAACATACTGAGAGCGGGTATTTTAATGTGATTGTGAATCGAAAATGTGACCTCGAATTCAAAGTCGGAACAATTTTAGTTCTAAAGGTGGTAGTATTTACGCAGCGTGTTGAAAGCCACATACGTATGTAGCACTGACGTCGTCTTTAAAAAGAAATAAATAGATGACGCAACAAGTGGGCAGACATCCTTGGCCTTGAAAGCGACCTACAATTTTATGCCGAGTCCGAACGGCTGAATTGAGAAGCTTTTTTATGATAGTCATACTCTCGGATGTTTGTCAGACGTTCGCGAGAGGTGGCGCAGTAGAAAAAACTTTAAGATGTAATTTGTGTTTTTTCCGGGAATCGAACCTGGGATCCCTTGCACAGTAGTTCAGCACACTAACCGCTGTGCTACTGCGCCCACGTCATTTTTCCGTCAGCATAAAATGGTCGCAATGGGTACGTGTGATACTATGTGGGTATCCTCCCAGCTTTTTATGATTGCAATTATTTGCAATTTGGGTCTTTGGGAGCATTGAGTATAGCTGGAGCGTTTCGGTCCTGTGAAAAGGGTTTTCGAACATCTACTGGGCAATTCGGCGACTTTTTCGTTTTCCTCATAACTCTCATTGCCGCTAATCTACCATTTGATTCCATTTCTGAGGCTAAAATCTTGAAGAGGCTAAAATCTTAAAGAGATGTGATCCCATTTTAATGCCAGTTTTTTTTTATGTGGTTGGCGTCTCTAGGGACATGCTGCGGTAGGTGCAGAATTTACATGTGTATTCTGCATGTGTTTTGGGCATTAGGTATATTTTCTTCATTAATTGTGAAGACTGAATTCATTTGCAGGCACGAATTGCGATTAAAAATGTACATAATATTACATATACCTATAGTAAATTACACCCAGCTGCTTTAATTTACATCTACAACAAGAAAAATCTTTTAAAGTATCTCACAACTCACACAGAATCCTTTTCCGTTAATACAAAATACTGCGCGCACCCTTTCAAAACATTCTAAGCCAGCATCTTCATTGAAAATTCCATCAAGGAATTGTAAAAATTGGAAGACCTATCTAAGAATAGGTTAGCTATTGATACGCCTGAATTTATGATAGAAAACATCGTTATGGCAGGTGTAACAATTGTCCAAGGCCATAGCCTATACACCGCAAGGAAACTCCTTATTTGCGATGAATGACTTCTCAGAGAACAATCAATTTGGATGGTACTTAGGCGCACAGTGGTCCGAAAAAAAAAAACGCCACGATGCAAGAAGAGTTTGCGTTTCACATTATGGAAGCTTCTCGCAAGCCTTTCGTAAGGTGGGGTAGCTTTTCGCTTTCTCGCTTACCAGCTTTCCGGCGAGATTCATGGCAATATGTATACGTAGAGTCAGCGTGATTCTAGTAGAATATGGTCAGTTGGTAAAAGGTGGTTAAAGCTTGTTAAAGCTGGAAGCGGATAGTGAACGCGCTTATTCGTCGCTAGATTTATTTTTAACCAGCGGCTTTAAGCGATAAAGCGAGAAGCTGGTTCACTGTGAACGTACCCGTACCGTATGCTTCTCCCTTGGCCACATTTTCAAGAGAGTGTGAATTTGAAAGAAACCAAAACGAAGTAGTAAACAAATTAAAGGGTACTCCATATTCACGCAAATTGCAATTTTGATAGAAAATACAGATTTTTAATTAGAAAGCTTACATTTTTTATTGATTCATAGAGTATACAGATTGGGGTAATGTATGGAATAGCACATGAATAAATGGCCGCCACGGCTTTGCTGGCAAGTACGTACTGTTTTATTGAAATTTTCTACGACCGTTTCGCATAAATGTGGTTGAATTTCATTAATACACCTCTCATCTTCCTCTTTCAAGGCGTTGGTGGTCGTGGGCTTGTTTGCATAATGCATCGACCTTTGACTTTAAAAAAAAAAACAAAAGAAAAAAGTCCAATGGCGTTAAATCGCAAGATCTGGGTGGCCAATTCTGATCGCAAAAATGGCCGATTACACGATTAGGAAATAACTCATGCAGTAATTGAATTGATTCTCTAGTTGTATGGGATGTAGCACCGTCTTGTTTAAACCACATGCTGGTCACATCTATATCTTGCATAATTTAGGCACTACAAACTGGGTTATCATGTCACGATAACGAACACGAACACCATTAATAGTTACTGCCTGACCAGCCGCATTTTCAAAGAAGAATATTCCGATAATGCCTCCAGCCCAAAATTCGCACCAAACAGTTATGCGTTGTGAATGCATTTGTTTCTCAACAATTACTCGTGGGTTCTCTGAACCCCAAATGCGACAATTTTGATGGACGATTAACGAAGCTATATCAAGATGAAAATAAGCTTCATCACTGAAGATGATTTTGTTCGAAACCTTCATTATTTTTAAATTATTGTTCAACAATGAAAATGCGTTGTTCTTTCGTATAGTGCTCCATTTTTATTAACCCTGAACTGTCAGCTGTCACATTGTTATCTTTTTTGCGTTGGCATCACTGTACCTACTACAAAATGGGGCAAATTTCAAATTTTGCGTGAATTATGGGACAAGGAATAAATTTACTGTTTTGTACTATATTCTAGTCTGAAAAACGTATATTTTTTCTTATCTGGGAATATAAGTGATGAAGTTCCTTTATTGTTTTTTCTTTTAAAATATTTATTGTCAAGCAATGTAAAATACGACTTAATTTCCCATTAAAATATCTTCTTTTCGCATCGCATCAGTATTGAAGGTGTACTGCTTCTCGAATCGCTTTTCGCATCACATCGCCTTCTCGCACTACTGTTATGCGTGGCCTAATTTATTAGTTATAGGGCTAATGATAATAGCTAAGTCCTGAGTGATATAAATATCTCATTTAGTACAATGAAATTGTGTAGGCGTATGTTTGTTTCTCTATTTTTGTTATTGAAATAGACCTACTACACTCCAGGATGATAAATAAATCAATTTGGGGGTTTCGTTGCCGGATGAATAATCCAAACTGGAACGTGAGTAGTCAACAGATACATGTCTTATGCCACAATTCATTTTAATAATATTTTGATAATTTTCTATGTCACTCAGAGCGTCAGTATAATAATACCTATATACCTTACTTTTGATAGAAATTGGTTAAGGGATTTCGCTGATTTTCATCCACTCAACCAATTAGGATCTAGAATTCAATCTTTAAGGCAAACAAGAATATGTACTAAAGTGCTTAGAAGGGGTGGATGGCTCATAAATTTCTGGTTAAGAAATCCGAAAATTCTTTAAAAAAAACAAGTTTTCAATTGAGTTTATCTCAGGACTTTACGCGGGCCAATACAAGAGATTAAATTTGTTATCCGCGAGTCATTGCTTCACTATCCGTGCAGTATGCTAAGGATCGTTGTCATTTTGGAAATCATATATTACTGAAATTGGCATGTCAGTAACAAAAGATTTTCGTAGTAATCTCTAATATGCTTTAAAAGTGTGCTGATCAATTCGGCCCATTATACGAACTAATGGACCAACACCGAACCCGATAATGCACCACAGACCAATAAGTTCCCTTTTCCACACTGTATGGTCTATTTTTTTTTTTTTTTAAAAGTTCCCTGGTCCATTTGGCTGACACTGCGACCTAAAAAGATCTATTGTATCGAAGAGGGATTTATTTATTCTAAGAGACGTGTGACCTTCTTAACGAAGGCCAATATATCCTTAGTAGCGGAGTTCCTAAGCTCTACTGGTGTAGGTGTCTCCCTGTTGAAGACACGTTTTCTTAACCAACAAAGTGCCGGGCAATCACAGAGAATGTGTTCTTCATCCTCAAGACAGAATCTGCATTCTCTCCGGGCAAAAATTAATTTTGTTAAGGTGATATCTCAAGCCACAATGGTCTGTGAGAAAGCCCACTAGCCTTCTGATACTATCCTTATTTAGGTTGAGGATTTCCTTGTAGGAGTAAGGTTTAATTAAACTCTTGGATTGTCTTAAACCCGGAACATTTTCCCAGTGGCGCAGACGAAGTTGGTGTTCCCAGTTGTTAATTATATCCAGAACGGTAGTCCAATTGGCTCTGCAATAAGGTTCTGGTCCACAAAACGCGGATTCAGAACTAGCCCTAGCTAGTTGGTCGGCCGATTCGTTGTCCTCAATACCTTGAAGGCCCAGGTACCCAATCAAGTTTGACCTTGTTGTATTTGGATAGGACTTGCAAGGCATCGTAGCAGCACTTTACTGTTTTTGAGTATATTGACTATCTGAGAAGATTTGTATTTTGGCGCCTTTAATTCCCTTATTGGAGTTTAAAACGGCGCAGATCTCAATGGCATGGACTTCAACCTGAAAAACCGTAGGACTCATTCCCATGGGTATTGGGTCCAAAGACACCAGCACCAACTCCAGATTCCAATTTCGATCCGTCAGTGTACCAGACCAGACTATACTTTTAGGGTCCACCATTGGCCTATTTCGTGCGGTCCAGTATTTCCACCTCAAATAATTTCCTAAAACTATATTCCCTAACAGAAGAACATGTCCATGTTTGGGATTGAGTTAAGTATTTCCAGGTGTCCCACATGGTCAGCTGGTTTAAACTTGTATTCTAGCTGTATAGCTTAATAGCACATCTAGCTGCCACTTGTCACATAAATAGGGGTGTGAGCCCTATAATAACTTCTAATGCTGTAGTAGGGCAGGTGCGCATCGCACTCGTGATGCCGAGACAGGCAATACGCTGTAGTTTTTGTAACCTATTTGCCGTTGTTCGTTCAAGAACTTTCGGCGCCAGACGATTGCTGCTGGTCTCAAGTGTGTATTATACTTTGTGTGCAAATCTTTGTTTGGAGAAGGTACCTACGCCTTATATACCTTTTCCATTGGATTCGTCACTTTTCAATGATTTTTGTAGGTCCAGTTTTGCAAAATCCCACCTCAATCTTAGGTTCTTTGTTGACATTGTGGTTCTTTGTGGTTATTTTTGGAATATGCATCCACGAGGATTTTGTTCTACAAGATTTTGTTCTTCCGGTCTTCTTAGAAACTTGTATTGTGCCGAAAACAAGCTTCGTAGAACGGCCATATCATTTCGTAATCAACGCCATTGATTCGTTTCCATTTTGATAGCTTTCAAGTTCGGGAGTATCTACACGATTTATTTTTACCCATTTGTGTACTGTGTAATCAATACACAAATTCGATTGTTGCGACGACAAAATTCCATGAAGTTTCGGAAGCACAAAATTAACCAGTCGGATGGAATCTTTATATTTTTTCCCATCTTTCTGCGTAGCACTTTGATATTCATCGCGGAGCACACTTTGGGAAACTCGACATTAAAGAAATTCTGAATTTTTCTCTCATGACAGAAATATTTCTCTTGGAAAGGTAATTTCAACTCTTTAATATGTATTTTAATAATAAACGTTGTATTTTGCAGAAAATGTGGTTTAAACGTGTTTTTCAGCTTAACTGCTTCGTTGCCATTAAAATGGCGGATCGCAGGACTTTCGCTAAAACTCTTAATAGAGATTTTCTTCAAACTCCATTATACTCAACGGTTAGTTCGAGCAGTCTTAGAAATATAAAAAAAACGTTGCAAATGAAAAGGTTATCTCGCTTCCATTTGCATAAAATACTATACGTTTTTTTGTTAAGTTAAGTTTTATCCTGAAGTGCAAAACTATAGGTAGCAGGTAGGTATCTTTTGGTAGAAAAACGGGTAAGTTTATAGAGAAATGAGTGTGTTGACTAAGCAATTTGATGGAAAATGCAATTTCTCGAAAGTTCGTTTTGCATAACAAATAATTTACCTACACAACGTCATTCTCACATCAAGTTATATTATGTATTATATTAATGAAGCTGGGGATTATTCTACTCCCTGTTGCTATGAGTAGGTACTGTATTTGCTAGCAACCTATGTCGGCCTGTTCTTGATTTTGAATGGTGCACAAAAAAAAAAAAAAACAGCTACCTATACATACGCTTTCATTTCAAACATCTCTATCTCTAGTGCAAAAAAAAACTTCCAGATACAATTTGCTGCATTAAAATGCCATGTAGTCGAGTAGTAGGTACCTAGACCTACCTTATACAACTCGAATTAATTAATTTTATTCCTGAATGCAAAATTATGAATTTTCTTGCTTTAATTTAACTCAAATTCAATAAAATTAAGGACTTAGGGTGTGCTGATTAAAGACTACTATTTATTGAGTTATTATTATTGAACGTATGTTGTTACTGAAAGTAGCAGTGGGTTTTTTTTTTCATTTTTTCCAAACACAAAGCCCACACAGCATTTAAGAGGTACACAATGTGGCTGGAAGTATTGCACGGACAACTATGTTTTTCTTATTTACGAGTACCTCAGGATTTTATTTGTAAAGCTTTTATTCTGAGATAGAAGGGATTAACTCTAAAATGTGTTTGTTTGTACATCATAAATAGTCTTTCAAGTCTCTTTTTAATAATTCTTCATGTACGGTCGTTATAAAGTAGCATACCTCCAGCCAGTCATTCTCTGATTTCAACATATATTATATCTTATTAGACTTTTGGGGGTTTGGTAAGTTTGCTCTTCCCCCTGCAAAGTGCCTACAATGGAACCTCGCGTGTTCCGTATCTTCTTCTTCGTATGGGCATTCGGTACAAAAAAGCTATGGTGACCAAATCTGTGAAGGTATTTCCTATAGCGGTCGTGCCCCTATAAAAAACTGCGTAGTTTAGAAGTTATAGCGTTTTAAGTGGTAACACCTCCAAATTAGAGGTCACATACTTTCATGGGCTATAACGGGAAATATGGTGAGAATAGACCCCCTGCCATACAATTTTTTATTCGGCGGAACTTCAGGAATCTTCCCTTAAAGGATTATACCGCTTAACTGGTACACCCTGTATATATATAATAATACACGTAAGAACTACTAACGATTGGTATGGTCTTTTTGGAAAAGGTAGGCCTTAGCATTGGGAGTATAATAGGCTTCATTTGGTCAAATTTGGATAAATGGGCGTGGCATCGCCCATACGAAAAAAAAACATTCAAAATCTTATATCACGAAAACCGGCGTCGATTCGCCGTTGAAACTTACAGACAATCTTAGGCATTGGCTCAGGAGTGTTGCTGTAAGATTGGTTAAAATCGGACAAAAGGGCGTGGCACCACCCATACAAAAATCATCTTCTATGGGATGGAACTCGATGACGTTATAACTCGATAACCGCTGGGCTGATTTTCATGATTTTTTTTTGTTTTCTTCGTATTGCTGTATTGTAGGTTAACTCAGAAAGAAAATTCCAGAAAATCGATTTATTCTCATTTTTCGCATTTTACGAAAGAATATTATTATCTAAGATCTATATATAAAATTGTAATATCAAGAATTTTATACTTTGGCCCAACAATTTTTGTTGGTTAAAATAAACCCAAGAACTTAGAATTCTTAATTCAAGAATGAAAGTGTAAGTCCTAATGCAAGAACTTTTATTCTTGACTTAAAGATGAAAATGTCAAAATTTTAAAAATGTAAACTGTTGTCTGAAGAACGAGTTGTTAAAAAAGCTCAACAATTTAAATCGTGTGGCCAAATACGAAAATATTTAAAATTTTAAGAGAGAAATTCTTGGTACAACAACAATTATAAATGTTTGACTATTAAAAATATAAATTGTTGACACAAGAACAAATTGCCAACAAAAAATTTGAACAAAATTGTTCAAATATTTAAATTGTCAGATATATGTCAAAAAGTCTTTTCACTTAGAACCAACCTTTTAATACCTAAATTTAAACTTTCCTTGAAAACATTCCTTTGTTTGAGTAGATAATTGAAAAACTATTCCTTCTCACAAATATTTGAAATACAGAGCAACAAAGAATAAAAAAGAAACGCTCAAAATTAAGTAGGGATATAAGCAAACATTTATTTTTTTCATAAGCAATTCTTATAGGTACATATATTTTTTACAAAAAAATTAACTAAAACCGAACAACTTCTTCAGAGCTGATTAAAGTGACACTTTTTACACATGTTGAAAATTTAATAACATTTTTTATATAAAAGCAAATAAATTTTTTTTTTTAAATTTATTTCATTTTTTTTTCATTTCATTTATTTTTATTTTGTAATGCCTATACACTTTAAGATATAATATCTTATAAACTAGTGATAAGCTATATTCTGCAGGAAAAAGCTACTGAGGAAGACGAAATAATTCAAAGATATTATGTATTTATACTACGTGGTCAATACTTAAAACTAATAATTAATACAATTAAGATATATTCGAGAATGCGAGATACTTTCTTAATTCATTTTTAAACCTTCTTGTGTTATTAATTCTTCTAATAGTACGCGGTAAAGAGTTCCAAAGACGAATAGAGTTAACGAAAAATTGACGCTCAGAGGTAAGGGAAGAGTAACGCGGAGGAATCAACTGACTAGACCTCATTGAAGAAGGCATAACCAATTTCTCGTACAGACCGGGAGGTTGTCGTGTTATCAGGATGTTTGAGAGAAGGGTTAAAGTGCGGAACTGAAGTAGGCTGTCGAACGTCATGTTAAAAAGACGCTTTGAGAAGTGCGATACGCGGTCGTACCTTCTTAGTCCAAAAACATACCGAACGGTGTTATTGAAAGCGACCTGCAGTTTTCTTTTGCTGACGAAACTGCAATTGGCAAAAACTTCGCACCCGTACAACAATTTTGGTATAACCAGCGTTTTTGCTAGCATGAGGCGAGTTTTTAAGGGGGTGAAAGCTTTAGTTGCCCATAATGTTCGAAGAACCGCATAGGTTTTACCGGTCGCAACATTTATGTGGTTATCCCAGGTTAATTTCCGGTTAAAGATCATACCAAGGTTTTTGGCCGTCTCAACATATTCAATTGGAGAATTGTCTAAAAACACAGAAGGAAAGTATGACAAGTCCAAAGAATTTCTTGAGATGACAAGTCACTTAGATTTTACAGGGTTTAACAAAAGACCATTCGTTTCAGACCAGCGCGCAATATTTTCAAGATCCTCATTAACACAGGCAGCACCATGTTCAATAAGACCGAGATCAGAACTCAAGTACAACTGTACGTCATCGGCATACATCTGAACCTTACTCTGGTTAATGATAGATGGCAGATCATTGACATACATTGAGAATAGCAGTGGGCCCAAAATGGATCCCTGTGGGACACCATTTGGGATCGAAATGACATCCGATCGAACGTCACCCACTTGTACAATTTGCCTTCTACCTGAAAGGTACGAAGCAACTAATTTGACTGCATCGTGTGAGAAGTTAAATAGCTGACGCAGCTTATCACACAGGTTTGTATGAACCACGGTGTCAAATGCCTTCGAAAAATCTAGCAACACTAAAAAGGTCACCTTGTCTTCATCCATCTTTTGCCGTAAATCTTCGATGACGTTCACTAAGGAGGTTATACAACTATGGCCCTTCCTAAAACCCGATTGTAGTGTTGTCATCAGATTGTTGTGGTCAAGAAATAGGTTCATTTGCTTCTGCAAAATCCTTTCAAACGATTTCGAAAGAAAAGGTATTATTGAAATGGGTCTAAAGTCGGTACCCTTTGCATTTTTTGGTATAGGTACTACTTTGGCCAGTTTCCATTGTGACGGATATTCACCAGATGTAAGAATCGAGTTAAAAATATGGGTAATGTATGGGATAAGGATTGGCAAAATGAGCTTTAAGAATCGAGGATTAATATATATATTTAAATTCACTTTTTTGCGCTTTTTAATATAAGTAAAATGTTCTTAACGCGATCGCAATTCAAAAGACAATGCTGATTTGCATTGCTTTTTGTACTAAGGGAACGATTTACAGTTACTTTTTGAGATGAAATTGTTGTGTCAATAACTAGTTGTAGTGCCAAGAACTGGATGTTGACAACGTAACAATTTTTCTTATGAAATTTTGAAGCAAACATAAGTAATAACAGATTGTTGTCATAACAATTTTATTCTTAATTTCTTAACATTCAATTGGGCCTTTTTCAACAATAACTTTTTATTCTTGGCTTAAATACCTATGTAGTTCTTGAAATCAGATTATCATACAAATAGTTAACATTTTTCATTGTTAATGCAAGTTCTTTCATTCTTGATAATAATTGTTAACTGAAGAACGAATTGTTGAGTCAACAATTTGATTTTTGAAAGGATATTTTGTCTACAGAAATACTTAACACAACAATTTTCTTGTTGGGCTGATAATTTTTCGTTTTTGAAATTATTTAAGAATTTTAAAATTGATTTTACAAGAACTTTATTTTTAAACTAATAATTTGATTCTTAAATAATCAATAATGAAATACAATTTCTATTCACAGGCAAAGCCGGGCGGGTACAGCTAGTGAATATATAAATTTTTTTGTTTGGCTTACATACAAATAAAAAAAAATCACTCGTTTATCAGCAAAATATTTCAGTCTGTCAAATGTCAATTCGTATTAATTGGGGCCACCATTTGGCAATATTATTTAAATGCAGATGTGTTACCTTTTAGAATTCAATGCAAATTCAATACTGCTTCGTAAATGTATCCACAAAGTGTTTGCTTTCGGCGTAAAGGGAAAATTAATCCCTTTCATAGTTGTGTGTAAGATTTCAAATAAATTAGTTTATGCTATCACTTTCAGTACTAATTATTTGACCAATTATTTTGCTACGTTTAGCTTGCATCAAGAGCACGTTAAGAATGCTGCAATGGGCTTTTCAAATCGAGAGATTTCCTTTGGCTGCTCTAGTTAGATATAGGTGCGATTCTTAGAAACGTTTTGACAATTCAGTCTCTTCTTCCCTACTACATATAGTGCGCGTTAAGCGATAACATAATTTTACACCTAACACAAACAACACCCCTGAATAAGGGAAAGCAATTTAGTATAAGGGAAGTGAATATGTATAGTAGTTAAGAAGTATGACGTAATGTAATATGTATACCGCTTTTGGGGAGCAGCCCATTAAAATGCATGTTGCCGAGTTTTAATTTAATACATTGCTTCAGAGAGCAAAAAGTGTGGTCGAATTTTGACAGAAAATTCACCATATAATGGAAATGGAAATAAAATTACCAACAATTATTTGTGTAATTATAACTCCTAGTTAATAAAGCCTAGCAATCAGATATCGGCTTTCAAACACATTTTTTTTTTTAATTTTTCTCAAAATTGCATTTTTATTTCTGGAAAATGTGCTAATAATTTTTTATTCTATTTTGGTGTACCGAAAGTTTACTTATAAATTTGTCATAAACACAGTTTTCAGGTAAAAATTTATTAAAATAATTCCTAAAGTAACTTTTTAGACAACTATCATATTAATGCCCAGTTGTACAGTGCAGATTTCAGTGTAACTTAAGTTTGAGTAGAGACGAACAGATAAGTGTCACAATACTCACCTCAAATGGTACAAACAACTTGGCAGCACTTAGAAAAAATTTTGTTTTGCAATATTTAATAATTTATTCGATTTTCCAAATGGTTTGTTAATGAAAAAAAAACCCTAACTTTAGCAAAAAAAATAAATATTTTGTTTAATTGAACTCGTAAAGCGAAAAAAAAACCAAATGAACTTGTCAAATCGGTGACAGCTGAATAGCTTGCCATCTTTCTCGTGTGACACTTAAGTGTTCGATATTGGGCACTTAAGTTTTATAATCTAATATGACGCTATCAAACAGAAATCGAATCTTGAGTGGAATTTGAGGGAGAATGGATACTTAAGTGGGCACTGTGCAACTGGGCATAGAGTAAACGGTTATACACTTTTGTTTTTTATTGTGTCCACCAGTTGCGCCAAAGCATTTACCTACAACCAATTTATTCAAAAACTACAATATGCTTAGAAGTTATAAAGTTTTATTGGTCACTCCTTCAGATGTCTTTTCTCTTCTTTTCTAATGCAAATCGTTGTACAGTATCACAATATTAAGACACCAATTATAGTGAAAAGTGAACCATCGAAAACCCGAGGTGGATTAATACCATAGTATACACCTCATTGAACTTGTGGTTACACCATAAACCGCCTAAGGGATGCGCTATTTAGAAGTTTCTTCAAACGAAGCTTATAGAGAAAAACTTGTTGCTTTAATGGAAGCAGGGTAGTTTTTATTTCTTATCAAGACCCCGCTTTATTGAACATTGTTGCGGATATAATAACAATTTCCTATTTTTATCAAGTAGAGTAAAGTTGAGACGTGAAAAATATGGAAATGTAATAAGGCCAAAATCAAAATCGCGTATAACTAGTAAAATAGAAACTAGGCTAGAAAATAAATATATATATTTTTCCATTTTCAGTAATGGAAATACACCAGACAATATTGCGGAAAAATGCCTAAAATTTTGGAACGATTGGCAGAAAAGTCCTGTTTTTTTCGAATATAAAATACAAAAGTATAACCATCTACTTAACTGTATACTTTTAAAGCAGCTACACTTAAACATGCATTTTGTTTTGTCCTCCGAAAACCCTTAAATTTTTTATTGGAAAAAATGTCAGCAAATGTTTTTTTGTTTTATGTCAGAAATTAGGAAATTATGACAGTGGAAAAGGCACTAATTTTGGAAAAAAGGTCAGAAAATGTTATTTATTTGAAATTTATAGATCATATACATTTTTATTATTAAAATTTTTACGAAGAGTTAAAAGTGCTAAATTAAATAAAAATTGAGTCAAGAAAGAAATAACGCAACACGGCTCGGAGAGGGGCCCGTCGGCTTTGGCTTGATTTCTGGGAGCCTTTTGCTTTGAGTCAAAATGACTTCTGAATTAGCTGTGACCTCAGCTCCATCCGATATTAAGTTCATTCATTCATTCATTTTCAATGGTCCGCTTGTCCATTAAGTGGGTCGCGGGTGTAGGTTGCTCAAGTGGACCCTCCATAGCTCTCGATCCTCCGCCATCGACTCTAAATCATCAAGGGCAATCCCCATACGGGTAGAGGAGAGATTATGAATTTGATCTAACCATCTCATCCTGGGTCTACCTAGGGGACGCCTGCCCGATGGTACGGATTCCATAGCACGTCGTGGAATCCTGGTCGGGGACATGCGTTTAACATGACCAAACCACCGAAGCATGGATCGCTCCGTCCGGAGAAGTAGCTGCTCGACATTGAGTTCCTCACGTATTCTGGTATTTCTGATGCGATCTCTACGGGTCACACCAGCAATACTACGGAGAAATCTCATTTCGGCAGCTTGTATTCGCGATCTTATTCTTTCGGTCATTACCCAAACCTCATGACCATAGGTAAGAGTTGGAACAAACACCGAATTAAAGACTGACAACTTAGCTTTGACACCAAGTTCAGTCCTCCTGATAACAGAATGACCAAGCTGTCTCAAAATCGATCCAGCCTGACCAATCCTACAGGAAAACTCGGCATTGCTCCTTCCATCACTCGTGAATAAGACCCCGAGATACTTAAACTTCTCCACCTGTTTCAATGGGACTCCACTAACATGCAGAGTGCATTGAACAGGCGTTCTGGAGACGACCATCACTTCAGATTTGTTCACATTTACCCTCATCTCAGCTTCAACACAAACGGCTACAAACCGATCGAGTGCGCGCTGAAGTTTAGTCTGAGAGGACCCAAGGATGACCAAGTCATCAGCGAAGAGCAAATGACTTATCCTCAGATCTCCCAATTCAAAACGTTCTTCGCCAAGACTGCGCTGTAACATCCAGTCCATATAAGTAATGAAAAGGAGAGGAGACAAGACGCACCCCTGGCGAAGTCCAACGCCCACGGTGAAAGGTATTGATTTAACGCCGTTTACCCGAACACAGCTTTTACAGTTTGTGTAAAGAGATTGAATGGCTCTCAAGAGAGAACCATCAATTCCATACTGCTGTAATACACTCCAGAGTTTCCCTCGAGGGACTCGGTCATATGCTTTCTCCAAATCTACGAAGCAAGCGTAAACAGGTGTAGCATACTCCCAAGCCTTCTCAAGTATTATTCTGAGAGTGAATAACTGGTCGGTTGTGCTTCTGCCGGGACGAAAGCCGCACTGCTCATCTCCTAATCGTGCCTCGACCACAGCTCTGCAACGCGTTTCCAGCACCTTGGCAAAGACTTTTCCGGGGAGACTTAAAAGTGATATACCCCTGTAATTGGAGCAATCCCTTTTATCCCCTTTCTTGAAAAGGGGCACAATCACCCCAATCTGCCAATCGCTGGGTGTTTCGCCGCATTCCCAGGCCACTTTAATGACACGAGAGCCATTTGACTCCCTCTTCACCTAAGGCCTTTAGCATTTCTGGCCGGATTTCATCCACTCCGGAAGATTTGCCAGCTTTTAGCGATTTGATCGCAAAAGTGACTTCCTCTACCGTGGGACTATTTTCCGCCCTGCTTAAGGCGATGGATGTGTCATCCTCAATGCCCTGGATTGGATTGAGCAATTCGGAAAAGTGCTCGCTCCATCTACGCAAGATGTCCTCCTCATTAGAAAGAAGTTTACCATCTTTGGATTTGACTCCTTCGATAATGTTCCACTTCCTTCCTCTAAGACGGCGGATGGTCTGCCAGAACACCTTGCTTGCAGATCTGTGATCGCGGTCCAATTTTTCGCCGAACTCCTTCCAAGAATGTTCTTTGGCTGCTTTAACAGCCAATTTGCAAGTTCTTCGCGCCTCAATGTACCGGTTTCGAGAAGGAGAGTCCCCCAAGTGAATCCACACCTTGAAAGCCTTCTTCTTCTCTCTGATAGCTTCTTGAACTCCGGGCGTTTTAAACCACGCAGTTCTTTTCTCACCACCAGCCGCCACACCGAACCGCTTCACTCCGCAAACATGTCCTGCAGAGGCAATAACTGCTGTTAAAAACAACTGCCATTCTTCCTCTACATTCAATGGAACATTTGGAATTTGTTCAAACCTTGCAGATACCTGCCGTGCAAATTCCTCCCGTATCTCATCGTTCTGTAGTCCCTCCCACCGTATGCGCGTAACCATTCTTGGTTTACGCTTTGGCAGGATAGGTATTTGATCGTTGAGATACAATTTGCACAACACCAGGTGGTGATCAGTTGACAGTTCAGCCCCTCTTAACACACGAACATCACAAACCATCCTTTTAATACACGACGGTACCACAAAGAAATCTATCAGCGATTTCTGCTGCAGACTTCGACGGTACCATGTGTATTTATGGATATCTTTGTGTGGAAAGAAAGTGTTCATAATGGACATTCCATTTGAACAACAAAAGTCCAACAACTTCTCTCCGTTCGCGTTCTGATCGGGGTCACCGTGTTTCCCAATCGCGCTGCCCCATGTCGAGAAATCCGCACCCACGTGAGCATTGAAATCACCCATCAGGATATAAGAATCCATATCTGCAACCTTTTCAAGGGCTGCATCAACTTCATCTAAGAAAGCTGCGTACCCTGACTCCAGATTCGGTGCATACACCTGCACTAGAGCCAAGAGGTGTATGCAAGCTTAATTTTGTATGTAGGTAATTGTTCTGGAATGGCTTTTCGAATAGAAAAAAAAGAATATTCCGAAAAAACGCGAAAAATTTGAATTTTTTTCGACGAAATTTTTGTATTTTATCGCATGATTTGATGAAAAGGTGGAAAATTCTTTGTGAATCTTGGAAAATTTCGGATAATTGTAAAATTCATTGCGATAAAAGACAATTTGCGTGCATTTTGGGCGGAGAAGTTGACGAGATAGATAATAAAGGGTCCGCCAAATAACTTTTTTTTTTTTGAAAAAGCTATCAAAAAAAAACTACCTACTGAATATTTTCTCAAATTTATTTTTTTATTTGAAAGTACAATCCTTCCGGTTAATAATGGAAAAACATTTCATTCAAATGGCTTCCTCGGCTGGTCATGCAGTAGCCTACACGATCGGTCCAATTTTTAAGCACATTATCGATTGTGTGCAGCTGTATTTCACCAATGGCTTCACGAATATTGTCCTTTAAAGCGTCAATTGTCTCTGGCATGTCGGCGTAACACTTATCTTTTACGGCACCCCACAAATAATAGTCCAACGGTCTCAAATTGCAGCTCCGATCTTCAAAAACAGGGCGCAAAACATTGAGTGTAGCTTCGGCTGTGTGGCACGTCGCGCCGTCCTGTTGAAACCAAATGTTGCCAATATCCTCCTCTTCAATTTTTGTGAACAAAAATTCGTTCAACATGGCCCGATAACGATCGCCATTGACTGTAACGGCCACTCCTTGCTCATTTTCGAAGAAAAATGGCCCAATTATGCCTCTGGACCAAAATCCGCCACAGCAGCAATTTTCTCGGGTGTACGCACTGTTTTTGGCTTTTCACGCTTTGGTTTATCGATGAGGATGCCAGTTTCTTTCACTTTTTTCGCAAGATAACGAACATACGGAGCTGACGGTGCTTCTCTTCTTCCAAAATCCGTACGCAATTTTCGCACACATTCTGCAACATTACCATGATTTTCAAAGTAATGTCGCAATATTTCCCAGCGTTGTTCAAGCGTATACACAACCATATTCGTTCAGCGGAAGGATAAAACTAATTATCTGTCAAATCAGACATGAGCTAAGTGTTACCATTCACGAAGTAAGCACTAGTTGAAAAAAAAAACGTTAGATGGCGGACCCTTTAGATGGCGCTGTCCCGCGATCAATGCCACAACCCGATAGATGGCGTTATACGTTGACTTAGGCTGTGCGCAGTTTGACAGGTGTCGAGCAAGCAGCAAGCAGTCATTCACATTTTTTATATTGTACCTACATGTATATTAATAAAAAATCTTCATTTTCCATTTGGGTTGTTTTTAAAAATACTTATTTAAAAAAGTATGAGTATTTCCCTTAAAGTCCCTTCAAATCGAAATAAAAGCTGTTTCTAGATTGCCTAGAACAAATGACCAATATCCTCTGTTAGTTCCTTTGATTTCAATAAATTTCCGCCACTTCACTGCTATCTGAGTGAGAATATAAATGTAGTAACAGGTCTACCTCACAATAGGACAACAATTGCTCATGTTTTCAAAAATGGTCATATACTCATACACATTACAACATTACGTATGTGGTATGTACAAACCCATTTACATAGATACATCCACCCCCATCACAAAGCTAACTGACGGCATTATTTTGTGTAGCTCGTTCGAGCTTCTGTGCCCTAGGATACACATTCACGTAAAATACCATCCACCCGACGAACGAGACATAACATAGACATGGAGTAGTGTGGGCAGTGGGGACGATGTTCCATCATTTGAATAGAACTTCCTGGCAAACATAAAGGCACGATGAGTTTTCAGTTTCATTCAGTCAACGACAGGACTCGTTACGGATAGGATCTCAAGCATAAATAGTAGAGCGCATACTTCTTCTATCGGGCTGGTATAAAAGCATGTGATGGTTCTTCGAAAGTGTTAACAGAGTATTACTATTACCCTTCTATGGTGTATTGTTTTTAACTCGTTCGTATATTTTTAAATTCCTTTCCTCCGTGATTTGCATTGGAAAATTTCTTCAATTTATTGCTTGTCGTGTTATTTTCTCGTCGTATCTCTACAACTTGTAGTGGCTTTTAATGTTATTTGTTTTGGATCGAGAAAAATGCTTAAGAAGTGTCGTTACGTTTAGTGGTATCTCTCGATTTAATTGTGTAAGGGCGGTTAAATAAGAGTGCTAAATAAAATATTAATGGGATGGAAATGCAATAAGAAATTACTTAACGATTATGCTAATTAAATCAATACACTGCCCAAAAAAATACTACGAATTGGTTTCAAATTTATAATTAAGTGAATTGTTAAATATATAAAAAATTTAGTAAAAAAAAAAAAAAACAAATATGGCCAAAAACTTCCTTCTGTGGTTTATTTATGGTAATATTTTAAATTTCTTGGAATCACTTCCACGAAATTCGACGTATCCAACAGCCAATAGGGACACCATATTTATTGGCTTCCTTGCGGAGTATGCACAGATGCGTGTAAGTTTTATTTATGTCCACTTATACTTTACAACATAAGTTAATCTCTATAATAAGGATGGATATAGTTCACGCTATACTATTTATAACCATAGTTTGTCGAATCTTATAGCTAAGTTTTAAAACTAGAGTTGGTGTTGTTCTTAAAAGTTCTATACTAAGAATATGTGAGCTCTGTCCTTCACATCAAAGAGTAACAGGTGCGTCAGTTATTTTTAATAAAAGACTTAGAACCAGTAATTTGTTTTGAAAATTTATGCTGCGATTAATTAATTTTCGAGGATTTTTGTCTTGACTATACAAGATAAAATGTATAGGTACAGACCTTTTTGCTTAGAAAAATAACTTGTGGAAATAAGGTTTAATTTGAAATGTATTTGAGAATTAAAGAAATCATTGAAAAGTCAATTGTCATTATGGCATTGCATTACAGAATGGATTGCGAGGAATTGGATAGCAACTCCTTACTGATTACTGAGTTTCGATTGATGTTTTTTTTTTGCGATGAAAATAATTACTTCGATTTGAATTATAGGAATTTCGAACAACATCAGAATGTAATTTATCATCAGACTAATACGATATCCCCAGGCTAACCATTTTGGTTCACTCTAATTCCTGATATTTATGAACTCTTAAGCTTTTTTTTTATTTATGCAAAGATTTCACTGTTGAGGATAACTAGGTATAAGTTGATCTTTTGGAATTGATATGCCTTGTTAAATATTTGTATATATAATAATAATGAACAATTTTACCACTTTATGCAACGAATGTTCGGCAATTTCAAGGAATCGCTGGCGATACAAGGTGCATGTTGAAAAGCAACAAAAATTGTCACTGGTGACACATGGTTAGACGTTTTCTCATACTACTTTTTATTAATTAAAAAAAACTGTATAAACCGATCCAGTTTTTAATACAAAGTTCGTAAAAATAGTGCAAAAATATCCCTGATAGGTAGACATTTCTGGCAATAATGTTGATTTAATGTGAGAATAGGTCATAATAAAGTTGCCTATTGCTTGATATTTTTGCTAGTTGCTTTGTTGCATCAATCTACAAGTGGAAAATAAAGGTAGTTCGGAAGCAGCGTTGCCGTTTGGTTAAAAATGATCTAAATGACTCATTTCTTTGGTTTAAGTAAGATTTTATCCTTTATTGAACGAAACAGAATAGGTACAAAACAAATGAAAAAAATACGAAACACCAATAAATATCTACAAAAAATAAAATTTACTGTGCGCTGTCGTTTTATTTTCGACGATAAACGCATACATCTTATTTTTCTTGTGTTAAGAACAATGCTTTTCCTTATTAACAGTCGATCATAAGTGAGCTTTTATAAAGAGTCAACATTAAAGAAATTTTCGCACTGAGATTTTTTGATCCTAATTTTATGAAGCAAAGACTTGAGTTTAATTATATACAGCTAGGTTCCAGAAATCGAGTGAAATTAAGCCGAAATCGAAATTGATTTTCATTTTCAGTGTTCTGCATTTCGAGCGACACACTCAAATAAATCATTTTTTTCTACTAAAAATTAATTTGGTTTTATAGAACTTTAAAAAGTTAAGAGCTATAATAAAACTTTTTAAATGATTAGTAAATATTATATTTTATTTGTTTAAGCCAAATGTTCTGCTCGCACAAAATTTTATCTCCCATACAAATGTCTACACAAATAAAATTTTGCGATGCAGTACCCTATCCCGTACGCTAAGTTCTTGAAAGAATTGGCTGAATATTTTCTATACTCTATATCTATACTATTATATAAAGACGTAACTGATAAAATTATGTTCGCAGTGTTCTCAGAAACTACTGAACGGATTTTGATGAAACCTTAACTAAAATATTCTGTAAACACCTCTGCGTGCAGTAGGGTACATTTAATTGCGTTTTATTCCTTCAATTATGCAGAAAAAAAAAACAAATTTCATTTTGTACGCATACATATTCCATTCCATTCCATTTATTTTGACTTTGCTTCATTAAACTTGCCATAATATTCATAACTCTCAATCAGTACAAAAAAAGCGTTTAACAGTTTATAGGCAGTTTATAGGTATTTTGAGCTATCATTCATCTTTCTACTACATCCAGAAGCTGAGAAACAATAAGTTAAATATCAGATCTTAGTTGATCAAATGGGAAATCAATGCTAAACCATTAAATTTCTGCTGTTTCTCTGCTTTGGGGTGGTGGGCGTAAATCGCAAGCATGATCATGATTTTATGTGCGTTATGTGCGAGTAGGCTGTACGGTGCAAAACGCTTGGTAGAAAGAGTGAGAGGTACATTGCGTTCGTTATTCATGCTATATTTTTTACAACAGTCAATTATTGTGTTGAATCTTTCAAGGGCAATATATTTAACGTTCATTTAGCACATAAACTGCAGTGAAAAACAGAAATTTATTTTTCCGGTAAGTCGTTACATTATGCCAATCATCGAAATTCTGTCTGTTTATTTAGTGCACTTAATTCTTCTTTTTTCAATAGGAAAGTGCACAAAGTCTTAACAAATCGTTGTTGTTTTTTTTTATAGAACCACCAAAAGTATACACTTTCCTCATATTTAGTAAATGTTTCGTCTTCTGTTGTTATATTATAAGCAAGTAGTGAAATGTGTCATATTTTATTTTATTTATTGTGGTATAGATTGAGGCAGATCTTCGGGAGAGTGTTTTCTCCCACGGGCAACTATACAATGAGCGTCAAAAGTGAGTGAACACCAATGCGGTTTTTATTTGGCTTTGGAGTTTGGATACAATTTTGTTGAAATATTTTTAGTATTTTTTGCTTCGACATGAAATATGTTTAATTATTGTTATTTCGTAATAAGATTTTTTACAGATTGTGGGTTTTTTAGACCTGTTTTCAGACACTAAAGAAAACTCAAAGAAGCATCGGCGTTTACTCACTTTTGACGCTCACTGTACGTATGGCAGTATCGCGCGGGGGTTCAAGATCTAATCAATACCTTCTTCTTCCGGATAATAACAAGACTTTAAAGGTTGTGTATCCCGGAGCTTTAATGTAAGCTCTTAAAAATGTTAAGCAAGATACCTTGGGTAATCCTTTTAAGATTATTATTTCTTGGCACATGGACACCTGTAATAGGTATCTCTCGTCTGAAAACTGAAAAACAATAAACGCATGCAAAATCTTTAGAACGAAAAGATGCACCCAGCACATCAGGTAAGCATTTCTTCTTGCTAACTTTTCTTACGTTCGTGTTGTCACTCAAAGTGTACTCTTTACTAGCACGGATCAGCTAGTATATAATATCTTGGGTTATACTTATATTGGACGTCCAGTGTATATAATTACTGTTTTTATTATTTGACCACTTTTCATTGACCAGTTTGCCACCACTGCACTCAGAACACATAAAATATTTTAAACTACTTAAGGGAGTATAAAGTTTTCTACAACTTGTACTGCACTACACTAATCATTTTATAATCTCTTCATTTGCAATATTTCCATATAAATGTGATTGCACTGCGTAGTCAGAGCCCGAGTGCGCCAGGATGCTATGGTGAAACATTGCAGAAACACACGAGTAATGCAGCATGTAATTGTAATATTAGGTACTTTTACTTTTATGCTGTAAGACTAAAAGGCTTCATACCAATATTCAACGCTAAGAAACTTGTTGAAGTGGGAATATTCACCCCTATTCCCGTTGGCGTTTGTCGTAAACGCCTAATATTTCATTTCGGTTTTAAGTCAGAGTTTGTAACTTTTTTGAGACAAGCGATTTGAAAATACAGTGAACACATAGAAAAAAAAGCAAAATCGTTAACAAAAGTTTGAAAAAAATCTGAATATCGTTTTTATAACGTCACGACAAAAGAGTCGTATATGACAAACGCCAACGGGAATAAGGGTGAATATATCCATCTAATCCTGTAATCTCTTGAGAAAAAGAAGAAAAACCTTGGAACTTAAACTCAATGAATATTGCCGCACCAAGAATATTTGCAATTTTCTGCGTGTAAGCCTGTAGGGGTTAATACAATCGTTATGATATAAAATAACCAACCAACATAATCATTTAATTTGCAAATCCTGTTTTATCTCACTTCAACCAATAGCACACCGCAATCACAAATCACTTGCACAATTTACAATTTCAACAAACAATAATAATATCTGTGGTATGTAGTTAGTATTGTGATTTATTCAAAAATTCCCAACAGTCATGTCAAACCCTAATGCTTTGATTTCATTGTTTAAAAGTTCGCATCCAAAATAGATCTCTAAGACTATATTAAGTCCAAGAAACGATTCGACCAATATCAATCACAATCTGAATGTTTTGTTTTTAGGTTATTCTGCTTAAAAACATTTCTCGAAGTAGAATTGCCTCGAATAATTATGAACTGTGTTTTATAAATATTTAAGTGTGGATTTATGCTATTACAGAATTGTAAAATAAATACTGTAAAATAACTCTCAATATTTTAATTGATTATTTGAAAAAAATTTGAGTGCCACAGCAAATGCTTTTCAAAATATTATACAAATATAATTCCTCGTGGTATTTAAGTAAATGAAATCAATAAAAATAGTGTAAACATAATCTCGTAAAATAAAAGCGCAAACCCACTCATATAATATATCAATGAAGCAACAAAATGTAAGTGGATATGGGTTTTTTCTTTTAGACATCCAGGATTACCGACCAACGTGTTATTTTATTTTATTTTATCACGAGTATGCTTTACGCCCTTTCATTTTTTGTTACTAAATGTGAAGATGATAAAGATGTGGCGGTCTTAATATGCTTGTATTTCAATATCCTGTGCAGTGTAGATACCATGGTGTATGATATGAGGAATGGCTTTTTCCACAACGAGGCAAAAAAACTGAATACAGAATACCCACCGCACAAAATTTCAGTAAAATACGGACAATGCCTGTGAGTATGTACCTAATCTCCTATCTTCTTCTTCCTTATTGTGAGGCGAGGTTATGGTCAGGATTATGGAGATTATAACACCTCCCACTTTACTGCATTCGCCTGTATGATTCGCCGATTCGACCTGAAAAAGTATCTACAATCCTCCTGCTTTCGGATCACTTCATCAGTGAGGCCAATCGGGATCATGACGTTAACGACTAATATCTAGAATGGTCAAAATATCGAAAATGAATTTGATAAATCTCGAATGCAAAAATTTCAAAAGGGTCATCTATATATATATAAAATTAGTTGTATTGTGTTTGTCGCCAATGATTCTGGAAATTAATGCCATGGTTTATAAGTGTATACGGTCTTTGTAGGTGTATTGGTTCATGAGACAAAGGGTCGTGGCACCTCCCATACAAAAAATACACTCAAAATTTTATATCTCAAAAACCACTAAATCGATTGAGTTTAAATTTACATATAGTTTTAGGTTTTGGCCCAGGAGTATTCCTATGAAGATTGGTCAAAATTGGACAAAGGGGCATGGCGATGGCACCTCCCATACAAAAAATAAAAATCTTATATTTCGAAAACCACCGAATCGATTGAGCTCAAACTTTGCAGATAATCTTAGGAGTGTTCTGGGAGTGTTCCTTTGAAGATTGGTCAAGGGGTGTGGGATGGCGCTATTCTTCGACAGTCAAGGAAGCCAATGTTTGTAAAATTTGATATGATATGCATTGTCCTGACAGACAAAAATACTAATTGTAGTATCTTGAAATACTGTATAAATTGTCAGAATTTTAGTGTATGCTCACACTGTATAAAATGTCAGATTTAATAAAAATAAAACTTACTTTATACGAGACTACAGAACCAGACGGATGTCATTTATTCAGGATACTACACTAATCTATACAATACGATTCCTGGAAAAAACAAAAATGTATATTGTATTGTGTTACAAAAAAAAACTGTTTACCACGCCGAGTTTTGACAATAGCACGTCAATAAGATTTTAGAAGACATGTGACAAGTGAATTTCTACAATCTTTTACACATTTCTGTGTGTTACAAGACAAAGTTACAAGTCCAATGCTGATCTTTTGATCATGTATGTGGATAAATTCAACACAGGCTCTTGTAAGGGGTGTCTATTAATTCGCGGTTTTCATTTCGCAAACTATTATCTCGCGGCGGTTTAAATATTTTTCAACTATTTCGCAGAAGTCATGTGGCAAACTGTCATTTCGTCTTGCGTTCATCTCGCTGTAAGATTAACTCGCATTTTCTCTTTAGCATTTCTATGTTTTGCTCTTCTTTCAATTGGCTTTTCTTGTTTTAGCTTTTGCTTATTTTGCAAAACGTTATTTCGCGTCATGCTATTTAGCCGCTTGTTTCTATCAGCATGCATTTTTTTGTCACTTTCAAGAGGAACTTTTTTTTCATATGTGAAATGACCCCATACTTTGCATAATACTCAAACTTGCACCTACTCCAAATCCTACAGAGACCACAAGCAGGGGGGTTGCAATGTTTATGGGGTTTTTGTAAACAAAAATAAAAATTTAAAAATTAAGAATCTTAAAAGGTTTTCCTATTATTTTATTTGGCAAAAGCAAAATAAGAAAACGCGAAATGATCGCAGCGAAATAACGAAAATAAAACAATGCGAAAGTAAGTAAATCAAAGTAAGTTATAGCGAAATAATAAATGCGAAATATCTTATGCGGTGAAATAACTACAAGGCTAAAAAAAAGTTTGCCAAAAAAAAAAAACTGCGAAATAACAAAATGCGAGTTGTTGATATGCGAAATAATAAAATGCGAAATGATCGCAGCGAAATAACAAAATGCAAGAAAAAACCGCGAATTATACCATACCCTCTTGTAAGACTTGGCGACATGTCGCTTTTTGTTATAGCTGACTCATTTGCTTGCGTGAACAGTGAATCAAATTGTTGTTGCATAGACATGAAATTTAAATAGTTTTCGATATGAGTAAATCTTGAATTAATATTAATTGTCTCACCCTCAGTTTCACACTGAAAGTTTAAACTGCTATAGTTATGAATATAATTTGGCAGGATTGTACAGTACTTAGCTTTTATACGACTTTTTCAAAATCGCTCCTTGTTTTTCTTTTAAAGAACCCACAACACAACGTCAAGTAGTTGTGTTTTTGACAATCGACTGAACTGAGGATTAAACGGCAGAATACTGTAGTTTAACTTAAACTACAGAAAGAACTCTGTTCTAAGTTTAAACGAAACTGTGAAACTGAATTAACTGTTAAACTAAAGTTTAAACCAAAAGTGTAGTTTAAACTTCCACTGTGAAAATGGGGGTCAAAAATTAATATTAATTCTAGATTTTTGCTTTCAAGAATTATTTTTTCGAGATTTTGGTTTCGAGATTTTTTGATTCTAAATTTTTTTTTTTTTTTTTAATTATTCTTTTCTGTATTATATTTTTCTACATATCGAGGTAGACCCAGGCCAATCAAATGTTGTGTTTTTAGCATTTGTTTGATCTAAGAGTTTTTTTTTGGCCTGCCACTCTTCCATGGTTGTATGCAGGAACGTTGATTGGCATTGCAATTTTTAATACTGACTGAGCCGGTCGTGCCGTGCTGCAATATTTTCTAGATGGGCTCTTTCACGGGAAAGCTTCCTCGGATCTTCGAACTTCTAATTCGATCAAGCTTTTCTGTCCCTGCTATCATGCGAAGCATGCTCATCTCAGTTGCGGTTTGCTTTTACTATTGATCATAGATCGCAGATAGGTACTTGAGCTCCTACTTGGGAATCACTTTTTCATTTAAATACAAGATCGGATTGGATCAAGGAAAGGGAAGTAGAGGTACTCTGTCTTTTTTGGACTAATTCGATACCCAGATATCTCCTCCAAAACATCCTCCTCCTTCATTCACTGTCTATGCAGTCGGGACCGAAAATTACTCGAAGAATTTTCCTCTCGAAACAACCAAGAGTAACCTTATCCGCTTTTGATAGAGTCCATGCCTCTACACCATAGAGAAGGACTGGGATGATAAGGGTATTATATAGGGTCACTTTAGTTGTTCGAGAGAGGGCTTTGCTACTCACTTGCTTTCATAGCTCAAAGAAACAGCGATTGGCATGAGTTATTCTTCGTTTAATTTCAGCGCTGGTGTCATTGTCTGAGTTTAAAGCGGAGCCTAGGTAGACAAAGTCCCTAACTACCTTAAAATTATATCTGTCATTCTCTCTGAGACGTCAGTGTTGGGTGTCCTTTCGAGTCAAACTCATCTTCGCCGCTTCCGTCTTAATACTCACGAACGCGACAGTGACATTCCGCTGCGTTCTGCCGATTATTTCGATGTCGTCGACGTAGGCGAGTAGATGGACGAACTTTTGAAAGATAGTGCTTCTGGTGTTAGCGTTTGCGTTTTGCACTATTCTTTCAAAAACGATTTTGAAGAAGTCACATGACTGCGCATCGCCTTTTTTGACATCGAAGGTCTCGGTGAGTTCTCTACCTGCTCTTGATCGAGCAGCGGATGCAGGGATGCCAAAGCTAGACATTGCTCAACAGTGCATGTGCAACTAAATGCAACTAGTTCTAATTCCATTTGTGTACATTAAATAAATTAGCAAAACTCTAGAGCAATTTACGGAATATACTCGTAATATCCTTTGCACGGATAGTTTAAAAAGTGTGGTGAGTCATTCCCAAAACTAACAGCCACTCATGTGAATTGTTCTTAATCGATAGTTTTCAAAATCAGTAAACGTGTCTTGTACCATAGGCAATCATTTCTAGTTATAATTCATTTTCTAACAGACTAGTTTGGGAAGTAGTATCCACTAATTTGATAGTGTGAATGTGCATTGAAATGTGAGGTGATTAAAGAAGTTTTGAATGCAACCATTTTCGAAATGGCATGACATCAAATGAAATTGATACAAAGTGATATAGTTCATAAGAAAATGAATTCAAATTGTTGTACAACGTCGGGCGCTCTGTGCATGCTATAGGTATTGCTGTTGCTCTGCAAATGCAAATGCTGTTAAGTGACAAAAAGTGATTGCCGGCAAATGCTACTAATTGAATTTGGAAGGACATTTAGAAACACACGAAACTTGAAATTTGATATCATCGCCGGTAAGCACTTGTACTCGCTTTGGGAAGTTTGCACCTTAATGTGAAATTGGTTTTTATTAGACCAATTAGAATATCAAGAAAGCCTTTAAAATCAATTAATTCGTGTGTGTATTTTCTTTTGACCTACTTGTTGGAAACAGGGTAACGAGGAAATCCGTAATATCTTTTATACATATTTCTTATGATAAACATACAAGGTTGTTGTTGAAATAGGTAAGCTTAATATAGGATTTCAGGGACTTCATAAAAATTGTTAATACCTCACCCTTCAGTCGTTCATCACACAATGAATCCATGAAGTCAGTCCCTTGCTCACGAGAAATAAATTATATTTTGCTGAGGGAAAATTGAATTTATTAAAATATTTTTTTGTTACGAGATATGAGTAAATTTGCATTAAAACGTTTGCACAAATATGCTAACCATAAATGTGGGTGCCATAAAGAGGTAGGTACCGATTTTACTTTTCCAGACTATGTGTGGAGATAACACATGCTATTAAGTGATAGTGATGCATTGCAAATTAATAAGACAAGAGAATAATAAATAAAAACCGATAAGAAGCGAGTTACAGGATTATTTCAATCTGAGGTACAATCCCATAATAAATGTAATATCAAGGAGGCAATTTTATTGTTTGTGTGGCTAGTTAAGCTGCTTAAATCCATTATGATGATGGATGGCCGATGATGTTTTTTGAGCTTAACATTTGGGTCGATATTGAAGCCCTGGTCTAACAGACAAGCGAATTTGCGCACTTCCTTACAAGTAACCGTTTCAGAAGTAGGGCGAAACAAACGGTATCGATAAATAAATAAATAGGTGGTGCAAGTGCAACAGGCGGGTAGACCCCCTAGGCCTAGCTTCTGGCAACCATTCGTTTGTAAGAGTTTCTATTTCTGAGACGAATGGAAGGTGCCTAAAATTTTATGACGAGTCCGAACGGCTTAATTGAGAAGCTTTATCAGGACAGTCATACTCTCGGACGATCGCGAGAGGTGGCGCAGTAGAAAAAACCTTAAGATGTAATTTGTGTTTTTCGAATAGGATCCCTCGCACAGTAGTCCAGCAGACTAACCACTGCGCTACTGCGCCCATAGTTCAGCTATTTACAGAAAATGCGACAGCACAGCATATGTTCAAGTATGACATTTACAACAAGTATGACATTTACAAACACCCCATAAATCTACCGAAAATTCAGTTTCAAAAATAATTTTCGCACTACGTATGACACTCCTTTCGCAACCACTTTCACTTAAAAAAAAAACGACAGCCAGCTTTTTTTATAAGAAACTAGCGGACCCGGCGAACTTCATCCCGCCCCAATTTAACGACTTTAGATAAACTCCAGAGTGATAATAAAACACGGATAGTTCAAATTTCAATGCGATTTATTTGAATGGAATCGAAATCGGTAGAGAGCGATATGATAAACAATGTTTTTCGATTCGTTTTTCGGCGCAAAAACCAAACAACGAAGACGGTTTGCCAATACTCGAACAGGCAACGTACAGGTAACCGTGCGAAAAACAGGGAAATTCGAGATTAAACCCACAGACTTCCAACGATTGGCCTTGTGATTTATTGATTGTCAATGCAAAAGCCTATCGAAAGCGGAACGGAATCCGCTTGAATTGGAATGGAAGATCAGTTGGAATAATCGCAATTCGTGGGATAAGGACTTCCTCTACTTTGAATTTACCCTTGATAATTGTCCTTTGAATCACATTGTTCATTAGTTTCTTGACATACAACCGAATAGCGTTGCACAATTTCGTATGATTCAGATTCCGCAATATGATTATGATCGATCCCACCTTCAGCTGTAAATTATGCGGCAGAGTTCCTGGCACATCAAGCGAGTTCAGAAATTCCGTCGGATAATTGGTTGCATCGATTTCGCTGTCGCCGAATTCTTGGTCATTGTGCACGTTGCCTTGTCCACCGTGAGAAGAATAATCGGCAGCATCAAAGCGGAATTTGCAGTTCGACAAAATGTCTTTTATCACTATGAATTTCCCAATTATCCGAAATTTTCCAAGCTTCACAAAGAATTTTCCACCTTTGTCCAAAATCATCAAATAATGCGATAAAATGCAAAATTTTGTCGAAAAAAGATCAAATTTTTCGCGTTTTTCCGGAATTTTTGGAGTTTTCCACTTAGAATTTTCTATTTGTCCATTTGAAAAGACATTCCGGAACAATTGCACACAAAATTCCATAAAAAAATCTATTTTCCTTTTTTCCATTTCCCGACTTTTCCGGAGGGTTTTTTTTTCTTTCGTAAAAACCTTCTCCTGGCAATTACGAACAACTGAAAAGAAATTTAAGCAAAATCGACCAGCCGTTCTCATATTTCGATTTTTTCAATTTCCCAACTTTTTCGGAGTGTTTTCCCAAAATAACTGAAAAAAAAATGTTAGCCAAATCGGCCCATCCGTTCTCAATTGATGAATATACATAAAAAAGATTTGTTTTTGTATTTTCGAGTTCAAAGTTACCTCAGCAAAAAAAAATGTACGCCTTGTTTTTGTTTGTGGCCATGAGCAATGACATTCATGATAATGTTATTCAGGCTCATGAAAGTGTGTTCAGGGTCAATGAATATTTATATTCTGCGAACAACATTATAATGTTCCTCTGGTACAACATGTAAAGCAAGAGCAAACAATCATAATAAAAAA
Organism: Cheilosia soror; assembly: GCA_949372485.1. NCBI lineage: Eukaryota > Metazoa > Arthropoda > Insecta > Diptera > Syrphidae > Cheilosia > Cheilosia soror. The sequence continues at coordinate 138,286,640 of OX443561.1, read as the reverse complement.
AAATGTTACGTATACGCCTTGGTGTTCTGGAGTATAAAATTATTTCAAGACAGTTTAGTTAATGCTATAAAAATTTAAAATTTCGTTTTCTATCACCCTTTAAATCGTTTATTTTCGCGAATGCACGAAAATTAAAATATAAAGCAATCTATATACCATATATCTAATATCTATGTAATTATTTAAGTCGGCCAATACAATTTTCACTAAATGTGTTAAAGATTTAAGAGCCTCACGAAACTTGTTTCGCTTTCAATGTTTCAGTTATTATCTATCGGCTTATTACCATAATCCCCAGTGGAAAAAGTTCAAAAAGAAGTTTTTACCAGTCCACGTGTAAAAATATTTTGGTTATTGGTAATGATCCCAATGAGGCCTTTTTGATAACTCACAAACTGTTCATCGTATTAATCTGAAATTTTGTACATTGATAACGAAGTAAAAATTGTGTACGACTCGGTTGGACATAACTTTCTCTTTTACTACGAATCTCGTAGAATCTCAGAGTCATTTCAGCAAATTTTACGTTTAAAATCATACCCACTCAAGGTATAATTATTAATAACGTAAGACATACAACATAAACATTGTGTATTAACTACAACACCTTATTACGTTCAAATTTTATCCCCAACTAACAGTTGAAGCAGACAAGTAGGCGATGAATTTCGAATTATGTATATTGCCACTAAAGTTTTGGGCTTTGCAAAAATTAACCGAGTGTGAATACAGATCGAGATTTGGGTAGTCATTTTTGAGAAATATTCATAAAACGGCTATATTTGAGTTTTCTGAGAAAAACTAAGTACGTGATCATGTTTAGAATGCTTATGTTGTCTTAAATATGTATTTTGATCAAAATCGTTGGAGCGGTTTTTTTGAAAAATTATCCTGACAAATGCTACAACTTTGGATTCAAAAAAGCACTGTTATTAAACTGTGGCCGCAGTAGCGCAGTGGTTAGTGTGCTGGACTACTGGGAATAAATAGCTGGAGGGATCCCAGGTTCGATCCCCGGAAAAGCACAAATTACATCTTAAGGTTTTTTCTACTGCGCCACCTCTCGCGAACGTCTGACAAACATCCGAGAGTATAACTGTCCTGAAAAAACTTCTCAATTCAGCAGTTCGGACTCGGCATAAAATTGTAGGTCCCTTCAATTCGTCTCAAAAATAGAAACTCACACAAACGAATGGTTGCGAGAAGCTAGGCCTAGGGTGTCTACCGCTTGTTGAGCCACCTATTTATTTATTTGTTATTAAACTGTATAGCTAAAAACTGAGTACGACGTATTCTTCAGGATATAAACCTTACCTAGCAGTTACATTTTCATCTAAATCGAAAATGGCGTCTTAGAGATATAAGCAGTTTTTAAAGTATGTGTCATTTTTAGCGATTGGAGTGGAAATCGATGGACGTTCAAAAAACACTGTTTTGCAACTGTTTAGCTCAAAAATGAGCAGCATTACCTGCCACTAACATTTGTATCATAATCGAAAATATGGTTTTTCAGATATGCACAGTTTTTTTTAAAGTACTATTATTAGGGATTTGGGTGGATATCAAAGGACGCAGTCTTTTTAGAGAAAAACTGAGTTTGCTATCAAGTTAAGAATTACAATAGTACCTTAAAAATACGTTTTTTTTAAAATCGTTTTAACCGTTTTCGAGAAAAAGCCATTTTTCATAACTGCCTTTACTGGACTTTTTAACGAAAAACTGTATAAGCAGTCATGTTAAGCATGCCAATCAATTTTGGTTCAAATCGTTAGATCCGATTAAAAAAAAAAAAAAAAAAAAAAAAAAAATAGTTTAATAGTACCGTTAATAGCATGAACAAAAAATTGTCCTAGCGGGAAGCAAAATCTCGAGTTCGAAATTTTGTACGAAAACAATATCTTTCTCTTATTACGTAGGTATACGAGAAAGTTAAAAAAAAAACTCACACAAAAGAAATCGTCGTGAGAAGATAGGCCTACGGTAACCGTTGCGCCAACTATTTATTTATTTTTTAAGGGAATATTTGCGGGCATTATAAATAAGAAAATGATTTACTTTATCTCACATCTTTTGTATTACTTTAGTAGTGTTTGTTTATTCACGTACATAATAAATCAGTGGTAACATTATTGAAAACAGCTTCTGTTAAAAAATATGTGTTTTTTTTTAACTTGGAAGGCAATTATTCACTGGCCGAAAATAAAGATGCCAGTAGAAAAAAATCTAAAATTATTTATAACTACGAGCAATATTGTACCTACTGGACATTAAAATATTTATTAGCAAAATGTATACTCAGCCATTTATTCTATCAGCTTCACCGCAACCACAGAGCACCAGCAATTATAAATATTTAACCAAGAGTAAGCGAGAATATTTTGTCGTTGACATTCATATATTAAAAATGTATATCGTAATATTAATAGTATGCCAAAAGCGCAGTAGTTTCAGCATGTACAAATAAAGTGGTCTAATTAGGGATGGTTAGTTCACTGAAATAGACGATGTTGTATTTTAAATGCTTGAATACTATTTTTATTTTTTAAATGTTTGTAGGTATATGGATTGAACATCACGACCAATATGATCCACGACCAACCACAAAGGGGTTTGTGTTTGGTAGTACCTACAATACAACGGACCGGCATTGGTTTCTTAGGGATTTGGTATCCCATTAATCATGGCCTCCCGGTTAGGTATACTTCCAATTTTGCTAAAAAAAAAACGTTTTTTGTTTTATTTGTGAACTGTTAATGTCCTTGAATTTAAAAAAAAAAGCCTCCAATCAACCACCCTATTGATTGATTGACGTTTGAATCACACAATATCCGTTTAACCAATAAAAGGACTTTTACAAAATTAAATTAGTTGACTTTGCCGGATTAAAGGGATAATTTGCTCTGACGTAAGTTTATAATAAATATTTGCTGTACGAATATCAAGCACATTCCTAACTGCGTATATCACATGAACTCGCAGTTAGTTTCATTAGGGTGGAACACAAATTCTTTGGCGTGCAAGGAAACGCGTAGAGGGTGGAAAAGTTGTCATTACACATATACATAATTTGAGTAATCAAGCAAAACAAATTTATATACAAAAACAATTAGGCGTTTTCGAGGTCCATACCAGACAAGGCAAAACGTGTGGGTTTAGATACAATAGACGAAAAATAAGTTCGTTAAACGTGAGTGTCGGGTAAGGTGAAAGTTGTCAGTATTTTCTATAAGCTTTAGTATAATTGCTGTTTTAGTGGATCAACATACAAATAAATTTTAATTTGTTTACTCTGGTTGTTATTTTTGGAGCCATGGTTTTTTTTACAAAACATTGTTTCAACCAATAGCTTAAAAATGAACCACTGGTCCCAAACCAAGCATGCTAGAGACCTATTTTTTTTTAATTAATGTTAATTTAATTGTTGTGATGACCAGAAGGACGATTAAAAACGAATGCTTTAAGTATTAACAAAAATTTGTTAACTAAAATTCGGAAAAATGGGGACCCTTGATATTGCGCCACTTGAATAGATATAGAACATGCATTTAGTTTGACCGTTGTCTTTGACACGTGGTCTCATATTTTTCTTTGATTGAATTTTTTTGTTAATTTTTTGTTAAAAAAAAAAATTAAATGGGTGGAGAAAAAGCCTTAACCGAGGGCGAAAATTGACAAATCAAAGCTTAAAGGACCTTTGGCCTATTTATTGCCAAACTGGCCAAGAAAATTGAGAGGAGCCGACATGTTATATCCATATCGTCGTATTATTTTGAATGCCAAAGACATAAAAAGACTAAAAATCAAGAAAAAGTCACCCCTTAACCGTTTTTGTCGCGCACATGTTGCCTTCGTATGTTGGACTTCGTAGTAGCGTAGTGTGGTCTTCTCCGACGAAAAAAAATTAATTTGGAAGGCCACAATGGCTATATCTACTATTTTTATAACCTCCACAAAGAAACTCATCATTTGGACCGGTTGCGTAGTAGAGTTGAAGGTGTGATGGTGTGGGGGGCCGATTCGTATTATGGCACCTGCAAATTACAATTTTTGTTAACCACAATTCATGGGTTGTCTTACAATGGCATATTGAAACAGGCCTTTCCATACTTTCATAACCTTTTTAGACCTCTGGCTTGGATTTATCAACATGATAATACACCAATACATACGGCCCGGGTTGTTAAAACGAATATATAGAGCCAAAATGTGGAGCTATTAAGCTGACCGGCCTACTCACTGGATTTAAATATCATCTAAAACGTTTGGGGATTGTTGACACGTCAACTTTATGGATCGGAAACAGTGTTGTCACTTCTACAACAATGTGGTAGATCTACCACAATTTCTTAATATTTTTTCAATCTACCACAACTACCACTGCACCCAAAAATTCTACCACGTTTTGTTATTCCAGTGTTAAATATTTTATAGTTCTCTATGCTTTCATATCGATAAGAAAATGAAAGTGAGGCGCAATTTTGATGGATATTTTTATCATTCGTGTCGTCATTAACATCTTCAGTCTACAGTTTCATATCCCAGCAAAACAGGCAATTTCCATTTCGTTCGCTAAGAAGATTTTGTTCGTTAGTGAGTTCGACTAAGAATTTCGAGCGATAGATTGACATTTGACGCCCTGGACATTGACGCCCTATGTTCGTGTCTCCAATTAGTTTTCACGCGCGGTTTTGTACCCTTTCCAGTAGGTGCAATCGTGCAATGTGGTTTTCGGCACACCCGACCGGATAATGAGAAGCGTACTCAGGTTTGGGGCGAATGAACGCCTTATATATTGTAGCTAGATCAAAAGGGGTAAAATATTTCTTGCACCGTTTGAGGAAGATAGACATTTCGCAGCGTTCTTGAAGACTCCGTGTATATTTTCGTTCTAACGACGTGTTTCATGGACGCACATACCGAAAATGGAAAGTCTTTCGGGTTCGAAAATATAAGGACCATTCATTTATAATTGCTGAAGGTTTGGTTTAGGGATAGCAAACAACATTGCGTTTTGGAAGCAATAAACTCCACCCTATTGGCTGAACCTTTTTTATAATGCTATCAAGGTCAGAATTTAATGAGCTTAACATATGTTGCCGTCCCACTTTTATGGCCGAAGAACAAGTACGTAGGTCCTGGAATGATTATGCGAAGGTAAGTCTGCTGTCATCAGCGAAGGAAAAAATTGGATTAGAAGTTACAGACAAGAGATCATTTCTGAAATGAGAAAGAGAGTCGGAGACAAAACAGAGCTTTGGGGAACACCAGCATTTATATGGTAAGTTTCAGACGCGAAACCATTCAAAACAACTTGAATTGAGCGGCCAGAAATGTAGTTTCTAATCCATTGAATAAAAGTCGCATCGATCCTATAAGCACGCATTTTTGACAAAAGAGCTCGGGGTCAAACTCTGTCAAATGCTTTTAAAATATCAAGCGCAACAATCTTTATTTCACCAGAGTAGTGGAGAGATTGTTCCCGCTTTCCGGTGAGATAGGTCATCAAATCATCAGTAATACTGCCGGTCATTGAAAAGTTTCCGTGATTCAAGATATTTCATAAGCTGACGATTTGTCAGCGTTTCTATGACTTTAGAAAAGAACAGACGTAAGTGCTATGGGTCGGTAATTGGTGGGAGCAAAATAACCGCCTTTTTTAGGGACGCGCTGGAGTTGTTTTCCACTTACTCGGAAAGAGTCCAGAAGAATAGGACAGATTATATTAATACCAGCCAGCGTTGCCGCCGAAAATAAAAAAAGTGTGCCACTTTTTTCAGAAGAGCGTGCCCTTAGCGTGTCCAAAGAAAACGTTTTTTTTGCATTCACACAGTCAACGCCAAACCGAAACAAAAAACGAAGAAGCATTTAAGGACCATAGGTATACATGAGAGTGACCACTTCCTACGAACAAACGAATATTCGCAAGTGCTGACAGCCCGTTCACATGAACACTTTTCTAGGTCGTGGCAGTTCGCGAATTTCAGCCATTAGTTTCTACCCGAAATGTCTAATTTGAGGTTAATTTCGTTCGCTAGTTTGTGGAACGCGAACTAAATGATGTGGTTTGCGAATAAACTTCGACAATTCGCGCCAAAGGTGTTTTCGTTCGCGTCAAAAAGTTTGGAATTCGAAAATTCGTTATTTAAACTGTTTATAAACTTATTTTCTTAATACATTTTAATGGGATAATTAATCATTAAACTTGCGAATATTCGTTCGATCGTATGTAGGTAGTTGGTCGCACTCATGTGAATGGTCCTTCATTTCAGGTGCCTGTTAATTCGCGGTTTTCTTTTCGCAAACTATTATCTCGCGACAGTTTAAATATTTTTCAACTATTTCGCAGAAGTCATGTGGCAAACTGTCATTTCGTCTTGCATTCATCTAGCTGTAAGATTGAATCGCATTTTTCTATAGCATTTATATGTTTTGCTCTTCTTTCAACTAGCTTTCGGTGTTTTTGCTTTTGCTTAATGAAACGTTATTTCGCGCCATTGTATTTAGCCGCTTGTTTATATCGGCATGCATTTTTTTGTCACTTTTAAGAGGAAGTTGTGTTTTATATGTAAAAAATGACCCATACTTAATACTCAAATTCGTATTTACTCCAAATACTACAGTGAATACAAGCAGGAGGGTTGTAGGGGCAGCATCCCCCAAACTTATTTCAATGTTCATGGGGTTCTTCTAAGGAAAAATTATAAAAAGTTTAAAATTAAGAATCTTAAAAGGTTTTGCGAAATGATCTATTATTGAAATGTAATGGTGCGCTTACACTTACACTGAGCTTTAAATATTTGAGTAAGGTAAGAGAAATGAAGAAAACGTGCCTTTTTGAATTTTTGCGTGCCACCGTGCCACAAATAAATTTGCGTGTCCAAAAAGCACGATCGTGCCACTTCGGCAACGCTGATACCAGCTACTGAGAGTTCTAGGAGAACTTATCCGACCAGTGATAGCTGGGATCGCACATTACCTATACATATTTGCTGATTTTTCTGTGACTAATTGTAATGGTGCATATAAACTTCAAATCTACCACCCATTTCTTAAATCTACCACTCTTTTTTTCTTCCAATCTACCACATTTTTGAAATCCCAAGTGACAACACTGATCGGAACAACAATAGTCGTGTTTTTTTTTTTTGCAATCCTATATAGGCTTAGATAAACATACAAACAAAAACGCTTTACTGTGACTTGGCATCACTATGCTAGTTGACATTTGACTTTTAAGCTGTTTTTTTTTTCACAAAAAAAAAATTTGCAGAGTCAATTAGTTTTTAAAATTAAAAATGACGAGAACAAGTTAGCTGTAGGTATATTAAAATAGTTTACAAATGAGGAGAAATACATTTAGTTTCAGATGGTTTATTTATTGTTGGCAAGCTCTGCAGCAACAGCAAGTTCCAGCTGTAAGAGTGAATTGCAAGATGTATTGGATGTGCCTGCACTTTTAACGAATGATTCAGGATGATTCAAGTTCCAGCGGCGAATCAGTGGCAGTGCACAACTGCTTACGTGCACTATAGCATTTCAGCAGTCCCAGTCTGGTCCCAGTGTTTCTTCCTAAGTCCAAATTTTGAGTTGCAATTTTTCTTGTCCATATTTTGATTTCTGATGTTTGTTTTCCTTTTTTTTAGGGGAGACTGGGGAACCTTGATCTGGTGGGCTGAGCAGTTTTCAACTAGCCTCGGACACTTTTGAACGGCAGTATTTGAAATTGCTTTTGGCAGCTAATAAGCTACTACAAGCTTTGTAATTTGTTAATAAAAAAAATTAACTTAATTTTTTCAATAAAAAAAAAAACAAAAACGACTTAACAGAAGCCAACTGAAATTCACAAATTACAAAGTATTTTACAAATGTCTAAAAAAACTCTATAAAAACAAAAATGAGTTAGCTGTTCAGGAATTTGGGTGTTCTCGATGTTCCCGGAGTGTTGATGGGTGGTGGTAGCTTAGCCTTTATTTCAATGCCACTTAAAGACCACTTGTTCAAACGTGTACCGTAGCGTTTTGTTCAAACCTGCCCCAATAGGTTAAGCGACAAAAAAAAAAATGGTTTCAAATGAAGTTGTGCCTTAAAGATATATGTATTTTAAATACATAAAAAGAAAAACTCGCCACAAAATGTTTACACTCTTAAGGACCAGTCACAAGAGAGAGACAAACTATTTACCTACGAACGAATATTCGCAAGTTTTGACAGTCGGTTCACATGAACACTTTTCTAGTTCGCGAATTAAGGTTAAGCTCGAACGAATGTTTTATTCGCTAGTTTGGGGAATGCGAATTAAATGATGTGGATTGCGAATAAGCTTGGACAATTCGGGGCAAAGGTGTTTTCGTTCGCGACAAAAAGTTTGGAATTCGAAATTTCGTTATCTAAAATGTTTATAAATTTGTTTTATTAATATTTGTTGGTGGGATAATTAATTATCCTCCTCTTGGAATAATAAAATGTGCAATTTTCTGTTTATAAATCCATAAAAAGTTGATTGTTCGCATTTTATAAATTCGTTCGTTCACTTCCATGTGAATGATTCTTTACAAATAGAAAAATTAAAATATGCAATTCTACACTTCCAAGTATTACCTACCTAAAAATTTTAAATTTTGTTTAATATGTAATTTTAAATATTTTTTAAATGTTGTCTTATTACGAATGTTCAAATGTGCCTCAGGATTAAAGGTGCCCCAGTCTCCCCTAATAATTTTGGTTGTCAAACTAACGTCATTTATGACACAATCGATAGCACTTTCGATAGCTCTTTCGATAACATTTATAGCAATCGTAGATTGGTAGCACAGTTTTTATCTGGGCTAAAGCATAAGCCCCGATGATTATCCGGGCTAACGATTCGTATGGAAAACTTGCTAAGCCTATATAGGATTGCAAAAAAAAACACGCCTATATTGGACTGTATCTAAACTAACCTAAGCCATCGAATTAGCTTGGAGTTCGATTTCGCTAAATTATTTGGCCAATTTTTATACGCATCCCTTCCAAACCGGATGTGTGAGTTCTGGAGCAGAAAGGTGACTCTAAACACAATTGAAACATTTTTTTAAAATCTAAAATACTCCAATTACCTTAATTAACTAATGTTTGCGTTACAAAGAAGCAGAATTCTCCAAAATGTTTAAGTGTTCTATTCAATTGACGCAAAATTAATACTACCCCAAATTTTGCCGGTTTTTAGTAAACAATTTTTTGTTAATACTTTATACTTTTAGTTTTAAATCTTTCTTCCGTTCAAATCACAACAATTAAAAATGAACTTTGATTAAAAAAAATTAAGTTTGGGACCAGTGGGCGATAGAAAACCAACCTTAAGGGGGCTGCTATTCAAGTGACGCGGAGTGTATTTGGCACCTAAAACCGTTGATTTAAAAACTAAAGTGCAACTGTTAAAAAATGCACCAACCGAAAAGGCGCTTAACATTCATTTCAATGAATCATTTTTGAAACATTCTGAAAAATACTCATTAATTATGTATTTACTATAATGCCACTGAAAGTAGTAGATGAAAATCTGCTAGTTTTTATTTAGTATTCACCCAACCAGTATCCATATCAAATTTTGTTTTTGTTTCTGTTATAACAAAGATCCTGTAACACACCTTTTCAAAGGGAACTACACATTAGTTCAGCAGAATGATGGATTTCTAATCCGATTTGCGAGGATGAGACCACAATTTAATTGCGTGTCTTAAAATGAATATCCTCTTGAATCACTTAACATTAAATCACCCGAAAACGACTCAAACTTCAACGCAATTTACATAATTCACTAAATCCGATTAAAATAAACACTTGGTTCATTTTAAAATAATTACGTCAAGCAATTTTCATTATCAAACGTTTACAGTTTAATACTTATATATCACTATACAATGCAATTGGTGCTTACGGGTAATTTGTGTAGGTGTTTGTAGTAGGTATAGCAAAATTTCTAATCTGTCATTGTCTTGGCTAAGAAAATATGATGGGTGGGTGTTTCCTTATTTATTTGTAAACACGTTGGAAGGAAAAATAATCTGGGTTTAATTATGCGCCTATATGCGGATGGATGTTGAAATATCGCTTTCAGTTGAAAACACAAATACTACATTCATCCTTTCATTAAGTTATTAGTGGCTTTTTGAAGCACCTGTCAAATGAATGTTATATAAGACATAAAAGAAAAAAAAAATTAATCCACATTTGCAACAGCTGCCGGTTATGGATTTCAAGTGGAATACGTTATAATGTGAGTTGTATTTGGCATTTAGGTTTGGTAAGTATGGGTTGCTGAAGAACAGCTTTCTTCTTCAGCACACTCAGTGGTATGTAGACCCATCGTGCTGGCCATTGGGGGAGTATTCTCCAGTTGCACTTGGTGTGGAGTGAATACTTCCTACCCGTGTGAATCCATACGAACAAGTGCTCCTAAGCCAACCTGATGTCCTTGATAACCTGAAAAGATTAGAGAAGATAGCACAAGATAGTTGTGGAAATACTAACTGTCCAGAGTTCTATTTCTAAGGGTGAGAGAGGTGTGGAAAAGGACAGATTAAATGGAGCGTATCCTTGTCGCCCTTTGCAGTTTCATAATGAGGCTTATTTCTATTTGGGATTTGAACTATGATTTAAAGATAAAGATGTAGTAAGAAGCTGTTTTTTCACCAACTTAAGCTCATGAAGAAAATGTCCCACTCCTGTGCTTTTAAATCGATATCGTCAGCTATGCGTTCTCTTTGTTCATTTAACTAATGCATGGATAAACCTTGAAAGACATCTGATGGTATGGGGACTGGGAAATACATCTTTAACATTCGAGAGAGAAAACTTTTCACATTAAAATTGCCAACTAAATGTTGTTTTGTTCGCTATGGGAATATTGCTGAAAGGTCTTCCTCACTACAAATACGAATGCAACAATGCAAGGGGATATTAAATTTGTTATTTTATTTTATCTAAATACATATTCTGAGAAGAGGTAGTTAGTCTTACGGTGTTTAACTTATATTGGCAACTAAAGTGACCATTAAAGACTACAGGTAACAAAAATAAGATCTGCCTCATAAAATGACTGACTAAATATATTTCATTGGGGGCTTATTCTTATTCCCAAAAGCGCGACCAACCGCTTTTCATGGCGGATTTGTGTTTTTGTATTTCCAAAAGCGATAGTTATTTAGGTGGCGGATCGTTTGCGGATAAAAAATAAACTAAATCCCTGTGACGGGATAAAGCTGTCAAACTTTTGGAAAATTGGAAGTCAGAAAAGCACTAGACATATCATAACCAAAAGCGAAGACGGCCGAAATTGAGGTATCGATTTCAATACGATTTACCGCCAGGCTAACTTTTATTTCCTACGGTAAGCATTAAAATATTTAAGTTAAAGGTCAACAAGCACAAGTGTTATCATCGGCCTGGCCTATGCAAAATATTTGCGGTGCGAGTTAGTATGTATATGTATGGGTCTAATATTGGTTTTGTATGGGAGGCAACAAAACTACTTGACCAACATTGACCATTTTTAATACTAACCTGACGACCATAAAAAGAAGTCCTCTTGCAAAATTTCATTCGCTTAGGTCTATTCGTTTGGACGCAATCGTTTTTTCAGCAGATAGACAGACGGACATTGCTATATCGATTCAGAGCTTGATCCTGTATACTATTTTATGGGGTCTCCGGTGACTCCTTCTTGACGTTACAAATGTAATGGCAAAGTGAATATACCTTCCTGTGGAGGGTATAAAAATGATAATTGGTAAGGCCCACTATATAGTGTTTGTACATAACATACACATACAAATATTCGTCACGTGACTGTTCAAAAATAAATGTTATTTACACATTTTCAAGTATTCCCTAATCTCTTTATTTTTTTTTAAACAACATTTCTAACAAGCATATAAATTAAATGAGATTTAAAAGGTATTACCTACACGTCTAGGAGCTGAGCTGACCTGTTAACAAGCTCAATTTAACACAAACTAAAAAATTATTTTATGTAGGTAGCCCTTAAGAAAAACATACAATTTAAGCATAAAATTTAATTGTTCCTCACTTTGTGTTTGGAAACAGAAAGTATTCGCAAGGATGTGATTGTAGATGGGAATGTTGCGAATGGCAGAGGTGTTTTCGTGGTCAGCAGCATTTATTTTTTTGAGAACGTTTTTCGAAAAAGTCGTATTTAAATCTGTACAATAATCTCATAGGTATATAAAAAAGTTTTCTCTGACTGATTAGTGTGATGAAGGTCCAGCCCAAACGATAAGAGATGTAGAAAGTTGATATTTAGAAACAAACAATTCTTTTTATAGCCAAAGTGAGCACTTATCAGCGATTTCGGGAAATTCCAATTCCAAAAGGAAAAACAAGGGGGTCAAAGTTTGTATAGGAAATGCTTCTCTAAATAAGAAGCAACAAAAATCAAATGGCATTAGTGAACATTTTTGTTTATTCTATCGAGTGCGTAGCAAACCACACTACGTTCATTATTATTCCCTACAAAACTAAACGGTGGCCATATACCTGACCCGGCGAACTCGAAAACCTTACAAAATCAAGTTCAAATCACCTTGTATTATGAAGAGTGACTAGATTATATTTTTAGTTCTATAAATTAACTAAAGAGGAATATTGTGAGCAGGACAAAAAAATTGTCAATGTGATACAGCGCACTGAAACCTTTGTAAAATGGGTATATGAAATTGTTGCGCAGATTAACGAAAAAGACTTCCGATCTTTTTAAGCGTTTATTATGATCTGAACTAAACTAGAATACTAGATAACAATTGAGTATACGAATAGGGAAGCGTAACGGCCGTGTTGCATTGATCGCTAGATGACTAGCGGCATGCCACACTCCATAATACAAACATTGACATTTCAGCATTTGCACTAGATCTCTAGCACATATTGTGAAATATCCTTTTCTGCGAATGTTTCAATCTAGCGCAAAATTAACTGAATAAATAAATAATACATTATGGCACAAAATAAATTTTTGGTGCCCATGAAGATAAGGTACATAATAAAAATTCAAACTGGTTCTATTCCAATCCCAATGTCACTTTGTCGCTGGCGCTACAGGTCTAATTGCATGCAGTGGCGTAACTATAGGGTGGCAGGGCTGGCAAAATGCCACGACGGGCCCCCGACACTTAAAAATTCACTTAAAAATTCAAATTTTTTTTAAGTACTTAAATTCAATTAAAGTGAGACACAACTAAAGACCATAATTATACAAATTTAAACTAAGATTTCTGTTGAAATTCGCATTAAAACATTGAAATAATTTGCTAACTTGAACACACTCCACTCACACTAATAGTAGTAACACTATAAATATCATGAACGCACTCTTATTTTCTTATTGACATTTCTACATTTTCTCATTCATTCGTCTTTCAACCAGCAAGCACACAGCATTGTAATAAACGCTTCTTTTATATAAAACGCCTTTTCTTTGTTGAAGTTTTTTCAGCCTGCGGTAAACGGAGAGTAAATTCAACAGGTTATGGGCCCAGGCCGCATATTGTGTTCGAGATAGAAATTAATACAGTAAATTCAACAGGTGTATACAACTGGTGGATTATTAATCTGATCGAAGACAAGACTCTAGAAAATGGAAACAAAAGCTGCGATTGAGCATTCGATGATGTCACATCGATTAAATGGCAGTAATTTCAGAGCATGGAAATTCCAAGTCAACGCAATTCTTCGGAGCCAAGGATTACTGGACGTGATTGATGGAACAACTGTGAAACCCGAGCAGAGTGCATCGCCGGACACTAGGAGTAAATGGTCTCAGCGTGATGGCAGGGCGATGGCAATTTTGTTTGCATCGATCGACGAAGAACAATCGTTGTATGTTCTAGATTGCAAATCGGCAAAAGAACTTATGGACATGCTGGAGAGTATTCATCAAAAGAAAAGCGACGTTCGAGTTATGATGCTGTACGAGGATTATTTCCGCTTGAAAATGGGTGACGATGAATCTGTGACATCGCATGTGTCTAAAGTACGACAAATTGCTTCTGAATTGGAGGATCAAGGCGAAAAGTTATCGGACAATTTGAAGTTGTGTCGCATAATAAGTAGCTTGGCACCAAAGTTCCAGAACTTTCGTACTGTTTGGTATAACATAAAGGAATGTCGAACCATGGAAACACTTATGTCAAAATTGCAGTTAGAAGAAGATCAAATGAAAAAGGCAGAACGGGACACGACGCATGTAGCGGCACATGAAGCGGCATTTAGTGCGAAACATGCAAGTGTAAAGAAGAAAAAGAAGATGCCGCTAAGTGAACAGAAAGAAAAGTCAACTTGTCATTTGTGTGGCCAAGTAGGTCATTGGAAAAGATTTTGTCCGCAGAACAAAGACAAACCGAAAAACAGCAACAACAACTATAAAAGCAATAAATCGGCCGCGTATGCAATAACGGATGTCGTTTTTTCAGCCGACTATGCTGATTTGTGGTTAGCGGATTCTGCTGCGACACGGCATACAACTTTTCGAAGAGATTGGTTTACAACATTTTCTTCTGAAATGTCGCATAAATGTGTGAAAATCGCGAATGATGAAACATTAGACATCGAAGGAACAGGCACTATTGAGATTGAAGCTTGGGTGAATGGTAACTGGGAATCAAGAATCATCGAAAATGTGCGCTACGTTCCAAAAGCAAAAGTGAATTTGTTTTCCATAGTGCAGTTGGCAAAGAATGGTTTTGAAACAAAATTCACGAAGGATGGTTGCACGATTGTTAACAAAAGGGATGGAAGTTTATCTGCAACTGGGTACATGGACAGCAACAACCTGGTGCGAATGGCATTTAAACATACACAAACGGAACATGCGTGTTTGACATCAAGTACGAATATTTCTGCAAGTAGTTTACAGCAATGGCATCGACGCTTGGGACATGTAAATGCAGCTGTGATCAAATCAATGTGTGCGAAGGGATCGGTAAGTGGCATTAAACTTACTAATCAAGATGTTTTCTTTTGCGAAGAATGTCAATTAGGCAAAATGCACCGATCATCGCACCCGTTAAGTGAAAAACGCAGTTTGACGAAGGGTGAATGTATTCATGTTGATTTGTGCGGGCCAATGGAAGCAGATGGAATTGATGGCGTTCGTTATTTTATGCTCATGAAGGACTGGGTTCCGATTTGTCTACTTACTGGCGCAGAAATCTGAAGTATTGGAGTACTTTGAAGAGTTCTTGGCACAAATGAAAAACGCGTGGAACTGTAATGTGAAGAGAATACGCTGCGACAATGGGACCGAGTTCATCAATAGTGGCGTTTCGAGTTTGTTTGCGAAAAATGGAATAATTTTGGGCAGAATCGCACCATATACACCCGAACAAAATGGTTATATTGAACGGGATAACAGAACTGTTCAAGAATCGGCGCGGACTATGCTGATTTCAAGTGGATTGGCGAAATCTCTTTGGCCGGAGGCAGTACGAACAGCTGTGTACATTCTTAATCGGACATCGACGGTAAAGAACTCAAACCAAACACCATATGAGCAGTGGTTCGGAGAAAAACCGCAACTAGATCATGTGAAGGTATTTGGAACAGTTGGCTTTGTATACATTCCGAAGGCAGTTAATCGAAAGAAATGGGATGCTAAAGCTAAAAGGATTCATTTGGTTGGCTATGAGCCTACGCAGAAGAACTTTCGACTTTATGATCCAGCCTCGAAGAAAGTCATTGTTAGCTGTGATGTCAAATTCAACGAGAATTTCATTAGGAGCGAGTATGTCACGTTTTCTCAAAATGACAGTGAGAATGAGAGAAAACAAGAGTCGCCGAATGAAATAAAAGTCAACGATGTCAAGGTGGAAGATATAGCTGGTTTTGATGTAGACAGCAGCAAAAGTGAGGAAAACATGGACGAGCCTGAGACGGGAAGATGTTTGCGAAGTAATCCGAAAAGGGTAATTCCATATGACGCTGAGCGTGGCTATATAGCTATGTTTCTTGAACCATCTTCGTTCGAAGAAGCCATGCAATCGAATCATCGTACTGAATGGAAGCGAGCCATTGAAGAGGAGCTACAATCATTGCACGAAAATGAAACTTGGGAAATCATCGATAGACCAAAAGACTGCAAGAACGTTATTGGTTCTAAATGGGTATTCAAGGTGAAGACGGTGCCAAATGAAGATCCAAGATGCAAGGCGCGACTTGTGGCCAAGGGATATTCGCAGAGCTCAGGAATCGATTACACCGAAACCTTTTCACCGGTCGTTCGATACGACTCAGTCAGGTGTGTTTTGGCGTTGGCAGCTATCTATGATATGGAGATCGTTCAGTTTGATGTCAAGACGGCTTTTTTAAACGGAAGGCTAAGCGAAAGGATTTTTATGAAAGTACCAGAAGGAGTTGAACACAAAGAAGGTCAAGTTTGTCGGTTAAAGAGAAGTCTGTATGGCTTGAAGCAGTCATCGCGTGCATGGAACTCGAAGTTTGTTGACTTTATCAAGGATTGCAACTTGGTGCAATCACTATCAGATCCTTGCGTGTTCTTTGGCAAAATTCATGGCGAGAAGGTAATTCTTTTACTTTATGTTGATGATGGATTACTTTTGTCTTGCAGTAAGCCAGCGATTGATATATTGGTCGAGAAGCTTCGCAACGCTTTTCAAATTACTTTGGGCAAAGGCGATTTTTACGTTGGCATCGAAATCAGTCGCGATCGGAGCTCAAAAAGGTTGAGCATCGGACAGGCATCGTATATTGATCGAATTATACGAAAATTCAACATGAATGACTCGAAATCAATCTCAACACCGGCAGATGTAGGCACATTTCTCACCAAAGCGAGCGATAGTGACACAGAAAGGACGTTCCCGTATCGGCAAGCATGTGGCTCACTTATGTTCGCTGCGACGGTTTCCAGACCAGACATCTCATATGCAGTGGGAGAAGTCTGTCGATTCATGGATAACCCTAATCTTATGCATATTAAAGCAGTAAAGCGTATATTTCAATATCTGAATCATACAAAGGATCTGAATATCACATATTGTTCAGACGACTCGAAGTTAATCGGCTACACGGACGCAGATCACGCCAGAGACGCTGAATCAAGTCGATCTATCACGGGGTATGCATTTCTCATCGGCAATGGCATAGTTACGCGGAAAAGTCAAAGGCAGTCACACGTTACTTTGTCAACGACAGAGTCGGAATACGTAGCGTTATGCGAAGGAACCAAGGAGGCAATTTGGCTTCGTGGAATGCTGAACGAACTTGGATTTGAGCAATCTGGTGGTACAAAGATATTCTGCGATAACCAAAGCACAATTCGATTGGTTAAAAACCCGGAATACCATCATCGTACAAAGCATATCAACAAGGCGATGCACTTTACACGTGAGAAGCATTTGGAGGGAGACATCGACGTTGAGTATGTGAAGAGCGAAGACCAGTTAGCGGATGTTTTTACCAAACCCTTACCAGTGATGAAGTTTAAGTCAAACATTGTTCGATTGGGCTTGGACAACTAATGGTAAATCAACCTACTATATTTTTCAATATAATATATGTTTTTTGATAAAAACAGTTGTTCTGTACTTAACGCTTATTTTGACAAACATTTATAATTTACCCTATTTCTATTTTTGTTACTCGAATTGATATTGTTTTATATTATTAGTCTTACGTATAAGAGTTTGTTAATTGCTGTTTAATTTGGTCGCATATCGACGAGCGCATAATAATATTCGTTTTCATTTATGTTAATTCTAATGTTTTTCTATTGTGTCGCTCTCTTAAAGTTGCTCTCAGAAATTCTCTAATATTGTTATATTTTCTTGTTTTACTTTGTGCTGTTATTCGTTGCCACTTGTGCTGAAATTTGTCATAAACTCTTCCTCTTTCGATTATCAACCAGCAAGCTGTAAGCATCATTGGTAATAAATTGTACATAATTAATCTGGAATTTGAACTATTTTTTCATCGTCGTACTGCAATTCATTTTCATTGCTTGTGAGCGATATCGTCGTCGATTAATTAACTCATCCGATCATTCCTCTCGTTATTACCTACCTACTACTACAAAACATTCTGGTCCTTCTGTAGCCGAATTAAATCGAAAAAATAGACAATTTTCGCGGTGATAGTGATAGAAAAATTCGTTGCATACACGTGTTTGATGAATCATTTGCCGAAATTAATTCCAACACGTGTTTTCTCTATCAGCAAATATACGAATATCAAACTGATATCTCAGAAATAATTATTATTTTTTTGTATAATCTTACGTGTCGGTCAAGATGAATTTCATCAAGGCAAAACGGGGTCGTGCAAAGGCGGCAATATCTCGCGCTGCAACCTTCGCGGAATCTGTCGATACAAATACGACACTGTCTATGTTAGAGATTAGGCTAGATAGTTTAAAGAAAACATGGTCTGAGTTTGTGGAATTGCAGAATGCCATGTACGAGTTTTTAGCAGATCCAAACTTCGTTGATCCTGAAGCGGAATTTGAAGAGTACGAAACGAAGTACTTTCTCGCGCATTCAGTTCTTACAAATTTCATTCAAGTAAAGAACTTGGCGAGTGCCTCAACTTCAAGTCAGCGAAACGAATCGGTCATTGATCAGTTGGCAAGTCAACAAGCAACGTTTTTGCAAAAATTAAACACCTCTAATGTTGCAACTTCCGTAAAATTGCCTCATCTATCAATACCTACGTTTTCAGGCGAATATAAAGATTGGCCTGCGTTTAGAGACTCATTTCAGGGTTCAATAGATTGCAATGCATCGCTAACTTCTACGCAAAAACTTCAATACTTAAAGTCATTTCTAAGTGGCGAAGCTAGCAATTTACTAAAGCACATAGCAAACTGTGACAACAACTATTTGGAAGCGTGGGATCGATTAGAAACTCGATATGATAGAACTGCCGTTATAGTTCAATCATTTATACAATCTTTTCTGTCGTTGCCCTCTACAAATTCTTCAAATGTGGTCATATTGCGAAAAATAACTGATGGTGCTGACGAGGTAATTCGCGGGTTGAACTCATTAGAATCAGACGAACGTGATCCGTGGTTAATATACATTCTTTTGCAAAAGCTTGACACGGAAACAAAACAAGCATGGGCTGAATTAATAGGATCAAGGGATGATGCATCGTTTAAAGAAATGCTAGACTTTTTGCAAAGCCGTTGTGTATGTTTGGAATCCTGTTATACCCCTTCGCGTTCTACACAGTCTCGAAATAAGGTTCAAGGTGTCATTCGAACTCACTTGGTAGAATCCAATCGCAGCTGTCCCAAATGTAAATTAGATCACAGTCTTTTGCAATGCCAACATTTTCTCGCACTTTCTATTGATGCACGTCGAACTTTTGTTAAGGAACAGTCCTTATGCTTTAACTGCCTTCGCCAAGGACACTCTTCAAATAGATGTCGGTCTAACAATCGTTGCAAAACATGCCGGTCGCGTCATCATACACTCGTACACTCCTCTGCCTCGTCGCCAACTTCTACCTCAGCTGCTTCTTCCACGTCAACCTCTTCTTCGCCCAATCGCTCACCGCCAATATCGTCATCATCGCCTGCTACAAATGCCTATGTTTCTTCGCCATATTCGGATCTCCCCTCATGTTCGAATTCACCACCAGCTACAAATTCATCAACCGTTCTTTGCTCACATACAGTAGACCATTCGTTAAAACCCATTCGATCTACCCAAACTTTACTGCCTACTGCTATCGCTCGTACTAATGATAAGCAAGGAGATCTTCAGAACATTCGATTGCTATTAGATTCAGGGTCTCAAGTTTCGTTTGTTACGGAAAAAACAGTGCAACGCTTAGGTCTCACTAGGAAATCTGCTCGTATTCCTGTGCTTGGTGTTGGCTCAACGTCAGCAGGTGTAACAAATGGAGTTGTTACACTTCATCTATTTTCGTGCGTCAGCAACAAATCTGTTGAGATTCAGTGCTATGTTATCTCAAAATTAACTTCGCTAGTTCCTGCAACTGTATCTACAATCGTTGATAATAACATGTTTTCGTCATATGTCCTAGCAGATCCTCAGTTCAATTTACCTGGTCACATTGATGTTCTTATCGGTGCTGATAAAGTGTTCAGTATTTTTAATGGATCAGCTGTTCGTGGTGAGCAAGGTCAGCCTGACCTAGTTCCAACTATTTTTGGTTGGGTGGTTTGTGGGAACATGACATCTCCCAATTCTCTACCAACTCAATGTATTGACTCATATTCCACTCAATTAGACACAACACATGAATTTGACCTTGAGCGCTTCTGGAGACTTGAAGAAGTGTCTCATGAAACTTCTCTTTCCATCGAAGACCAACGTGCTGAAGACATTTTCGCTGTATCTCATTGTAGATTACCTGACGGTCGGTACCTTGTGCAGCTACCCTTTAAGTCTGACGCAGAAACTGATTTTGGGAACAGCACAGACGTTGCACTACATCGGTTCAAATACACTGAACGTAAAATCTCTTCCAATCAGTACTTAAAGGATGAATATATACGGTTTATGCGTGAATACCTAAGTTTAGGGCACATGGAGGAGGTACCTTCCAATGAGATAAACATATCTTCATCAAAATGCTACTATTTGCCACATCATGCTGTGATTAAAGAAAATAGCAGTACTACAAAGGTACGAGTCGTTTTTGACGGTTCAGCTAAGTCTGGTCACCACAAATCTCTTAACGAAACTTTGTTAATAGGACAGACATATCAGCGTGATCTCTTTTCCATCTGCATTCGCTTTCGTCGTCATCTCTTTACCCTATCAGGTGATATAGAGAAAATGTTTCGCCAGATACGCGTTACCAAGGATCACTCGGACTTCCAACGAATTCTATGGAGAGAGTCAAGTGATCAGCAATTGAAACATTATCGCCTTTCAACTGTCACCTATGGCACAGCGTGTGCACCATTCCTGGCAGTTCGTACACTTTACCAACTCGCAATTGACTCTATGGATACGTACCCACGCGCAGCAGCAGTATTGCTCAACGACTTTTACGTCGATGACGTAATGACCGGAGCGGATTCCATCGATGAAGCAATTTCTCTGCGTTTAGAACTTATTCAATTACTTGAATCTGGTGGATTTAATCTCCGCAAATGGACCACTAATTGTTGGCCGTTACTGGTTAGCTTACCAGAAGATCAGCGGGAATTATCGCCAAAGGATTTTGAAGAGTATACCTCTGTCAAGCTGTTGGGTTTACAATGGGCACCTGCTCGCGATACATTTTCTTACAAGGTCAATATAACTGAAAGCTTATCGGTTACCAAGCGGAGCATTCTGTCTGAGTCTTCTAAGATATTCGACCCCATAGGATTTTTAGCACCAGTTATCATTTCCATCAAAATTCTCTTTCAGGAGCTCTGGCGAAAGAAATATGCATGGGACGAACCCATTTCGTTAGAACTCACGGGTAAATGGCGCTCAATTCGAGATCAGCTTCCTTCGCTAGAGGCTCTAACTATTCCACGAATAATGTGTCCAACAAAGGAAAATGTTGAATTCCATGCGTTCTGCGATGCCTCGCTCGACGCTTACGCGGCAGTCGTATACTGCAGGAGTACGGACTCCTCGGGAAACACAACCTGTACAATCGTTGCTGCGAAGAGCAGAGTAGCACCTCTGAAAGTAGTTTCTCTTCCCCGTCTGGAACTCTGTGCAGCGGTTCTATTGGCGCGACTAGTTAAAAAACTTAAAACTTCTTTGCAATACAAAGAAATGAAAGTTTTTGCCTGGACTGACTCTGCAATAGTCCTTCATTGGCTCTCATCGTTGCCCAAAAGGTGGTCAGTTTTTATAGCCAATCGCACATCGGAAATTCTATCTGTAATACCCAGAGAATCATGGTATCATGTGCGATCAGAACATAACCCGGCTGACTGCGCATCTCGTGGCATTCCACCTTCTCATTTAATATCAAATGAGTTGTGGTGGTTCGGACCATCGTGGATGAAGCACGAACGGGATCAATGGCCCAACATCGCGTTTTCCCACAAAGAAATCCCAATAGAACATCTCGAAGAGCGGAAAAATCGACCTGTGCAATTACTAGTGTCAAAAATCGAACCCTATCACATTTTCGAAACTCTGATAAACAATTCCTCGCGCTACCTCAAAACAATTCGTGTATTCGCCTACATCCTTCGGTTTATTTTTAATTCGCGTGTGAACTTTGCTTCTAGAAAACTGCAATCGTTGTCATCGAGTGAACTCTCAACGGCAAAAACTCATCTCGTCAAGTTCCACCAATCATTGTGTTTCTCGTCCGAAATAAACATTATCGCGAAAGGTGACAATCTTAAAAGTGGAAACAAGTTGACATCTCTAACGCCTTTCTTAGATACTGACCGTGTCCTTCGCGTCGGTGGTCGGATTCAAGAATCAAATGCAACTTTTTCCACGAAACACCCAATAATTATAGACAAAAACACTCGGTTTGCAAGGCTCATTGTCGAAGACATCCACAGACGCTACCTACACGTTGGTGTTTCTCAAATGTTTGCTATTCTTCGCCAAGAATATTACATCGTCGGTTGTCGCAATCTCTTACGGAAGGTCGTTCATGAATGCGTTGTTTGTTTCCGTCAACGTAAAATAACATCAACTCAGCTTATGAGAAATTTACCTGCAGAGCGCGTTCGGTTTTCGCGTCCCTTTAATACGGTTGGAGTTGACTATGCGGGACCCATAACATTGCGTTTAGCTAGAGGACGCAATCCAAAATTTGTCAAAAGCTACATCGCTGTTTTTGTGTGCTTTACAACAAAGGCTCTACATTTGGAGTTAGTTGGCGATCTCTCTTCGTCCGCGTTTCTTGCCGCTCTCGATCGGTTCGTATCGCGTAGGGGAAAACCATCTGAGATATGGAGCGACAACGGTACGAACTTTCACGGTAGTAAACGACACTTAGATGAAATGTTCCAGCTACTCATGAACCAACAACACAACAACATCGTCGCAGACCACTTGTCCAAGGACAAAATTGAATGGAAGTTCATTCCGCCTTCTGCTCCTCACTTTGGAGGTTTGTGGGAGGCAGGAGTGAAGTCGGTGAAGTTTCACCTCAAGCGAGTAATCAGCGACCACAGGTTAACATATGAAGAGATGTACACCTTGTTAACTCAGGTAGAAGCATTGCTGAACTCTCGACCTATGTGGCCCACTTCTGACATGGATCCTGTTGCACTAAGTCCGGCTCACTTTCTGATTGGTGAACCTTTAATCTCTGTTCCTCGTCCCGATATGTGTTCTCTTAAAGTTTGCCCTTACACTAATTGGTCTTTATTACAGAATCTCAAACAAGGCTTTTGGAAGCGGTGGCATTCCGAATATTTAACCTCTCTACAACAGCGCCCAAAATGGCAAACAGTCAAAGCAGATCTTCATGTTGATGACGTTGTGATGCTGAAAGAACCAAATCTACCACCATCGAAATGGATTCTAGGGCGAGTAAAGAATGTACATGCTGGGAAAGATCAACGAAATCGTGTTGTAACAATTATAACACAATCTGGAGAATACGTCAGGCCCATAACCAAACTAGCCCCACTACCTTTTCTGAAGGAACAGGGTCCTTCAGGGGGGGCTGAATGTTCTGTACTTAACGCTTATTTTGACAAACATTTATAATTTACCCTATTTCTATTTTTGTTACTCGAATTGATATTGTTTTATATTATTAGTCTTACGTATAAGAGTTTGTTAATTGCTGTTTAATTTGGTCGCATATCGACGAGCGCATAATAATATTCGTTTTCATTTATGTTAATTCTAATGTTTTTCTATTGTGTCGCTCTCTTAAAGTTGCTCTCAGAAATTCTCTAATATTGTTATATTTTCTTGTTTTACTTTGTGCTGTTATTCGTTGCCACTTGTGCTGAAATTTGTCATAAACTCTTCCTCTTTCGATTATCAACCAGCAAGCTGTAAGCATCATTGGTAATAAATTGTACATAATTAATCTGGAATTTGAACTATTTTTTCATCGTCGTACTGCAATTCATTTTCATTGCTTGTGAGCGATATCGTCGTCGATTAATTAACTCATCCGATCATTCCTCTCGTTATTACCTACCTACTACTACAAAACAACAGTATTGTAAATCTAGTTCAACTTAATTTTGTGAAAAATTTCTGAAGTTTATTAATTAATTTGAATAGTTTTTGTAAAGATTGTGAAGTATATACATATAGTTTAAAATGTTTAAATGAGTGGGAGTGTTGAAATTCGCATTAAAACATTGAAATAATTTGCTAACTTGAACACACTCCACTCACACTAATAGTAGTAACACTATAAATATCATGAACGCACTCTTATTTTCTTATTGACATTTCTACATTTTCTCATTCATTCGTCTTTCAACCAGCAAGCACACAGCATTGTAATAAACGCTTCTTTTATATAAAACGCCTTTTCTTTGTTGAAGTTTTTTCAGCCTGCGGTAAACGGAGAGTAAATTCAACAATTTCAAAACATTCAAAACTAAAAAATGTCGACGCATCCAGTGGTTGCTCTAGAATTTGTTGATATATAAAAAAGAAATATCTGAATCATGGGTTGGGGTTGAAATACTGTATGGTCAAAATTCTGTTTTAAAAATACTGTATATCAAAATTCTGTATTTAAAAAAAATGTAAAAAAGTGCGCACTTTTTTACATTATTCAAACCATTTTTTTTAAATACAGAATTCTTGTACAATACATTTTTTTATTTATTTTTATTTACTGTCTCCGTGAATTTCAGCATAGATTTATGAAAACAAATTGAGACGAATACCTTTAGATTTTTGCTACTGCAATCAAAGCCTTACCTACCTTTAGCGGTTGTCTTAAAAAAAAAACAGAATTTTACTACTGCGCTCCGAAGCAATATATTTTTTTTTTATTTTATGTCCATATAATTTTTTTTAAGTATTAAGTTTACTCTTAGACAAGGCGCGCACCGAAGTGGTAAAGCAGTGGCATAGGAGTGGTGTGGCTATGGAATGGGGGTAAACTGGTATATGAAAATTATTTAAGTGGCAAACAACGTATAGGCCCACGAATTCTTCAGCGCTTAAAATGTCGTACTTGTTAATTCTTGGTCATTTAGCATGTTTTTAGTTTCCGGGTAACGTCTTCGTGGAAAGCGAGAACATTAGACTACACTACCCCTTGGGTAACCATGCGACTGTCTTCCAGGCGGAGATTTTCGCTATCCTTATGGCTATGCGCTATATTGTGACAAACAGGTGGAGGGCTAGAAGCATATGCGTTTGCAGTGATAGCCAAGCTGCTTTAAAAGCGCTGCTCAACCCTCTTACCTCGTCCAAGTTAGTGCTCGAACTCAAGCTTTCCCTGAACTTGGTCGGTAGGCTAAACACGGTCAAACTTGTTTGGGTCCCAGGTCACACTGGTATCCAGGGAAACGAGGTCGCTGATGAGCTGGCCAGGTTGGGTTCAGAAGAAGATTTCTTAGGACCTGAACCTGCGTTGGGTTTGCCTGCATCTGTGGTTAGGTCATCCATTGATACTTGGGTTTCTCGTGAACACGAGTGTCGTTGGCGTGGCTGTGCTGGGTGTAGACAGACCAAACGACTGCGTCCTGACATCTGCAGGGGGTCGGCGTCGTTCCTTCTGTCTCTCAGGAAAATCGACTGCAGACTTCTTGTGGGCGTTCTTTCGGGCCACCAAGTATTTGCTTAAGCAACACCACCATCTGTTCTGCTTGTGGAGAGGATGACGATACAGCGGAGCACTTCCTCTGTAATTGTCCTGCCTTTGCTCGCATCAGGTGGCGGATCTTTGGGGCTGACGTAGTGAGTGCCGAACATCTAAGCTCTTCATCACTGAAGCTCCTTCTCATCTTTCTTCGAAAGACGGGAAAACTATGTACAGCAATGTAAGTGTTGAAATAAAAACTTTAAATTTAATTTTATCAAATAGCAAGCCCCATTGAAATACAAATTGTCATATAATTATTTTCTAGAAAATAAAACTTATTCCCTTCACTATAGTTGTACAAACCAGACGTGTTATTTTTTCCTCTGGAAACTTCCACAACAATAGGTTATGGGCCCAGGACGGCATACTTAAGTATAGAGAAAAAATAACGAAATTAATAATGGAGAAATTTACAGAAATAGAAAAACTGAAGGGAAGAGAAAATTTTCATCAATGGAAAATATCTGTCGAGCATGCAATGAAATTGCAGGGATATTGGAAGTCCATTTTGGGAATCGAAACGGTAGAGGACGTCAAAGAAAAAGCGACATCTAGATTAGTGTTGTATATTTCACCTAATCTGTATGCACATATTCAAGGAACATCGTCTGCAAAAGAGATTTGGGAAAAATTGAAATCAACATTCGATGATTCCGGTTTGACCAGGCGGTGTGGACTGCTCCGAAAATTGACAACGACACAGTTGGTTAATTGTGGAGGTATTGGAGAATATGTAGACGCAATTATTGATACTGCTCACAAATTGAATCAGATAGGCATGAAGGTAGATGATGAATGGGTTGGTAGTTTGTTGCTAAGCGGCTTACCAGAGCATTTCAAACCCATGATTATGGCTATTGAAAGCAGTAACATCCAAATTACAGGAGATTCAATAAAAACTAAATTGCTACAAGATTACGATAATTATTGCACGCAAAATCAAAATACGAACTTTGGGAATAGCGAGGCTGCTCTCTATGGTAATCGATACAAGAAAGCAACCCGCGGAGATTCAGAAAAACGTATCATCTGTTACAAATGCAAAAAGGAGGGACACATTGCAAAATTTTGCAAAGTCAAGCAGAAGACAGGTATGGTAATGAATAAAGATCAAAGGACAATGTTAAGTTCATATGCAGCGGGCTTCGATATGAAGGGAAATAGCTGGTATGTAGATTCCGGTGCATCTTCTCATATCGCGAAAGATCGAGAAATGTTTACAAATTTCAAGAAGTGTTTACGAGAAGAGTTCGTAACAGTCGCAAACAATACGAAGCTCTCTGTTATAGGCAAGGGAGATGTTCCAGTACGTGTACTTTTGGGAGAGGAAAGTGATGAAGCAATTATCAAGGACGTATTGCTGGTACCGGACATCTGTGCTAATCTTTTGTCTGTAAGCCAAATGGCAAGAAATGGGTTAACAGTGAAGTTTTCGAATGCAAAATGTGTTATTTCCAATAAAGATAAGCTGATTGCAACAGCAAGTCTGGTTGATAACATGTTTAAATTGAATGTTCAAACTAGTTTCAAAAGATATCAAGTAACAAGCAAAGAGCTGTGGCACAAACGTTTGGGACACACAAATGAATCTGATATATTGAAGTTAAATGAAGAAAAGTTGCATGTAGATCACACAGAAATGGTTGACAAACCGAAACAGAAGCAATGCATTTCGTGTATCTATGGGAAACAATCTAGGTTGCCGTTTCCGACATCAACAAATGCAACAACGGATTTACTACAATTAATTCATTCTGATGTGTGTGGTCCGATGGAGCATTCATCAATGAGTGGTGCTCGTTATTATCTTCTGTTCTTAGATGATTTCTCCAATAAAGTGTTTGTTTACATAATGAAGAATAAATCAGAGGTTTCAAAACATTTCAAATCGTTTAAAAACCTTGTCGAAAATCAAACTGCAAAAAAGATAAAAGTTTTAAGAACTGATAATGGAACAGAATTTTGCAATGCTGAAATGCGAAAAATTTGCGACGAGAATGGAATTGTTCATCAAACATCGGCGCCTTACAGCCCACAACAGAATGGAAAAGCTGAACGAATGAACAGAAGTTTGGTTGAAATGGCGAGGTCTATGTTAGCTGATGCGAGTTTAAAAAAGTTTTACTGGGCTGAAGCAATAAATACAGCTGCCTACTTGATGAACCGAATTCCTCGTAGAAAGATTTGTAATAAAATACCAGAAGAGATTTGGAGTGGCGTTCAACAGGACATTACTCATTTACGCGTATTTGGGTGTACTGCAATGGTTTTACTGCCAAAAGAAAAACGCAAGAAATGGGACCTGAAGTCTACAAAGTGCATTATGTTGGGATATTGCGAAAATAGTAAAGCTTATAGACTGTATGAACCGATTCACAGAAAATTGTACATAAGTCGTGATGTCAAATTCCTAGAAAATGAGATGTATTATTCACAATCTAACGAAACATCAACTGATAATTTGATAAATAATCGGGATTTAGTGAGAGTAAATTTAGATGTAAATACCGATTGCAGCGTTTCAAGATCATCAACAAGAGAGGATGGTGTCACGTGTGCCGTGGATGACCGATCAATCGAAGAAGAAGATGTTGATGATGTTTTTATCGATAACACTCTTGTTGAAAATGATAGTTCCAATTTTGAGTCCGCTCAAAGCAGTGCGGATAGTTCTGGCAGCGAAAGGAATGACAATCAAACTGTTCTTCGTCGATCAACAAGAATTCGTAAACCACCTGACATGAAAGATTATGTTACATATTTTGTCAACGATGATGTAAATGATCCGGAGAATTATGAAAACGCTATAAGTGGAGTCAATTCTGCTGACTGGCTAAAAGCTATAGAAGAAGAATGTAAGTCATTAGCTCAAAACAAAACATGGAGCATAACAAGTTTGCCAGAGGGTAAGAAGACGCTTACAACAAAATGGGTTTTCAAAACAAAGCGCAACGAACATGGTAAAATTTCAAGATACAAGGCAAGACTTGTCGCACGAGGATGTGCGCAACGTAGCGGCGTAGATTATCATGAGACGTATTCACCAGTTGTGCGATATAGTTCCCTGCGATATCTTTTTTCACTTGCTGTTAAACTTGATTTGAAAATTGATCACTTAGATGCAGTTACAGCGTTTCTGCAGGGAGATCTTGAAGAAGAAATATATTTGAATGCACCTGACGGTATCCAAATTCCAGAAGGTAAGGTTTTAAAGTTAAACAAACCAATATATGGATTAAAACAATCATCAAGAATGTGGAATAAGAAACTTAGCAAGGTACTTTCAAAATTTGGTCTAAATCAATTGAAAACTGATCAGTGTATTTATATGATTAATGAGAATCCTGATGAAATAATGTTTTTAACAGTTTATGTAGATGATATATTGATTTTTTGGAAAAACGAAATTCAGAAGAAGTGTTTAGTAAATCATTTAAAAAATCATTTTAAATTAAAGGAGCTTGGAGCAGCAAAATCTTTTTTGGGATTACATTTGACGTACGATTACAAAAGCAAGATGTGCATAGATCAAAAGCAATATATTTTAAGGATGCTAGACCGATTTGGAATGACGAATTGTAACCCTATAGCTACACCTATGGACAGTAATGTGAGACTAAGTAAAGAGCAAGGCCCATCCAGTAATGAAGAAAGAACAGAAATGTCTAGGATTCCATACCAGGAGCTGATAGGAAGCTTATTATTTGCAGCGCAACTTACACGTCCTGATATATGCTACGCTGTTAATTTACTAAGCAGATTTAACAATAATCCGGGAAAACCACATTGGGAGGCTGCAAAGCGTGTCTTACGTTATTTGAAAGGAACAATTGATTATAAGCTAAATTTTCTGAAGAATGGTAACGTGGATACAATAGGTTACTGCGATGCAGATTTTGCAAACGATATCGATGAAAGAAAATCAGTTAGTGGATACGTGTTCTTAAAGCAAAACGGACCAATAGTCTGGGGATCCAAGAAGCAAACTACAACCGCTTTATCAACGTGTGAAGCTGAATACATGTCAATTGGATCAGCAGTACAGGAGGTGTTATGGATTAGAGGACTAGAAGAAGAATTGTTAAAAACAGAAAGCAAAGCAATTAATATTTTTTGTGACAATCATGGAGCAGTGCAGCTAGCCTTAAATGAGTGCTTTCATCAACGAACCAAACATATTGATGTACGGCATCATTTCATTCGAGAGACGATTTCTAAAGGACAAATTAATTTAAAAACTATTAAGTCGGATGAAATGGTAGCTGATATATTTACGAAGGCACTTCCTAATGTCAAGGCTAAATATTTCACTAAATTAATGGGTATTTCTTAGCATTAAATAAATTTAGTTTTAGTGGGAATGTTGAAATAAAAACTTTAAATTTAATTTTATCAAATAGCAAGCCCCATTGAAATACATATTGTCATATAATTATTTTCTAGAAAATAAAACTTATTCCCTTCACTATAGTTGTACAAACCAGACGTGTTATTTTTTCCTCTGGAAACTTCCACAACAATAGTAAGGTGTCTGTTTGGCAGTACAATGGACCAGTAGTTGTGTCTGAGTGCTCCTTCAGATAGTAACAACCT
This sequence comes from Cheilosia soror, assembly GCA_949372485.1. Taxonomy (NCBI): domain Eukaryota; kingdom Metazoa; phylum Arthropoda; class Insecta; order Diptera; family Syrphidae; genus Cheilosia; species Cheilosia soror. The sequence goes on along the minus strand of OX443561.1, from coordinate 138,256,298 downwards.
CCGACAAAAAAAAAATACAGTTGTAATGAAAAAATCCACGTCGTCACCAGTCCTTACAATGTGATATGACTAGTTTAAACTAAACCACTTCCAAATTGTCGCCATCGCCACACCACTCCTATGTCACCTGCCACTTGGTCACCGCGCCAAACCACCGCACCGCTACGCCACTGCCACTGTCTTCTGTCTAATGTTTTTGTTAAATTATGTAGGCACCTAAGTGAATTTAAATTTATTTTACATATTTTTTTCTCAATCATTTTTAAAAATTATATCAAAGCTTCCTTTTTGTATGCAAACTCTTTTTCAAAATATAAAATTGGAGCATAAACAACATTTCGGAAAACAGAATTTTGCATTTACAGCACTTTGGAAATACAGCATTTTGGATATACATATAGCATTTTGAAATACAGAATTCTAAAATACAGAATTTTGTTCATACAGTATTTTCAAAAAATAAATATACAGAATTTTGTCGATACTGAATTTTGAAATGCAGAATTATGAGCCGCTCCCCTGAATCATTTGCTACAGAAATTCTCAGTTTTTGGTCCACATTCAGAGACGAAATAGAAAAGTCTTCGTGTATTAGAGAACTTGGTAATATATTAATAGGTACCTAATAAAAAATCATTTTATGTCGTACAGCTTTCCTGAAGTAAGTACTGCAGTAATGTTATTTGGCGATCATTTTTGCAACTAAAATTAATAAAAACCTATTTATGAACCTCTATGGGACAAGACAGGCTACGCAACTTGGTTATTCTGTTTATTGAAAATTATATTGCCCGATCTTTAAACTTTGATAAGGTTATAGATCAGTGTTGCCAGTTTGACTGTTTTCCAGTCAAATTTGACTGGATTTTTTCGGTTTTGACTGGAAAAAAAAATCAAATCCAGCCGACTGTTTTTTTGACTGGAGTTTTTTCCTAAAAAAAAATATAAAAAAAATTGCACCTCCAATGTAAACCTAGTGTATATGAGATTCGCGCAGTGCAATGAAATGAACACACCCATTTTCTGCAAGCCACTGAAAGTCAAATTGAATCTAGTATTTCTTGCAGTTTGCGCAGCGTTTCTTGAGAATTTTGAATGATTGCCTTTGCATTTAATTCGGTTTGTTGTATGTTGTTTATGTTTTGAGTTATGACTGCTGTTTGCTCCAGATTTTAGAAACAAAAAATAAACACAACTCTATTTTGACTATTAGAAATACCTAATTTGCGAGATAAAAAAAATGTTGTACAAATTTTGAAATACTTAAAGAAGTTATACAAAAAGTTGGAAAGACTACTGTATATCAAAATATAAAGAGTGGGCCAAATACAAGTTTCTTTTTAAAAATGCAATAAAATGAACAAAATAAAATTGTTCCCATGTATTATGGCTTTATTAGTAAGAGCAAACATTCCCATTAATTACGGAATACAACGTCGTTCAAGTTGCTGCCTCGGCTGGCTTCGCAGTAGCGTATTCTGTCACTTCAATTGCCCAATACATTGTTGGTGGTTTCGGGCTGTAGCTCACGGATTGCTTGGATGATATTGGCCTTAAGCGCTTAAAGCGTTTCCGGATTGTCCGAAGTCCAAAGTCCAAAGGAGTCAAATCGCAGCTCCGAGGAGGCCAATTGACATCGCCAAGATGGCCTATAATACGTTTTGGGAAGTTGGTGCAAAAGATCGATTGTGGCGTGGGCTGTGTGGCATGGCGTGCAATCCTGCATGAACCAGAGGATGTCCAAATCCATGTCTTCAATTCCAGTAAAAAAAAAGTCGGTTAACATGGCTCTGTAACGCCCACCGTTGACCAAAACGTTGTTCCCAGCCTCATTATCGGAGAAAAATTGTCCAAACTGTCAATCTCTGTGGCATTGTCGTCTGTGCGCACCGTACGATGACGGGGACCAAGAGTTTTGTCCACTCCCATACAAGTCACACGAACTTTTTGCACAAACTTGCGTACAGCAGGCGCGGTGGGTGCTTCATTTCGGCCGAAACTTCTAAAAAAACGCACTGTTTGGGCTACAGAGCACTCACTTTGGAAATATTTTTTCAATATTTCCCAACGTTGCTCAAGCGTACTGACTTTTTGTAAAGATTTCGAGCTGGAAGCAGCTGTCAGTGTTGAAATAACCTATGATTTAAAAAGAAACCACGATGACCCACCTATTTTTGTTTTCGAAAAAATAGCTGTTTACATTTTCGACTGTTTTTTTGACTGGAATTTTTTGTTTTTAATGTTTGACTGTTTCTTTTGACTGGATTCGGCGAGAGAAAAAATCCAGTCAAACAGTCAAATTTGACTGGATTTTAACATTTTCGCCTGGCAACACTATTATAGATACTTGTGCGGAACAGAAAGAGAGGAGAAAAGAATTTTATTAATAAATATCTCATTAAATTAAAATAGATATTTAATTTCAAAATCATAGGTTTATTAGATATTTAAGTAAAATTCACACAATATTATTAATGGGTTTGAGTAAAGTGAAGGTGATCCATAAGCAGCGCACGGATGCCGGATGCGACGGATAAAGTAGTTCACTTTCTACTTTTCTGTCCATCGCATCCGTTGACAGTTGGTACAGAGTGAGAGGATGCACTTTCAATGAGGGAAATATTGCATTAATGAGGGAACTATCAAATGCTGCAGATATCGTAATAGTTAAAACAAAATAATTTTGTAGATATTTTTGAATTTAATAAATTGCAAATAGCTTTAAAGATTCCAAGTGCGGACTGCGGTGACGTATTCTATGGAACTGTTCGTTTCGTCGAATACGTCAATATTGACGGCAGCAACGGATTCTATTCAGGTTAAGACCCTTAACCCTGATATCGCCTTCATTAACTTACAGGAATTTTGTGATCTTAAGATTTAAGATTCGATCTACTTTCACAAGAAAATTTACTTTTAGCACTATTTCACCTACTTATTTTTTAAATTCGTTTTGATCTGATTTTAAAATAAAATACCGATTACTTTAATCCGTACAAGAGCGGATTACACATTGTTGTCATAACTCTACTTCACTTTCGTAATGAGTTTGATAAAGGGAAATATAAGTTATTTTAATTTATTCCTAGAAAAACTCAGCTTCTACCTATCGCTTTCTGTTTTCGCAAGAATAATAATAATCTCTTTCCAAGAAGTACCCCACAGCCACAACCATGAAATATTATTATTAGACTTTTATTTAAAAGAAAAATGTATTTAAAAATTAAATTCTTCAACGAATAAAGCAAGGCATTCCTGTTGAGGTGGTCGTACGGACGGTTGAAAATTCTATGTACCGACAAGCTTGATAAATCTTTTCAACCGTCTCAACATGTGCACCTTACTTGTTTATCCTGATTACAATCCTGATGTGAGCATTTTTCGCTTATTGAGTACAAGAAGCCCAACTCTGAGATATTACCAACAATCGATTTTTATGAATAAAATATAAAAAAAAAAAAATTCGGTGAGGCTTTAGTTGGAATTGACTTTACAAGAAAAGTTCTGGGAATTATAAGGACCTACTCGTAAAGAGCATTCAAAATTCTTTCCAATTTATTAGGACGTCAACCGCAGAGAAGAAAAAACGTACACCATCAAACTCTGTACTACACGAGGCGCTATTGCATTATTCATAACTTGGGTTTTTACAAAAAACACACATTAACAAATTTCAATTAGGGCGTTCATAGGACACAGTATGCGTAGAGGTAAGATTTTTCCACTATGCAAACTCTCGTGACCTACTGAAAAGCATCCGAGAGTAAAAATGTCTTGAGAAAACATTTCAATTTTTAGATCAAAGGCTCTATATTGTTGTGGGCGCAGTGGCTCAGTTGTTTGTGTACTGGACTAGGTACTATGCGAGGAGTCTCAGGGTCGTTCCTGGAAAAACACAAATTACATCTTAAGGTCTTTCCACTGCGCCACCTCTCGCGAACGTCTGACAACCATACAAGAGAATAAATGTCATGGAAAAGCTTCTAAATTCAGCCGTTCGGACTAGGCATAAAATTGTAGGTTCCTTCCACTCGTCCCAAAAAATAAAAGCTCACACACATGAATGGTTGTAACTTCTTATAAGCTAGGCCTAGGGTAAGGCACCAGTTGCGACATATATATATTATATTGATTAATTTTAAGTCGCTATATGGACACCAATTTTGTATATTCAAAAACAGGTAACAAAAATTTAAATCTTATAAATCTTATACAGAAAGTAATAGGTATTAGCCCGGGAGTGTTCCTGTGAAAATTGGAAAAATTGTACAAGGGGTGTGGGACCATCCATATAAAAAAGAATGTAGTTCTTCGACAGTCATGGAAGACAAAGTTTGAGAAATTTAGAACATTGATATCGATATGCATTGTCCTGATAGAATGGGAATATTATCTAGACAATACAATTCTAGGCATTACAATAATCACGGATTTCAATGAATTTAAAAATGAAATATATTTTTTTTTATTTTGCACTACGATAGGGTGCAAAAACTTTAAACTTTAAAGAGCCATATGAACTCAAGAAGCTTTAACCGCCACAATCAGCTCTTGATTTTGTTCATACTGATTGTTGAATGAATAAATGTCACGAACGAACATGGAACGATTTTTTTTTTTGTCGGAACTAGTTCCTGGAAACATGTCCGAGGAACTATGTAGATCGATAGACATTTTCTGAACGAACTGGAACTTCGAACGAAAGTTATATGATGGAACTAGAAGAACGAGAGAACTGTTAACATGATGATGGCACTGGTACGTACGGATATGGACATGGGCATGGATGTATAGTTCTATACCAATTCCGATACGCTACGCTCATAGCAACAACAACGCACAGAGGTTGGTCTTCTCCTCCGTTCTAATCACCAGTTGGCGGGCTTGTATACTCGTCGCTCAATTAGCGCAAGTGGTAATCACTTGGTTGGTCAATTGAGAAAAATCGAAGTGCAGGTTCACTTCCTGACAGGGGAAAACAGAAATGTCTTCCCAAGTGGATATATACGGAGAATTGACTGTCAGAATTCAAAAATATTCAAACAATCACTTCAAAGGCGTCTGATGATGAATTAGTGGTGTAGTTCGAAATAGCTATCATTCCTACCAAAGTGACTTTGTCTACGAGTTGTTGTTAATGTAATTCTCTCAAATAATAATTATTAAAACAATATGTGCAAAGTTTAAACTTGCTATCTTTACTGTAGCTATTTTTAAATTTAATTTTTAACATCAAAAAGCTATATAAATCCAATATTTTTGTATGGGAGGTATTAGTAGTTTTTATTCAATCTTGTTCATCTTTGAACTTAGCCTCAGTTTGGTGAATAAAAGCTTACGTACTAAATTTCAAGTCGATAGCTCTTAAATTACGGCCGTAATCGTGCGAACGGACTGACAGACAGACAGACAGACGGACATCGCTAGATCGACTAAGAAAGTGATGTTGATCAAAAATTATCATACACAACGCCTCCGCCTCCACCGAACACCAACTCGTTTTCGTTTGACGTTTCAATTAGCTGTGAAACTAGCTATGAAATGTTTGTGGCGACTAGACATTTAATTTTAGGTTAGGTTTTGTGGGCTGGCGAGGATTTTCTCCGTGCCACACTCAGGTCAATACTGACCCATTGTGATTCCCATAGGGGGAAAGAGGTTATCCCTTACCCATTATAACCCTGTATTCAAATTACTTACTGTGCTGCTACATACAAACCATCTTGTTGATTTGACGAAGTTCATTATCTTGTCAATTGATGTGCTGGAAAGCTCGTCTAGGTCGTTGAAGAAGTGACTCCCTAGGAATTTATACCTGGTATGTTGGAGACTTGGGCAGTGACATAAGAAGTGGGTTGTATCCTCAAGAGCTTCCTCATCACCGCAGCCTCTGCAAAGTTCTTCTTCCGTTAAGCCCATTTTCTTCATATGGTACCGCAAGGTGTTGTGCCCTGTTATGATACCTACGAGGGTGGACAGGGATTTCCTATCCTTCCGCATTATCTTCTCGGTTTTGGATTCATTGAAGGACGGCCATAGCATTCTTGTGGTATTACAAGTGTTTAGGGTGGCCCATCTTGCATTCGCCTCACTTGTGGCTTTTTTCCCTGCTTCAAGCTTAAGTGTGCAAGGCGGGATGTCCACAGAGGGATCAGCTTGTTCTGAAACAGCTGTCGAACCTTGTCTTGCTAATTCGTCTGCTTTCTCATTGCCTGGAATGCCTTCATGTCCCGGAACCCAGCAGAGTGATACCTTGTGCTGTGTACCAAGAGCCTTGAGTTCTTCGCGACAACACCTCACAAGCTTCGATTTTATTTCTGGTGCAGTTATGGCTTTTATTGCTGCCTGGCTGTCGATAAAGAAGGTAATACCTTCAGGTGGTATTGCCCTTACCACAGACTCACGGGCTGCTGTTGTCACTGCCAGGACCTCTGCTTGGAAAACGCTGCTATGGTCGGGGAGGCGAATCGATTTTGATATACCCAGCGATTCAGAGAAGACACCTGACCCTACCCCAGTGTCCATTTTTGATCCGTCTGTGAATACGGCTATGGTTGGTGTGTTAGGTACGAGTCCGTCTCTCCATTCTTCCCTGCTGGGATAGGCGCTAGAGAAGGGTCTTGTAAACTCTAGATAAGGCGTAATGTAGTCCGTGACAGGTACATGGCCGAAATATTTCTGTAGGGTCGTAGAATGACCCGTTGCGTTCAAATTCCATTTTACCGATTGGCTGATTCTCATTGCACTAATTGCGGCCGATAGTTGTATATGAATGTCTAGCGGACACAGGTTGAGGATAGCCTCAAGTCCTGCGGTTGGAGTTGTCCTCATCGCCGATACACGCTAGTCTTTGAACCTTCGTTAACGCTTTTAGGTAGGTGGCTTTATTGGTTGCCGGCCACCATACGAGACTGCCGTAGGTCAGTATGGGTCTTACTATAGCCGTGTACATCCAGAGCTTAATTTTGGGAGATGGTCCCCAGGTTTTTCCAAAGATTCTGCTGCAGGAATAAAAGGCTATTGTGGCTTTTTTGATTCTTTCATTGGTGTTCAATTTCCAGTTTAGTTTTTTGTCTAGTATAAGTCCCAGGTACTTTGCGCTATCAGAGATTCTGAGGGGTGTGCCGCCAACAGAGGGTGTAGCAAACTGTGGTATTTTCCTTTTATTTGTGAAAAGTACCAGATCAGTTTTCTGGGGATTGACTGTTAGACCGCAGTTCCTGGTCCAGGTGTCGAGGGTTCTTAGGGCGCTTTCAATTTGTTCCGACAGTGTTGGAAGGAATTTTCCCGTTGCCAACAGTACGACGTCATCCGCATAAGCCGTTATTCTGATGCCATTGTTCTTAAGTTTTGTGAGCGCTTCATTAAGAACAATGACCCACAAGAGTGGGGAGATCACCCCGCCCTGAGGGGTTCCTCTGGAGGCATAAGCTTCTTGCTTAGAGCCCCCAAGTTCGGCTATAATGTGTCTTTCTTCAAGCATGCTGGTTATCCAGTTGACAATAATACTGCCAATATTGAGCTTGCTTAGCGTTCTGCGTACGGCAGCAGTATTAACATTGTTAAACGCTCCTTCAATGTCTAAGAATGCCGCTAAAGTGTATTCTTTATCTTTCAGTGTTTTCTCTATTGTGCCGACAACACAATGTAGCGCGGTCTCCACACTTTTACCTTTGGTGTAGGCGTGTTGGGCCGGTGATATATCTTCCGGGCGTAGTCTGCTACGAATGTATATATCGATCAGTCTTTCTAAAGTTTTCAGGATGAAAGAGGTGAGGCTTATTGGCCTGAAGTCTTTTGCACTGGTGTGACTTGGTTTGCCAGCCTTTGGTATAAAAATTACCTTCACTTCTCTCCATGTTCTTGGTATATACCCCAGTATGAGGCTACCCATGTATAGCTCTTTCAGTACCGGTATGATGGTGTTGGTGGTTCTCTGCAACATGAGAGGAAAGATTCCATCGAGCCCTGGGGATTTGAAGGGGGAGAATGACCGGATAGCCCATTCTATTCTGTCCTCTGTGACCAAATCTGCAGGGGGGTTCGTTTCCATCATGCTGTTGGTGTATATACCGGGGTGTGGCTGAGTGGTGCACCCTGGAAAGTGCGTGGTCAGTAACAGCTTTAAAGAATCTGAACAAGATTCAGTCCAGTTTCCTTCGGGGTCCTTGAGAGATCCCAGAGTTATTGCTTCCCTGGTTAGGATTTTCCTTAGTCTCGCGGTTTCTGTAGTGCCCTTTATTTCATCACAGAATTTGTGCCAGGATTGGCGTTTGGATTTCTGTATTTCGTTTTTAAAATTTCTCTGACTGGCGTTGTATATTTCCCAATCAGAGTCTAATTTTGTCCGGTTTGCCGTGTTTAGAAGTTTCCTTGTTTTCTTTCTAATTGCGGCCAATTTCTTATTCCACCATGGAGGTGAAATTTTAGTTTTCGATTTTGCCACTGGACAAGCCCTTGCGAATGCCTCTTTATAAATAGTGTTTATTTTCTCGGCTTTCTGGTCAATGTCTGTGGGGCAATTTAGATTTCCTTCTTGTAGGAAGTTTTTCTTTTTCTCGATCTCTTTGCTAAAAAGGTCCCAGTCAGTCCTTCTAGGGTTTCTATGTGACTGGGGAGGGTTGCAGCAATTTCCTACGAGAAATTCGATCAATCTGTGATCTGAGTAGGACTGCTCACTCAAGACGTTCCATTTATCGATAGTGAGGGTGCTGGAGCTGTTAAATAGCGTTATGTCTATAATCTCCTGCCTGTTCCTAACTACAAATGTTGGTTCATCACCTCTATTAGCTACTTTTACATTTAATTTTAGTTACTAAACTTCGCTCGTATTGACATAATATACAAACAAAATTATTTAAGCTGCTTGATAATCGTTAATTTATGGTTAAATGCATAAAATAATTAACATAAGCCACATTCAAAATCAAAACATCTGAAAATACCATTTAGTTGTGGCAGCTGGCAGGTAGTTTGCTCTTTATGGTGCAAGTGCAAGCAAACAAAGATAACAAAAAAACTCTCACTCTCACTCATGTTAATTTCGATTCGCCAGAAAAAAGCACTTTTTCTTTCCCGAGATCACTTTTTTCGTTCGTTTGGTACAAAAAAAAGCAATCTTTTTCAGAGTCGAGAGCACTTTTGCGAATCTAGATTTTTTCTCAGAGTCGCTCGAGATTTACCAAAAAAGTTAGAGCTACTGAAAAACCATATTAAAATAAATAATTTAAGCCAAAATTTGATAAATATGAAACAAATAATAGAGGTGTAAATTTCATCTTCATCATGTGGCACATCTTCTTCGGATAATACTGGCTCGTCTTCGTCATACGAGCAATTTATGCAGTTGCAGTATTTGTTCTTTGTAAGGGAGAAAAAGCATCGAGTTTGCAATTTTGTGCAGGACTTGGACCGTGGTGAACATATACACTCGGAATATTTATTATGAGATTTCTTTTATAGTTATTTGAAAACGTATGGAAATCTTGGAAGTTGCAACCACTCTAAAAAAAAAATCTTCACAACAAAAAAGGTAAACAACTTTTGGCAGGCACACCACCAACACCAACAAGGAACAGCTCAGTATACTTCTTTTTGTTCGATTGGCCAGACGAAATCTAGAGAAATCTAAAAAAAATCTCAGATTGCGAATCGAAATTAGCATCAGTCTCTCACATCCTGTCAGCAGTTTTGCTGAGCTCGCTGAATGTTGCAAAAGGTGTGTCTGCTTCAACAACCCAACGATTGTACTCGTTTTCGTGGCGTTTTCATGGAAAACGACCTCAAACAACTCGTTTTGAAAACTGCAATATGTATGGGAAAACTTCTGTTTTCGAGGAAGTTTTCGACTGTTTTCGCGAAAACCCAGTTTTCGGCTTGGTGTAAATAGGGTATAAGATAATTCTCAATGGCATTTGATTGATGATAGCAGCCTTTTCATAGTATTTGTTCCGATTTACCGTCTCTTCTGAAGTAGTTATTCAATTTGGTATCAATCTACAAGAGATCCCAAGGGAATCGAATAGGATTCTTGTATTTGAATATCTGGAAAATAATCATATCATCAATTATCGAGATTTGCATAAAAAGCACTTGGACTTCGACATACATATCCCCAATACATATATTGTGATGTGGTATAACGTATAGACAAAGAAGACCACAATATGTTTCTACTTCTGTACAATGTAAGTACTCAACTCATACTGCATAAATATACACTGGTTGGCATAAGTATTTTGACAAAACTAAAGTTAATTTTACTCATATAATTTGAACTTACTTCATGTAAATTTTGGTTACGGAAAGTTTTGTATCATTCAAACGGAATTTAAATGACCTTTCCATTGATGCCAAAATTTACATGAATTAAGTTTCAAATTATAAGCAGAATTAACTTTAGTTTTGTCAAAATACTTATGCCGACCAGTGTAATATCATTTGAGATACGAAAGGATATGCACCGAAATACCCTTTCATGTTTAGAAATCGATTTAAAATGTCTAAGGACCTTGAACTTTATAATTTTGTATCCGGTCTAGTACTTGAAATGATTCAAAAGATATTTCTACAAATTTGAGTTTAACTCAGTGAGTAAGTATTCCTTCTGCGAAATAAATAATTCAGTGAGTACATAGTATTCTTCAATGGGTTAGATAATGTACCAGTATCTCTCCAATAGTTAAACTTTTTTACAAAGAGGTAGCGTATAGCCGCAGGAATTGATATTTATTTATATTAAGGACAATTGGAGACATGAGGAGCTAACGGGTGACATTACTATCAATTGAGGGAGTATTATTAACAATGAAATCAAGACTGTAGTCTTTATCAGATTGTTTACGAACCAACTAGAGTCACGAGAACATCCTCGTCACTAATAAAATGAGTTAACCTACGATTACACTACCATTTTTTTGAGTCATTTAAATGGCGCTGTGACGTCAGGAAAAAATGTCGCATTAGAGCGACATTTAAGCTACGATTCGTCATTGAAAAAATGGCGAGCACACGAAATGACTATCATCGTCATTTGTGTCGCAAAATCAAATCACGGACATTGGGAGTAATTTCGAATTTTCCGTTGGGATGCCATTGTCCTAGGCGTCATTGAAGAGCGATTACACGGCCATTTTTTTTTTGCCGCCATTTAAATGGCACTTAATTCATGTCATTTGATGCGCCAAAAATGCCGTCACAAAGCAGTCATTTAAATGTCGCTGCCAAAAATGGCGATCACACAGAGCGACATTTAAATGACTGCTTTCTGACGGCATTTTTACGTCAGAGCGCCATTTAAATGAATCGAAAAAATGACCGTGTAATCGTAATAACAGATCAATAACGTTTTGTCATACCATCTACCATATCTTGAAATTGCTTAAGGGGGATATTTCTCCAAGCTTGTTTGATATTTTGAATAGTTAAATAGATTTTTTTTGAGTTTTTTCAGCCCACAAGTTCTCAATGGAATTGAAATTGGGACTTTGCGTCCCCAAACCATAACTTTACCACCACCATCCTTGATGGTTTTAATGGTTGTCTTGGGATCGAGTTCTTTATTTATTAGTCGCCTTACGTGCTTCTTACCATCAGACCCAATCATTTTGAATTTGTATTAATTGCTCCAAAATATCTTTTTCCGAAATGCGAAAGGTTTTTCTGCGTGCTGTTTGGCAAATATCATTCGACGTGGCTTTTTGAGTTCAATGCACCCCCGCGCCCCGCAGACCTGGGGTCGAATCGCGTCCTCCGTGAACGAGTAACTCGTTTTCGTAAAATGTGGATTTGGCATTATCGCATACGTGAACGTATATCCGTAAACGTAATTTGGCATCACCACTTTGCTGGACGTTCAATCGAAATGTCATTCGATTGGTTTTTAGTGTTCGTAAATTGTGTTGTGCGAAAAATAGTAAAGAAAAGTGTAAGTTTTATTAACAATAAATCTATTTAAATGTTAATTCATAAATATTCATTGAAAATAACACATTTTTAGGACAAATTGCAACAAAATAAACTCCACACAGAAAATCGTATTGGCAGAATATATGAGAGATCAACCTAACTTGGCTAAAAACTTACTTCCAAACACTTGCCAAGGCAAAGCTACTTCCATAAGAATGTGGGAAAGCTTGGCCACAAAATTAAATACTGTTGGACCTCCAGTCAAAGATGTAAAAGCGTGGAAGAAGGTTAGAAAACTCTTATTTAAATGAATCTCTACTTACTATTTGATTTTTTGTTTTAAGGTTTTTGCAGACCAAAAATTCCAAACAAAAAAAAAAAACTATCCTTTAACAAAGCTTCGAAGAACAAAACAATTTTTTCATTGTTGAATAAAATAACAACGTCGGGTCCATTGAAGCCTCTACAACTATCTTTTTAATATATGAACACTTTTATTTTGCGGATTTTTTTTCTTTTGAATGACATTTATTTGACGTTTTAACTATTACCACTTTAATTTTAATCTATTACATTACAACTACGTCCAATCAAAAAATTACGTTCCGTGAGCATTCGTGTGGCACAATCTCAATACGTTCGTTCGTATGACGAATCACGTAATTGTTGTTCGTACGATTGCCGATCCGTTCACGGAGGACGGGATTCGACCCCTGCTTTTAGAAATCTGTTTGCTGATGGTCCTAAGTGTAACTTGTGTGTTTAGTTAACACGACACAATTGAGTGAATGTCCCTGTTGCTAAAAAGGATTCGCCTTAGTCAGTCGACAAATAAGCCCGTCCTCTTTGGCAGTTCCTCTTCTCGTGTATTATTTTGTTTTGGGGGTTTCTGTACTGCTTCTGTACGTATACCTACACTTTAATCGCACTATACACTATATTTTTGAAGTACAGCAGATCCTTGGTGATGGTATCCATAGAAGCCTTCTCCTGGCAGTATTTTTGAATTATTTACTTTCCTATCTTTTGTGTTCTTTTTCCTCGTTTTGATAAAATAAATATTTAAACAGAACAAATAGGTAGTGGTAAACGTTTACCGTAAGATAACACTACTTCCTTATGTATAAAACTGTAACTGGAATTTTCTATGTTACCTCAAAGCCCGAAAACTAGGTACTAGAGAGATTTCAATTAAACTTTTTTTTATATGTTTTAAGACTTTGAGATGGTTTTAAGCTATACCCATGTCCTTTGGAACAGTTCTTAACCAAAATGTATATTTTTCCTGTATGGCAGCTTGTATTGTAATTGTGAAGCATGTATTATAATAAACAGGGACGAAATGCGCAGATAACTGGTGAGATGAAATGAGACAACTGGAAGTGTGGTGTATAAACTTAGCAACTTATATTTTACCACGCGAACGAAGGACACATGTTTATTTCAGGAAATAATTTAAAAAAAAAAAATTAGGTACAGCGATATCTGCAAGAAAAAAGCTTTTATTTATATTTTCCTAGAAATTTTCTTCCATTAATAGATACGACTATATTACAAGCAGTGATTCAGTTCCACACCACAGAGGATATTAATTCTCTATTGGTAGTACAAAATATTCAATATCTAAATCCCATACTCGAAATCGAATTTATGAAAAGCCATTATGTCAGTCTATTTTCGGAACCAAAGTTGTCCGTTGACACTTTACGTAGGTATACTTGAGTATACCTACCAAGCTCTGTTCACATTCACAATCACGAGAATAATTTTTCCGATCGACTAGAGACGCATTACACCTAATCTTATAACACAATCCCTTTTCACACGTGCGTATGTGGAAAGCTGATATATTCTCTCTGAAAGGATACACCTAAAAAGATTAAGTTTTCATTGGAAATTAATCAACAGGAAAAGGCTACCGACCGATAAATTAAGATACCATATAAATTTTGAATTTTCCACCACATAGAGTTTGAAATTGAAATTTGCATAACTGGTTCAACCACCGCCATTTTAAGCGTGGTAAATGCATAACACTAACCATAACCGTTAATATTTAAAATGGCGCCATTCTCCTACCGCAGATTTAAAGCCACGCAACCCATAATCGGATTCAATCACACCAGGTTGTAATGTTACATGTGTTTTTCCGACCTTCTGTGGTTACAAAAAATGGTTTCATCGATTCTGTATTCTGTTTGAGGTATTTAAACGAACAATTAAATGAAGCCTCCCACGTCGAGAATGAAAACTAATTTATTATACATACATTAATTTATTTTGACAACTATTTAAATGGCCAACTGTCAAATAAGTGCAATTCTGTAAAAAAAAAAAAACATTTGTTTCGTTTCTTGGTTATATCAACGTTCTTAACCAGTGAAGGGATGAAAGTTTGGTTTGTATATATTGTTTGTTTCACTCTTATGTGTAACATTGGCGAACATTGTTTGTACGATAAAGATGGTGAAAGTGAAAATTTTCTTCGTTGAAAGGATATAACATCCGCACAAATTTCGTTTGTGTATTTCCCTTTCAAGCAGAGTAGCATCATCATGAATACATTTTCCTTGACAATGATTGCAATGGAAATGCTACATTCTAAAACCATTATGGGACGACGGATGACATTGCTGATCAGTAGTCACAGTTGCTTTCACTTATTTTGGATGACATGCATGAATATGCCAATAAAGGGATCGATTATTTTCGCAAGAGCGTATATAGAAATGTTGTTCTGTCAACAATAGTTCAATGAAAAAACTTCAAGTGCTACAGACATTTACAGTTACTATTCCAGGGTAGCTCAAATAATATGTATTCGACAACACGATATAAGAAATGTTGGGCTTTTTGTTTTTATACCCTCGACCATCCACAGGAAGGGAATCAACTTGTGCGACTGAAACTTTGTGAGAGGTCGTATTTTTATGGTCATCAGGTTGGTACTTAAAATGGTCCATGTCGGTCAAGTACTTCTGATACCTCCCATACACATGCGTGTTCCTGTAAGTACAGTACATTAGTGGAGGCTATCAAAGCATCAACGCAAAGTATCAAAGCAGGCCGATGACAACTCTTTTACTTGTTTAATTTTTGCATTTAATTTATGATCTCATGGAAAATCCTCTGTCGGATTAAAATTAATTCTATTCTATTAGGCTTACGAAGATGAAATTTTGAAACATAATGTAGATTACAAAAAAAAAAAATTGGTGCAGGACTCTTAATTTTATAACCAACAGTACATCACGATGGCTATTTTTGTACCATGGAGGTACCTACTCTCTACACTCATTGCAAAAGAAGGAATTGGAAGGAAAAAATGCATTAATTCAAAAGCATATACGAATCGTTACATGAAAACGTTCACTTCTGGCTTCAGGGAATTCTCCTTTGCAAATCATTTCTTATGCAGGAATGCTTACACAGGCTTAAATTAGGAAAGACTATCTGCTAAATTTGAATACCGGTATACGTGGCATCACGGGCAAATACGCATAAGATTCTCCCGCAAGGCCTTCCTAAGCCCTGCAGAATTGATGTGAGCGGCAAAAATGCAACTCACATTTTTGGATATTGAGAGGCACTGACTCACAAGAGAATTAAATACTTAATCAAATTCCAAATACTAGATAAGGATGTTTTATTATTATTATTATTATTATAATTTATTAACAAGTAATGAATTACTACATTAATATTAATACATATAGCACTAGCTGCCAGGGCTTACGGCTAAAAGGATGTTTTAATCGTGGACGCTTTACTTATTCTCATAATATTTATAGAAACTGGACTGGATTAAGTGCTCCTGACAAGGCTGCTCCTGAATAAATATGGCCCAATCTCACGCGTCTATGTCTATATAAAAAGCTTTTCTTTTGTCAGTGTGAGGCCTAATTATCTTTGCAACATAATGCCCAAATCACAATGGCGCTTTGCCGCTTGCGTGCGTTGACAGGCGTTTTAGAAACTTTACCGTACTTTATGTCAACGCGCGCAAGCCGCAGTTTTCCAAAACTAAATGCCGCTTCAGAGCTTTGCACGATTTAAGAGGAAATTAGTTCAAAATAGTAAAAAATTCATAAATAAATAACAGTTATTGTATTTTCACTTTTCTTGTCGTGGAATATTTTTGTGGCAGAATTGTCTGGTGCATGAAATGTACATAGATACACAGGTACAAGCCTTCCCATGAAAGTCCTTTCAGGCGAGGCAGGTAGATGTTTAGTTTGGTTGAGAAAATCTGGATAAATTACACCGAAAATCCCTTCACTTTAAATTGTGAATTGATTACTTTGTGGAATACTTGAAAAACGATTTAAGTGTGCAAGATTACCAAATGGCCAGCATATTTTATCTACGCTGTGGAAAGAAGTTCAGTCACTAAAATACAGAGGTGCAATTTTGTTAAAAACTTGCCTTGGCTATTTAAAATCTATTAAGAAATTCTCAAATATGGATACCGACGATCTACTCGATTTTTCAATTCATATTTATATTTTATTTCAGTTATATTTATACATCTGGTGGTTTCTTATGCAGGAATGCCCGATCTTTGGCTAACTGCCTCCAGTTGCGCACTCTAAGTTGATTGAGGTCCCCTTACACTTGTGCGGGCCACCCAAAGGCGAGGTCTTCTTATACTACATTTTCCCTCCGGGTTGTAATCGAAGACTCCTCGGGCCGTTGATGTCCATTCGCTCTACATATCTTAACCATCTTAGTGGCTTGATACATACTTATCTAACCAGGTCGATAGCTGTATAGCTAGTAGAGTTTGCTGTTAAATCTTCTCTTCCAAAGCCCGTCACGGCAAATGGGACCGAAAAAGACCAAGAAGATATTTATCCGGCTGTCATGCTTCTGCATCATAAAGCAGGACTAAGATTATCAGGGTCTTATATAAAGTTTCCTTAGTGTTTCTTGACAAGGCCACTCTAGTCAATTGCTTTATTAGGGCAAATGAAACAGCGGTCGGCAAGTATAACTCCTCGTTCATTTGATTTCTACTGCCGAGGTAGACAAAGTCCCGAACTACCTCACCTGTCTATTGTGACGTTCTGTCCGATTTGTCGCTCTTGTGTGACCGTTCTTGTTGACAGCATATATTTTATTTTGCCCTCATTCACCACTAAACCCATTTTTGTCGCCTCTTTACTGCCAATGATCTCGATAAAGAAAGTTTGTAAAAAAATTAAGCCTTACTAATTGTTCGTTCTAAATTTTAAACAATTTATTTGTTTGATTTTTTGTTTTATTTTTCTAAAAGTAAAGCTTGTGTTGAAAAGTAATATTCAAATCTACTAAATTTATAATGAATTTTAAAGCTGAGTTGCCACTCTGGCAGACGACATTTATTTGTCATGTCTAGTCTATTATAATAATTCATAAATTTGTAAAATGTATTTAACATATTTCAATTGAACAATAAACTTATCTAATCTAATCTAATCTAATAAAGAAAGTTTTGCCTCCCTTAAATTATAAAATGTTTTATACATTTATTAAGAAATATTAAATGCAGTAAAGTAGAAACAACAAAAACAACAAATTCGTGGTGAAACACGGCCCCAAAAAGTGGGCGTAGGTATCAATAGAATATTTAGAAAAAACTTTAATAGAATGAAGTATAAGAAAAAATTATTTATCAATTCGTAACTTGCATCTGCTTTCAAGTTGCATGAACCAAATCACTTACACCGTCACCCTGTCTTCCTGTCCATATTAAATTTGATGGCATAGGTACTGTATAATCGTTAATGTGACTTTTCCCGGTTTGATAGGTCATGTGTCGCATAACGGAATATAGACATAGTCGTAACATTTTTTATATGTAGTGTACCATTTAAAAAATATGTGCACTACAATAGCATTATAGTAAAAAGGGTTAAATTAATTTTTGACACAGTTTATGTTTATTTTTTATTTTATGACATTATTAGGAACGAATATGGGGTAAAATGGTTTTAGAGTGGTGAGGAGAGCGGATGATATTAAATGCTTGTGGTTATAAACGAAGATGTATATGAATTCGAAGCTGAAAATAGAATTTATTTCATTTTTATATCATTTCTTCCTGTGGATAATTTTTTGCCTCACGGAATAAATTGTCCTAGTCCTGGACGCACCAATGCTCTGTGGTGGGAATAAAACGTGACAACGTGTAGAAAGGTTAATAGCTACACAGATTTACAGATTTACCGCTGTCATGGAATTCAACACAAACGTACTGGTGGCTGGTAGTCATCAAGTCACATATCTTTATCACATTATTACGAATATCATTTCGAGTTTTTTCATTTCAATGCAGAAAAGGATGAATGCAAATCCGCAAATCCAACTGAGGGTACAATTTTTAACTCTCTCACATACTTAGAAATCGATAGCATACAATTTCACACTCTAGATGTTAAACAATTTTTTATATCTATACATATAACAAAACTATACGAATTTTCGTTGTCAGCTAAAAACTCGAAAACTACTGGACAGATTTCAATGAAACTTTTTTTAAAATGTTCCTCAAGATTGTGAGACTGCTATAGGCCTATAGGCTATGTCGTTTATAGCCACGGCCTTAGGAACAGTTTTTAGCCAAAATGTATTTTTTGAAGTGAAAATATATACATACAAGGCGAGCACGGGTCTAGCACCAGCTAGTTAGGTATATGATAATGGTGGTAGGTAGTCATAAAAGTGGGTACTGGGTACCACAATCGCAACCACAATCATATGTGTTTACAGCATAATCAAAACATTGAAGCAGAAGGCTTGGTGTTCACCGTAGATTAAAAAAAAATCTATCCAAATTTATACACCTAGTTGGAATATATAATTTAAGTACATATATTATTTGACTAGTGTTGGTTAATTAACGATTGTTGGGACACCAACTGTATCCATAAATATAAAAAATTCGTGCTAAGTTGAGTTACCTATTTAGAGCGAAGTGGTACTTTATCCCCAAGCAACTGCTCCTTCTCTACAAAGCACAGGTTAGACCAGGCATGGAATACTGTTCCCATATGTGGAGCTCAGCCCCAAAACATTCACTTAACATACATGACAGCATACAGAGACGAGCAGTTCAACTTATTTATTGGTAACCCTACACTCACATCGAATCTACAACCGTTGGTGCACAGAAGACAAGTCGCTGACGAGTAGGGGTCATCTCGCGGATTATTTTTGGCAATTTATCATCTCGCCACAATCATTTTGCAATTTGTTGTCTTGCTTTTTAATTATTTCGCATTTCATCAAATCGCAATTTTTGTTAGGCAATCTTTCATTTCACTTTGTTATCGTATCGCAAAAACATCATTTCGCATTTTTCATCTCGCAAATGTTTATCTTGCATTGTGATTTGTTTGCATTTTGCTATTTCGGATTGTATTAGTTCGCGAAATATTTTGTTTTACAATCTATTACATAATAATAAATTTCGCGAAATTTCTTTTTTATATTATATAAGCAAAATGGAAAAGCGCGGGAAAAACATTGCAAAATAAACACGTTGCAAAACAATTCAAAGACGAAATGGAAATTTGCGAAACAAGTATTGCGAGATAAACTAAATGCGAATCGATAAATGGGAAATAAAATTTGCGAAATGAATTCTGTCGACCTATGCTTGTTATATAGGTACTTCCATGGTAGATGTTCCGAGGAACTAAAAGACATTATCCCTCGAAATGCAACTTGTGGGCGCCCCACAAGACTGGCTTCTAATGCTCATTCATGACCATACAGTACACTTAACAACCGCGAGGACATCAACTTTCCAAAACACCTTCTGTTACAGGGCAAGCTAACTTTGGAACTCGCTTCCTATGTATATATTTCCAGAAGACTACAATTTGCAGAAATTTATTAAGTGCAGAACTAAAATACATCTTCAAGCATCTCGGGGCACTGATGAAGCGTTATAGGTTCCCCTTTCCCGGGAGAAGTATTAAAAAAAAAGATTCAATTAATTATCCTGAAAACCAAAAATGTTGTGTACCATAGCATAGAGCATTACAATAAAAACAGTTTATCACTGATTTAAATGAATTTGAAATACAAATTTTTTTATTTTCCAATTTGCACAACGAAATGTGCAGGGGTGTTCGCTAGTATGGATATAAAAACAAATTCAATTTCACCTTTAACTCATGTAGGTAGGTACATAAATATATTTATATACCAATTACATTAGCGCAGTGAATATTGAATTTGAATTTGAGTTAAGGACTTGTAAACCAGACTGTGTCTCCCTTTGTCACTTATCAAGCAGTTACTTTTCAGGATTTGCTATAAAAGTATAACGTTACATTATCACTTAAAATAAAAAAAATCCATTAAAATCGTTTATATGAACCATAATCGGTTATAAAAGCTGTGTAAATCGGCAGAGCATACTTAATTTTGATGGTACCAATGGTTCCATATTAACTTTTCCTCCTGTGATCATGTTTATGAATTCTGAAATTACCTCGATGTGGATTTTATCACCGTTTTGTTGTTAACAGAACGGAAAAGCAAAACCGCCCCCATAATATTACGACGATCATAAAAATTGAATGGCATAGCATTTACATTGTTCATCATAATTTTAGAAGTCTTAAATATGTGCAAGAATAAAGCATATCCAAATGTAAAAGCAGCACTTATTTAAATGTAGAAGATTACAATTTATATTAATCATATTATATATTAATAGCGTAAGTTAAATAAAATGGTAGATTTTATTTGCAAGTACATATGTAGGTATTTATATTTGTACATTTTTTTAAACTTATTTTTAGTTCCTAGATACTTGAATATATTGTAACATCTGGATGGTGAAAATTAATTCGGCTAACTTTTAGTAAAATTGAGTATGTGAAACCGTGCCTAGTAGTGATTTTGCAGTTTCGTGGATTCAAACGCTTTGTAAATTCGTAAATTGCAGTTGCAGGCTCCATCGGAATTTATTAGATTACATTTAGACTCGTCACTGAAAAGTATCGTTTAACTAACCGGTTTAAATGAATTTCAAAAATCTGTGTTAAATAATTACTTACTTAGATGGCACTACAGTCCGGGGTGGAACTGGGCTAACTGCCTCCAGTTGCGCACTCCAAGTTGGTTGAGATCCCCTTCCACTTGTGCGCGCCACCTAAGGCGAGGTCTTCCTCTACTGCGTGGTCCCTCCGGGTTGGAATCGAACACTCTTCGGGCCGGATCGTTGGTGTCCATTCGCTCTACATGTCATAGCCAGTTTAGTCGACTGATACGTACTTTTCTGACCAGGTCGATGTCGCTGTACAGCTCGTAGAGTTCGCTGTTAAATCTCCTCCTCCAAGGCCCGTCAACGCAAACGGGACCGAAAATCACTTGAAGAATTTTGCATTCGAAGCGACCAAGGAGATCTTCATCCGCTTTTGACAACGTCCATGATTCTGCGCCATAAAGCAGGACTGGAATGATTAGGGTCTTATATAGAGTCTCCTTTGGTGTTAAATAATTGTTAACTATTAATAAGGAGACGGATTTTATAATAGTTATAGAAGACCAGGAGCGAACGCAAGTAGGGGATTTGGGGGTTAAAACGCCATCCGAAATATCTGGCACTAAAAAATAAGGATAGTTCAGTTTATAAAAAGCAATGCTGACGTTTTATTTGTAGGCCGTACCTTCTCCTGACCAAATCTTGGAGATGAATTGGTGCTCTCCACCAAGTCGTCTTCCGATGACTTATATAATTCGGTCCGCATTCGGTTGCACCTGAGTTTCATCGTCCATATTGAATGTTTTTAAATTTGGAAAAAATCGCAGACTTTTGTTCGTTTGTAGGCGAGTTGCTTTGGATCCTTTTTAATTTATATGGAAAAAATGAATCAGTGGTATGGAATGGCGAAAGCGAAGAATTACACTTGCCAACCGCTGTTACTTTGGCCTAAGAAGGCAATTGATTAGTAAGGCCCTGTCGAGAAACACTAAGGAGACTCTATATAAGACCCTCATCATCCCAGTCCTGCTTTATGGCGCAGAATCATGGACGTTGTCAAAAGCGGATGAAGATCTCCTTGGTCGCTTCGAACGCAAAATTCTTCGAGTGATTTTCGGTCCCGTTTGCGTTGACGGGCTTTGGAGGAGGAGATTTAACAGCGAACTCTACGAGCTGTACAGCGACATCGACCTGGTCAGAAAAGTACGTATCAGTCGACTAAACTGGCTATGACATGTCGAGCGAATGGACACCAACGATCCGGCCCGAAGAGTCTTCGATTCCAACCCGGAGGGACAACGCAGTAGAGGAAGACCTCGCCTTAGGTGGCGCGCACAAGTGGAAGGGGATCTCAACCAACTTGGAGTGCGCAACTGGAGGCAGTTAGCCAAAGATCGTGCTAACTGGAGAGGCGTGTTGGTTGAGGCCCAGGTCCACCCCGGACTGTAGCGCCATCTAAGTAAGTAAGGTATGGAATGGTAAGGAGCTTTCGGACTCGTTTGAAATAAAGAGTGCAGTAAGACACGGATGTCTTCTAAGCCCTTTATTATTCTCACTCTTTTTGGACGACATCACAGATTTCATACCCGCTGGAATCGAAGTAGAAGGATTGAGAATTACAACTTTGTTATTTGCTGATGATATTGTCATTCTAGCAGAATGATCGAGCTCATTGCAGCTAATGATAAATAAGCTAGAAAACTACTGCAACCTAAACGACCTGCAACGGCTGAGATGACTGGGACACGTGGATCGTATGGACGCGTCTCTGATGGCCACTTCGCATAGATACCATTGGTCTATGGCACTTGATGAAAGCGTTATAGGGCTTTTATTTAGGTTGACGGATACTCCATTGGCAAAGCTTTGTCGGTTTGTTGCGATCGAAACTGTTCAACATTATAATATATCCTCTGGGGTCTGAGATATTCGCATTCGTTCCTGCGCTACAACAACGTGTTTATGTTGGCAGTTCGGAAAGTTCTAGAACACTGTAGCAATGCCTTACGTAGATCGCTAGATAATCAATTTGGCCGACAGTTTTGTTTTTGATCAGGCTACAGCATTATTTCTTTATGAATGTTAGGAGAAAGACGTTCCAGAATCCAGATGTGTGGTCATGCTTTACGATTGTAGGTTCTCCCAAAGATATTCTCCTTGGCTAATATGACATTGAAATCACCGAGTACGACGTACTTAGGATATTGATCGTTGAAACAATTTTTCATAGCATCCTACTATTCCTCTGTGGGGGGTGAGCGCATATTAGCTTGATGTGCATTGTCATAAAACATTTACTAACCTATCGATGGCTTAAGACTTTTTGCCTAAGTTTGCCACATCCTAATAATCGCTGCCCCTGCTCTCAAAAGTCACCGTAATAAATATTACAAAATAATAAATATTGTCCGGGACATTATGTCGCACTTCCTCGATGACAGTGATGGCTGCTTTGTAGCAGTCGAGAGTTTTCGCTATTCCTGTTCGCGCACCCTAACTAGTACTGAAAAATCCCCACTGACCCTAGCACCAAACACCTATAGTGTAGGTCAAGTAAGGTATCTGTCCTGCCATCTCGACTATTGACAAATGACAACACCGTTGCTTCAATCCAGTGAGTTCATCTGCCGTACGTGTCGTCCTTCCGAGAGGCTCATTTTAGACTTCTGGGACTCATCCAGTTAGTCAATTCCGACAGAGCATTATAGTGTTGCTATTTTTTCGTGTTCAACACTCGCGTTTATATATCAAGTTCCGTCCGGATGGACTATTCTATTATTTTACTCACTTAAAGAATGAGTGAAACATAAATAAAATAAAATCCTTATCAGATACCACCAACAATAGGTACCTAGTTTAAAAGCTGTTTTCTTTCCGCTCATTAAAAAAGTTGCTATACCTATTATTTTGCACGATACTGTGTGCAATTTCAAGATTCATAGAATTTTACCTCTAGAAACCTCAAATTAAGGAGACTGCTGTGAGCAACCCAAAAGAATGAATAATATGAATTTCCGAATCGGTTGCTTCTCTTTTTGTGTTACCAGGAAGTTCAAGGTTTTGATGATGCCACTTATTCCACGATGCGAATCATCATTCTCATAGTCAATTATAAATCGAAACACTATTTCTGATGTTTGTATGTAGTCTCACTGGCGAAGCGAGGGGGCGGCAAGGGGGAGCACAGGCGGCCCCGCCCGCCTGCTAGGGGCGGCAATTTTAGACGGATTCTTTTTTCAGCCCAACGAATTTATTTACTGTTATATAATGTACGAGGGTAACACTTGTTTAAGCCGAGCTAAACACAACCATACATCGAGCTATCATCATATCATGACTGGCATGCTGTCAACACGACCGGATAATCTAGCATTCGGAATATAGCAATGTGGCCAATTGTTAACCTCTAACTGAATTAAATAAAAAAGTGAATTAACCTATACTTTGTCTGGTCCTTTTGTCTGGTCCGAACATAATACTGGCGCCGAGGTAAAAACGAAAAATTAAGTAAAATGAACGAAAGCGTCATGACAAATATAAACTCGGATGCAAGTGCAGCACCAGTGTTTGGTAGATTGGAGCAGTTTCAATCGAAAGAATGGAATTCTATTTCGAGGCAAATGAAATAAAGATGGAGGTACAACAAAAGGCAATATTCTTAGCATGCATTGGTGAGACCACGTATGAAGTGATTCGCTCATTACTCGCACCATTGGGCCTGAAAGATGTGACATTCCAAGAAATTCTGGAAAAGTTGGATGAACATTTTTTTCCAAAGCCTAACGAAATTGTTCAAAGATTTGTTTTTCACAAACGATGTTAAAAACCAGGCGAATCCATTGTAGACTTTGTTAAAGATCTGCGTAAATTATCCGAACATTGTAATTTTACCGAGCACGCGGACGCAATGGATGTGACGGATATCCAGTTGCATCTTATACACAAACAGAAAGCAAGAAAAGCATGAATCCTGGCGCCATTAGACCTTAGAAAAAAATGTATTTCTATTGTCAAAAAGTGTTATTGGATTGACTTATGTGTTTTTTTTCTCTATATATTTTCACACGAAAAACGAATAAAAAAGAGGAAAAAAAATTCAAAAATATGTCAAAAATGCTTAAATGTATGCAAAAATATTCCCTAAAATGATGAAATATGCTCTAAAAAGTGAAATATTCAAAAATATGCATTTATACCAAAATATGCACAAATATGCCCTAACGAATGGGGTTCAAGTTTTGTATAAAAAACATTTCTGTACCTATATTCAAATTTCCAATACGACCTCCAAAAAAAAAAATGCTCTTGCATGATTCCGGTTGCCCTACTTATTAAAAATTATTCAAGGTCCACAATGAACACTCTAAGGCTATCTTATCTGGGTATCATGGGTATGGAGTATGACATCACAAAGACTATCGATACTGAAAGAATAACAAGAGATTTTGCCCTGATGAAAAGTAGGAAAATAAAATTTTAAAGATGTTTTCTGTAAATAGTAAATAAAAAAGTTTCTTGTAAATAAACAAAATTATTTACATTAGGTGCCTCCATTATTTACCTAACCTACCTAACCTATATAACTTTTTGCCCTTTTACTTAAAACTTAATTAAATGCTTCCATCCTTTCATTTAAAAATTATTTTTTAAAACCAATTTTAGTTATGAAAATATTTATTAAAAACTTTAAAAAATTAATGTAATGCAATATCTATAATTTAATGTAATTAAATTTAAAAATTTCTCAAAAAAAGCTGAAAAATAAATAGGTACCTACATGGAAAATAAATTACAAAAAATAATCGAATCCTGTTTTTCTAACGAATTCAAATTTATGTAATAAAAGTTGGCCCCAACCCACGCTACGCCACTGTGTAGTCTATTACGTTAGTCATAGTCATTACGATAGGAGTAAAAGCAACCCATTTGTCGTCATTGCAAATTCCTTTTCCAGTCTGCATTGCAAACAAATGGAAAAGTATTGCTTCTAATGCATACCCATTTACGTGCATTGCTCAAGTTTGCCACAATATAGTACTGGAATATTTATTTATGCACTATCATGCTTGAGCTGTTTTACGACTTTCAATATAAGTGTCTGTTTATTTACAGATTAATAAAAAAAAGGAAATTATTGTTTTCCAGTCACTTTCCAGTAGCCGAACGCCACGGGCCGGCCGGTCGGTCGGTAGTACAGATCAAGATCACGATTCACGACTTTTGAATGATTTTATTTATGTTTCTCTTTAATCACGTGTATTTATGGGTGCTTATTGATTTTTGTTGACAGAAATCAATAAGCACCCTTAGCATCAATATTTTAGTTAACATTAATTGCCACATACATATTCCGATACAGCTTATCGGCAAATTTTATACATTATATTAATAAAGTGTCGATATTATTGACATAAACAGATTATCCTCAGACACTTTCGTAAAGTCATCGGCAGTTGTACAACCGTATCAGTGATTAATTTCCATCATGATTTAATATTTACGATACTCATACAGACAAGAGTGCCTATCCATCAACTCTGTGCATCCTTGCATCCCCGAATAAGGTGATACAATAAGAATCGCTTTTCTGAGAATTACAAATTAATTGGATATTGGTAGATGATGGAATGATATCGACATAAGATAAATAATTATTAAAATATTTAATTACAATTTCACGAAATTTCTCCTATAGGATAAGGTGTATATTATAAATATGGTATAAATACAATGCTTTGGCACCTTGTGTCCAAATTAATCTATATTTATCAATTAATCGAAAGGCGCAGGAAGGTCAAGGACCTTGGATGTAGTTCAAATAGAAGTACATGTACTCCTACAGCAATAAGCTATTTTAAATCATACAATATTATTTATCGAAACGCCGATGAAGAATATTATTCTCTATTGATTTGCCCCCTAGGTTCTGTCGTACGCACTTTGCAATGATATGTCTGTCATTCTAAAGATGAAGATAAATCACCGAAAAGTTTCTCTGGCATTTTCGTATTTTTTTATTTCATATTTTTAGAACTAAGATAAGTACATCTTTATTTAGAAAACATCAGTGGGCGATATAATTGGCCATCCAGAGAAAATAAAAATATAACAAGCTTTAATGGAATGTAAGACTTTCATATTTACAATCCGAGCCACTTGAATAGCACACCCCCTAATGTCGGTTTTCTATCGCCCACTGGGCCCAAAACAAGCGTGCTAGAGACCTAATTTTTTTTAATTAAATTTCATTTAATTATTGAGATTTAACCAGACGGAAGATTTAAAACTAAAGCTTTAAGTATTAACAAAAATTTGTGAATAATAAAGGCCGGCAAAATGTGGGGCCCTCATTTTGCGCCACTTGAATATCGTCTAAAAATCAAGAAAAAGTCACCCCTTAACCGTTTTTGTCGCGCACATGTTGTCTGGACTTCGTAGTGGCACTGTGTGGTCTTCTCCGACGAAAAAAATATTAATTTGGAAGGCCACAATGGCTATATCTACTATTTTCAAAACCTCCGCAAAGAAACTCATCATTTGGACTGGCTGGATAGTAGAGTTGAAGGTGTGATGGTGTGGGGGGGGGCCTTTCGTACTATGGTACCTGCAAATTACAATTTTTGTTAACCACAATGAATGGGTTGCCCGGGTTGTTAAAACGGATATATCTCGGTGAGATTGTTTCCTTTACGGAGCAGCGAGTGTTCTCCATCATCATTCTGCACAATCTGGCGAGTTGGACAGGGATGCCAAAACTAGTCATGGCTCTAAACTCTAACACGTCTCTAAGGCAGCAGTGATGGGGTCGTTCGTTGACAAATGGCGTTTAAGGAGACTGATGCCTCTATAGTTCGGGCAATTAAGAGGGTATCTTTCTTGTAGATTGGGTAAACAATCTCCATACATCAGGCATTCTTTCATCTGCCCAAATCTTGGAGACGAGTTTGAATATTGCCATCCTTACAATATTTTAGTCAGGTGGACGGAAGTCCTGGCTGAATAGTTCATTGTGCCTGACAGCGGCATTTGTATAGTCTTTGTCTTTTAACAGTTTGCAGAATAAGCTTTTCCATGTCTTCAGCACCGACTGTGACTCTGTGTCTCTACAGGTCTCTGCTCGGGTCATGTTGCCATGATGACACGTTCTTTTTACCTTTTGGTAAAACTTCCGAACATTGTCCTGTAGTAACACCTCTCTATTCTCTCGATCGCGCGCGTCTCATGCTCTTTCTTTTTCTTCCGGAGAAGCCGGTGTTCTTCCCTCCACTTTTGCACGTATACACATAGAGCTCGCGAGCTGCTCTCGTCCTTTTCTGCAGTGCCGCTTTATAGGGCAAGTTTTTTCGCTGCATGTGCTTGCCTGCACTCTTCACCAAACCAAGGGTTTCGTGGTGGTGGTTGGGTGAAACTTAGCACATCAGTTGCGGCGTTTCTGATGACCTCTTTGCATCGATGCCCTAAACTGACCCTAGGACAAGAGGGTCGGATACTCCGTTGTCAGTAACCCACTTCGGGCATATGAGCTCTGCCATTGACCCATGAAGGGTTCATCCGCCACCATCTCTCTGTTAGCACCCTTGCTGGTGCCAAACAAATTGTTACCGACCTTTGGTCCAAATATATCAGAGTATAGCTCACGCAAGGTATCTACATCTCGACTGTTGACAACACCGTCGATTCAATTTTGTGGAGACCTCTGAGACTCGTTCAGTCAGTCATTTCGGCTTAGTTAAGTGCAGAAATAAATATAAACTTCGCTTAAGGATTTTTCGTTTTCACAGTCGATACTTAAGAGTGATTTAGTTAAGCCACTTTGAGCGTCGTTGTGAATCAGTTCTCATGAATATACAAACCTGGTGACTGTAGGCGAATGTGTGTGCAATTTGAAACTGCGAGTGTGTTTGGAAGCAAAGCATATATGGAAGTTGTTGTATGTTCAATATCAGGAGGTATTTCCTCCAATCCACGAAGGGGTGATGTGACATTTCTTTTGAACATCACTGCCAAACATAATTATATTGGCTCTTATTTAGGTTTTCTCAGAGTATTTTGGGATAAATATAATCTTATTGCACTAATGGAAATTTTGTATAATAAGCCACTTTTTAATTGGAATTTAAGCCTACACTAGATTTGTGTTAATCGTGCGTTTACCCTTGGATCGAGACTTGGCTTGCCGCACATTGGACGCGTTTTCGTCCGCATTTGAATGGCGGGAATTCGTACGAACCAGCACAAACAATCCCGACCTTCAAAGTGCTATGGGTTCCGACGTCCGAATACAAGACAAACTTGTTGGGATTTTTAAACACGTACGTGGATTCAAACATTAAAAATGGGTGTAGAAAAATGTATTAACTTGGTTTACCGACACAAAAGGGGGTATGGGTACCTCGTGTCCCAGTATGTGACATGATGGTATGGGGTAATTCACTGAATTCATACATTTTTCAAATACACATCGCGCACCTATTCGGTTCTACGACAGCGAATAGCGACAACGCCGCCGGCTGTATTCTCCGAATTAGAAGAAAATTATCTTAAAGATACAGATTTTCATCACACAAAATCGATATCACCGGGACACTCCCTTTTTAACGGAGAAAATCAGGGATCCCTCCTTGGACATAATCTCTCTTTTTTTATCTCTTTTCCAAAATCTTCCGGGACGAAATCCTCTATGTCAAAATCTCCCATCTTCATCTACATACATACTTATTAAATCCCTTAATTAAAATCCCCTGTTCCACAATTTAGAATTTATCCGTTTTTCAAACGCGTAGTTTTGGCAGTAAAATTAAGCAAACAGCATAATATAAACTTTGCATATGCCCAACCTTGCACCTTCTCCAAATCCTACATTGACCAGAAGCAGGGGGGTTGCATATCTCACTCTGGCACTGACTCTGTTACGTATCTCACTCTGTCGCGCGACAGAATTAATAACATCAAATCTAAAAATTGAAGATTTTGTCCCGCGGGGATTTTCTCTCAGGGTCTTTTGGACTAAGGGATTCCAACACAGGGGATTTTGAAAAGGGGATTTTGGAAACGGAGATTTCATCACCGACCCTATATCTTTAAATCCAGTTTTTTTAGAATCCAATTTTCGTTATTTTCTCGAAAGCCGGTCTAAAGATTTTGATAAAGTGTTGGAACCCTTATTATGACTATGGAAGTTTTGCATTTGTTGAATGTTCTTGTAATAATAATTCTACATTGACCTTCTTAAAATTAATTGTCTTACTTTTATTAAGTCTGTAATTTTTTTTTTTTTTTGCATAAACTTCAAACATATTCACTCTGAAAATCAATTATCAGCGCAGCTAAATACTATTGAAAATATTAGCAATCTACACTTCGCCAGCTATAAATAAATATATAAATAAATAACCCATCCATTTTATTTTTATAAACCTGCTAAAATTTGCAGACCAGTTTCACTCACAATCTCACTCAAAAGAATTGAATAATAAATTTTCCGGATTCGTTACATTTTTTTTAATGATTTACCGCCCAATTAGGCACTGTTACAACAGTACTCTCATCTTTTCATTAAGAGAACTTATACTAGCAGAAACTTGTTTCCGAACTACATATAGCTATTAAAAAATTAATAAAACTCTAATGCGCATCCAAAATTGTTATGATACCATCCTCATGTTAACAAGAACTGTGGTTGCTACTCGCTGTATCCTCTTCAAGACAAACCATCCAAAATACATAGCTAAAATCGTACTCTTCAGAGTTCAAAGTGCAGCATACGAAGGAGCAGGGATGAATGCTGTGTACCGTAGACCGAAAAATGCTAGCTGGTAAAACAAATACCAATAAAAATCCTTGTGAGTTAGTGAATACACGAATATGACTAGAAGGTCATAGTTTCTGTAACATGTAAATTTTTGGAAATCACGTTGAAATCGTAACGTAACAACTTAATCTGAATATTTTAGGGGAAATAAACTTACAGTGTCATATCTCAATATAATCCATTTTCAAGAGTCATCAAAGCAAGAATTGACTAACGGTCACCAATAGAATTCGAATCTGTACTAAATACCAGCAAAATGCTTTGTGGTTTAAATTCCTTTTCCCTATTCTGCTCTTTTGCTAAATAAACTTCACTGCCGAGAAAATAGCATCTATGTACATAGTTGACCCAGTTTAAGTCGTTTCTTATCGATTTAAATCTGAATCCGTTTGGATCAAGTTCAAAAACAAGATGGGAAACTAAACTGCTTGCATTTTGATTCTAAGAGATTTACCCATTCAAAGGATGAATGGAAAATTTTCGAAAGGAAAACTTGTGATAAAGGAGAAAAATATACAGGCTGATGTTATTAATAAATTCGAAAAGGATAAAATCGTGGGGTAATTTTCTTTGACTTGTATTCACAAAAAATATAATCCAAGAGTCCAGAAATATTGCTAACATAGTTTTATGAAAGTGGTTCATGTTTTATCCTGAACTAAAGACATTCGTCTGGTTCTATAGTCTCGTATAAAGTGAGTTTTATTTTATTAAATCTGACATTTTATACAGTGTAAGCACACACTAAAAATCTGACAATTTATACAGTATTTCAAGATACATACTTCAGTTCAGATATGTTTTGCATGCGTTGAAAAAATATGAGATGATTGATACTGAAAAACGTTTTGAGTTCAAAACTGTCATTACTTTGAGGATGAGGATGTTAAGTAAAACATTCAGCTTTGTATTTCAGAGAAATACATACATGAAACTTTGCTTTCAACGTAGCTACAAAACTAATACCCAACAATATTTAGCTAACCCAATTCGCCACATTTTGTCAATGTCCAGCTGTTTTCGAAACCTCACTTTTCCAGTTATGCATGTAATCAGTCACGACCTTTCGTGACAATCCAAAAATGTTTCAGGTATACTTCACTCTGCCCATAAACTGCCTCTAACTGAATGTAAATTTATTCGATTTTCCGCCATATGATGAAATGCTAGTTTTTGTAATGAATTTGAATTTCAAATTTAGCTTATACCTCCAAAACCTACATACTTAATTGGGTATAGAATGGTTTTCACAAAAATATACTCGACATGATGTTTATGAAGTGTTTTTATTTTTTATTTTTTTTTGCAGGTTACACTCGGAGGTTTGCCACTAGCAATCGAGAATGTTAATAAAAATCCCAGCCTTCTTCCAGGTAGAAAATTAGGTTTCAAACCGTTTGATATTGGTCAAAAAATCGATTCACACCGCATCCAGCCAATTAAGTAAGTATTGTATTTTGTAAGATTACATTAACTTTGTCCTGCATTTAGTACTGATTCACTGATGGAATTAATTTTGCTCGATAAAGGTTCATGACGCAAATGCGGGATGAGAACATAGCCGCATTCATAGGTCCAGACGAAGGCTGCACAGCAGAGGCACTAATTGCATCAGCATGGAATATTCCAATGATGTCGTTTGTAAGTAAATACACAGAATGAGATACTCTTCAACTAAAACTATGCAGAAAAAAATTAAAACCTGATTTATTATTCTTATTAATGGCAATATCCTTTGAGGATTTATGTTTTATTGAAACTTGTTTGCAATTTCATTTTAATGAGGCTCCGCTTTAAAGTACATGTACAAGTAATAGTACATCTATTAGTGGTAACCAAACGGCACCCAATCAGCAACAACTGTCCTTATTTATACTGACACAAATGTCATAGATACAACGAAGTTAGAACTATTGGGAAACTACTTCCCGGAATATGGTGAAGCAAAATAATTTTGTTGGGATGAAACCACAATTTTGTTTGCTCTGTGTAGGCACCTGTTGGGAAGTATTTACCTGTAAAGATTTACCAATAAATAGGTAGATATTTTTCCCAAAAGAAGACCATAAAACAAATGTTTTTAACTATTTTTAAAGGCAAAGTGTGACGCAATAGCTTCATTTGGTTCAATAAGGATATAGCTAGGTCCGGACCTTTCGTTTTGTTGCACCAAACGCACTAAAGAGTAGCAGATCTAAACTTTCCTTTAACGCTTTTTTAACAATTTGTTTACTCTCCACAGGAAGGTATATTCACTTTGCCATTATGTACATTTGTAACGCTAAGAAGGAGTAACCGGAAACTGCATAAAAATACATATATATTCTGAATCAGGATAAAATTCTGAATCGATTTAACCATATCCGTCTGTCTTTCTGTTGAAAACACGATGCAAGTTTGTAAGAGGACTTCTTTTTACCGTCGTTGTCAGGTTGGTATTGCAAATGGGGTATGTCTGTCAAGTAGTTCTGGTACCTCTTATACAAAACAAATATTAGACCCATGCGTGCAAACAGTGCCTGCATACTAACTGACATGGCAAACATTGTGCATCACTTGTATGCAGTGTAGGATATCACAGCAACGGCCAGGCCGATGATAACACTTTTACTTGATTTTGTTCAAATTGTAAGTTAGGCTAAACATTTGGAATGGCTTCTCTTTTAATGCAACTGTCATTGGGAAAGACCATTAGAATTTCCTAGTTTCAAACAATGATCAACTGGTAAAGTTTTTAAAAATGTGCGGAACTTGGACGAGGCCACATGCAAAATCTTATAAAATTTTTTTCGATTGAGTATGCTCGCCAGGCAGACCCAAACATTTTCTAAAATATTTAAGTTAGGCCATGGCAAAAGTTCCACGTTTTCGAACTGAATGCAGCTTCTGGCAACTCCGTAAGTGTGAATGGGGGCGGTGTCTTGTTTAAAACCCAAGTCAGAAGCCCAAAATTGTGTTTTCATCCGGGAAGACAATGGAAACATTTACTGCTCCAAGCGAATGTTCTCTTCCGAAATTCATTGTCTCAGAAAAGCTATCCCTTTAATTTGTCTACGCTGGATAGTAAAGGGTCGGCCAAATAATAATTATCGATTGTGTGCAGCTGTATTTCACCAATGGCTTCACGAATATTGTCCTTTAAAGCGTCAATTGTCTCTGGCATGTCGGCGTAACTCTTATCTTTTACGGCACCCCACAATGATAATGCGATCTTCAAAAACAGGGCGCAAAACATCGAGTGTAGCTTCGGCTGTGTGGCACGTAGCGCCGTCCTGTTGAAACCAAATGTTGCCAATATCCTCCTCTCCAATTTTGGTGAACAAAAATTCGTTCAACATGGCCCGATAATGATCGCCATTGACTGTAACGGCCACTCCTTGCTCATTTTCGAAGAAAAATGGCCCAATTATGCTTCACGCACACTTTCTGCCACAGCAGCAATTTTCTCGGGTGAACGCACTGTTTTTGGCTTTTCACGCTTTGGTTTATCGATGAGGATGCCAGTTTCTTTCACTTTTTTCACAAGATAACGAACATACGGAGCTGACGGTGCTTCTCTTCTTCCAAAATCCGTACGCAATTTTCGCACACATTCTGCAACATAACCATGATTTTCAAAGTAATGTCGCAATATTTCCCAGCGTTGTTCAAGCGTATACACAACCATATTCGTTCAGCGGAAGGATAAAACTAATTATCTGTCAAATCAGACATGAGCTAAGTGTTACCATTCGCGAAATAAGCATTAGTTGTAAAAAAAAAAACGTTAGATGGCGGACCCTTTATTATTTTTTGAATTGTCCTTCTGACCGGCGGCGGTCGTTATGCTAACTGATAGTCCAACTTTGAACCTACTCACTGGTTGAGTGGAATTTGAACCAAGCCCCAAAATTAACCGCTTTCCCGGGATTTTGTTACTTCGGCTGTATATCTGTGGATCCGCAGTTGTTTACAACATTCTTACTTCTATTTAGTCTCCCGTCTCCTTGTTATTTCTTTATTTCTATTTTGCCCTTCTCTGTCGCCGTCAACGGCCTTCTCCGACTCCATTTCCATTCATTAAGTGGGTCGCGGGTGTAGGTTGCTCAAGAGGAAAAAGAGGAAACACATAAAGCTACATCCGCTTTGGGTGGGTTTTGGCAAATCGCCGCCGATTCTTCCACCGATTCGCAGCGACTTCATCCATTTTATAAATTACAAGGATCGCCTGGAACTCTCAGATGAACTCGAGGACAAAACAAAATCTTTCGGATATCTCGAATGGAAAGCAAATGCAAATCACCGACTTTGCTGCCTAAATTAATTTTTTCACTGTTCATTTTGAAACAGCCTTTAAATTCAATTGTCTCTTTCACATGTGAGGCAACCATTTATATCATAGCATTTTCTTTTAATCCCACAGAAATGTGCCGACTCAGCCGTATCCAACAAAAATATTTTCCACACTTTTGCAAGGACATTGGCGCCGGCATCGAAAGTAAATTTACAAAAAAGAATCTATTAATCGGTGTACATAATTAGTCAAATAAATTTATTTTATTCATTTGTGCCCGTCATGATGATCTATCTGCTCATTATGCTGAAGGTCTCCAAGAGTGTGATTAGCCTTTTGCATGCCTTTAGTTGGGATAAATTCGCCATTATAATAGGGACCAAACCCGACTGGGGATTCGAAGTTGCACGCGCCATTCAAGTTAGTAAATACTTACGCCTAATTGATTGATTTAAATTAATTTAAAATTTATCTCAAATTTATGACAGGATCTGGCGGAATTGGAAAATCTAACGATAACGCATTTTAAGGAGATTTCTGATTACATCCCAATGGATACAACTTTAATTAAAATGCAAAAGATTGTCGACGAAACATACCAGAGTACAAGGAGTACGTATAGCACGTCTTTAAATTGTGTGATTTATAAGTATGAATTTGACATTTTTTTTTCGCTTAAAGTTTACGTGTTCATCGGGGAACACATTGCCATGGTGGACTTTGTGCGATGTCTACAGAACCGAAAGCTATTGGAAGGTGGTGATTATCTCATCATATCTGTGGACGATGAAATCTATGACTCGAAACGTCGATTGAACATTATGGAGAGAAGTATACACACGTGTTTTAAATGTGCATTATAGGGGAAGAGCTCATGCATAGGGGTAGTTACATAGTACTTCGATAACTTTTTGGAAATTTTAGTTGAAAGACTAACGTTTAAAGTTGAGTATAGTCACGATAGTTTGTGAAAACTTTGTCTTTCAGAGGTTCAAGCAAACAGATGAACTTGGATGGTCTTATTAAATCGAGGGATATACCCTTATATGTATAACTTTAGCAAAAAGTTGACTTTATAGTTTATATCCTTTGTAGACGGAGAGTCTGACATATTGAGTGCAGTAATATATTCAACAAAAAGTTTGTAAAAATGGGAAATCTTTGAAATGGATACATACAATAAGTGAGGCATAAACGAATGCGATATATTTTTGATGCGCTGAAGACGTAAAAAACGTCTCTGCAGTATATCTATGCATATGATTACCAGCTAGAACACCGTTCCCGTGATGGATGCCACTAGACAAGATCAAGATCGAAAGCAGCATGCCCCCCTGCTGGGTTAACTGTTTGGATATGGGGTGGGTGCGAGGTTTTAGTTGCCACGGGCTTAAAGAATGTTTGCATTAAAATTCGGCTTTATTTCGCAAGCAAGTGAAATAAGGCCGAATATCAAAATTTGGCGATCGAGATCGACAGCCGCTTTTGGCATGGAGAACAGACGCTGACCAGGGAGCCGCCCGGTATGGATCAGACGCTTCTGGATTTTGTGTGGTCCGCAGTCCAATTTATAAACGTGAACAAATCACAATAGATTGTGAATGACGGGCAGAAATATTAATGTTGAAAGTGTTCATAGCTTCTGCATCATCTCATCAGCGATCCATTTAGCGTCGTCAGCACTTCCAGCCTTAGTTCCACTAATATTTGTTTCCACATGCTTCAACACACAATATTACACGTATTTTGAGGATCCATGATTTCTAAAGGCCAATGTACCTATTAATGTTGAAAGTCGAGACAAAAAGTATTGTATGTTTTGTTAAAAATTACAAAAATTTAAAATAAAAAATTAGAATTAATAAAAGTGAAACGAATTCAAAAAACTATTTGATTATTTTAGTTCAGCGTCCTTCAACAACAAATAATGGGTTCGTAGGATTAGTTATGTAAAAAGGATGATATTTTCCAAAGATTTCTATCTTATCACTGTAATCATCAGTAAGATTTGTGTACTAACATTTTTAACGCATGCTATTGATACATGAAATAAAATTGTTCATGGTAGAAGGCTTCAAGGAAGACTTTTCAATTTAAAGAAAATAAGTCCGTTCGAGGGGAACTGCTGTATTATACCGAAGTTTGAGACTTATTTGACGAAATAAAAGATTTTCTAATATTTATCCACAAATGAAACACATCTCGAACTTGATAATGAAGAGTGGTTACTGCATATCTGAAGAGAACTTGAAATTTTGCACTCAGTTCGATGTTGTTGAAGATAACGATTGCGCGAGCACGGGTGGATTTCAATTGAGATTGCCCATATCTTGAACCCCGGTAAGATTCAACTCAACTCAACTCCAAAAAGTTCAAGAGACAATAGTGCACCAACGCGATGTACAAATTTGTCCAAACCCATAGATGATACAGTAATCTTAGACTTGTTGAGCAACGCTAAGCGATGATATCTAAACATCCCCAACGCGTTTATGACTGCATTGACACTCCTATATTAGAGTTTAGTGTGTTAAATTCGAAATTAATTCGTTGCGCACGTAGTTATTGTATTATTGTAGTTATATACCGTCATGCCTTATTGCCATAAGTTAGGTTAGGTTAGTGGGTTGGCTAGACAGGAGATACCTATACATCACACTTAGATCAATGTAGATCCGTTGTGATGCTCTAGGGGTTTATGGATCCCACCTGTGAAAAACATACGGATTGGCATATCATCCCGAAGTAGTTACAAATTTAAGTAAGTTTAATAAATCATATTTTTTTGGAATGGTATTTCAGCAAATTGTGCCTGGTGATAGTATCCTCAACCGAGGACTCACAGAGGGCATTATTATTGTGGTGTCTCCTGTATTTGGCATTATCAGAAATTGTTAGTGGAATACTATGTAGAATCCCTTCAATTGTTAACAGGCAAACTTCCGGAATTGTGCTTTTGTTGGTAAGGAGAACTAATTCCAGTCCACATTTCTTTGTGCAGGTGTTGACCATGAACAAACACTCTTAATTTATTATTCACTGATAGTGGATAGTGCTATGTAAGTTGTTGGCATATGCAACTGCTTTAACTCCACTAAATTCTAATTTAATCAGTATCTCGTTTAACATTACCGAATACAACCCAAAGAATGGGTGAAAGGACCAAACCTTGATTCCTTAATATACAGTTCTCACTTATTTTTTTACTAGCTTTTGCCCCCGGCTTCACTCGCGCAGTCCTCAGGATTTGGTACACAGATATTCCTTCACAGTCAGTTAGTTCCCTCTTTTATATTTATATATCGCGCAGAAAACCTACCTAAGAAAGTACCTACGGAACAGATAGTATCTCTTAAAATTATGTCTATCGCCCTATGGAACACAACATATTTCTTAGTTAGCCAATCCTTAATTATATTTCACACTGCCCAGATCTTACTACACTGTGCAACATATGCCACCGGATAGATCGTGAGGATGTGTACCACTCTCTAACAGTATAACTCCATTCTTTCAGAATTCCGGTTGAATATCTGTGGAGTACGTACGATGGAGTTAGATAAAGCGATCAGCATATTACAATGTTTCAAATCGCTACGACGAACGGTTCGTAAATTAAGAAAAGGCCCCCCTTAAAAGGGGTCATCGCCAATAACTCGGACCTCAAGCAAAATTTCCAAAATCGGACAAATTAATTATCTTTATTTCTTATAGAGAGTACACTAATCGAGTTTGAAGTCAATCGGATGACAAATACAAATTTGTTCATACAAACTTTGACCCCCCCTTTTACCCCTTTAAGGGTTGAGTTTCCAAAATCGGAGAAATGTGTTTTCTTTATTTTTTATAGAGAGTACATAAACCGAGTTTGAAGTCAATCGGATGAAAAATAAAAATCTTCCCATACAAACTTTGACCCCCCTTTTACCCCTTTAGGGGTCGAATTTCAAAAAAATTGTCCTTAGTGCCTGTATACATCATAAAAAAAACCTGTGTGCAAAATTTCAGCTTTCTAAAACAAATGGTTTAGGCTGGGCTTTGATCATCTGTCAGTCGGAATCTTCATTTTTATATATATAGATTATATAGATGAACCGAAAAAGTACTATGCACCTATTCTTGAATCGTATTGAAAAAGAAGCACCAAATAAATTGGACTTAACAGTTTATACCTATCGCATGCGACTTCCACCTCTCCTAACGCGATCTACGTAAATCGATTGAATTTCTAAATACCTATACCTCATTTAGATTACCTCGACCCCTACATCAAGCGGGATAAAAATAAATCCCTCAACAAAAACTCCTTCCGATCCGTCATCAAAATTAGTATGTCTTACCCACAGAATCCAAATCTGAGGTAAAAGAAACTTTTCCCAATCAGTTCGCAAACTTCAACTTTTTTTCATTTCAGAGAAATTTGCAGTAAAATCAAGGAGTACGCTCGAAAGGACCCCTTCCGAGTGCCATATCACGAACGAGTATTCGACAATATTTCGGTATTGCCTACACATCCAAGTTCCCATCAAGAATTAAAACATTCTTGTTTGTTTTTCTAAGGTTCCAATTTACGGTGTTCACCTGTACGACACGGTAATGATTTATGCCCGGGCTATTACAGAAATTCTACGCATCGGTGGTGACATTCGTGATGGTCGCCTAGTAATGAGTCGCGTCTTCAACAGGTCCTACCATTCTATTCAAGGATTTGATGTAAATTTTGTTGTCGCAATTTGAAAAAAGGCTTTCATTGGATTGGTCTAATTAATATATAGGTACACATTGACTCGAATGGCGATGCTGAGGGTAACTACACCGTGATAACATTACAGGACGATTCCGGTCATGGATCTCTTACCAAGATGTCTATGCAGCCTGTTGGATATTTTGTATTTAATAAGCAGTCTACCTTTCCTGTAAGTTAGTGTTTTAAAATGAGTCAAACAATTTGTAGTGAAAACAAAAAATGTACGCTTTCACCCTCAGGAGTTTCGTTATATCAAAACTGACCGTCCGATTCTATGGCTGAAAGGTCGACCACCTTTGGCCGAGCCGATTTGTGGATTCTATGGCGAGTTGTGCAAGGCAAAGCGGATAGATTGGAAGTACATTGCGCCGGGGATATTTATAGGATTCTTTGTCCTTGTCGCTTGCATATTTCTCATTAAGTAGTCAATATGTCACATGACTTTCAAACTTCGCATCCAACTAAAGGGTTTGTTTATTTTATATCACATGTAGGCACTATCGATATGAACAGACATTGGCTGGACTCCTGTGGAAAGTCGATATGAAGGATGTGACTCTGATAAACATACCCAGTCCGGATTTCAACATGAAAAGTAATGGAAATATTGTAAGTTCAAAAATTTATATGGAAGGTAGTTCTAGTTGTGTTTATCTTCTTTATGGCACAGTTCCAAGCATGTCGGCAGAGTTTTCTAAACGGGGGAATGGACACAACTAAGAAGGCCTACACCAGTATTGGTAAGTGAGATTATATTTCTAACATAGCATTCCCCAGCTTTAACACAAAGATTTAGATCAGAATGAGTTCGTACAAGAAAAGTACTTCACACTAAACTTATTGTCACTGTTAATTATTTAAGGGAAAGGAAATTCGCAAGTGGACACAGTCTTGAGAGTAGCTCGTAGAGAGTTGACTTTTTACTTCGACTTTCGAACTTTTTGGGAGTCACTTGCAAGTGTTCCCCGATTAAAAAACTAAAAAATCGTTTTTTCTAAAATAATTTTTTTTTTTTCACTAAATTTTTGCAAAATATAAAAAGACACAAATATTTTAAAGTGCTTTCGACAAACATATAGTAGGTAGATGGGCCTACTCTGTCAGTCTGTCCTAAGTGTGGATGCACTCGTTATGGCCTGCCATCCTGCCTCCCTAACCAAATCAGTAGTTTATATCCATATCCATACACCATACATACTCCATCCATACTTCCATACTACTATATAAAATGCAACGTCCGTCTGCTCGTTGTAGATGTGTGGCCAACTTATGCCGTAAGGTGGTTGAGAATTGCTCAGGAGTAAAGGGGTCGCGGGGAGTAAGGGGGTCTTACGAACCATTAGCCGAATGAACTTGAAAGTTTTTATGTTGATAGATAAGTCAAAGTTATTACATGCCAAAATTCGTCATATAAGGGTTGGAAAACTTTTTAAACTTACTTTTCTATTTCGACCTTACTACGCTCAACTTGCCATTACACCCATAAATATTTGTATGTCAATTCAAGATATACATTTAATTGTTAGACAATACTTCATCGAGTATGTTGAGCTAACATTCATCTTTTTGCTGCGATTGGTATGGATCTCTTTGAAAAAGGTAGGCCTTAACAATGGACACCATATAGACTTTATATTATTTCAATCGGATTACTCATTCATGAGATAAACGAAAAATAACAGAAAATCAATGCTAACGCCCACGCCCACCACCCCAAAGCAGAAAAACCAATAATTTTCTGTTGTTGCTTTGCTTTGGGGTGGTGGGCGTAAATCGCAGCATAATGTTATGTGGCCTATGTGCGAGTAGTGCCCGATGTAGCACGAAACAACATCATCATGTCATCATCATGTCAAATCAATGCGTCGTCGCATTTTAATTATGTAATGGGCACATTCAAGTATCTAGTTGACTTAAGTCGACTAGATTTGTCTGGACTAAGTGTAACCTGAATGCAAAAACTAACTTAATTGGTCGTGAACGTCAGATCTTGACGGGGGGAGCATCTAAATAGTATTCCACTCCACAAATCGTCACTTATATTATCATTTTTAGATTTGTTTGGTTTGTTTGTTTTGGTTAGGTATATCCACTAGCTTTGTGCTCTCTCAAGGCAAATTTGAAATGTCAAATTCTCCTCCGATGACATATAGAAATGTCAACTTAGTACTCAGTCACGAAATTCGTGACTAGATTCGTCGGCTACCCCTCCATAAACGTCAACAGAGAAAGCTGCTCACGTGACGAATCCCAACCAATAAGAACTCAGAAACATCAAGTCAGTCAGCTGTCAGACTTACTAAACTAGATACTTGAACGTCCCCATTCTTTCCGAAGACGGATAGGTAGATACCTCGAATGTAATTTGAGCCTCCGACAGAGTATGCGTTGCGGAGAATACCCCGTTCCGACGGATACCTCGCTACGGCTGTATTCGTTAATCGTGCCATATTTTTTGCAACAGTTAATTAATGTGTGCTGAAACCTTCAAGGTAATATTATTTAATGTTCATTTAGCAAATAATCTAAAGTGAAGTGAAAAATAAAAATTATCCAAACGCGTTATTTGTTTTTCCTGTAATATCATTACAAGTCAGTCATCGGAATTCTGTCTTCGCATTTCATTTCTTGCAAACTTTTTTAAAGTTTGTATTGTCACTCAAAGTGTAATCTTAAATGTACCAATTATAAGTTTGTTTATTTGCTAAAGGCGAGCATGGGTCAGCTAGTAAATAATAAAATCATACTTAGCACGAATTTTCATTTATGTGAAATATTATGTCTATTGACTTATGACTTTAAAATTTTGCATGCTGGTTAATTTAATAATTTCTAATCACAATAAAATGTAATAATAGCACAACGAAAAAAATATAATTAACCAATCAGTTTTCAATGTTATTGTTATTTTATTAGTTTTTTTTAAACTTTATTTTTCTCATTTATAGATTCGATGCCCATTTAGGTTTTAGTGTGGTGGTAGAGGAGTAAAAATAAAGGGGGGGGGTAACGGGTATTTCTGGAACTAATCGACCGATTTTGAAAATTCTTTAACGTTGCCATTTGGATCAGTACAGATTACGTAAGGACTAAGTTGACAGCTGACAAATGGTTTGTGCTTAGAATTTTTTGCTTTAGCTTAACACCCAGTCTGCACGAGACATAATTTCAGTCAAGACTCAAGTCATGACTTCATTATGTCTGTGTAGACAGCGATTTTGTGGACACGACATATTATATCCGGATATTTCCTTTTGACTTAATTTCTTGCCTTCTTTGCAGACATAAACCCTGACTGAAATTTGACATTTGAACATTTGACAATAAAAATTAATTTGTTTTTATAATTCTCGAGAGTATGCTCAAACGCTCTAATTGATGATTATTTGATTTTAGTCTTTCCTAGTTTAAGACTTTAAACAAACTCAATTAATATGTACAGCAAAGCAAACAGCTCTGAAATTAATTAAAGGCTTGGAAAGAAATAGCCAAACGATTCGGAAGGAAAACAAAGATGTTAAACATAAAGTCAAATCAATGCGTTCCGCTTATGTAGGGAAAAAAAGAGTTCAAGAATCGAATAAGTGGGCGCTAATAATAATAAGTGTATCAGCCGTATCTATTTTATTTATGATTCATTTTCATTTTTAAATGATGTGGTAGAAGAAATAGAAATGGATTCACGCGCAATCTATACTTTCTCTTATTTACGGCTTATACGCTTATACCCTATTCACACCAAGCCGAAAACTGGGTGTTCGCGAAAACAGTCGAAAACTTCATGAAAACGCCACGAAAACGAGTACAATCGTTGGGTTGTTGAAGTAGACACACCTTTTGCAACATTCAGCGAGCTGCTGAACTGCTGACATGATGTCTGAGACTGAGTGAGAGCCTCAGTGCTGTCGTTTCTTCTAGTTTTTTTGTTTACAAATGTGGAATCTCTTGTTATCTTTGCACCATAAAGAGCAAATTATTCAGCTTTTCTATAATTTTAGAACGGCAGCACTAGGTACCTGCCACAACTAAATGGTATTTTCAGATGTTTTGATTTTGATTGTTGCTTATGTCAATTATTTTATGCATTATTATTTATTAACCATAAGTTAACGATTATCAAGTAGGTAGCTTAAATAATTTTGTTTGTATATTATGTCAATACGAGCCAAGTTTAGCAACTAAAATAAAAGTCTAGTCGCCACAAACATTTCAGCTAGTTTCACAGCTAATTGAATTGAAACGTCAAACGAAAACGAGATGGTGTTCGGTGTGAATGCATCCACGAGTTTTCTAAACTTTTTTGATGAAAACTCGGTTTTCGGCTTGGTGAATACGGTATTACATCTGTTTTTTTTAGGTCATTTTATGCTTTCAAAGCGAGAATGACCTTCACTTGTTTCTTCGTTAACGTCATGTTGTGAAATAAAATGTCATTTGTCAATTTGTCCAACCAAATACATAAAAATATGGCCGACAAGATGTCTGACTAAAAAGTCTGACATAATTGAGACTCGTGGAGACGCCGTTAATAAGCGAGAAGTCAACATTCGGCGCGTTATTGCTGATATAACACAAGAGTTGATGGATAGATTCCGCTTTATTCTAGCCAACCGTCGCGTCGTGACCTTGGGTCCCAATACCGAAGTCGTAGGTATTTATAAACAATAATGGCAAAAAATCGTATTGTCCATGAAATTCTTTGGATTTTGGGACTTTCTTATATCTTTCACCTACAGTACTTTTCGTTTTAGAATATACAACCGTGCTTATGTATGTATGTATGTATAGAGACATTAGCAAAGGCCTCGGCCCTCATTGAAGCTAAGCTGTGGGCCTCCGGGTATCGTAGAATAGCGCCAATACAAATGGACAAACTAAACCCGTAAATAAGCTGATTGAATAATTACAGAGACGTAAATATTCAATGTTCTTTCATATTACCGTTTGAACTGAGTTTAGGAACATTCTCCTGAGGGATCTTATCAAAGTAGCGCTGGACCTTTGACGATGTCATTATACCTGGTGACACCCAGGTGTAACCCAATTGTCGTGGATCTGATTCCCAGTGTGTTGACGAAATACTCTTGAAGCCGAGGCGTCCGCGAACCAATGTGACCTGTTCCTGGTAAATGGCATGCACTTTGCGCGTTGACACGTTTTTTTCATTTGCCCTCACACACTTGCGATTACGGCATAATTTTGGCCAACAAATGCACCGCAATATAT
The DNA here is from genome assembly GCA_949372485.1 of Cheilosia soror. Classification (NCBI taxonomy): domain Eukaryota; kingdom Metazoa; phylum Arthropoda; class Insecta; order Diptera; family Syrphidae; genus Cheilosia; species Cheilosia soror. The sequence goes on along the minus strand of OX443561.1, from coordinate 138,211,354 downwards.
TTGTTGACTTCTTCCTTCGAATCGCCATGTGACGTTCCCGTGTGGGAAACTTTACTGTCTTTCGAATGACAGTCGGTTGAACTTCGAACTCGTCCATGGCTTTCTTCAGATTCAATCCATTATTCGACCGATAACGTTCCAATTGTGTACCATTACACCGGCACATATTGTCAAATGCATTTTTCGCTTTAAATTATTTTTTTCAAAATTTATTTATTTATTTATTTATTGACGTACACTTTTGAAGGCTATACTCGATCTGAATCCATATACCTAGATAAGATTATGTTTATTAATAAAGAAACCTTATCAAACGGTCGGGTTCACTATCCATCTATCAGCTAAATCATGTGTTGAATATGTCTGTTAATTTTTATTAATAAACCGTTTTTGTTTTAAAAGGAGTCCTCTCTAGTGCCTATACATTTAAGTATACTGTATACAGCGTTCGTATAAGCCAAGATATATCTGGTTTTTCCAGATATTTGATAATCTGCCAGATAAGCAGATTTCAAGAGCAAAACCAGATCTGGATACCAGATTTAAACTCATTCACATAAAAACTAACATTTTATTATTTATAAGTTCAGAAATGTAAATTGTTAAACTAAAAGAGGCAAAGCTCTACTTTATCGACCATAAACACGAACATTACCCATCTAGTGGCTGCGTAATAATAATAATCTACTATTACTTTCCCATACCACTGTCGTTTATTTATTTTTCGATAACTTTCTTAAACCCGAATATTTAAAACTCCAAGAAGTTGAAAACGTAGACTATAAAGATTCCAATAATTTATTGAACTCTCTAATTTGTACTTGAGGGTCAATATAGAATTGCTTTTGAAAACAACTCACATAACATCAGTTGAATTACAAGAATTCAAAAATAATTGCCTTGCGTTTTATATTGAACTTTGTGATCAGCTTTTGAAGCGTTTTGATTTAAAAAGTGAACATTTTCAAGCTCTAGGTTTGTTAGATCCAGAAAAAACTGTCCATAAAACTAATACTTCACTTTTAGGCGGCTCTCAGATTGAGGCAACAAGCAATAAACAACTAAGCAACTAGCAACTGTCAATAAGCAATACGCAACTTTATTTTAGCCTATTCTCACATCGAAGCAACTGTATTGCCTGAAATTTCTAACTAACATGTCATCCGACGACTCCCATGATTCGATTTTTCTAATGTGGTTCCATTTAAGAAAAAAAAAGACAAAAGAAAAGGAAATATTGGTTGCACCCTGCATTTACTAATTTAATAAATCATGGTGGAAATATTTGCGCTAAGGAACTCAGAGCATATCCCACCCAATTTCAAAACTCAATCGAATGAGCCCCGAAACGTAGTATGCGCAAATGTGTCAATAATGACAAATATTGCTACTAGGAAGCAATATTATGTTGCTTTTCAACATGCGCGTTGTATCGCTAGCGATAATTATTATAGCAACCAGCAACATTTTTCGTTCGAGCGATATTTAGTTGCTTTGATGTGAGACCTCTAATTTAATTCTATGTAAAATAACTGTGAGCGATAATATTGCGTGTTTTCTATTGCCAGTTCAATAAGCATTGTTGCCTCAATGTGAGAGCCGACTTAAGATTATTTTGTCTGTTTCCTAATATATCAGCTTCTGAAGATCTACAGGCTTTAGACTCCCAGTATCGAGAAATACGTCATTTGAACTTTTTTGAAATATTTGGGGAAACACTTAAAAGTATAAGTATTCAGGACTTTTGGAGAAATGTTTGTCTAACAAAAAGGGGTGATAATTCGATGGCTTTTCCTCTTATGTCCGCATTCATTTCTGGAATTTTTTCACTACCACATTCTTCCGCAAATGTGGAACGAACTTTTTCGACAATAAACCTAAACAAAACAAAAACAAGAAACCGATTAAAAGCCGAAACTTTAGCAGGAATTCTGCTTACAAAAGACTACTTGAAGTTAAAAAATGTTGCGTGCTTTGACGTAGATATTACCGCTGAACTTTCTGAGAAATTAAGTTCATCGATATACTTTTAGTATGGCGGTTTTCTTAACTTAAGATCATAATGAGGCTATTCGCGAAACGTATTGATACTCACAACATATATGTAATATTTTGTATTATTTTTTAACGTACGAGTACACATAAGAAATGTGTGTTTTTAGTTTTTAACATGACGTATGAAATGTGATATTTTATTTTAATTTTAAACATAATGAAATGTGATATTTTATTTTAGTCTATTTATTTAAAAAATAAATACAATTCTACTTATGTACTAACATTTCATGAAAAATAAAAATGAATATTTCCTTAATTATATATGTGGATAGTGTTGTTGTTTTACTTTACTTTTTTGGTTACGAATGTGGTCATGGCTGTATATTGAAAAACATAAACAGTTTTCAAAATTCTGTAGACGACGGTCAGACGGTGCCAGATATGAAGTTTCGAAAATACCAGATATGGTTTTCAAGCTTATACGGACACTGACTGTATACGTATAGCGTACTCAAAAATGCTGCAACTATACAAGTGAGGAGAGAGAGATTTTTGGTACGCTTTAACGGGCTAACGACATTCTTTTAAAAACGCCATTAAAAAGTGGGCGTAACCAGAACATGTTAATTTAATTAATTTAATGATAATTTGTAGGTATAGAGAATGACATTCTTAATTAAAGAGTTCCAAACTGAAATTAAAAAAAAAAAACTCATAACAAGTGGGCGTGGCTGAAAGTGCTTTATTAAGGAAGTTTAGACAAGGGTTATATCTGTAGGTAATAACACTTTTTAAACGGCTGCCGATTTAAAGTGCTTTTGCCAAAGTGCTGATAGTCCCAATCCCAGTTGACATAAGTACTTCCACCAGCTTGCGGCAGAATGCAGTAATTAAATTATACGCAGTACGTAAATTACCTATCTAATAAACTTATAATAAATTAGTTCTGTTTAGTAGACTTATCTAATTTCGCTTGACATAACTTAAATACATATATCGTCGCCTCAGAATTGTTTTGTCCCATACGCCATTGACTCTGTTTCGAGAAAAACGAAGTTAAATGTTTGTGCACTTATTATTCAAAATCTGTACGACATGTTTTTTTTATTTTATTTTCTTTAGAAAGTTTGTTTTATTATGAACCGACGTTCTAATTTTCATGACGTTTTGGAATACCCTTAAGTTGCTGCATAAGTTTACGCAAAAGTCAACATTTTTGTCATCTGTCCCACCTCATACATTTTTTCACAAAATGTTCATTACAGCATACACGTGGGACACGAAAAACTGGATATGCCGCGAACGAAAACTTCCTTTGTTTGGAATTGGAAATTTCGTTACTTAAACTCCTTTAAAACTTGTTTTCTTAATACAATTTGATGGATTAATTAATTATATTACACTTGGAATAGTAAAGTGTGCAATTTCTATTTATAAATGCATCATTTTTTTTTTCTGATTTCGCGCCTTTATTTTAAGTGTGAAATGTCAGTCAGTATCGTAGCATGGCTTTGCTTTGCTTGTGTATTCATTGGAGGTGGTACAAACCGCAATACTAAATATTTGACTGCAACCAGTGTACCATAACGATGGGTTTTATTTGCTGCCAATGCACGTGGGACAAAACAATTCTCAATGCTATTTATTACTTGCATTGTCACACGCTGCTGTGATATGGAGGTATTAGAACAAAACAATTCTTAAATAAAAATTACAAAAATTTGTATGGAAAATTTGTTCCAAACGCCAAAAGATGGTTTATGGTACAAAACAATTCTACAAACCGTTGATTTTGATGGATATGGGACGAAGTCGATGCTGGATATCTCAGGATTGGTAAGATTCAGCGAAATACGGATTGCGAATTTTGAAAGAGCATGAAAAATTACCTTAGGAGCAATTGCTAACTAAAAAAAAATGAAAGTGGCGTATGGGACAAAACAATTCTCAGGCGACGATATAACAAAAGACAATACAATAGAGTTACCTACTACAATATCCTTTCAACTTTAAGATGTATACCCGACTCGGAGCTCAATAAAATATTTTTCACATCGAACTTCATCGGAATCTGAGTCTTCTCAGAAGTTGTAAACTTGTAATTCTTCAGCAAAAACGATAGACCGATGCGTGTCTGCATTTTACCAAACCGCAGACCAATACAGTTACGAGGTCCCTCACCAAAAGGCAACCATGCCACTGGGTGCCGTTTGTCGATTTCTTCCTGAGTAAATCTGTCTGGATCAAAGACTTCCGGATTTGGATAGTACTCCGGATCGTGGTGAATAGCATCAACAGGAATAATAATCAAGGTATCTTTTTCAATGAAATACTTTTTATCCGTAGTCTCATAGTCCCGATTGGATCGCCGAATCAGTTGCGACAGCACCGAATATTTTCGAAGAGTTTCTATAAAGAATGAAAATAAGAAAAGTTTTCCCAATCAAATTCGAAACCTACCAAAAATAATTTGATCCAAATACTGCATTTCCTTCATGGATTCATATGTGAACTCGCCATTGTGTCTCGCCAGTATCTCGTTGACTTCTTTCCTCGCTCTGTCCTGAATATCTTGATGTTGGGCGAGTTCATACAAACAGAATCCCATTGTAGTGGATGACGTTTCGAAGCCCGCCAAAAAAAATAGGAAAGCTTGCGCGGCAATTTCGTTTAATGTCAGTGTTGTCAGCTCCTCGTTATCATCCGACTTAATTAACTTGTTGTTCTTCAAATCAATTAGTAGACCCATAAAATCGTTTCGCTTGATATTATTCTTCTCCCGGTACTCCACGGTATCCTTTACGAGTCCCATGTAAAAGTTGTGAACTTCATCGAGTACCGCACGGAATCGAAGTTTGCTTGCCAGTGCTGGGAAACTCTGAATAAAACCTTCTACAAATTTATTATGCCTATGCTCAGTAAACGCTTTTTTCCCAATTATCCCGAATTGTGAGTTAGGATCCCTTAAGCTCTTGCATTCAATGCCAAAGGCACACGTTCCAATCACATCTATTGTGAATCTCTCAAGAATATCCTTGATCTCTATCACAGGATTCTCATCGACATGCTCACCCATGACCTCAGCGAACTCCTTCCCAATTGATACAATTGTAGGGAACATGTACCGCATTTTTCCCGAAGTGAAGGTTGGTGTTAATTTTGCCCTCAATTTCCTCCATGGTGGTCCGTCCAAGGCGAAAAGATTCGCAGTCAATGGGTCATCTCTTGCATTATGGAACATACCGCGATCATCAAAGTTACTAAAATCCTTGATTAGGATGTTTTTGACCAACTCCAAGTCCAGCACAAACACAGCTGGCTTGAATAAGAAATAGAAGCCCGCAAAGGGTCCAGTACCTTTGAACTTTTTGTAGGTATCACTAAATATTGCAGCGAAATTTTTCGTTTTCTGAAGGTCCTTCAGCCCGCCGACAATAAACGCCGGCTTATCATGCGGAATTCCACGATATGCCCAGTAGGAATACTGTCGTTTGTACAAGTACACCAGAAGCGATGCTATTGCAATTAACGCATATAGCGTCACCGAAGTAATTGTCATTTCAATTTATTTGTAATTTATTCAACGCGCGTTCTGCTGCACCGTACTGTTTAGCTAATACTGAGTTGTGAAATAAAAATTCGTATGGTTTTATTAACTGCGCTGCGGTTATCAATGATTAAAATGAAACAAGATAGGCGAATAGAAATATAGTCTCATGGATGTATTTGTGCGACAGCGGTTAAGTAATGAAATTAATTGTACATGCAAAACAACATTTGTATGTATACTTGTACTACACACGCATCCATGACCCAATACCCAATTGATATAATTTGCACCTGGTAATAACTCTGACTCTGAGTATTTACTGTTTCAAAACATAGATCGCAAATGAGAGACAGATACTCAATTTGCTTGGATATGCTTAGTCATCATCATATTGAATAATGAATTTGAATTCCACTTTTTATGTATGGATATTAAATTATGTCCGGAATGTGGGAAATGTTTTATCAACGAAGTGGGAATAATTTACTTATTAAAGGCCCTTATTGTGATTGTCGATCAGCGATCGTGATGACAATAGTCGATTGCGTCGATTGATTTTAGCTACAGACCAAGAGCCCACAGCAAATTTTGGGCGTGAAAGTATAACCAAAAAGCTGATACATGAACAGAAAGGTCTCCAAAAAGTAAACTCAAATGTCGAAGTCTGGCAGCGCTTAGTTGCAGCTGAGGTTAGTAATAGTAGGTTGAAAACATGTTTTTTTCCAAAATCTGAATTTTTTATATAACCACTTGAATATAGTATTAAATGAAAGAACAGACTGCCCTGATCACAAAAATATAGGTCCCAGACGTCTTATGTGCAGCCATACCCTTGCCAGACGTACTAAAAGTATGCTAAAAATCACATTGGGGAGAGTACGATAACTACGGCGCCAAAAATTGATAACGGTATTTTGTAGAGGCGTTAAATACAAGCATTTTTTACTACGGGAGGGGGGGGGGGGTCTGTATGGCTTCATTTAGGCGGGAGGGGCAATTTAAAAAAATTATACTTAAAATAAAAAAAATAATTTTTGAAAAACAATGGCAAGACTTACAATAAAGAACTTTAGGATTTTTGGAAGCCAGGAATCTGTTCTTTGATATTATTTTTAAATCAAGTTATTTCTAATAATAGTTTTTGAAAAAAATGATTTCAAACTTGAAATTTAAGGAAAAAAAAATAAAAAATAAAAGTTGTATGCTGATTTGTTCAATATTGAGAAAATAGATACTTAATTTCTTTGTAGTTTTTACTGCCGAAATCAATTCTTAATCGAACACTGAAAACCAGATTGATTTTTGTCCTCTTTTTGAGAAAATTGAAAATTACTTTATATGTCGCTCCGCTTAGAGTACAAATTGTTACCCTTGCGCCTGCAACCCCCCTGCTTGGGGTCACTGTTGGATTTTGGGATAAGTGCAAGGCTGAGTATATGCAAACTTTCTTTAAATTATATTAGTTTACCCAATGTCAACAACTTTCTCCAGCTACAGTCTCTGGCCTGAAATTTCACATTGGTAGACAAAATTTTGCGGATTTGCATTTTAGACAATTTAGGACAGATTCCTGGCTTTGAAAAATGCTATAGTTCTTTGTTGTAAGTGTTGCCATTGTTTTTTAATATTTTATTTTAATTTTATGTATAATTTTTTTTTTAATTACCCCTCCCGCCTAACCGGAGCGAGATATCCTCTCGTCCTTTCTATCCTTGTATTTAAATCCTCTACATAAATCTGTCATTAGTTTTCATCGCCAAAATTATTGTACTCACCCCAATTTTTGTCCTTAAATTGCAACTTTGAAATTGTTTTTTTCAAAAACTGTTAACAGAAATAACTTGATTTAAAAATAATATGAAAGAACAGGTTCCGGGCTTTTAAAAGTGATATAGTATTTTATTTTAAGTGTTGCCATTGTTTTTTAATGTATTTTTTTCCAATTAAAGTATCAGTTTTTTTAAATTACCCCTCCCGCCTAAATGAAGCCATATAGACCCCCCCCCCTCCCGTAGTAAAAAATGCTTGTATTTAACGCCTCTACAAAATACCGTTATCAATTTTTGGCGCCGTAGTTATCGTACTCTCCCCAATGTGATTTTTAGCATACTTTTAGTACGTCTGGCAAGGGTATGGCTGCACGTAAGACGTCTGGGACCTATATTTTTGTGATCAGGGCGTTCCCACAAATTTTTTGGTGTAACCAAATTTTGGTTATACCAATTATTTCAAAATGTGATTTTTAACATACTATTAGTACGTCTGGCAAGGGTATGGCTGCACATAAGACGTCTGGGACCTATATTTTTGTGATCAGGGCAGTCTGTTCTTTCATTTAATACTATATTCAAGTGGTTATATAAAAAATTCAGATTTTGGAAAAAAACATGTTTTCAACCTACTATTACTAACCTCAGCTGCAACTAAGCGCTGCCAGACTTCGACATTTGAGTTTACTTTTTGGAGACCTTTCTGTTCATGTATCAGCTTTTTGGTTATACTTTCACGCCCAAAATTTGCTGTGGGCTCTTAGACTAAATGTTTCACTTCCAAGAGAAAGCATCGATCAGACATTTGCAATCGACTACAAGCGACTGTCAAATCGACAAATATCGATCGCAATCGACAATCACAATAATTCTCGGTCGATCACAATAGGGGCCAAAGTTATGTTTAGACGATTGCAGCGATTTGATAATACTGGTAGCTGTACCAATGAAAAATGAGTCCCAAATGAGCTCATAGTGCGCGCTCTGATCATTCCCTGGACGAAAAAAGAAACACAAATTCTGAGCTCTGATGTGTTATGGTTTTATTATTAAGCAGAAAGGAAGGGGAAACTTCACGAAATTACTTAAAAAAAAGAGAAATATAGGGGTTTTATTTCAATCTCCTCAAAACAAACAACACCAAATGAAGCTTCTCGCGTTCTTTTTGTACTCATTCCTTAAAAAAAAGTGGTTAGAAGAGTTGTGTACGAGAAGCATGCGAGTGGCTTTATTTCATTGGGGCCTTTTTTCCTGCAGCCACACGTGACGTGAACAGTTTTTTCGCACTCAATCAGTTCTCGCATCGCATCGCTTTCTCGCGCGTGATGGACTACTGTGTGGGGGACGTCAGGTCAGAGTGACCAATTTGGCATTTTTCCTGTCAGATCTAGCAGGAAAAAATATTTTTTAGCTGGAAAAAAAATTAAAATCTGCCGGCATAATTTCTAGCAGAATTTTCTGATCTGGCAGGGAATCTAGCTGAATGTTTAGTAAATTGTTGTTTGTTAATTCGCATGCAATCTATAATACTTTCACATCGAACAAACCCAAACTAAATAATTTTTAAAATATAGCTGAACTCATCCACTAAGCAAACGAAGCTGGGGGCCAACTATGTAATTCGATTCTACTTTCGATTCTATTCGAAAGTTGGTTCCGATTCTACTTTCAAACGGAACTATGTATGAAATTAGAATCGAATGTAAGTACTGCCAATTTTTTCCCAAACAATTTCCGACTTTCGAACGAGTCTTGCATTGTGTTTGACAGACTTTTGAATAAAAACGAAATAATCATTTGTTGTGATTCGTGAGTAGGTGATAAATCAACATGGACAGTGTCGCAATTTGATTTTTTACCGAAGAAAATGAGGATTGCAATGATCAAATTGAGCCAAGGCGAATTCGGGATAAATCCTTTAGATAAGTCGGGATGCATTGTCATGTATTGAATAAGAATCTCAAATTGAGATGTCTTTGTGTTTGCACATTTAGATGATTCCCTATGCCTAAATTATATTTTAATTCTCTTAATAATATTTAATAAGTTATGAACAAATTCCTTACTCACATTTTTTGAGATTTCTGCAATCTACACAGCCTGTTCGCAAACACATTTGCATTAGAATGATTATTTGCGACGAATTCGAATGGTTTTGTCATTTACTTAAGGATTAGGTAGTACCAACAAAAATAGACAATTCGAGGTCCGTACGATTTTCGAATATGAGCGCTGGCTATAGAGTAAGAGTTACAGAGTACGTATCTTCCGAATTCGAACATTTTGATTGTAGAATCGAATTACATAGTTGGCCCCCTGGAAAGGAATAAATGAACAATAGGTTTGTTTAACGTGAACCCTATGGCTCACTAGTGCGCACTATAGTACTGAGTTCACACTGACAACAAAGACCTGTGTTCGAGATGAGCACTGGAGCGCCCTAGTTGAGCACTGTGCTAGGTATTCAGTCAGGGGAGTGTTGGACTTTTCTGTCAATCGTAGCTGTCTTCTGGATAAAATCATATTTTTGTGAATAATTGCCTTGTGCATTGTGCTGCACTACTAAATGTTAAAAGAAATTTGTTTTTCAAAATTAAAGTCATTAATTCAACAAATTTTATGTTATTGCCGGTGTTAAATCTCTATATATTACAAAATTTTTTCAGGGAAAGGTCTCATGGTTACATTTCGTGTTCCACATGAAACTAAATTTCTGGAGTTTCTTTTTTTTTTTTTGCAGCCACAAAAATTCACTGACACTTCTCATGCTCACTGAGTGCGCCCTAGGGCTAACCAACCACGGGGAATGAACCTAATAACAAGAAATCCTTTTCAACCCTTTTCTGTAATATTCAAATCCAAGTCGTATGTGTCGTGATTTTGAATAACTCAATTTAAATACCTACCGAAACGTTAATTTTCCACAAATAATAGAAAAAGATATTAGCAATTAGAGAGACGCGACGAGACGAATTTTTCTCAATCGCAAAATAAAAGATATCCACTAAAAAAATGTTGTGATAAATTAGTGTTTACAGATTCCTTCTTATATTAGGCAAAACACGCCTAACACACGAAATATAAGTAATATAAGTTGAACGTCTATCTCAATTCTCAGCAAAGTAAAGTAAAGTAGAATCTTCAGCACGCAATTACAACAACCACATAAATATTCTCGAAAAAATGTCTGTCAATTATGAGTTTTTTGTAGTGAAATGAAAACAAAATAATTTCGATCATTATTTATTTAATTTTAGATTTATTTTTAATTTAGCAGGCATTATAGCAGAATCCAAAAGCCAAAAAATGTTTAGCACTTTTTCTAGCAGGATTTGGTTTGAAAAAAAATCTGCTAAATGCTAGATTCTAGCAGATTTAAGAATATAATTATGGTCACTCTGCGTCAGGTTGACATACGAAAAAACAAAAATTATTTACACACGTTTTTTTTCCACTGCGCCACCTCTCGCCAATGTCTGACAAAAGTTTCTGTCCTGAAATAGCTTCTCAATTTAGCCGTTTAGACTCGGCATAAAATTGTAGATCCGTCTATTTGTCACATAAAATGAAAACTCACACAAAGGAGAAGTTAGGCTTAAGTACCTGGTGTGCCAACTATTTTTTTATTTAGTTACCTAATTCGCCATATTTGACGAAGTACGCCTCTTGTACTCTCTTCCTACATCATTTGCTTCGAATTTTGGGTCTACACGAGTACACGTTCCGCCTTCCGCACCCAATCGCCCAAGATAAGATCGCTGTTGTTATTGTAATGGTCGAATGAATTACCCAGTTCAAATGTACTTATTATTATTTTTTTCGTCATCAATTTGGAATCTAAAACTTCTAGAATGAATTAAAACGTTGACACCGGAATGCGAAACTGACTGAAAATGTTCGCCAGTAGCCAAAGACAAGTATCGTAGTATCAGCACAAGCCGCTAAGCTCGGGCACATATTCGTTTCTTCCTTTTGGATAGGTATTTGGAGTCACCAAAGAAAGGAAATTGTCGAATGAAAAAAAAAATGCTATACAGCTCCGGCTCCTCCTGCTCGCAACAGGCCACCCAGTCCTTTGTTGAAACACTATTTACTGCATTTTTGTGGCTCGCTGCTTTCCAATACGTATATGGCAAAAATTCTCGCAAGTGGTTCTTTTTTTCCATTTTGAACTTTTTCAGAAAAGGAATACGTTCTGTCAAATCCTATGTGCCTGGCAATATCTGACAATGACCGCGTTCCATTGCTCTATAACATGGGTGGGCAAACTTTTCAGGTGACGGACTACTTTTACCTTTTACAAAACTTCGCGGTCCACTTGGCAATATTGGTGACAATACTTTATTTAAATTCTTTTAGAAATAAAATTGTGTTTGCTCTTTTTTTAGAATTGAAAAAATTCAAAAAAATGAAAAAAGTATTACTGATGTTCGTGTACATACACTAAAAATTTAAGAAATTCAGCAGTTCTTAGAAGTTAACGCATAAGCATGACACTGCCAATCGTCCTCTAAGTTTGTAAATCTCAGACAGGCATCCAAGTTCTATTTCAGATATGTTTTGTTTTTATAGCTCATTTTTGAAAACGGTGATCCCCATTCTCATAAATAGGTTGAACAGAGGAATGACGTTAAATGAAAAGCATTTTTTTTAAGTTCGCATACCTATACCTCAGGCACGTAGCCAGGGGGGGGGCTTGAGGGGCTGAAGCCCCCCCCGAAAGTCTTAAACAAAAGACAAAAACTAAAATTTTCTAACTGATAGCTCAACTTTTTTTTTCAAATACTTTTTCCGGGAAAGGCGAACCTATAACACTTCAACAGCGCCATGAGATGCTTGCAGATGTCTGTTAGTTCCAAATTTCGCTTGTCCTGTAACAAAAGGAGTTTTGGAAAGTTTATGCCCTCGCGGTTGTCAAGTGTACTGTATGCTCACGAGCAGCCTGTCTTGTGGGGCGCCCAAAAGTTGCATTTCGAGGGACAATGCCTTTGAGTTCCTCGGAACATCTACCATGGAAATACCTCTATCTATAGAACAAGCAGACGTCAGCGACTTGTCTTCTGTGCACCAAGGGTTGTAGATTCGATGTGAGTGAAGGGTCCCCAATAAGTCGAACTGCTCGCCTTTGTATTCTGTCAAGAAGATTAAGTGAATGTTTTGGGGCCGAGCTCCATATATGGGAGCAATATTCCGTTCCTGGTCTAACCTGTGCTTTGTACAGTAGGAGAAGTTGCTTGGGGCTAAAGTACCTCTTTGTTCTAAATAGGTAGCTCAACTTAGCGGACGCCGATTGTGCAATATAGGATTGTGATCCTGCCATGTGATTCCTGAATTGACTGTGACTTCTAAAATGTGCATTGAGTCCTTGGGATGGATTGAATGGTCATCCATTGGGATCTGAGGAACTGTTGAAGCATTTTTCCTAGAAAATGTTGTGAGCTATGTCTTGTTTGCAACTGAAACTGAAATGACCGTAATGGGGCTTAATATAAATTCAAATCTATATTCTGTGCCTTTGTGAAACAAAATTCATTGAAAGGCATGACAGTATTAATTCCTTTGTAGAGCTCTTCAAATGCATCTCCATAAGTATTGAAAAAATAACGAGCAGAACGTGGGTGATGTCTTCGAAAGTATCAACACTTTTGACAGCGGTCCAAAAAAGTCATTGCCTAGTATAGTAAGCCTCATTGTATACGAAAAACTATTCAGTCTAGCGCCCTTATTAGTTTCCCTACAGAACAAATCCTTAGATTTCGTTTCTGCAATCGACCGCACAAAAGAAGTTCTGAACTCTCTTAAGGACATTAGAGAAAATGCCGAAGATTTTTTCAGAGAGGCTTTTCAATCCGCATCCTTACTTGCCGAGGACTTATTTGAAGAACTCCATTGAAACAAACAACGCGTTCCAATCCAGGAACCTCTCCTTCTGAAGCCTATTTTAGAGTGCCGATAAAGATTTCTTGCATAGATTCGTTAATACAAAATCTTACAGACAGATTCATGGTCAATGAAGACGTTCTACCATCGATCGTTTCAAGCTCTTCTCCCAGGTTTTGCTGCAGTTTAGCCTCAGCGAAAAGTTGAAAAAGTTAACACTTTACTTTGATAATGCAATTTCGTTATCAGCTGTGAAAGCTGAGTACATTCTTTGGTGCGAAAAAAAAATCGTCGAGTGACCCTTCTACCAAAGCTTTGAAATTGCTTGATTATGTGACAAGACTTACTTTAGACTTATAAATTTCTTGCTTACGGTTTTAGCAACGCTTCCAGTGACCACAGCTAGTTTTGAAAGAACCCTTTCAGCTATGAAGCTAGGCCTAGGGTGTCTACCGCCTGTAGCGCCACCTATTTATTTTTTATTAGCTATGAAAAAGATTGAAACAAAGTCCCGAAGCGTTATGGAGAATGCAAGGTTAAGTTCACTTGCTATGATATCTGTTCATTCGGATATTATTGTGCATCCAGATAAGGTGATTGATCTCATATAAAAAAAAATGAAGACGTTTTCTGCTTTGAAAAAATGTTACTAATAGAAATCAATGAATTGGAATATTCATAGTTTTCTGTTTCGTAAGACTTGGAAGCAAGCCCCCCCCGAACCAAAATCCTGGCTACGGCCCTGCTATACCTACTCTTCTTTGCTCATAATTTTCCAGAAGAATACGTCGGAATCGGAAATATGAGCCTTGCAGAGAACATCTCTTTGAAGGGGTAGAATTTTCTGGTTCTTTAAATTTTGAAAGATAGATATGTATTGTTTTCGTAAAAAATTTCGAACTCGAGCTCTAGATTTTAATCATTCCATATTACGGTAGGGGAACTCAAAAAACTCAAAAAACTGGGTCACGTTCTTCAGTCCGTCCGTACGCCTGTCTGTCTGTGATTGAGGTGTTTGGTTATTATGTGTGTGACAAGAAAGCTAACCACTCTTCATATTGTCAAGTTCGTGATTCGATCGCGATCGACCGTTTGCCCAACCCTGCCCACCAGCAGCATTTCATTATATAGAGTTTAAAAAAATCCTTACATTTCTTCATATACGCAGCATAAAATACTTTATAAAAAAAAATAAATAAATAGGTGGCGCAACAGGCGGGTAGACACCCTAGGCCTAGCTTTTCGCAACCATTCATTTGTGTGAGTTTTTATTTTTGGGACGAATGAAAGGGACCTACAATTTGATGCCGAATCCGAACGGCTGAATTGAGAAGCTTTTTCAGGACAGTCATACTCTCGGATGTTTGTCAGACGATCGCGAGAGGTGGTGCAGTAGAAAAAAACCTTAAGATGTAATTTGTGTTTTTCCGAGGATCGAACCTGGGATCCCTCGGGTCCAGCACCTAACCACTGCGCTACTGCTCTTACTTTATAGATATTTAAAAAAAAATCATCACCAGACTCCTTTTAAGTGATTGTTGTTGAACAGTTTTGAAATATGACAGTCAATTTTCCATAAATCCATCCACTTGCGAATACATTTACCCGATTATCCCCGGAAAAAATTACCCTGTCTTTGAATACGTGTAAATGTCAAAATTAATGGCGGCAATGATTTTCCATGCTATACCATGGGCCTAGGATTTTTCAAGTATGCGTGCGTTAATGGCGCTCCTTTTATACAGCACCAATACATGAAAAATCCTGGGCCCGCCGGCAGCTTGTAGGCAAAGTCCGTTATGTGGGAGGAGTCGACAGTATATTCTTACTGGTTTCTGATTCAAATTCTGCAATCTTTGTAGCAGGTGTAATTTGTGCCTCTATATGTAACTCATAATGTATTAACACCTTATAAAATAGTTCTTAAACCATAATCGAACCCTAATCCGATGGAATGTCACCTAAGACCGTGTTTCAATTGGGCTAAATAGTTCTACTCAGCTAATTTTCTGACAAATATTGAGTCAGAAAAAAGAAGTTTACCAAGTTACCAAGTTTTAATCAATTGAATAAAACACTGAATTTATCTCGTCTTGAACATTTTCGCAATTCCCAAGCAAAAGACAATGTCAAAAAATTCGTCTATAGCGGTTCCTAATCTTTTTTGGTCGCGGAGCACTTTTCTGGAGAGAAATTCTTGTGGAGCACTTTGTTGTCCGTATCCCATTTTTCGTAGTTTTGGGAAACGCAAAAACTATATTTTCCGATTTTTGTTTTATTTTATTAAATTGAGGAAATAAGTATACGGTATGGGATATGAATGTGACCTTTAGCATTTTATAAAATATTTTAATCTATTAGATAATTAAAAAATATTTTTAACTCATTTTCGAGTTGGCTTTCCACAACTTATAAAATTTATCAATATATTTGGTGGAATAGGCTTTAATTTTTTTTAAAATGCCAGTCAAACTTTTCTGAAGACTTGGCACCCTAGGACTAGCTTCTCACAATCATTTGTTTTGTGAGTTTTTATTTTTGAGACGAATGGAAGGGACCTACACCTACAATTTTATGCCGAGTCCGAACGGCTGAATTGAGAAGCTTTTTCAGAACAGTTATACTCTCGGATGTTTGTCAGACGTTCGCGAGAGGTGGCACAGTGGAAAAAACCTTAAGATGTAATTTGTGTTTTGCGGGGATCGAACCCTGACATCCCCCACACAGTAGTCCAGCACACTGACCACCAAGCCACTGCGTCCATCTGACATCCTAATATGCTGGTATATGGTAGGTACCAGACCTCGTTAATATTTTCGAACAAATTTCTTGATTTTTTGGCTTTTAATGCTCTTTCTATGTCTGCCCACAAGTTTTCAATTGGGTTCAAGTCGGGGATTTTGCGAGCGTCAATCCAAAACCGAACCAAGACCATTACTTTCTTTCCTCCATGCTTTATGGACTGAATCGTGTACTTTGGCTGCAATTCTTTGTTTAGAGAACGCCTTACATACGTCTTTCCATGGGATCCAAATAAATTAAACTTGGATTTGACACTCCTAAGACCTTTTTTCCAAAATTGCAATGGATTGTGAGTAGGTATTGGGTCGGTTTAAACTGGGAATTCGGCGCTAGAAAGAGACAGAAAATGTGCGAGAGAGCGATAAAGCGAAATGGAAGATTGGCTGTGGCTGGGTGCCTGTGGCTATGCGTAGGTGGTGGTTTTTTTTTGTTTTGCTGTAAGTTGTGTTGGTGTTTTTTTTTTAGTTTTGGCTGTGAGTTCTGTTGGTTTTTTTTTTTTTTTTTTTTAGTTTTGGCTGTGAGTTGTGTTGGTTGTTTTTTTTTTAACCACGACGTAGCGAAAGCAAAATTCTTATCTTTGCGAACACATAATGCAGTCCATGGTTGGACGACGTAGTGATTTATCAAGGTCATGGGCGAATGTAGAACAACAAACATAAATGCGTAATCAATAATGCGCAGGCTGGTGGTATATCGGTAGTTGGTGGATCTACATATTTTTGTTTATTATTATTGCGAAATTAATAATGCACTGGCTGGTGGGATCGTCAGTTGGTGGATCTATTTTTAGATTTGTGAGGGTGGTCGGTTTACTTGGGAGATAAGGGAATTTATTTTGTTGCATTTAGTTGTGCGGCTAGTTATTGTTTGGTTAAGGTTTAAGTTTGATGATTTGTTTACGGGATGCTGACAAGGGGGATAGAGATTCATATTTGGGAGATAAGGGAATCTATTTGATGCATTTAGTTGTACGATTAGTTATTGTTTTGGTTGAAGTTTAAGTTCCATGGTTTGTTTGCGGGAATCTGGCAAGGGGAGAGAGATTCATATGCGGTGAGGATCGATGGTGAGGTTGAGATTTTGAGTGTTCTCTTGATTTAAATAAAACTGAAATAAGAAGGAAAAAGAGTTTACACTATAAGAAACATTTAAAAATCGATCGATGAAGTTCAGGTTTACACTAAGGCCAGTGGGTATATTTTGTTGTCGACTTGTGGGAGAAGGAACAATTGAATTATGTTTTGGTGTGAGATGTTAAAAGAGGGTGAAAAACTGTGTAGGTACCTACTTGTGAAGTTGGTTGGACACTAATAAAATTCTCGGATGTAATGATGAATAGATCGAATTTCGAATTCTATGCCACATCTGAAGATGGATCCAAGTGTTTGGTTTTTCGTTTGAAAAATGGAGAATGTATAAGTTCTATTGCAAACTTTGCAATAAATCTTCAAGCTTTTCAACATGTTAAACTGCAGGATTTCGGTGGCGACATAATAATATATGCGAGGTTATACAGAAAGGTAGAAGGAAAACTAATATTTTGGTGATGTTGAAACATTAAAATTGAGAGCAAAAACCCGTGAAGAGATACTGATTTTGAATTGAAAGTCGATAGTCAAGGGATTACGTCATCAGATAAATCAATTGATAAGGATGGATAAGTACGTTTTTCTGTATTACACATTTCCAAGTTTAAAGTTGTTAATTTATGATTCGTTTGTTTTGTTACAGTACTTTATTTTCAGAGGAAACTGCTGCCGACTCTATGGATTATTACACTGTTTCCATTATTTCTTAATGGAATACCGCAAATTTTAAGTCTATTAAGGAATCAGTACTTAATGCTGAAAACTCATATTGTAATATAATGAATAAAAAACGAAAGAAAACTACATTAAAATAGGACTTTATTTATTGACATCAATTTCTTAATTCTAATTAATTTGCTTTCTGCCAATATACGCAATCTTCTTGACTTAGATTTGGGCTGAGTACCTATAACAAAATTGTACGTAGTACGGACCGATTGTTGATCTTGGGGAACGACCGGAACTCCTTTCGAACTCCTTCCGACCTTGTCAACACTCATTTGATATATTTTTTAGATAGAAAGATATTAATAAATGATGTTTGATTCACGCAGTTCTTCCACTATAGAATTTACTTCATTCTGAAGATTATTATTGCCCGCTTCTTGGGATGCGATCAAAAGTCTTAGTCTATCAACTAGTTCATTGGCATTATCCCAATAGACATAATCGACGGGATTATTGGAGTACACAGAGTATGATTTTCCAACTTTCTCTGTTAGACGCTTTAGTAGAGGTTGAATAACATGCTTGTACTTGTATCCTTTATTTCCGTTGACTTGTAGAGTACTATCATGGTTTCTTAAATGGGCTTTTGTTTTTTGTAATATCCTAAGATATTCATTTAAGTCTAAATCGGTATATCTATCTTTTTTAGGTTTCTGTCGAAAAATTAGTTCCTTAAGTCCATCCGTTCCAGAGAAAATTTCATCATCGATAACGAAATCCGCTTGTTCGTTAATTGAAAAGTTTGCACTACCTAATTTCACAGAGTTTGACTGTATATCGAAATATGGGCCATAGATTTTGTCATGATTAGAATCCGAGTATGACGATTGGTTGAATGGGGTACTTTGGTTGGTTGGTGTGCTAAATGAAACATTTTCTCCTGGTAGAGTTGATTCTGGAGATGAAAATTCCAAACTCTTTTTTACACTATGAAGTTTGTCTGAGGGACTTTGAAATTGTAATTGACGTTTGACAGTCTCTTTTACATCTTCCACTATATCATTATTTTTATTATTGATTACCTCAGTCTTAATGCTTTCAGCAAATAAATTCAGTGGTTCAATTATGGGCTTAAAAGTATCTTCAAATTCGGTTTTTCTCATAATTTTTTCCGCCTTTAGGAGCATGTACTTTTTCTTTAAGGCCTTCTTTGTTTTTATAAGATTTTTCAATAATTTTTCATCTATATTCATATTTGAGCAGGATTCTTTGACAGGTAAACAGAACTGGTATAATCCCAAACAGGGCTGTTGTATTTTCAAACGGGCTATTACACTTTCAAAACGGGGCTGTTGCAGTTCCAAGTAGAGCGGTTACGGTTTAGGTTTTATTCGCTTAGACGGATGCTTGACGACTGAGCAGTACAATTGCTTCAAATTATTTCTTATACTTTCCTTAAGCAATACTCAAACTCATTATTCTAAATCGAATACCTTTTTGGTAAATTTTTTTTTAACGCGACCTCAATGAAGCTCACATTCTACTTCAAGAACTGCCTTGAGCTCTACTTATGACTATTCTTTCGCAGATGTCGAGACCAATTTCTTTCATCAATATCTTCATTGCATACAATGACAAATAAACATTACCCACAACCAAACTTCTATTGCTTTTGCTTGATTTTATTTATGAATTTTCTACTCAGCGCCTGCGTTATCATTTTCAGCACACTATTCAGCTTAAATATGCGAAAGGTAAAGACTGACGTTCAAACTACCTCTCCCGGTCCAAATTATGATTGCAACTAGTTGGATGGATTTTCAGGTGCAAGGTGCAGTGACGTCACCTGCTAGTACTGGTAGATGTTTGAGTTAGATAGCGCTATGTTCTTTACCTTCTACTTATCAACCACTTTCTTGGATGGAGTTTGCTTCGGAATGCTAAAAAAAAAGGGTATTTCCCCATACGAATTCGAACCCGAGTATCTTGTACAAGCCTCAGATAAGCCATCCACTAAGCCACCACGAGTTATTAAAGATTAGTTTCTAATATATGAATAAAATCACATTCCCTATGAGATTTGTAAAAAACAAAAGCATTGACGCTGATGTAACAAGCAGATTAACTTTGCACCGGCCGGTCGGCGCGCTTGATGACAATAATATGACCTAATAATAGAATCTAGGATGGAATCAATATGATCATATGGATTTTGAATTGAGATATGAAATATGTATACTGTTGATCAATGCAAGCTAATATTTTTTTGTTGTTTTTTTTTTTCTGTTTTAGCTGCGACTTGTGCGATGAGTCATTGTTTGGATGGGCAAGTGAAGGTTTAATTTACTAAAGAGTGGAATGGACGAGAGGAATTCATATGTGCTAACTGTTGAGAGTTTGAATATATTTGCGGGATGCTGACAAAGAGGAGAGCAGGTTGTAAACCTTGCACTTTGCTGCACTTGCACTTTGTTGCTGGAGAGGGGGGGGGGGGGGGTCAACCATTCATGTGCGCTGGATTGGCTGTTGATTTAACTGGTACAGTTTCAAACAGAACTGATACAACTCCAAACAGAGCTGTTGCACTTTTAAATGGGGCTGTTGCACTTTCAAACGGGTCTGTTGCAGTTCCAAGTAGAGCGGTTACGGTTTAGATTCTATTCGCTTAGACGGATGCTTGACGCCTTAGCACTGCAATTGCTTCAAATGATTTATTATACCTTCCTTTATCAATACTTGAATCCTTATCAATAACCAGGAATCCATAGATATCTTTCCAGCATGTTAAACATGAGTTCTCCTCCTCCAGCAAATAAACCAACAAACAGCCAATCCAGCGCACATGAATGGTTGACCCCCCCCCCCCCCCCCCTCTCCAGCAACAAAGTGCAAGTGCAGCAAAGTGCAAGGTTTACAACCTGCTCTCCTCTTTGTCAGCATCCCGCAAATATATTCAAACTCTCAACAGTTAGCACATATGAATTCCTCTCGTCCATTCCACTCTTTAGTAAATTAAACCTTCACTTGCCCATCCAAACAATGACTCATCGCACAAGTCGCAGCTAAAACAGAAAAAAAAAAACAACAAAAAAATATTAGCTTGCATTGATCAACAGTATACATATTTCATATCTCAATTCAAAATCCATATGATCATATTGATTCCATCCTAGATTCTATTATTAGGTCATATTATTGTCATCAAGCGCGCCGACCGGCCGGTGCAAAGTTAATCTGCTTGTTACATCAGCGTCAATGCTTTTGTTTTTTACAAATCTCATAGGGAATGTGATTTTATTCATATATTAGAAACTAATCTTTAATAACTCGTGGTGGCTTAGTGGATGGCTTATCTGAGGCTTGTACAAGATACTCGGGTTCGAATTCGTATGGGGAAATACCCTTTTTTTTTAGCATTCCGAAGCAAACTCCATCCAAGAAAGTGGTTGATAAGTAGAAGGTAAAGAACATAGCGCTATCTAACTCAAACATCTACCAGTACTAGCAGGTGACGTCACTGCACCTTGCACCTGAAAATCCATCCAACTAGTTGCAATCATAATTTGGACCGGGAGAGGTAGTTTGAACGTCAGTCTTTACCTTTCGCATATTTAAGCTGAATAGTGTGCTGAAAATGATAACGCAGGCGCTGAGTAGAAAATTCATAAATAAAATCAAGCAAAAGCAATAGAAGTTTGGTTGTGGGTAATGTTTATTTGTCATTGTATGCAATGAAGATATTGATGAAAGAAATTGGTCTCGACATCTGCGAAAGAATAGTCATAAGTAGAGCTCAAGGCAGTTCTTGAAGTAGAATGTGAGCTTCATTGAGGTCGCGTTAAAAAAAAATTTACCAAAAAGGTATTCGATTTAGAATAATGAGTTTGAGTATTGCTTAAGGAAAGTATAAGAAATAATTTGAAGCAATTGTACTGCTCAGTCGTCAAGCATCCGTCTAAGCGAATAAAACCTAAACCGTAACCGCTCTACTTGGAACTGCAACAGCCCCGTTTTGAAAGTGTAATAGCCCGTTTGAAAATACAACAGCCCTGTTTGGGATTATACCAGTTCTGTTTACCTGTCAAAGAATCCTGCTCAAATATGAATATAGATGAAAAATTATTGAAAAATCTTATAAAAACAAAGAAGGCCTTAAAGAAAAAGTACATGCTCCTAAAGGCGGAAAAAATTATGAGAAAAACCGAATTTGAAGATACTTTTAAGCCCATAATTGAACCACTGAATTTATTTGCTGAAAGCATTAAGACTGAGGTAATCAATAATAAAAATAATGATATAGTGGAAGATGTAAAAGAGACTGTCAAACGTCAATTACAATTTCAAAGTCCCTCAGACAAACTTCATAGTGTAAAAAAGAGTTTGGAATTTTCATCTCCAGAATCAACTCTACCAGGAGAAAATGTTTCATTTAGCACACCAACCAACCAAAGTACCCCATTCAACCAATCGTCATACTCGGATTCTAATCATGACAAAATCTATGGCCCATATTTCGATATACAGTCAAACTCTGTGAAATTAGGTAGTGCAAACTTTTCAATTAACGAACAAGCGGATTTCGTTATCGATGATGAAATTTTCTCTGGAACGGATGGACTTAAGGAACTAATTTTTCGACAGAAACCTAAAAAAGATAGATATACCGATTTAGACTTAAATGAATATCTTAGGATATTACAAAAAACAAAAGCCCATTTAAGAAACCATGATAGTACTCTACAAGTCAACGGAAATAAAGGATACAAGTACAAGCATGTTATTCAACCTCTACTAAAGCGTCTAACAGAGAAAGTTGGAAAATCATACTCTGTGTACTCCAATAATCCCGTCGATTATGTCTATTGGGATAATGCCAATGAACTAGTTGATAGACTAAGACTTTTGATCGCATCCCAAGAAGCGGGCAATAATAATCTTCAGAATGAAGTAAATTCTATAGTGGAAGAACTGCGTGAATCAAACATCATTTATTAATATCTTTCTATCTAAACAATATATCAAATGAGTGTTGACAAGGTCGGAAGGAGTTCGAAAGGAGTTCCGGTCGTTCCCCAAGATCAACAATCGGTCCGTACTACGTACAATTTTGTTATAGGTACTCAGCCCAAATCTAAGTCAAGAAGATTGCGTATATTGGCAGAAAGCAAATTAATTAGAATTAAGAAATTGATGTCAATAAATAAAGTCCTATTTTAATGTAGTTTTCTTTCGTTTTTTATTCATTATATTACAATATGAGTTTTCAGCATTAAGTACTGATTCCTTAATAGACTTAAAATTTGCGGTATTCCATTAAGAAATAATGGAAACAGTGTAATAATCCATAGAGTCGGCAGCAGTTTCCTCTGAAAATAAAGTACTGTAACAAAACAAACGAATCATAAATTAACAACTTTAAACTTGGAAATGTGTAATACAGAAAAACGTACTTATCCATCCTTATCAATTGATTTATCTGATGACGTAATCCCTTGACTATCGACTTTCAATTCAAAATCAGTATCTCTTCACGGGTTTTTGCTCTCAATTTTAATGTTTCAACATCACCAAAATATTAGTTTTCCTTCTACCTTTCTGTATAACCTCGCATATATTATTATGTCGCCACCGAAATCCTGCAGTTTAACATGTTGAAAAGCTTGAAGATTTATTGCAAAGTTTGCAATAGAACTTATACATTCTCCATTTTTCAAACGAAAAACCAAACACTTGGATCCATCTTCAGATGTGGCATAGAATTCGAAATTCGATCTATTCATCATTACATCCGAGAATTTTATTAGTGTCCAACCAACTTCACAAGTAGGTACCTACACAGTTTTTCACCCTCTTTTAACATCTCACACCAAAACATAATTCAATTGTTCCTTCTCCCACAAGTCGACAACAAAATATACCCACTGGCCTTAGTGTAAACCTGAACTTCATCGATCGATTTTTAAATGTTTCTTATAGTGTAAACTCTTTTTCCTTCTTATTTCAGTTTTATTTAAATCAAGAGAACACTCAAAATCTCAACCTCACCATCGATCCTCACCGCATATGAATCTCTCTCCCCTTGCCAGATTCCCGCAAACAAACCATGGAACTTAAACTTCAACCAAAACAATAACTAATCGTACAACTAAATGCATCAAATAGATTCCCTTATCTCCCAAATATGAATCTCTATCCCCCTTGTCAGCATCCCGTAAACAAATCATCAAACTTAAACCTTAACCAAACAATAACTAGCCGCACAACTAAATGCAACAAAATAAATTCCCTTATCTCCCAAGTAAACCGACCACCCTCACAAATCTAAAAATAGATCCACCAACTGACGATCCCACCAGCCAGTGCATTATTAATTTCGCAATAATAATAAACAAAAATATGTAGATCCACCAACTACCGATATACCACCAGCCTGCGCATTATTGATTACGCATTTATGTTTGTTGTTCTACATTCGCCCATGACCTTGATAAATCACTACGTCGTCCAACCATGGACTGCATTATGTGTTCGCAAAGATAAGAATTTTGCTTTCGCTACGTCGTGGTTAAAAAAAAAACAACCAACACAACTCACAGCCAAAACTAAAAAAAAAACACCAACACAACTTACAGCAAAACAAAAAAAAACCACCACCTACGCATAGCCACAGGCACCCAGCCACAGCCAATCTTCCATCTCGCTTTATCGCTCTCTCGCACATTTTCTGTCTCTTTCTAGCGCCGAATTCCCAGTTTAAACCGACCCAATACCTACTATTGTGTAATTGGTGTCTTGCAAAATTCCGGTTCTTCTTAGGTCTTTGTTGACACATATGTGTTTTTTTTTTGTGGAATAGGCAATCACGCAGATTTTGTTCTACCACACAAATCGTGAGTTCCTGATGGAGTTTAGGTGCAACAATCTCCTTAATTTTTACATACATACATACATACATTTTCAATGGCCCGCTTATCCATTAAGTGGGTCGCGGGTGTAGGTTACCTAAGTGGACCCTCCATAGCTCTCGATCCTCCGCCATCGACTCCAAATCATCAAGGGCAATCCCCATACGGGTAGAGGAGAGATCATGGACTTGATCTAACCATCTCATCCTTGGTCTACCTAGAGGACGCCTGCCCGATGGTACAGATTCCATTGCGCGTCGTGGGATCCTGGTCGGGGACATACGTTTAACATGACCAAACCACCGAAGCATGGACCGCTCCGTCCGGAGAAGTAGCTGCTCGACATTGAGTTCCTCACGTATTCTGGTATTTCTGATGCGATCTCTACGAGTCACACCAGCAATACCACGGAGAAATCTCATTTCGGCAGCTTGTATCCGCGATCTTATTCTTTCAGTCATTACCCAAACCTCATGACCATAGGTAAGAGTTGGAACAAACACCGAATTAAAGACTGCCAACTTAGCTTTGACACCAAGTTCAGTCCTCCTGATAACAGAATGACCAAGCTGTCTCAAAATCGATCCAGCCTGACCAATCCTACAAGAAAACTCGGCATTGCTCCTCCCATCACTCGTGAATAAGACCCCGAGATACTTAAACTTCTCCACCTGTTTCAATGGGACTCCACTAACATGCAGAGTGCATTGAACAGGCGTTCTGGAGACGACCAGCACTTCAGATTTGTTCACATTTACCTTCATCTCAGCTTCAACACAAACGGCTACAAACCGATCGAGTGCGCGCTGAAGTTCAGTCTGAGAGGACCCAAGGATGACCAAGTCATCAGCGAAGAGCAAATGACTTATCCTCAGATCTCCCAATTCGAAACGTTCTTCGCCAAGACTGCGCTGTAACATTCAGTCCATATAAGTAATGAAAAGGAGAGGCGACAAGACGCACCCCTGGCGAAGTCCAACGCCCACGGTGAAAGGTATTGATTTAACGCCGTTTACCCGAACACAGCTTTTACAGTTTGTGTAAAGAGATTGAATGGCTCTCAAGAGAGAACCATCAATTCCATACTGCTGTAATACACTCCAGAGTTTCCCTCGAGGGACTCGGTCATATGCTTTCTCCAAATCTACGAAGCAAGCGTAAACAGGTGTAGCATACTCCCAAGCCTTCTCAAGTACCATTCTGAGAGTGAATAACTGGTCGGTTGTGCTTCTGCCGGGACGAAAGCCGCACTGCTCATCTCCTAATCGTGCCTCGACCACAGCTCTGCAACGCGTTTCCAGCACCTTGGCAAAGACTTTTCCGGGGAGACTTAAAAGTGATATACCCCTGTAATTGGAGCAATCCCTTTTATCCCCTTTCTTGAAAAGAGGCACAATCACCCCAATCTGCCAATCGCTGGGAGTTTCGCCGCATTCCCAGGCCACTTTAATGACACGAGAGAGCCATTTGACTCCCTCTTCACCTAAGGCCTTTAGCATTTCTGGCCGGATTTCATCCACTCCGGCAGATTTGCCAGCTTTTAGCGATTTGATCGAAAAAGTGACTTCCTCTACCGTGGGACTATTTTCCGCCCTGCTTAAGGCGATGGATGTGTCATCCTCAATGCCCTGGACTGGATTGAGCAATTCGGAAAAGTGCTCGCTCCATCTGCGCAAGATGTCCTCCTCATTAGAAAGAAGTGTACCATCTTTGGATTTGACTCCTTCGATAATGTTCCACTTCCTTCCTCTAAGACGGCGGATGGTCTGCCAGAACACCTTGCTTGCAGATCTGTGATCACGGTCCAATTTTTCGCCGAACTCCTTCCAAGACTGTTCTTTGGCTGCTTTAACAGCCAATTTGCAAGTTCTTCGCGCCTCAATGTACCGGTTTCGAGAAGGAGAGTCCCCCAAGTGAATCCACACCTTGAAAGCCTTCTTCTTCTCTCTGATAGCTTCTTGAACTCCGGGGGTTTTAAACCACGCAGTTCTTTTCTCACCAACAGCCGCCACACCGAGCCGCTTCACTCCGCAAACATGTCCTGCAGAGGCAATAACTGCTGTTGAAAACAACTGCCATTCTTCCTCTACATTCAATGGAACATTTGGAATTTGTTCAAACCTTTCAGATACCTGCCGTGCAAATTCCTCCCGTATCTCATCATTCTGCAGCCCCTCCCACCGTATGCGCGTAACCATCCTTGGTTTACGCTTTGGCAGGATAGGTATTTGATCATTGAGATACAATTTGCACAGCACCAGGTGGTGATCAGTTGACAGTTCAGCCTTAATTTTTATGGACATCAAAAACGGATTGGCTCAACTTGTCCGGCATATCAGTAGTTGGAGTAGTTTTGCGTCCAAACTCCTTTCTTTTGCTTGTAGTACAGCCAAATCTTTTCGCTATCAACGCCATTGATACGGTTCCATTTTGATAAATCTGAAACTCTAAAGTAAACAATTTATTTTTACCAATTTTTGCATACCGTGTAATCAATACCCAAATTCCATTGCTGCGAACAAAATGGCAAAGTTTCAGAAGCTCAAAACTAGCTAGTCTGGTAGAATTTTCATATTTTTTCCCATCTTTCCGCGGACCACTTGGATTTTCATGGCGGAGCACACTTCGGAAAACTCGGGTCTATAGGATACTTTATTATCTTGCTCCAGAAGCAGAAACATTTTTTAACAGCTAAAAATTTGTTTTCCAACCCGATAGTGTCAGAAAATTAACCGAGGATAATTATTTAGTAATGCACAATTCGTAGGCGTATACGTAACATTTTTTTGATCACATTATTGAGAGCTTTCGACATTTTTGTCAATCGTAGAAGTAAACGGGATATAATGGAAAAAAAGCATTATAGCAGATTAATAACAGATTGAATATTAAACTAAATGAGGTTGTTGACTGGGTTTGTCAATTTTATGAAACAACGTTCGTATTTATTTGAAAAGTGTGGATGAAAATATTTGGCAATTGCAAAAAAGATGCTAAAGAGGTTATCATAGTTTAAATACTCTCTTATTATTTTATTTTATAATATCAGTTGTTGTTGTTAATTGTTTTTACAATTATCAAATGATTGCACCGCCATAAGGTCCATTAGATTATAATGATATCATTAAAATGAAACAACCGAAAATAGCATCAAAATTAGCATTATCGCAATATTCTAAATTTCATTCGCTGAGGTATTTTTTTTCTCATTCCAGGACTATACCGTGGCAATATTGTAGCGATGAAAAAAATATACAAAAAATCTGTCGACATCACTCGTACAATCCGGAAGGAGCTCAAACAAATGCGGGAGGTTGGATGTTTGTTTTAATAGTGTTGCTATAAACGTTCTTGTATCTTCGATTTATATGTGTTTTCCTTAAAAGTGATTCTATGTGTGTATTATATTATGTATAATGCTTATGTGTGTTTTCACAATTCTCATTCATTGGTGTAACAACGCTGATAAGCGCAATAAAACTGGTAATCGGTTTTTATCCTTGATTACCTCCCTCCTTGATACAGATTCGTCACGAGAACATTATAAGCTTCATTGGAGCATCCATGGATCATGGTTCGGTGGCTATATTCACCACCTACTGTGCTCGTGGCAGTTTGGAGGATGTGTTGGCAAACAAAGACCTACACTTGGACCATATGTTCATATCGTCTTTGGTCAGCGATATACTGAAGGGAATGATTTATCTCCATGACTCGGACACTATTTCGCATGGCAACTTAAGATCCAGCAATTGTCTAATTGATTCCCGATGGGTCTGCCAGATATCCGATTTTGGCTTGCATGAATTCAAGATGGGACAAGAAGAACCAAATAAGTATGATAAACGGATGGTGGTTCTGAATGGCTCAGTGAAATTGATTTCTTATTTATTTAAGGCGGCAGATGGAGTTAAAACGTGCTCTTTGGATGGCGCCGGAGCTATTAAGAGATGCGGGAAGATTACCAAGAGGCTCACAAAAGGGCGACGTCTATTCCTTTGGTATGGTTCTGTATGAAATCATTGGAAGGAAGGGTCCTTGGGGCGAGACAGCAAACTCTACAGAGGGTGAGTGCACTCTTGTATAGTTTAATTGTTTCTTTGATGAGGAAAATCATTATAAATTTGCAACTTTTTCTTAAAGAGGAATGGAAAGAAATCAAATTCCAATTTAAATTTAATTTCTCATTTCTCAGTTAATTTTTAGATTTGTTTTCTCGTTTTTAATTATTGCGGAATTATGTTGGCTTTATTTTTAGAGATTATAGCGCGTGTAAAGAATTTAGAAATGAATCATATTGGAGTGTTTCGACCGCCAATTGCCTACCTAGATGTTCCGGATTATGTGCGACAGTGTTTGCGATCATGTTGGGAAGAAGATCCAGAAGCGAGACCGGATATAAGATTAGTGAGGATCAAGTTAAAGGAATTGCAAGCGGGACTGTGAGTTTGGGAAACAATAATCATATATATATTTACCCTTACTGATTCTGTAACGCTCCTTACTTTTCTTATTTTTCTTATTTTAAATAAAAGTAGGCGGTGGGTATTTGAATAAATTTTCAATGTTTGTGTTTTCTCATTATTCAAATACGCACCGCCTATTTTTCATATATTTTAATTTTCTTCAAGGTTCAAACTCTACTATAGTAATGCTCGGCAAGTGTTTTCAAAAGGAAATTGCCAAATAAAACCAACCCTTCTTAGGGGGTCAAAGTTTGTACGGGAACATTTTTATTTTTCATCCGATCGACTTCAAACTCGGTTTCTGTACTCTATATAAGAAATATTTAGGTATTTTGCTTTGGGCTCGAGTTATTGGCAATGATTTTAATGATAACTTTTTCATAACTCACTAAGGAGTTTGTCGTATCAATATGAAACTTTGTACATTGATAATAAGGAAGTAAAAAGAAGTAAAATATTATTGAATTTTAAGATCACTGATTTACTAACTGCTCCTCAGGTACTTTAATAGGAAATTTTATTTCGCGATATTTAAATATAAAAGAGAAAACTAACTGATCGTGAAGGAATCTCTGTGGACAAAATCCTGAGGGCTATTAAAATATGAGTCTTCTCATTATTGCAAAATTGCCGCGGGTAGCAGAAATGTATGAAGACGACGTTGTTGAAATTCCCACGGAAATTATATTAACAGGAGACTTAATTAAGACAATTTTTGGCGATCTGCTGCAAAAGTCAATGCAGGAACTTTCAGAACGAGTCATTGCCGCGCTGACAAATGTGCAGACATTAGAAATGAATAGGAGCGATTCTGTTATCAGTGAAGACTGAAGATCCAAATGATGCACCAAATTTCCCTGTTGAATTATCCTCAATCAGCAAACTCCATCCAGCAAGCCACCTCATGTGCTGTACTTAAGCAAGGTGTCATTATCATGTTGCTGAAAAACTTGAACCCTAAAAAAGGACTGCAATGGAACTCGATTGATTGTGGAAGAGCCTGGACGAAATTTGATAAGAGCATGAATTATCACAATGAATCCATTTCCGATAAATTCTAGCATACGCTATAATAATAAACAAGGCTCAAGACCAGTCATTTGATGACGTTGGCATGCATTTGAAGACCGGAGTATTTTCACACGGCCAACTGTATGTGGCTTTATCACAATCAAGAGTTGCAAGACAAAAGAAGGTGTATATTGAATCTAATCCACAGCAAGGAAGATTATTAATTAACCAGAGACAATTTACACGCAATGTAGCTTTCAAAGAAGTTCTTTAAATAAAATCAATTTGTTTATCAAATATTACTTTGCATACCCAGCGAAGCGGGTACAACCAACTAGTTATCTATATTGATCGAAGTGAGATTCAGGCTTAGCCACTAACTATGGCGATCTGAAAACATATCTGTAAACAAATAACATATCTACAAGATTTCTGGCACTATATAAACGGAAGTTATTATAGAAATTTATTTAATTTATTTTACCTGTGCTTAGGATTTCATTGACAAATAACTGAAATGAAAAACCAACATAAGGTCTATTCGCGTGCTTTTCCTGCCTTTCGAGAGTTTGTTTCGTGATATTTCTTCTGATCGTTATAACCCATCCAAAGATCGGTTGTTTGTAAACTTATTCATGCTAGATCATACCCTGATTAATTTATATTCCCAAAAAAAATGTAACATCTCAACGAAACTTTCCTTTTTATAAATTTCTAAGCAAATCAAATATATTCGATAATATGCTGTCAATTATGGAGAAGTACGCATATAATTTAGAAGCACTTGTTCAGGAGCGCACCAACTTATTATATGAGGAAAAGAAGAAAACCGATTTATTGTTAAACCAAATGCTTCCTAGGTAAATAACAATTAAATTGTTGTACTTTATATGCTATTTAGTTTTATTTATTTGTGTTTGTGTGTTTTATTTTAATCAAAGTTCAATTCACAGATCTGTTGCTGAATCACTCAAACGTGGTGAACCTGTGGCAGCTGAGTGTTTTGATTGCGTGACGATATTGTTCAGTGATCTTGTTGGCTTTACTGAACTCTGTGTAAAAAGTACACCCTTCGAAGTGGTGGAAATGTTAAATGATTTGTATACGTGTTGCGACTCAATTATCTCGAATTATGACGTTTACAAGGTAATTTGTGTGGTACTGCAATTGGATTACTTTTTTGTAACTCACAATGGTGAACTTTATGTCAAAATAAAGTTAGCTATTGTGACCTAGGTAGAATCAAATTTTAGCTGAAGTTTGAAAATGATTTTAAGTGATTATATATACAAGACTAGCTGACCCGGCAAACGTGGTTCTGCCTAAAATAGTTATTTTAAATATTTCAAGATTTATTTCGATTTTTTTTTTTTTCAATTATTGAATTTTGCCCGTCCAATATTTTGCGAAAATATAATAAAATCAAGTATCAATTTAATGGAATTCTATTAGTTTATTTGAAATGAAAAAGAAAAGAATAGAACAATGATTCCATTTAATTTAATGCTGCATGATATACAACATTTTTTGTTTTATGCTCCGGAGCATAAAAGCATAAATGAAGAGTGAGGATGGTTTTCCAACTCGGGAACACGCCACATATAACTGGCCATGTGAAAAGCATGACATTTCCAAATTTATGCCGCACACTTTCAGCGACTGCCCTTGTGACTTATTTATGGTCATCGCAAATGCAAGTTTCATTGGGAACTGAATGCGTTTGAACTGGAACGGCAAATCCGTTGAAGATATTTGTGTTGTTGATCTGGATTCGGCAACAGTGATCCAGCAAGATGAAAAATTTGCCCATGAATCTGTATATTTGGAAGCAAATGTTGTAATTTTTGTATTTTGCATTATATCATGATGTATCGTTTACTGTGTGTAGTATGTTGGTGTAATTACCTTGAATGTTGGATTGTAATTTCGTTCATTTACAATTTCACCGCCAAACGACGTCATTTGAAAACAATCGTTGTACATCTTGATATGTTGCCAGAAATGGTTCGAATTTTGAGATTCACCGTAAAGCAACGTGCGCAATTGCTCTGGTGGTGGAAGCAATTCTGGTAATTTCACCTTGCCGCTCGCGCAACACAATCCAGGCGGTTCCTTCTCAAATTTAACTGCATTGCAATGCGGACAAACGACAGACATCTGACCGAATTGAACTGATGCGTGCGCACTGTATTGAATGATTGGCTCATATCGAAAGGCTGCGCGTTCAATGTTCACCGGAGGAATTTGATGTTGTCGTTCTAAAGTCTCACGTTGTGATCTTGCTTCATCACTTTGCCGAGCACGAATATCTCTTCTTCTTCTGTGTCGATTTTCAATCATTCTGATTCGCGCTGATTCCCTTTCAATAGTACGTTCGTCTTCCGTTCGACGTGCTACGATATTTCTGTGTCGCGTTGCATTCTGAGAACACCGGCTACTGTTACCATTATCTCTTCTTGGCATCGTAACAAATATCGAACTATAAATGATCATCACTTTGTATAAATCGCATATAAATTTTCCACTATCAATAATTTACCTTTGTAATAGCCAGTGAAGAAAGTTAACGAACGAAAAAGATACAATTGAAATTTGGAAATCAAGAATTTGAAGTTAACGAACGAAAAAGTTACAATTGAAATTTGGAAATCAACAATTTGAGAAACAAAACAAATCGATTACTTTTCCATTTTTTTTCCTAAACCTTCGGGTAGCAATTACGAACAAATCTGTAGAAGAAAGTATCCAATTTGGTAGCGCCATGGCCCTCTGTCCAATTTTGGCCAATACCTTTGATTGTCTGCAAATTCGAACTGAATTGATTCGGTGGTTTTCGAGATATAATATTTTGAATGTTTTTTTTATATGGGCGGTGCCACGCCCTTTGTCAAATTTTGACCAATCTTCAGAGGAGCACTCCTGGGCCAATACCTAGGATTGTCTGTAAGTTTCAACTCAATCGATTCGGTCGTTTTTGAGATATAAGATTTTGAATGTTTTTTTTGTATGGGCGGTGCCACGCCCTTTGTGCAATTTTGACCAATCTTCAAAGGAGCACTCCTGGGCCAATACCTAGGATTGTCTGTAAGTTTCAGCTCAATCGATTCGGTGGTTTTCGAGATATAAGATTTTGAATGTTTTTTTTTGTATGGGCGGTGCCACGCCCTTTGTCCAATTTTGACCAATCTTCAGAGGAGCACTCCTGGGCCAATACCTAGGATTGTCTGTAAGTTTCAACTCAATTGATTCGGTGGTTTTCGAGATATAAGATTTTGAATTTATTTTTTGTATGGGCGGTGCCACGCCCTTTGTCCAATTTTGACCAATCTTCACAGCAACACTCCTGGGCCAATAACTAAGATTATCTGTAAGTTTGAGCTTAATCGATTTGGCAGTTTTCGAGATATACGATTTTGAGTTTTTTTTTTGTATGGGAGGTGCCACTCCCCTTTGTCCAATTTTGACCAATCTCCTTCAGTGCACTCCTGGGCTAATACCTAAGATTATCTGTAAATTTGAGCGCAATAGAGTCGGTGGTTTTCAAGTTATACGTATCCGAACACATTTTAAAACTCATCCTTACATATAATAAAACTGTAGGCATTTTCTTTGTCAGCTAAAAACTCGAAAACTACTGGACATATTTCGATGAAACTTTTTTTAAATGTTCCTTAAGACTGTGAGACTGCTATAGGCTATGTCATTTATAGCCACGTCCTTAGGAACAGTTTTTAGCCAAAATGTATTTTTTGAAGTGAAAATATATACATACACATATACCTTGCTACGAATGGATGTTTATACTTTTGCGATCGTCAAACAAACACATTCGATAAGGGTTGATTTGTTTTCGCAGTGAGTGCTATGGTCAGTTGTATATTATGTAGGTATGTATATTATGATTGTATGTCCGATGAAGGATGGGGATGGGGTGAGTCGTGCGTGCTGCAGAATGGCATGGGGTATATTAATAATCTTCATAAGAGAAGAGACGTATAATACAAAACAGGTTTCATTTCAGAATTTCATTCGATATGTGGTATGGTAATTGTGTTGGGTTGGGGTAGGTAGTTGTTTGGATTCTATAGGAAGAGGGAAGCAAAGGAAAGGAAAGGAAATGC
The DNA here is from genome assembly GCA_949372485.1 of Cheilosia soror. NCBI lineage: Eukaryota > Metazoa > Arthropoda > Insecta > Diptera > Syrphidae > Cheilosia > Cheilosia soror. The sequence goes on along the minus strand of OX443561.1, from coordinate 138,177,095 downwards.
AGTCTATTAAACAAGTAGCAAGATCAATGAGAGGGAGGGCGATGCAGAGGGTGCACATTATATATCCAATGCATTACATCCATTATCGCATCTCGCCACGCAACGCAGTAGGAATTTTATTCTGATATGACGTAACAGGGTAGGGTTGGGGTAGTTGTTTGGATTCCATAGTTCTACTTTGGGGTTGTTGTCGCACATCGAAAGCGATTTTTCTTGAACAGATAGGTACTGTGTATGAGTGACTTACTTCTGTCCAGCCAGTTTGTGAAATATACATATACGAGCGGGCAAGGCGAGCACGGGTCCAGCTAGTTTTTATATATATAGATAGATTGTGTACATAGATTTGAGTGTTGGATATGTTTTGACGTTATTTTTATCGATGTACTTAGTATTCGTACTGTACTATAATAGGACACGTCAGAACAGAAAAATTTTGAAAAAAAAACTCTTATTTTTTAGCTGTCGAAATGCAATAACACTTGAAACTAACACATCTCAGTTTTATAAATCCTATAGTATATTGCGCGGTACTAATAACCATTTTTAGTGTTTATTCACAATTTTAAGAACAAACATTTTCATAAATAACCACTGTGACCTACAAAATATTTAAGTTGACGGTTAAAAAGGATAATTGGTAATCATTGTATCCATTTTCAAGTAAAGGAAAAAAAATCCAATTTGAGCTAATTTCAAATTTTATTTTCAACGCTATTCAAGGTTGATGACAAGCCCATTATATACAGGGTGGGGCAAAATATCGATCGATTTTAAAAAGTCTGTAAAAAAAAGAAAATAATTTTTTTTTTTCAAATAAATTTATTATTATTTTTTAAATACTTCTCCCGGGAAAGGCGAACCTATAACGCTTCAAAAATTGCATTTCGAGGGATAATGTATTTGAGTTGCTCGGAACATCTACCATGGAAGTACATATAGAACAAGCACAGGTCAGCGACTTGTCTTCTGTGCACAAACGGTTGCAGATTCGATGTGAGTGTAGCTGTAGAGTCTCCAATAAGTCGAACTGCTCGCCTCTGTATGCTGTCAAGTAGGTTAAGTGAATGTTTTGGGGCCGAGCTCCATATATGGGAGCAATATTCCAGGCCTGGTCTAACCTGTGCTTTGTAGAGAAGGAGAAGTTGCTTGGGGCTAAAGTACATCTTTGCTCTAAATAGGTAGCTCAACTTAGCGGACGCCGATCTTGCGATTTAGCATATGTGGTCCTGCCATGTGATTCCTTAATTGACTGTGACTCCTAGAAGGTGCATTGAGTCCATTGAGGATGGATTTGATGGTCATCCATTTGGATCTGAGGAACTGTTGATGCATTTTTCCTGTAAAATGTTGTGAGCTGTGTCTTGTTTGCATTAAATACAACCAAGTTGTCTTTTCCCCACTTCAAGATTTTTTCCAGATCATCATTTAGAGAATTAATTTGTTCACATCTCTGCCTGTCCGATGTAGCCGCATTCACAGGCCCACTGTTCGAGATATAAGAGTGCCGTCATCAGCAAAGCTTTAAATATTTGTATTTGTCGGTCCAAGCAAATCGTTGATGTGGAGAAGGAATAGAGTTGGAGAAAGAATAGATCCTTGGGTCACTCCTGCATTTATAGCAAACGAATTAGATGATACACCATCAACAACAACTTGGATCGATCTTCCCAGAAGAAAATTTTTCATCCAACCGCAGAGCTGTTTTGGTAATTCATGGCTCTAGTTGTGCAGAATCTTGGATGGAATTCTTTGAAAATATGCTAGCGAAAAGATCTGCATTTTCTTTCGGTGTTGTTGATAGCATGACGTCATCTTTTACTAAAGGTGGAAAGGAAGAGCAACTAAAGTTATTCCTGATTGCCTTTGCCATGGACCAGAACGCGGGTGAGCCGTTAGGACATCCAACTACTTTGCATATATTTCGAAGAATCCAAGAAGGCTCCATCTGTTCTTTTCTTTAACACGCCAAATCTGTTCGGGCAAACATACATAGTCCCCCCTTATATCGAAAACGAGGAAGTAGCTCGTATCCTGGGACCTGGACAGCGAAGATATGTGTAGTCAGTGTTGGAGCTTTTTTTTGTTAGCAGATATGCTGGTGCACGCAGCTGACGTTGACATTTTAGACCTCGAATATTGCAGAAATCTGTTGCTAGCTTTCTTCTGTAAGGCGGCTCTTAGATTGAGGCAACAATCAGTCGTCTTGCAAGTCCTGTGGGTGAATATTTGCATGTTGAACCCTGAGATAGTCCCCCCGGAGATCACAATGGGAGACTAGTTTACCTCCGGAATTCTTTATGTCAGGAAGTTGCATCATGGCTTTTGTGTCCCATCCGTGGTTGCACCGGCCCATCTGCCAAACTCCGAAACGTAGTCAGGACTACTTCACGGAGCCAATAGCATGATGTGGTGGTATCTCACCGGGCGACAGGTTGATGACTGATTCTTTTTTTTTTTTTTTTGAGGTCCTTGTGAAAAACCCGCCTGACAGTTCGACGCGTGCTTCATTCGATTGCACTTTTTACACGCTCGATATTTTCGGGAGTGCGCAATGATTTTAGTCTTTCATACTTCTTTCCTGTTGTTGACGAAGTCTTCTCAAAGTTCCAACTCACTTTTTAATGTCAAAGACATAATGCACTGGTCGATTGCGATTGATGTTGAAATGGTTGCGGAAAGCACGACGAGCTCACGGAAGGCGCGCAAATCTAATTCTGCCAGAGCAGAAATGCTTTTTCATGGCACATGAAACATAAAACGAGATAAACAAAATTTAACTAACTAAAAACCATCACAAACAAAATATTTAAAATTGTTTCAAGTTTCAATAATTTTAATAGAATATCTGCTTACTTTTCGGTAGGTCGAAACAATTGGAGACGCATACATGGTTGTATCGGGCTTACCAATACGCAATGGAAACAAACATGTCGGAGAAATTGCATCACTTGCGCTACATCTTCTGGAACGGGTATCTAAATTGGATATCCGTCATCGACCAGGGGAATCCATGCAGTTCCGAATCGGCATTCACTCTGGACAATGCGCCGCTGGAGTTGTAGGTCTGAAGGTAACCTTAAAGTGTATATCGCATAGATAGCCAATCTGTGGTGTTATTTTCATTTATCGCAGATGCCACGATATTGCCTATTTGGAGATACAGTTAACACAGCGTCACGTATGGAGAGCAGTGGGGAAGCCTTGAAAATTCACATTTCCGAGAAAACATATCAACTCTTGGAACATGTAGGTGGATTTCACTGTGCAGAAAGAGGCATAACGAATGTTAAGGTAAGCTGAAACAGGTTCGAAACTTCAATGCAGGAATCTATTGGAAATGGCAGCAGACCATTTTGACAACAGCTTTTCTAGGTCCAATACTTTTTAGTGTCTATAATGAATTAGCACTAAAACCTACATTCGATCTCGTTATTCTAATGCTACTTATTTTAATTTTCTCTCAACTCACAAAATTTTTAGTTTCGCAATCATTAATTAGATGTTTTTAATTTTAAAATAAAAATTGAAACAAATTTTGACACACTGTGGACGCGACGTTCGTAGTACGTCAACCATACATTGGTCCGGACTAGGTTTGCTAACGCGCCAACTTAATCACTTGCCTCACAACATATTTTTGCTTCCTAATTTAGCAAGATATCACAAGTTTTGAAATTGGAGTTGGCCTCTAAATCGTTCCACGTAAAGCAACGTCAAATATTTGTGTTTTTGACAATCGGCAGCTTTGATATTGACACGTCACTGCGTCAATTGATCTGGAGGTTATCTTAAAAAACCATTTACCATTTTCTTGTAAATGATTTTTTATACAAATTTAACAGTTAATTTACCACATCGTAAACTTACAAAGTTTACTACGTTTATGACAGTTTTACGAGGTTGCTTATGAATGTGTCAAATGATTTGAAGCTTAAACTGCAGAATACTCTCGTTTAAATTAAACTACAAAAGGAATTATGTTCGAGGTTTAAATGAAACAGTGAAACCGAATTATTTGTTGAACTGAATTTTAAACTAAGAGTGTAGTTTAAACCTTTACTGTTAAACTTGGGGTTATTTATGGTTAAATTTTTCTCTGTCTCTGCGTATAAATTGATAGACTAAGAGCTGGCAACGTTTTTTCTCAAGTCATTTTAGCAAGGCTGTAACTCTGTGAGCTTATTTCGGGGTGACTACTGAACACGAAAATATATTTCTGGCAGCGCTGCGTTGGATTATATATTAATGCCATAACCTCAAAAGGGTAAAAAATGTACGTAACTCATTTTAGCAAACTTAAGATTTTAGTATGTGTTAATTTACGACCGATGTAGACAGAAAATTCAATTGCCATATTAGTTTGCCGGTTTTAAAGTGCAAAAAAGGCAAAATTTAAATCATAATAGCAAAGTCAAATTTTTGATATTATGCTAGAGATATTATCACTCTACTAATTCCTCAAAGCTAAACCAAAACTCCGGTTTCATCATACACCAAAATCGTAAGTTTGCTAAAATGAGGTACATTTCTTTCACTTTTGAGGTTATGGCATTCCAATATAAACCAACGCAGCGCTGCCAGAAATATAATTTCGTGTTCAGTAGTCACCACGAACTAAGCTCACAAAGTTACAGCCTTTGTAAAATGACTTGAGAAAAAACGTTGCTAGCTCTTACTCTATGATGGTGTTTGTTTCTTAAATGTTTTGCAAATCTATTAATTGAACAAAATGAACATACAGCTATTGATTAATTATGCGAAATGTTTTTCCATTTACAGGGTAAAGGGGAAATGCGCACATACTGGCTTGTAGGACAGATAAAAGCCTGCGAAACGCATTCGCCATGTCGAAACAACGACATAGCGCCCGATCTAATCAGCAACGTTGACAGTGACTCACTAGGACCATTGCGTCTATCTAACGACTGTAATTCATCAAGTTCTTCAAACGTCCAACTGCAATTAGGAACTCACCGAATAAGTATCCCAATCCGTCCACATTCAGCACGTATGATCTATCCGAAAACTTACTGCGCATGCCGAACCAAATGTATATTTAATCACAATTCCGATGACAATGTAACCGTTGCCATTGACGGGCATCCAGAGAGCAAACATGTGAAACAATCTAGACAACTCGATCGAAACTTTCTCTGTGTATGCAATTTGAGCTCAAATTTTATTGACGGTGGACCAAGGGGTCCGCGCTCAGCACCCCATATAACATTCCGTCAGTAAAGTAGGTATCGTTCACCCGTTATGATGTCATCAAGTCAATTGACTATTTTTATTATGGCTATCGCAAAAGAAAAAGTGTTGTGCATGGGAATTGTGGTTGTGTCTTGAAATGTAGCATTAAGTTAATCGAAATGTGTAAAATATGTAGGTATATTTACTTAGAGTTGGAGTCATTTTTCTGCTAAGGTGCATAATATACATAGATAGGTACGTACGTTGTCATTGGCTGCGTTCCATTGACCGCTAGATGACTAGCGGCATGCCAAACTCCATACAAAATAAACTGACATTTCAGCATTTGCGCTAGAGCTCTAGCACATTTTGTGAAATTATCCTTTTCTGGGAAATTTTTCAATCTAGCGCAAAATGAACTGCTAGATTGAACAAAATAACGAACTGTCAAAACAAAAGTGAAAGTGCAGTCAAATATTTCCAATTTGGTGTAAAATGGGAATTTAAGCGTCTATGTAATTAAAAGATAACATTGTATTTGTTTATTTAAATTATAGTGTATTAATAAATATGCGGCATGATGGCACAAAATACATTTTTGACTCTCATGAAGATGAAATAATACGCATTCAAATTGGGTTTAATCTAATGTCACTTTACCGCTGCCGTTAGATCTCTAGCGCTAGCGTTCCTCCATCAGGGATATTATGTGCTAGATGACTAGCGGTCAAAGGAACGCGGCCATTGTTTACTGTACTGTCAAACAAACTTGTCCTGTATAAGATATTTTGGTGTCAATTAATGTCGATTTCCATTGGGGAAAAAAAAGCACTTTTTTTAAGATTCAGAGCAGTTTTTCTTCTCTAGAAATCAGCTGCCTGTCAAAATCAATTTCCATTGGGCAAAAAAAAGCGCTTTTTTAAAGATTCAGATCACTTTTGCGAATCTCGATTCGAGAGAGAGATTCGCACATACTTTCACCAATTCCAAAACAAGTGACTCTTGTCAAACTTTGAGGTTAGTTTTTGTTAGGGGAGACTGGGGCACATTTGAACGTGAGCCAAATTTGCACATTGCTAATAAAACAACATTTTAAAAATATTTCAAAGTACATATAAACCAAAATTTAAACTCGGTAATACCGTGTTCTTTAGTTGTCAATGACTTTCGGATGTCTTTGCAGTCGTGTCGCCTGGAAGTAGCCGCATGAGGAGGTTTTATGCTTAAATTGCATATTTTAATTGTTCTATTTGTAAGAGTGTACACATTTTATAGTGAGCTTTTCTTTTTGTGTAAAATATATTTTTAAAGCACAACTTCATTTGAAAAAGTATAAAGGTACGTTTTTTGACATATATGAAAAATATAAATATTTGCGCGCATTTTTCTGTTGCTTGACTTATTGGGGCAGAGGTTTAAACAGTCGGGCCACATTTGAATAAGCGTTCTGTAAGTGGCATTGAACTAAAGGCTAAGTTACTACCACCAATAAACGCTCCGGGAACATCGAGGACAGCTGCGGTGATAATTTTTGTCTTAATTTTTTCAAAATTTCTGTTGGGTTAATAAAATAACTCTTTTTTGTTCTTATAAAGTTTCTTCAGTTAAGTATTTATAAAATAGTTGGGTAATTTCAAAATTTCAGTTTGCTTTTGCTACGTTTTTGCTTTCTTTATTAAAATAATAAAGTTAATTTATTTTATTAAAAAAAATACAAACCTTGTAGTAACTTATTAGCTGCTGAAAACAATTACAAATACTGTAATACCTATTCTTGTCAAATGTAACGTAGCCACTAGAACTGTCATCATGTGAGAGCGCCATCTACACACTAATGGATTAAGTATCAATTGTATAGCCAACTTAAGAAAAAGATATAATTGTACGAAGAGGGAAGGCGGCCATCTTGGGGGTGGCATTCTAGAAATGAGACGACACACGACAAGTCAAAAATAAAATCGGCTGACATCGCCATTATAGAAAGTGTTCTTTTATTTGGTCTTTAAATCTCAGATGTGGGGTAAACCCAAACAATCAGAATCAATACATATTAAACAATTTGAAAAAAAAAGAAAAGTTTGTGAAAAATGACAGATCCGCGTGCAACACGTCAAATAATGGTGGACGCGCTCAACAGCGCAGAAATTGCGTTCCCACCAAAAGCCACAGTGTCCCAAATACGACCACTATACGACGAGCTTTTGCGAAGTTATGCTGGAGCAGAAAACATACGCAATCCGACGGATGAAGCTTACGACGACGCCATTGATGACGAACCAGCAGCCGCTGTCGAACAATCCGATGTCCAACAGACCGATGTCCAACCAAACGATGTACAACAATCCAATGTCCAACAATCCGCTGTCCAGCAATCTGCTGTCCAAGAATACGCTGTCCAGCAATCCGCAGTCCAACAATCCGCAGGCCAGCAAGCAGCCGCAGTTCAACAATCCGCAATGAGAACCCCAGTGGACGAAGTCTCTGCCCAATTAGAAGCAGAGCTCAAAATTCTGCGCATGCGTCGTGAAATGTTGGCGCTCCACCAAGAAATCAGGAACATGGAAGCCATCTCATCGAATGCAAACCATAGCCGCCGAAATGTTAATTTCGATCATCTTGAGAACGCGCTAAATCCATTCAGTGGAAAGAACCATTGCGACATTCGGAAATGGTTCGACGATTTCGAGCAGTACACTACAACACGTAACTACACACCAGATGAAAAGTACATGGGGGTGCGTAGATTGCTTAGAGAGACGGCTAAGGATTTCCTGAGTACGATGGGTGTCGTCGATTACGACGAGTTAAAGGAAGCGTTAGTGGAAACCTTCGGTAGGCAAGTCACTTACCGGGACATTTATAGACAGCTGGAACATCGACGAATAGATGCAGATGAATCATGTCTGGAATTCGTCATTTCGATGAAATCGCTTGCCGCCAAGATATCCATTCCAGAAGCGGAATTGGTGACTTTTATCATCGATGGATTTGATGACGACAGTGCCAACATTACACTGATAAACGACGCAAGGACCATCGCGGAACTCCTAAGCCGACTCGATCGATATCAGGAAAAACGTGACGTATACCTCAGACGTAAATCTACAGCCAAGCCAGGACCCAGTGCTATCGCCGCAGTCAAACAGAAGTCCGCCGGTGCAAGACCAAAGGAACTAGCCGAAGTACGTTGCTTTAATTGTTCGAAGTTTGGCCACTACAAAAGTAGCTGCACAAAACCACCAAGGCCAGCAAATGCTTGCTTCATATGCAATGAAGTCGGCCATTTTCATCATAGTTGCCCGAAGGCCCAACGAAAGCACCAGAAAATTGTAGCTGCTGTTACTAAGGCATTAGCCGAAGAAGACGAAGACAGTGAAGAAGAATTGGCTGGCGCCATCAGCGCCATGCAAACCGTAAGTGTTGCCTTTATTTGTGATCAGGTTAGATGCATCAGATTGACTAATTGTTTTTCTGTTTTCGATACCGGTAGCGCAATTAATTTCATTAGACGTTCCATAATCCCAAGTAACATTAGAGTGTCCAAAGTGTTAAGAGAAACTAAATATTTCGGAATCGGTCGAACCAAACTCCATTCATATGGTATAATACAGTGCTTTATTACATTTTTAAACGAGAAAAAAAAAATATCCCTTTGGATACTTCCAGATAACGTGATGACACTACCATTAATTTTGGGACGGAACTTTTTGCGAACATTCAACATTCATTTAAGTCGATTTAAAAACACAGAAACCGCGAATTTGTCAATCGAAGAGAATTCTAAATTAAATAAAAAGCAGTTTGTTACTCAGGATGCATTTAACTTGAATAAGTTAGGTATTGTTAGTGTTGTTAGTGATTTTAATTGCCTGATGAACCCGCTGTTAATTCCGCCGTGTAGTGTAAAGATAAACAAAACAGATGATGTATCGGCTTTGACAACTGATGATCCGAAGCCGGCACACTGTGATGAAGAATTTATTTTTGGAATTTCCGCGGTCGACTCTTGTGAAATGCAGTCTGATGTTGATATTTGTCCGCGTTTAGATATGTGTCAGATTGAAGCTGTTGGGGCAGTTATTGATTGTAATTACTTGAACCCGACCGATATTGAGCGTAAGCCACATAACTATCAGATGAAGATTAATTTAACTGATGATACACCCTTCCACTGTCCCCCGAGGTCACTATCTGTATTCGAGAGAAAGGAAATACGAAACAAAATAAAAGATATGCTAGATCGGAAAATAATCCAACATAGCAAATCGCCGTATGCCTCGCAAGTAGTACTTGTTAAGAAAAAAAATGGTAGTTTGCGGTTGTGTATTGACTATCGTGCGTTAAATAAAAAGACCGTTCGGGATAATTTTCCTTTGCCGTTAATAGATTACTGCATCGAGTTCTTAGGGGGTAAGCGGTGGTTTACCTTGCTTGATTTAAAGGAGGGGTTTAATCAGGTGCTTATGGATAAAGATTCAGTACCATTTACTGCTTTTGTGACACCGGAAGGTCAGTATGAGTACTTAAGAATGCCATTTGGCCTGAAAAATGCACCTGCAGTTTTCCAACGATTTTTGCATGGAATATTTCAAGATTTGATCGAAGCAGGAAAGCTTATCATTTACTTAGATGATATTTTAATTGCTACTTCTGATTTCGATTCCCATTTGGAAATACTCACTGAGGTTTTGCGCCGAATTTATGAAAAGGGTCTAGAGCTTAGGATGACCAAGTGCAGGTTTGGCTACGACAAATTAGAGTATTTAGGCTATTCTGTGAATGCATTAGGGATACGACCGACGGATGCACATATACAAAGCATAAAGCAGTATCCCATGCCCAAGAACCAAAATGAGTTGCAAAGGTGTTTAGGTTTATTTTCGTATTTCCGTCGTTTTGTACCATCGTTTTCAAAAATTGCTAAGCCACTTCTAGATTTGATGCGCAAAGAAACTAGGTATGAGTTCACGGACGAATGTGTCAAGGCTTTCAGACAGCTCCGTGATAAGTTAGTCTCAGCCCCGGTGTTAGCAGTTTATGACCCAGATAGGCAAACTGAGTTGCACTGCGATGCCAGCAGCCATGGGTTTGGCTCAGCGTTAATGCAGCGTCAGGAAGATGGGAAATTTCACCCAGTCGCGTATTTTTCGAAGACTACTACTGCAGCCGAGGCCAAATACCACAGCTTCGAGTTGGAGACCTTGGCTATAATTTATTCATTGCGACGTTTTCGAGTATACCTGGAGGGTATACCGTTTAAGATAATCACTGATTGCAACTCCCTAACGCTCACGTTAGGTAAGAAGCAGGTTAATCCTAGAATTGCTAGGTGGGCTTTAGAGTTAGAAAACTATAACTATTCCGTACAACACCGAAGCGGTGCATCAATGGGTCATGTGGATGCGTTAAGCCGATGTCATGTTGTCGCTGCTCTGAGCAGTGACGAAGTGGACTTTTACATTCAAGTGGCACAAAATCGAGATCCTGATATTAGAACACTGCGTGAAAATTTGGAAGTGGAGGCTCTTGAGCACTACGAGTTGCAGGATGGATTAGTTTTCCGTAAGTCGGATCAAAACCAGTTATTGCTTTATGTCCCTGCTGAAATGCAGGACAATGTCATACGTATGGTACATGAAAAGGTTGGTCATCTAGGGGTTGACAAATGCTACCATCAGATAAAAATAAACTATTGGTTCCCAAGTATGAAAAGAAAAATTGAAGGATTTGTACAAAATTGTATCAAGTGCATCCTATATTCTGCGCCTGCCCGGTCAAATGACCATAATATGTACAGTATTCAAAAAAAACCTGTCCCTTTTGATACAGTCCATGTAGACCATTTCGGGCCATTGCCGTCTATATCCTCCAAACGGAAACACATCTTGGTTGTTATCGACGCCTTCACGAAATTTGTACGTCTGTACCCGGTTAACTCGACAAGTACGAAAGAAGTTTGTGCTTCATTAGACAAATATTTCAGTTATTATAGTCGTCCTAGACGTATAATTTCTGACCGCGGTTCCTGTTTTACCTCTTTAGAGTTCAGCAATTACCTTCTTAGGAACAATGTCGAACATGTGAAGGTCGCCGTTGCATCACCACAAGCCAACGGACAAGTCGAGCGAGTGAATAGAGTAATTAAAGCTATGCTTAGTAAAATCAGTGAACCTGTAAATCATGCAGATTGGTCCACAAAATTGGCTCAAGTTGAACATGCGATCAATAACACAATACACAGCTCAACGAAAGAGACACCAAGCAAACTACTTTTCGGAATAGATCAGCGCGGAGCAATTGTAGATGAACTGTCAGAGTATCTAAGTGACAAGATTGGTCGAGTTGCGGAAATTGATCTGCCTACGATTAGATTAAAGGCATCGAACGCTATAAAAGCGTCCCAGGAATACAACGAACAGTACTTCTTAAAGCATAGTGTGCCGGCTAAGGTATATGCGGTCGGGGATTTCGTGGTAGTAAAACATGTTGATACAACAATCGGAACCAATAAAAAATTTGTTCAAAAGTATCGAGGCCCCTACATCATACATAAAGTACTACCAAACGACCGTTATGTCGTTACTGATATTGATAACTGTCAATTAACACAACTACCCTATAATAATGTTGTAGAAGCCATTCGAATGAGGAAATGGATAACCCCAAAGACGGGAATTAGAATCACTAACAGCTAATTAGGCAACACGAAACTCTTTAGGATACGTATATTAGTGGTGCTCAAATGTTTTGTAATTTAATTTAATCTAACTTTTCCATTTATATGTTTAGTCTCCTTATTCTAATGATCGTGGTCGATCATAAAGTCAGATTGGCCGAGTTGTAATACCTATTCTTGTCAAATGTAACGTAGCCACTAGAACTGTCATCATGTGAGAGCGCCATCTACACACTAATGGATTAAGTATCAATTGTATAGCCAACTTAAGAAAAAGATATAATTGTACGAAGAGGGAAGGCGGCCATCTTGGGGGTGGCATTCTAGAAATGAGACGACACACGACAAGTCAAAAATAAAATCGGCTGACATCGCCATTATAGAAAGTGTTCTTTTATTTGGTCTTTAAAATACTGCTGTTCAAAAGTGCCCCACATGGGGGGTACCTTTGAACATAAGGACCTACTTCGTTTTTAAATAAAAATAAATTATAAAATTATATGCCCCTACTAAATTTATGTAGTTACTTGTCCAAATCAAGGTTTATTTGCATTTCTTAAAGTGAGAATACTTTACAGTCTAATAATTTAAGCAAATGTGATTTTATGAGACCTTAAAACAAACAGTGTTCAAATGTGCCCCAGTCTCCCCTACCTATTGTGGAATAAATTTAAAAATTGAAAATGGATATTAATGTAGACGAATGGATCGTCGTATGGGGTTGTTTTTATGGGGAAGGACGAAGTTCTAATTCAAAACAAAACAAGTAAGTAGTTATTGTACAAGTACAAGTAAAAAACTAGCAATTAGCAATTCAATTTTATAAACACAAATTGGAATGTAAAAACAGCTGACTGTCAAATCACACACCAACACAAATGCAAAAAAAATTGATCTCATTTCATGTTCCATTGGGCAGGACAAATCTGAGATCTGAGAGCAAAACGGTAAAAGACCAATGGAAATCGACATAAGATATGAACAAATTGTATCTACAGTTTTTAAGCTTTTTCAATTTTTGACATGCTGACGTCAATATGACATTCCCTTCGTTACAGAAGTATACAAAAAAAGTAGGTAGGTAGGTACATATACCGTACCTGATGCAGGTAATCCGGTCAGGCTAGCAAATCATTTTTACACTATACTCTTATTTCAATATTATTGGAGTAGACAGTAGAGAATAGAGATGAATATTTAACAGAACTATGTATATATTATGTACTTTAGTCGAAGGAGGTATCGCCAATCTAAGTAAATACCAACAATTGTAAAATGAAATACATAATAATAATAATAATAATAATGTTATCAATGTGTGATGTTAAAATTTGAGGGAGTTTTATTGAATGTTTTAAAATATTTAATGTCGATGTTACGGTATATACATATACGCAGTTAGTATAGTACATGAATGAAAATTGTTTTGTGATTAAGTAACATGAAAAGAATTAATATAATATACAAAGTTGACTGAATTTCAATTTATCGAAAATCTAAAACAAACGATATGTAACTATTTAATTCGCTACAAGCGAGTACACAACATTTTTTGGAATTTTTATGGTACACATACATATACACACTAATTATAATAATTGTATAAATTGACAGACATTTTAGCATAACAATATATATCACATATATTATATATATTTGTTATAAATTATAATGTATTAAGTATGATGTTTTCAAATAAACGCTATATTGTAAACATAAGTGGGCATGATGTGTTTCTTTAGAATATGTTTTTGTAAAACTCGTGTAATGCTGCTCGTCCTCCGAATCAGAGTATATCCATTAATGAGTAGGGACACTCTCCACGTGTTTCTTATCAGTTTACAATTTGCAGTACACATACACGAGAAATAGACGGCACTAAAAGTGTTCTAGTAAAAGAGGGATGGAAGAGTAGTCGAACTATTTCAAAATGTGGTACAGGGTGTGACGTAAAAAAAAGCAAAATCAATTTGTAATATTTCTTATTGAACATTTTATATCTAATATATATTCACATGTGTGCTACACTTAAATATTTTTGTTTGTTGGTACATTTTTTGTTATTTTTATTGAACTGTTTTAGAATAAAGTAAACCCGTACTCGGACGTAAAATTTGATAAGAAATTCCTTATTTTGATTTTTGCAACAGTTGTAATGAAATTCATTTTTCAAAAAGTTAAAAATATTCCCCTCAAAATTATTTAGGTAGTACATATTTGGAAAACAAGAAATAAATTTTTGTTCAAGATTCTCTAACGAGTCCAAAAATTCTTGATTGGGCCGTTTCAATTTCGCATCTTCAAATTCTTTAAAATCTGTAAAAAGGGAGGAAACGTTAAGTTGCGGACTCAATTTTAACTCACACTTGTGGTTTAGGCGGTATTTTTTTAAAATATAACCTGCGAAATAGTAGAATGCATTATCAATACCAAAGTCCACAGTTTTATAGTCAGGTTCAGTTTTGAAAGCGTAAACCAAATTGTCCTTATTTTGTTTTTGTGGTTCCATCTGCACTTCAATGTCTGGAAGTTCCAGGTTAGCAGTTGGCTCACAGTTTTCACGTGTAATATCTTCCATATACTTTGCCGAAAAAGATCTTTTAAATGAACAGATGAATTGAAATGGAGTCAGCAACTTGTTATTTCCCCCTCGGTTACGTAAAACAGCAAAAGTGTTTTCCAAGCAATCTTGATTAAGATTTCTTGTTAAAAGAAACTTTATACCGTCTTCTTTTATTTCTGTAAAAATGCCAATTAAGGCATTTATATTCTGTTGCCATCCTTTTATAAAACGCATTTTAATTAACGCATCAATTTCGAATTCAACACATTCAACTCTAATGTACGATGATATCAATTCTATGCAAGGAAGGCCAACGCGTTTGATCCGTATGGAGATCGTTGGTTACCGCATTGCTTAACAAGTGTACGGCTAGCCGAGTTGTGTTAGATGCGACACAATTTGTGTGAGTCCTGTCTCTGTGTTAGTTGAGCCATTAAATTTGGAATCAATCAAATGACGTCTGTTTGCGAAGTCGGCTGGTTCTAATGCCAACTTACGATAGTATCTAGAGCAGAGTCCACTCACTTCGGTTATTACGCCCCCAGCTCGGACCTTTGGCAGTAACCTCTGCACCCAAGGTGTGGATTGCTCTTTTAGAATACCGATAGCAGTCTTCAGAGTAGTTTTCGGCTCGCAAGCCAAGTAAAACAAAGTAAATGATTCCAGTTTCCAAATCAGAGTAGGTTTATTCAAAATTTGTTTCTCTATATATACTCAGAAATAATGTTATCGATATGTTCAACCATTCTCGATAATTAAGTATTTAATCGATATTATGCCTATCGCTATCAGCAACATGGAGTGGAGAGTGAACGACCAAACAATAAAGTATTTTCGAGTTCATTTGCGTATACCTCTTACTACAATATGATACAACAAGACAAGATATCGCATTGCGCATGTCGTTCATTCTTGCTGTTCATCGGTATTCATCTGTCAACAGATTATGACGTAGTAGCTGCGGAGATAATGGATGTACTATTGGCGCGAAAGTACAAATTTGCAATTTTGTTAAATTATATTGTTATTAATTGAACAAATAATAGTACGTTTGTAAAAGGGATATTTGCTCTTTATTTGAGTGCAAATATAATTAATGAAAATCAAAAAGAATCATTAGAAACAGCTCCATAACTTTTCAAAGAAAAAAAAAAACTTTTAAGGCAAAGAATCTTTATCTTTAAACGATAAGACCCAATTAATAGAAAAATAAGGACTTTATAGACTTTTGTGAAAAATGACTTAATAAATATTATTCAACATGAAAAGGATAGGTAAACTGGCATTATAAATGAAGTTGCATTTATGCTTAGACACGCACTTTCTTTGGTAGGATTTAGAGTCTGCAGCATGGTTGGTCTTCCGAAGCCATCTGAAGCCATGATACAACAAGACAAGATAGCGCATTGAAATTCTCATTTTTGATTTGTTCTGCGCATGTACGTCATAGTTGCGGAGTAAACATTTTCACACTTGGTATTTACGTGTGTTTTATATGGAACGAGTTGTGTTGGTTCTTTAAATGGTTAAATAAAAAGGAAAATATAGAAGATATAGTTTCGGAATTCTGTGAATGTGCTTGGAAAAACATTTATGGTCCATTACAAGTGTCTTTTTTTGTTGTTCCTTTCAATTAAGTCGCAGAATTACTTATTTTCTGCTCAGGTCGACTCGAACAAGTAGTTGCGTCAATTATTTTTATTCTATTTTGGTTTTCTTGTGTTTTTTCGTCCACTGTTTGTCGATTAAGGAATTTCACTATTGTCTTTCATCTCGTCAACTCGTTCCATATAAAACACACGTAAATACCAAGTGTGAAAATGTTTACTCCGCAACTATGACGTACATGCGCAGAACAAATCAAAAATGAGAATTTCAATGCGCTATCTTGTCTTGCTGTATCATGGTTTCAAGTATAGAAGAATGAATGAACATACTTTGGCTATGAATTAAGTGACCGCTGGTGCGATCAATTCACAATGTTGAAACAATCCTCTGTAGCCTAGGAAAATATCTACCAACCTGAGACCAAAATATTAAATGAAGGTGTGAGTAGCTGTCAGGAACCAATGGTGTTCAACGCGCTGCCCAACGAGTGATGCTTGGTGAAATGTACGAGGGCATATCAACGCGCCCATCAACTCTTTGAGCAACCATAACGGAAACGCAGTTGCCCAACTCTAGGAACTATATTTTTGCCAAAATCAGACATGTTGATCAACTAAGTGCACGGGGTCATCCAACAATTGAATGAGTTGCTCTGCTCAACTAGGTGTACGGGGCCCGCAACGCTACACGCAAAACAAAAATGTTCAATTTTAATAATTGGAATTACGTTGCTGAACATGAACAACGTATGAATTTGTGTACTAGTGTACGAGCTTAACAATTTGTTTGTTCAACTGAAGAGTTGAATAAAATTGGTTGATGCGTTGCACACATTGGACGACTCCCATAATTCATCTGCTCTTCGGTCTTCTCATACATTTTATATCATAGAACTTCTGGTCCAGGGTTACCATCGCGCTTATATTCGTCGTGCTATTATTCACATTTGAACAGGAAATTTTACTGATGAGTTTGTAAGTAAATTCTCATTTTTATCTAGTCTTATGTAAATGGCATAAACTTTTTCTGAGAATCGTAGTTTTGGGCTTATCAAAATCATAACTATCGTATCTAAATCTATCTATACATATATATCTATAAAAGATATTGCCGTCGATGTGTGCAGGCATAACTCGTGAACGGATCGTTCGATTTTCACGATTTTGGGCTTGATGGATTGCTTTGGTCCAAGGAAGGACATAGTCCGAAAATTTAACAAACGGGCGTGGCACCTCCCGTAAAAGAATCATTACAAACTTACACAATAATAAATCTGTTATGATTTAAGCATCTTTCTTCAATTTCCCGTCCGTCTTTCGCTTTGACAACTAGTCGCAAGGACAATCGATGGATGTCGGTGGCAGTAACTGTAATTTCGTTGCAAAACAGAAGCCGTACTGTGATAATTCAATTTTATTTTATTTGAGTAATAACCTCGAAATCTTAACATCATTAATATGGAATGAAATCTCGATGAAAATATTTTCTTAGATAAATAGAGCGGTCCTCATAAAGACAAGAACATTATAAAATAGTAGTACATAATTGGATCTCCTAAAGCCCTTAATCAAAACTAATCAGCTCGGCTGTGGTAACCTCTTTGGGTGACTCTTCGACCATTTGATGTTGGACAGCTGGTGGCTGAGCAACGGGTTGTTCTACTGGAGCTGGCGCAACTGGCTGTACTGGATGCGCGGTTGTTGTGTGGGCTGGTGGCTGCTGTGGATTCAAACCGGCCATTGGCACTGGAGCTGTCATTGGTGGGCCACTAACAGGAGGTTGCTGCATTTGATGGGCCATGGGCTGTGGTGGTGCTTGAACCGTTTGAATCATTCCGGGCGCAATAGGCGGTTGACTTTGGACGACATTTTGTCGCTGAAGCATTACATGGGCGAGTGGTGGATTCATTGGCTGTTGTGTATGCTGCTGAGGGCCCGTTGGGTTGTTCACTTAAAACAAAACAAAATTAAAACGTCAGTTTACTGCAAGGCATTTGTGACAGTCTTACCATTTATGTTCGCCATTCCATCTGCGTTTGGATGTGGGGCCATGTGCTGTTGATTTCCTCCCACCATTGGACTGTGAGGCATTCCCGAAACCATCATACCTGGATGATTGGGTGGCAGGGGTGCACCCGGCATTCCGGGAGTATACATCCCAGGCATCGGAACAGTATTCATATTCGGTTGGGTATTTGGAGGAACCATTGGCCCCTGCGGTGGAATAACCTGTCCCGCCGATGGCATAACTTGTCCCTGTTGATTAAACTGCTGAGGAATCGGACCTGGAGAATTGGGATTGAATCCATAAGGATTGTACACGTTATTCATTTGATGATTTGGTGAGCCGTGTGCATTGGGATTCGCCATGAAGGGAAATGCTGTTTGGCCCATGCGATACTGTGCTTTCTGTTGCTCCTGTCGCATTTGCATTTCCCGCTCTTGTTCCTGTATGCGTTGTAAGGCCAATTGCCGCTGGTACTGTAGGTATTCTTGTTTCTTTTTGCGCATTATTTCAAGCTTCTGGGCCATTTGTATTTGACGCTGACGCTCCTGTTCCTCGGCAATGCGTCGGAGCTTTTCGATATGCTCCTGGCGGAGAACATCCAGCGCAGCACGTGAATCCTTGATTTGTGCCAATTTATCTTGAAGCTGTTCATACCACATACGTTTGTCGTCCATTTCTTTGATGTAAGAAAGTTGTCGCGAGTGCAACGAGGTCAACGTCATGAAGAGTGTTTGAACAGAGCTGTCATTCGAAATGCTGCGTCCGCGGCTTGAATTCGATTTCATGCGATTGACAAAGATCTCCACTTGGGTTCGCATGTTGTTGGCGAATTCATCGATTTGGACCTCGTCCGGCATAATCTGGGAAAGAAGGAGAAACAATTTATTCAATTTGTGTGAAATCGGGAAGCTTTGACTTAGATAGTTGGGCTGTTTGAATAAACATTCAAAATTCAGAAAAATATCTCGAATAATGATTTTAAAACTCGTTTCATTGACTCGGTTAAAGATACTTAAAGAAAAGGATCGTAAGACATTGCTGTTATTTATTGCCTTCGAAAACCAAATAATCTATGCTGTTTCACCAATTTGTATCCGTTACTAGAGAAATTGTTACGATTGAAATTGTTGACAAGAGCAGCTGCCCGCCAAAATTTAGACACTAACTACTTTTCATCGGTAAACATTTGTGGCGTACACTAACTTGGAGGGCATTTTCATAAACAGTCGAATAATCAAACACTTGACAATACAATAACAATATCGGAATGCCGTCATCCATCAAGACAACATAGAAAAGGGCAGCAACTACACCATGCGCTGCCATTAAAATTGATTTCTTTGCGTCAGCAAATGGTTCACTCAATGCGATACACTTTTTATCAATTACACTTACAACAACAGCTGAAGTAAACAAAGACAAAAACAAATTCCCCAACCTCCACCCAAACCATAACATACCTTATTATTTATGACCGGAGTTGCTGTCAACTGTGGCATTGGACTTGGTGCCGACGGACTCGCTGGTGACTCATTGGCCTTTCTTTGTTCCCAATAGCTGCGATTCAAATATTTCGCCAAGTCTGGATCTTCCACAGCCACTGCTGGAGCTGCTGGTGGCGCTTCAGGACTAGGTGATCGTTGTGGCAGACGATATGTCGTCATTATTGTCTAGAGAGCAAGAGAAAAATATTAATTTAAGTCAATCACTTATCACGACCGCAAACGTTGTGTGCGAAATAAAATAATTTTTTCACTCATCCCGTGCTAATGACTCACTCAATCGAAACAGAGAGCGAACAAGAAGATAACGAAATCACCGATTACACATTAGTATTTATAAGTAACCACACAAACACACACTGAATGAGATAAATGTAAACAAATAAAATTCACCTGCTGTTTCTTCTGTTCAGCTTCCGATTGACTAAGTGCCAGAGCTAATTGTAACTCTTCCTCTTCTTTCAGTTCTTGTTCGCTCTTTCTAGGTGGTGTCTGAAAATGGTTTGATGGAATTAGTGGGTTGTACGGGCGGACATATGAATTTTGTTCTTGTTACCACCTGCACCTGCTGTGCCAGGGAACTGTTTAGATATTCAGCTGGCAGGTCGCTTTCAGCTGGACGGGGCTTTCCACTGGAGGGCTTCTGCAAACTTGTATAACATCCATCGCAGACACGTACCTAGTAATCAATAGTATTTGCTATTATTACAACAAGTGTTTACACAACTCGCTTTAGAACTTACATCCTTTTCGATGCCATACTTTGGCAATGGACACTGTTTAGTGGAGCACTGACTGCAGAATATTTGGCCGCAATTCCTACAGTGATGTTTACGCACAGTAAATGAAAACTCAACACGGCAGCGATGACAGACTTTGCCATCGGCCCAATCGGGTGCTGTATCTGCGGTAAACATTGCATCAGCTTCCTTCAGTTCGGGGAATGTGTGTCCCTTTGCTTTGAGTATAGTCATTGTATCCTGAAAAATGTATTTTAAAATCACAGTTTGAATTAAAGTTCTTCTGTCATGGGCACGGCACCTTCTCTTCGATTGACATGCTGAACGAATTGCCGCACCGTATGTGTGACGAATTATTTCGCAACTACCGACCGCAAAGTGACAATTAGATTAGTTTTCAATTAGAGGTTGTGTGGTGGGTTTGGGTAAGTGGCAGTTTGCTGTCAGTGTTGCCAGGGGGTCAGTCAATTATTTCTCGGCACAAACAAAAGTCTTATTGATATTCCCGAGGATTAATATGTACATATAGTACCAGCGGCGACGGTATGGAAGGGAACTAATTTTTTTTAGGACATGTATAGTACACTCTCAAAAGTTCGCGAGAGGTGTCGAAAAAACCTTAAGATGTTATTTGTGTGGCGCAACTAACCCGAGTTTAACACACTAATCTAAACGTAGAAGCACTGCCCTTAACAAAAGCTGTTCCAACGAGATTTAAAAGATTATAACTATAAAACATTTGGACTTTGTCTGATTTTGCGAAAACAACTTAGAATTAAGTCAACCAACCATCATTTGGACCGTGATTTCGTAAAGAAATTGCATTTAGTAAATGTAATCAGCAAAAGGTTTATAAAATGCGCCGACATCCATACAAAATGTATTACATATTTTGTTAAAAATGAGACTTGTTTTCAAATTTACAATCGGTGCCGATAGTCTTGGTTTTTGGTTATTTCAGTACCGAATCTCTAGTCTAGATAACCAGCCAACCGTACAAAAAGTCAAAAACAATACGATTGAAAATTTTTATCTGATTGGATTAGGTGTTCTATATGATTCATACTCGCAAGTATATTTTTGAAACAATTCTACTAAGGGCCTATCAGCGCAAATAATGCGAAAGTAGATACCTTGTACTTGAATGATTCTCTTTTATGTAAAAGTTACTTACCTTAATTGATTGATATTTCTCAGACGACCGAAAGGCATATGCCCATGTCTGTACAAGTTCCAACATTTTCTGTCGTACATTCTCATGCGGTGTTTGTTCCAGAAAAGTGCTAAACATTTCGCAATTTTCCTTCGTAAATACTTCTTCGTGAATAGGTTGTCCGCAATTCTTTACCACACTTTCCAATACCAAGAGAGCATAACAAGCCGAGTGTGGATTTGGTGATGACATTTTTTTCTTAATAGACATAAAGGCATATTTGGGACTGTAATAGAAAACAAAAGGGGTCAATGAGGGTTAAATATTCGACTGGAAAGAGAAAACATACGTAACATCATTTTGGCGAATAGCATCGCATATCAGAAGTATCGATGGCCAATCTGGTTCCAAACGCAGATGGCTTGTTGCGTTTTCTAAAAAGAAAACTAGGATTTAGTAGCTAAAGAAATAGATTTTGCTATTTGCATGTACAATAAGTACATATGCAACGAATTGCACCAATCACAAAGAACACACATAACAAAAAAAAATTATGATGAGTCACAATTTGATAACACAAATTAAACTTTCGATTTAATAATAAACTTTATACAAATGATTTTTAAATCAATAGCAATGAATAATTTACCCAGCGTTTTATCGAAAGGTGATGAGCGAAACATATTATTAACAGTTTGTTGAGAAATATTAGAAATAACAAAAATTATTTTCACACAATGACGTTTAAGGTGTCCAACTCGTTTTTGACGTTTATTGAAAAGTAATAGATTTTGTTTACTTTTAACAAATGTACTAAACATATAATTGCCTTTACAGCGGATGTTTGAAATTTGGCTGTTTAAATGTAAAAATAAAAAATGGAAATAAAAATACCGTTATAAATACCAATTTTTGTTATACATAGTTTAGTCTAATATAACAAACCATCTTTAATTACGAAATATTTCCATTATTATTTTTCTAGATAAACAAACGCAGAGAGGATATTTTTTACTTATATCTTTTGAAATAGTTGGCTTATCAGGCCTATAGCTTAGCTTTTCACAACCCTTTGTTTGTGTGATTTTTTATTTTTGGAACGAATGGAATATATTACATATAGGTTTTCGGTTTGTCGTCCAGAACCGTCCGGAAGCAATCCGAACGCTTCTGAAAGAGTTCGATTGGCACTCAACTGACAGTTCTTCTACTGAAAAGAGAAATTTGCTTCTGGATTTGAATTCAGAATCGTGGAGAGTTCTTCCGGACGGTTCTGAACCACCAACCGAAAACGACAATACAAACATCATGAAATGCACATGACATCTACGACAGGTACTAAAGGTGCTACTGCACGATATGTAGCACGCCACATATATATGAGGCTCTGACGTAATTTTGACGTCAGCGTATGGAGCCAATGGCTACATACCGTGTACTAGCCCTCTTTGTGCCAGTCACATAAGGTACTCATACGTATGAGGCACGATATCAGGCACTCGTATGCGGCTTTTCGGCATTCCGTGTACTACCCTAGCACACACGATTTGTGTCAGTACGCTACATAATGTCGAGTGGTTACCTGCACGGTTCGTGTGTATTTTTGAATGTAATTTCAGCATTTCAGTTTGTGTCAGTGTGTTTTGTACGAGCAGCATGGTGTTTAGTTTTTTGTGGGTCATAAAAGTTGAACGCGATGGGATAACTTAAATACACCCAAAGCAATAAAACAATAAGTACCTACAATATTCTAGTGCAAGACTGCACACAGGGCAATAAAACTGCGGATAGCATCATCATAAACGAATAACCAACAGCCAACCGATATGTGCTTGTGCGCGCTGTGCTACATTCCGTGTACTAGCACAATTTTATGTGCCACTGCGCTACATATTAAAAACGAAATTTGTGCGTCAAAATCAACAGAACAATTTTCATACCCTTTAAGAAAACGATATTACTGCTTTTAAAAAGGACTGCACTGATATTTGGCTTATGTCTGCCCTTAGCTTTTATGATTGCTTCTATAATAGTCTTCTGGGCTGAGATTTAATCAAATGGTCTCGTTTTTCAGCGTCTACACAGCTCCATTTCTCAATAAGTGCCTTATTGACTCTGTGTTTGTTGGAAATCTGTCTTTTTCGTATTTTTCTATCCAAATGCTCCCATTCGGATTTCGGACACAAAGTCCTTGGCATGAAAATCGTTTTAGGCTTGAGAAAAGGAGGCTAAAATCGAAAATACAAAATATATGCCCTGCGATTAAAATAACTAACTATTTTGGGTTTCTAATATCAACCATTCCTAGACTGCATCAGTCGTTCATTTATGTCCAAGTGCTTGGTAGAATGTAACCTCCATTTTAAGACTGGGTTATAGACTCCTGTTGTAGCTATGCACCCCCAAACTGATTCTCCTGCATATTTAACTGAGTCAGCTGTGTTTTTTTGAATGAAGCTCGGCACGCTTTTTTCTCTTCTGCCATCATATCTCTGGAGATTATAAAAAATAATAAGTTTGTTCGACGTGGTATGGTCAGCCCGAGATTAACCCATTTGTTAGCGGACCAGCATAAGATGTATTAAACAGCAGAATTTTTTTTCGCCGGCTGCAACTTAAACAAACCCTTTGTTAAATACAACGAATACTTAACCTGGAAACCTAATTATCGGGTCTAAGTACTCTTTGCAGTAAAAGAAAAGTGTGTGTTAACGTATGTAAGCGATAATTTGCCTGGAAGGAAATAGTATAAATGGCAGTGTTGCCAAAAACTGAAATTAAAAAAGTATAAATAGCACAAAACAAAAATGTAAAATGTGTCCCAACAAGTTTTTTTTTATAATTTGAATTATAGTATTTTTGTGCGCATCGTTAAAGTAACTCCATACTGATATTTCTTTTATTGATAAATACCTACTTTTTGCAATTAATGTCGATTTCCATTGGGCTTTAACCGTTTTGCTCTCAGATCTTAAATTCGTCCTGCCCAATGGAACATGAAATGAAATCACTTTTTTTTTGAGATTCGCAAAAATGCTCTGAGTCTGAAAAAAAGTAATTTTTTTTCGCCCAATGGAAAACGAAATTGACAGGGGCAGCTGATATCTTCATAGAACAGAAAAACTGGAAAATCTTCATAGAACAGAAAAACTGGAAACTGGAAGTGGAAACTTTTCTTACCCAATAAAATTCGACATACAACTTTAAAATGTCAATTTCACTGTCACACTTAATGGGTTGCCAACTCTTTTTTTCAATGTTCGACGTTTGTTTTTTCAGAAAACTTTGATAAAGACGCTGAAGGCTACAAAAACAATCGCAGCTAACGTAAACTAAACCATTCTCGGCGCAGGGACATAAGTCCATGAGACATAAGTCCATAATGGCCTTATGACCCACTTCGTTGGGACATAATTCCATATTTTGATTATGGACTTATGTCTCACCGAAGTGGGTTATAAGTCCATAGAAATCGTCTATGGAATTATGTCCCATCTAACTGGTTCTCGTGAAATTCCACTTTTATTTATTCTCAGACGCAAAATTGTATTTTACTTCGTTTTTCTTTGAATATGAGAAAAATGAAATTAGGCTTTCTCAACTTTTCATATTGCATATCACCAAAGACATCACAAATAAACCGTCATTACGGTGGGTTTCCTTTTTTACCCTAAAGAACTTTCAATTAGCTTTAAATGCACTTCTTGCCCAGTTTTAAATATCTGCAAAGCAAGCAGACTATTTTAAATGGTATTTGGCCTTATGTCACCTATTTATGCTACCAATAAAATTCTGGACTTATGTCCCATTTTTGAAAAATTAATTATGGACTTATATCCCACTTCGGTGGGACATAATTCCATATTTTGATTATGGACTTATGTCCCTGCGCCACCATTCTCATCATTTACCAAACATATTGAAACGCCTTTGGACATATTAATAAAATAAAAGTCGTCATACTATAAATTTATTTATTTACATCAATTTCCGAAACATCATATAAATATGGGTATGTGTAAATGTTAACATTTCAAAAATAACTGAACTTAAAAAAAAAAAAAAAAACAAATTGTTATCTTATATCCAAATATCACACTCCACAATTATTTTTCTAACATTAATATTTGTGCTACATCAAAACCCTAATTTATTCGATTTTAACAAAAAAAAGTATTTACATATAAACTATATTTCTAATCTTACAATTGTATTATCAGGGTATCATTGGGAGTAAAGTTTTCGTCGTAATGTGAAATACGCCAAAGATTTGAAGGCAAGCAATTGCAGGAACAGCATAGTCACATTGAAACCATAATTGGCCTCTGACATTCCGAGATTCTTCAGAATTACATTAGCACTCCTATAAAGACGGAAATATAAAGTTTAAAAAATCAAATTGAATTTTGTAAATTATATGTCAAAGTTATGAAGACATATTCAAATGTCTGGTGTTTTCCTTTCAAGTCACTTTTAAACTTTCAAGTCACTTTAATTGACACCTTCGACAATTATTGTCGGGAAAACATTTTAATTATATCATTAAACTGCCATTGACATTAAATACCTGTATTTAATGCTAATTAGTTATTAACTATGCGAAACTTACTTGAAATGACAATACATGACATCCGGTGGACATTTCATGTCACTTCTACCATTATCATATACTGAAAGCATCATACTCTCCAGGGCGTATCGGTGCGCTGACGTGTACGATACCGCTCTCATTATCGATGACATATGCGTAAATAGAATCAAAAAACCTGAGTAGATGATCATAAAGCATGAAAGCACGGCTCCGATAAATGTTCCATTCTGTAAATAAAACAGGTCATAATTTAATTTAATTTAACTTTTAAAACATGGCGTTAGTTTTGTATTTAATTTTGAGGTTCTTGGTTGCAGTATCAGTATTACTAGCTCGTACTTTGGTATGGGTAGAGTACTTGTTTGTTTATACTTACAACTGGATTAAGAAGAGTTCCCAATAGAACTCCAAATCCATCGGCAACAATTGTCACTGCTATCAGTGTTAGGACAAATTTCACATAGCGCTCCAGTTCGAATGGCTGATCGGTCATTAAGTATAGTATAGTTGAAAACACCGATGAAAAAATTATCTAAATGTCAAGAAACATAATAATTAAAAATATGAGATTTTACCGACATGAAAGTGATTTAACTTACATGAACTGGAGTAGATGTTATCAGAGTTGCCAGATAGTAAGTTTTCAATTTATACCAATTATTAAAAGTCTCCTTTTTAATTGTTGTTATTTCCAATGGAACTGTAAATATATAACCAAAAGTTAATATCAGACGCACGACCTTCTCCTAAACTGAAATTTAGGTGAGAATGGCAGTCCGGAATGGTCCCGGAAAAACAGATAACACCGAATCGAAATGTATGAGAAGTTATATTGCTATGTACAATGGTGGCCATAAGTATTTTGACAAAACTAAAGTTAATTCTGCTCATAATTTCAACTTACTTCATGTAAATTTTGGCATCAATGGAAAGGTCATTTTAATTCCGGTTGAATGATACAAAACTTTCCTTAACCCATTGAAAATTTCGAACTTTCGTAAAAGTATACTTTTTTGACTTTTTTCCTCGGTCAAAAAAAAAAAATGTTTTGATGCAAAAAGTTTTGAACCGAGGAAAAAAGTCAAAAAAGTAGACTTTTACGAAAGTTCGAAATTTTCAATGGGTACTTAATGGGTTAAGAAAAGTTTTGTATCATTCAAACGAAATTTGAATAACCTTTCCATTGATGCCAAAATTTACATGAAGTAAGTTCAAATTATGAGTAGAATTAACTTTAGTTTTGTCAAAATACTTATGGCCACCATTGTAGTTATTTTTTATATTACTGACGTATCACCACAGAGTAAAACAAATTGCAAAGCAGATTGTGACGGAATAGTTAAAACAATTCAACGTCATGTTCATGTTTGTATGTACCCTGCCCAATGGAAAACGACATTTTTAATTCATTTCACTGCGTTCGTCACTTGTTACATTTTATTTGCCGTTGGATGACGAGCAAATCTATTGTCAAACTCCATAATAAAAAAAAAAACAAATATTTGCGATAGAGAAGTAGCTAGCGCGTCACGTCTTTTTTCGTTCTTAATTAACGGTAGGTATGTGGTGTGCAATACTACAATACAAGATGGTTCCGTCTTATGACGTTCATGATCGTTGATTAGAATTACATTATATAGAATGCAATTGAGTGCATACTAACAACATGTGACTCATCAAAAAGATCTTATCCGGCGACAAAGCGGCAACAAATTGTTAAGAACTGATCAATCAATTAATCGTGACGTTTGTTGTCTAAGTCAAATTTATGGCGAATTTTGTATGAATCAAAAATGCGAATGAGTTCTACCGACTCGTACATTATTCAATAGATAAACAATTATCTGGCATTACAATTATTATTTAAATTGCTTGAGAACATCAAGCTGAGGTATATTACAAAAATGTGATTCTGTCATTTACGTGACTGGATTCGCTGATTACAAAGAAGCGTATTCTACTAATATTTTATCAGTTCGATTGAAAATGCAAGGGTGCATTTGCTCGTAATTCCCATGGTGGGTATACCGGCCGCTTTATAATAAGGGTATTCACTTAAACGAATAAAAGCTTCATAAACTACGTAAACTGCAGAAATGTACCACCTCGTAAATGAACTGTCAGATTTTGTAAAAAAAATAGACGTCAGACCTCATAATTTTCCGCAATTATTTAGGCTCGGAAATCAACCGCGCAAATCACATGTCAAACAGTCGTATGAATAGTTTGTTTGATTCCAGATTTACAGTCGATTTACGCAATGACATTTCCGATGGGAGTTCACTTAAAGCACCGCAGAAATTTACACATGTACGAGCTGCATAAAATTATCAGCTTAAGGGCCGATTTTTTAATAGTCAGATAGCCAATCAGATAGGGGTTAACTGTCAGATAAGACATAAACCCGTTTTTCATTAGTCGAATAGGAACTATCTGAAAAATATAACATCTAACTGTCTCATAAAGTTATCTGCCCGTTTCTGAGGCGGATAAAATATAATTCTCTAGTTAAAGTATGCGAACTGTTTTGTTTGGGAAATATGTAGAGGAAGTGTAGCGATTATGGAATACTTAGGTACCTAAGGAAAAACTCGTCCTTGAACAATAAAAACTATTTTTTTGTCAGTACATATTTTTAATGGATACGAATGGAATACATTTCACTGTATTCGATTTCGATTTCAAAATTTTCGGAATTGAGACAAAGTGAAATTGGGATTTCGAAAAAATTTCAGAGTTTCCGAATCGCTCGAAATGCAGAACACTGAAAACGAATTCACTCGATTTCTGGAATCCAGCTGGTAGATACACATTATTTTTAATTAAATTAACAAAATTGAAAAATAACACAAAATCAGCACATTTAAAAAAGTGATCCTAATATTGACCACTAATGATCTTTATCGGGATAGAAAATCGAACTTGTAGTGCAAAAATTGCAAATTCAAAGGACGTACTTCACAAGTTGATCCTCAAAGGCTGGACTTAGAACAGTTTTTCTGCCAAGTGGCCTTCATTAGAACGTGAATTAAATAGTCTGAGGAGTGTAGTAGGTACGATGAGCTTGAGCACTTAAAAGTTGTGCTGTTTTATTGAAGCGATTTCTTTTGACAATGAAGTGACTTTTCGGAATTTTTGGTGAATTTGGGGATTTCATACTGGGGGATAGTTAAATTATGAATTTTTAAAAATGGTGATTTTGCGTTTAGAGATTTTGTGCTTGGGTGTAATGTGGGTATCCCATTTTATCTCTTCGGAGAGTATTTTCATTTCCACTGCCTAAACAAACCTGAACCATAGTTACACAATAGTGGGATTAATAACAAAAACATCATACTTACACCTTAATATTCCAGGCATCATACTAGTGTACCACAAGTACACAATTCCAAATATAAATAGACCAACATTCGAGACCGTTTTTGTTGCATTCGATCCTGAATCTCCATACAATAACCCAATTAGTGTTGCGCACATTATATGCATTGCCAGCTTCAAGTATGTCACCGTCTAAGTTAAGATTATAAAATGTCTTAAATTCAATTCGTTCGAAGAAGTCAAAATGGAAACTAACCCAATCCCTAAAGAACTGCACATGGCATCTTCCAATAAGCAGCCACAGCTTAATCCATTCTGCAGGTGGATAAATGTGTTTTGTTGATTCAATCGACGGCCACTGACTGTTACGTTGGCTAGATTCGACGGCTTCATTCATTTTAATTAGCTGTACATTGTTCATATTCTCAACCTCTTCAATATTATCGTATCGCCAGAGCTTATTTTGTCCCGCTTCGATAAGTTCAGCACTAAAGTCTCCATATTCGCCAGATACGACTTCAAGTACTACAAACGAATAGTTGCTTTACATTTTTGAAGATGGTGATTGATAACTATACTTACAGTAATCCGCAGGATTGTGGTACTCTGGGCAATTCAAACCAAACGATTGGAGGTATTTTACGGTGTTATGAGGTGAACCTTGATAAGCACACTGGCCGTTGACTAAGACGTAAATATGCTTAAAAATATTGTACACTGTTGAGGAGGGTTGATGAATTGTGCACACGATTGTCCGTCCCTCACTGGCCAACTCTTCAAGGAGGCTTATTGTGTCAAATGATGAGGAACTATCTAGGCCTCTGTAAATGAAAAAAAAAAAAAAACGTTTATTTGTAGATAGTATGGGTAGGTTTTTAAATGGTGGCGTGCGCTTGCGCAATAATTATCAATTAATACAATTATTATAATTAAACAATAATTGTTCAATACTAGTTAGGTACATTATGTATGTCAATAGCTTCATATTAAGTGATCACAATCGTTTTACTATTCTAACTGGTTAATTAATTACGGCTTTGATTTATTGATATAGATGTTAGGTAGTATCTCTATATGAATTCGTTGGGCTCTTATAAGTTAGCTATAATCAGTTAAATTTCAAATGATACGAATATACACAACTTGCTAGGTGTTAGTTTAAAAAACACAAACTAATTGAATAATTATTGATGTATTAATTGTCAATAAATCAATTATAGAAGCATCTTTATAAATTGTATTCAGTCTCTCGAGTATTCAATTATAAGGTCTTAATGTAGCTGGTGTGTTTACAAGGACAGATGCAACCAGATACATAGACAAGTATTTTATTTTCCTAATTAATTTACAATAAGCTTATTATTGCGAAATTCTAAGGTGATTTATGAAGTTGTATATTTACATTATTAGAAATGAAAACTTTTATATACACTACTTTGAAGAAAGCCAATAAAAAAGTACAACAAAACCTTCAGAGTTATACAACTACATTATACAAATACCAAACAGTTTTCAAGTCAAGAATAAATTCAAGAAATAAATAAAGTTAGTGGAGTAAGCATTAAATATTATTGACAGCTCGCTACGTTCTGCCGATGATATCAAAGTCGTCAGCTTATGCAAATAATTGCACAGACTTTTAGAAAATTATGCCGGTGGTGTTGGATTGCGAGTTTCTCAAGTATGATGTTGAAAAATGCACATGACAGCGGATCACCTTGTCTAAATACTTTTTCGACATCAAAGTTCTCGCTGAGATTGTTTCCGTACTTTATGGAGCAGCGAGCGTTCTCCATCGTCATTCTGCACAATCTGACAAGTTTGGCAGGGATGCCAAAACTAGACACGCCTCTTCTTCTTCTGGCAATATAATTTAAATATGATTTCTGGCATATGTTCGCCACGGCTGGCTCGGACGTAGTCTAATCTGGAGGTCCAATTTTCGATGACTTTTTCCAACATTTGTGGCAACAACGCGGCGAATGTTGTCCTCCAAGTGGTCAATCGTTTCGGTCTTATCGGCGTAGACTAGCGACTATACATAATTCCCACAGAAAATAGTCAAGCGGCGTTAAATCGCATGATTTTGGAGGCCAATTCACGGGTCCGCAACGTAAAACTATGCGGTTACCAAACGTTTCCTTCAATAAATCAATTGTGGCACGAGCTGCGTGACATGTTGCGCCGCCGTCTTATTGAAACCACAGCTCCTGCACATCATGGTTGTCCAATTAATGAACGAAAAAGTCAGTAATCATGGCTCTATAGTGGTCACTGTAACGTTCTGACCAGCATCGTTTTTAAAGAAGTACGGACCAATTATTCCACCAACCCATAAAGCACACCAAACAGTCAGTTTTTGTGGATATAACGGTGCCTCAACAATACATACACTTGAGGATTATCATCAGGCAGTTTTGTTTATCCATTCAACAAAAAGTGAGCTTCATCGCTAAACAAAATTCGCTTATGAAAATTGGGCTCAACGGCAATACGTATTTCGAACAGAACAATGATTTTCAAAATAAATTTGCACAATTTGGAAGCGTTGTTCAGGCGTCAGTCTCATGTTGAAATGCCAAACCAAATATTCACTTGACAGCTGACAAAATGGCCGCCATTTAAAATAGTGTTGCCAATTTAAGTTACATACCTCTAAAACAACACCCTTTATAAATGCTGTCATTATGCGCCTTTAAAATCGATAAATATTATGTAGTATGGTGGATATTGATTTACACTTCTTGGGTTTTTTCCAAGATCTGACATGGTGTGAATATTTGGTCATGTGTGGACTTACCGGGCCTTAAACCACACTGATAGGGACCAATTAGTTTGTTGACGAATAGTTTCAGGCGTTCACGCAGTACAACAGATAAGATCTTATACACACAATGTTGAGGAGACTGATGCCTCTATAGTTGGCGGAGTTTAGAGGGAGAATTTGCGTATTTAAATAAATAAAGATTCACTGAGAATTTACGGTCAAGGTTATTAATGGTTAGACCCGAAATGAATTTGGCTAATAACAATTATATTGCTATTGCATTGACAATGATTCAATTTCTCTATATAAATACAATACCAGATTTTTAAAGTACCTATACTTAAAATATTGGATTAACTTGACGATGCAAGATAAATGTTATTTGGACATAAATCTTTCTATCGATAGGCAGTGTGATTTGCATTTTTATCACATATTCAGCTTTTATACTACACAAGTAAACAATCCGTTAATAAAACGTGAGCAACTTGAAACTACTTGTGATATGATTGTACATTTTTATTGTAGATATTCGATAGGTATAATCAGTTGACGACCTAAGAGAATGTGTATTTAGACTGCCGAGCAAATGAATGATTACTTAAACTAAATCAGTGGCATGTTTATAAACATCTGTAGCAGATACGCATGATACATAATGCTTAAACGCTAGCAAGTTTGGTTTTAATTCTGCGTATTTTATTTAAACACTTTTATTTCACATATAATATGAACAAGATCATCACAAGGTATGGTATCTCTATCTATCATATTACCGCCATTAAGTATAAAAATTAATTTAAATTAAACGACCACAAAAAAAAAATACTTACGTTGTTGGTTCATCCAAAAACAGAACAGGTGGATTATCAATTAATTCTAAGGCAATGGACAATCGTTTCTTTTGTCCACCGGATAATTTTGCGCATTTGGTTTGTTTAGCATTTGTGAGCTTCAGCATATCTAACAAATGTTCGATCTACGAATGAAAAATAAGCATAATAAACTGACAGCAATTATTGTAAAATCATATACAAGACTTACAAGCATGTGCTTTTCTTTGAGATTCATTGAGTTATTTGATATTTTTAATTGTGCCGCTAGTATCATTGCTTCTTCGACTGTGAACCATGGAAAAAAGTGGTCATCTTGAAGAATGTAACAACATAGTTTACGTGATTTAGGCGTATTGCCAAATTTTATTGAGCCTTGTACTCCATTTTTACTGTGTAAATGTTTTCGAAATTAAAATAAATTCTATTTGACAGCTTTGGACAGCTGGTTTATACTTACACAAAACCAGTTAAAATATTCATCAGACTTGATTTACCAGCTCCAGAAGGACCCATTATAGCAGTTAGTTCTCCCGACTTAAATGTGCCCGATATCGATTTGAGTACATCTTTTTTGCCTTTAAATAAAGTAAAAAAAAATTAAGTTATCGTTTTTGATAAATATTAGATGGAGAAACTTGTTTTAACAGTGTTGACTGCTTAATGAAAAAAATTGCTCTTAATAAAGACTTGTATATCTAAAAATGTGTATTAAAAATTAATATATCTTACTAAAAACGAGTGGACAAAAGCCTTTATCCTATTTTGATACATAATTATATCATCTGCAGTGAAATTCCGCAAAATTACATCTTATCTTGTACTGTTTGCTAGCTCATTACCATCGATTCTATGGGCCAGCTATGGGCGGTATTAAAAATCATTTTTAGTGACTAGTTTTCAAACTCACGACATCGAAATTATTTCGTGTCATTTCGTGCGATTTGTCGAATAAGAGTTATACCCTATATTCACGCCGATTCGAAAACTGGGAAAACTCGATACATATTGCAGTTTTCAAAACGAGTTGTTTGAAGTTTTCAATTGAAGCAGCTTTCAATCATTGGGTTGTTTAGGCAAACACACATTTTGCAACATTTAGCGAGTTCAGGAAAACTACTGTCAATACACCTCTGTGCTGTCGTTTCTGATCGTTTCTTTGTTTACATATGTCGAATCTAATGTTATCTTTGCACCGTAAACAGCAAATATTCAGTGTTTTCTTAAATTTTAGAACGGCAAGACTACCTGTCACAAATAAATGGTTATTTTCAGATGCAGGGGTTTCCTAACTGTGGGTCGCGACGCCCAGGGTCGTCGTGGCGCTGTCCTAAGGGCGTCGCAAGTTTTTCACTAAGACTCCGAACAAAGGAAAAGCATTACGTTTCTCTTTACGAATACCAAGAGCAAGGTCGAAGCGTAATCAAATAGTTACATTACAGTTTGTGTTCCCGCATTTTCAGTCAGACTTGCTTCGTGGCTGGCACTCAAAACTTGGCGTATTTAGCAACGGGACTTGGGCTTACGCCCGTACAATATCCAACTAATCCAGGAACTCAAATTAAATGAACATAGACAAAGCCGTTTCTTCGCTGATACCTGGCTTCGGAGCGATTGGAAGAGGACCGAAAATATAGGACGACGATGTTTCCACGACGACCCGTCCTTATTAAAAAACAATTCAGTGAATCTGCAGTAAGATCAGCTTCTCTGTCGAAACTCTCACAAAACCTACTTCCAAGCGTTCTACTAGGCGTATACGTAATTTTTCAAGCAAATTTAAACATTCTCGAAATTTTTGAATTCTTGCAATCTTCTCACAGCCCTATGATGTGAGAAGCTATGCGTTGGTGAAATTTCTCGATGGAGTGGTGGAAGGTCTGTTACATTTATTAGTAGGTACAACTGCGTGTTGTGTTGCTTAAACTTTACAATTAGAAAAATCAATTCATCTGTGCGAATAAACAGAGTCAAGATGTAAAAGGCTTTATCAATGTATAGACATAACCTATAAGTCATAAAAGTACAATATTAATTCGTATACCTATAATAGCTGTCTCAAAATGTGTACCTTGCGGTTTATTTCTAGGTTATTTTTTTAACTTTCGCCAGAAATTTGAATATTTAAGAGGAGCATAAAACAATTCCAAACTTACATAAAAAGTCACGAGTTTACAGTTATAACTGCCCATGCTTTGCTTGTATGGTTAATGAATCAAGGTTAATGAACCAACGTGATATTAGCGGACAGCTTGATAGGTGGGCGCTTAAGTTTCCCGGTTTTAAATTGGTCCCTGTCGGCCTGTCGCTCTACCTAAAAGACATGCATCCCAAGACAGATAGATCATTAAAAGAGTTTGTATCTCCCTCACATGAGATGTTAAAGAGCAGAATACATGTAAATGGAATTTCATTATAACAAACTTCAAAATATAATAGATAAGTTTGTATATAGAAAAGGTCTGAGGCAATGAAATTCAAGAGCACAATTCTTCGAAGTTGTAGGTCCCTGGAAGGCTTATGTAAACCTCTACCCACGAGAAGGCAAAGGTCAAATTACATAAAAGAAAATATAATTCTCTGTACAATAATAAGAATGTCATCTTCATTAGTTATCAAAGATGAGAATTTATTAAATAAACATCTCTAAGCTTCCGAATATTTGTTATGAATCACTGTCTATTAGAATGGAATGTTGTTTTTTACTTCTAGCAAATTCCACTACTTTTTCTATTCATAGCAATAAATAATTGAATATGTTGATAGGTATAAATTAATTCCAATTGACATATCAATTAGCACCTCATTCTCACTGTAAGACGTTCAGTCTCACTTACTCTGCCGCAGGCCGGTTAGTAACTTTTAATAAATTGTATGAGGTTTATTCAAAGTAGCGCAATTCTTATAAACAATTATCATCATTGCATACCTTTATGAACTTGTCATATTTCATGTTTGTTTTATTGAAAACTATTTACTATGATGTTTGCTCTTTAAATACTGCCCGGCGACAACCGAGAAGACTACGGCGTTCGTTTGCACCTAACATTTGCTCACATGGGTAAATATTTGTCAAGTGATTCCTACTTCCATCCCATGTAAAATATGACGAAATATTTTGAGATGAATGAAAATGCTTCTGCATTCGGACAGCAATCACTGTACTAATATTGTCCCATCTTCACTGAGAGAATGAATTAGATGTATTTTTGTGATTTACCATTTCTAATGTTTAATAGTAGAGACTAGTTGAGCTAAATTTTCCAAGGAAGAAATTAAGAAGAAGTTCACCGTCACCATCTTATAGAAAAATTTATATTAAAAAAAAAATAACTGTCATTAGTAAATAAAATCACAAATAGAATCTTGCTTTGGTACAGTTCAATGGCTTCCAATTTAAAGTCCACTGAATAATAAAGCTATCATCATGACAGTGCTATTTAGAGGACTCAAATATAACACTTAACACCACTATAAATGTAAGTTCCCATGTCAGGCATGACAGTTAGATGCAGTAGGAAAATACGTGCTAAACATTTTAATGCCAACAACAATTATTAATCCATTGTATTGTAATTTGTTGGTAACAAATGCTATTGGCTATTTGTTTAACGGCACCATTGATCATGCTCATCTTTATTAATTTTTGTAATGAGAAATCTGTATTCGCTCAGGTGATTAATTGCAGTCAACTGAAAACATTTATTTCCATCAATTAAATTGCATGAGAACTTTTAAGTTATCTCGCATCGTTAGAGAGCTAATATTTCATCCGCACTTCGCAGGTGATTAATATGAGTTTCATTTCTAATGTTAAATGATTGGAATATTAAATGAATACTAGAAAATTTACCGTAGCAGTTACCTATTTGATATAGAAGATGATACTTCTCATTTTGAAATCGTTTACTGGTTATCCTTTTGTCTGCTACTGCATATATAATTTGTTTAATATTATGTATCTCTATTTCGGTTATGTTCACGAATTTATTTATATAGGTGTCATACTTGTATACTGAATAAACCGGTCCTGATGAAATTAACCCTGAAATCACGTCACGTGTTCCTCCTTTTCAATTCCGCATAGGTACATAGTTAAATTTGTTTGCAAAATTTTTCTCGAATTAAAAATGTTCCAATCGAATAAACTCCTGAACGCCTATGCTTCGCGGGCAAGTTCAATAGATTAGACAAATTGGGCATAAGCACAAGCCAGTAAGAATAGACCGTCGACTCCTCCCACATAACGGACTTTGCCTACAAGCTGCCCGGCGGGCCCAGGATTTTTCATGTATTGGTGCTGTACAAAATCAAAGGAGCGCCATTAACGCACGCATACTTGAAAAATCCTAGGCCCATGGTATAGCATGGAAAATCATTGCAGCCATTAATTTTGACATTTATACGTATTCACAGACAGGGTAATTTTTTTCGGGGAGAATCGGGTAGGTGCACGGGAAGTCGGCGGTCTAGTTCTTACTGTTTTGTGGTCATAAGTATAAGAATGACAATAAGTCAGCAAAACACTTCATGTGACTTTGACTTTGACTGTAGTGGGATCGCGTTGTATTTTCAGACGAAAAAAAAAATAATAATTTGGAAGGCCCCGATGTCTACAGCTTTTATTTCCATGATCATTACAAAGTAACTTAACATTTCGACCTCCTGCACAGTGTTCCCAGGTTGAGGGAAAAATCGGCATTTTTGCAGATTTTTAAGATGAAAGGGGGAAAAAGGGGCAGGGATAAAATCAGGGAAACAAATCCAAAAAGGGGAAAAAAAGTTTGTAAAAAAATCTTTTAGAATGAATAAATGTTAGGCCAACCTACATAAAACAACCATGTTTAAAAGATGTGCCCATGCAACCCAAAATCTCACTTGTTTTGTTTCGTTTCTGAATGCATTCATTCTTTTTAAAAAAAAAACCTATTAGCATGGCCTGGTCATACACTCCTTACCATGAACGTCGTTTCCAGTAGAGACAGGTAAATTTTGGGTGAGTTGAAAGGTAGATGGTACATAAAATGGACCAAAAACCCATCGACGGGCGAGACAGGTAGATTTTAAGTGAGTAAAGAAAAGAGAAGGGATTTTCAGTGTTATACATGTTTCTGTTATCAACTAACCTAAAAATCTACCCGTCTCGCTCGACACGACTTTCATGGGAAGGCATGTGTGGCCCAGCATAGAGTGTGTCCTTGCACTATGTCTAAATTCAAAATCTACGGGAATTTCTAGACAGGCACAACTTAATGGATAAGTGAAAATAATTCTCAATTTATTTTTGATTTTGAAATGAAGGAAGAACCAACAAAAAAAATAGAAATATCTCAAGCAATTGGAAGCATTGCCCGAGTTCAAGAGCTGGTTATGCTAAGATTTTTTCTTCGGGGACGAAAACGGGATTTTTTGATTTTTGAAAGGGGAAAAAATTAATTTTGGTGTTAAGAAAAGGGGATTTTTTTTTCTTAAAACAGCAAAGCAGATTTGAAGACGCGATGGCGTGGGGGTCATTACCTAATATGACACCTGCAAGTCAACCACAATGGACGCGTTAAAAAGGTATAATTTCATAACATTTTAGGACTTCTATCGTGGATTTATCAGCATGACATTGCGCACATACCTGCAGCCCGGATTGTTAAAACATATACCGAGAGCCAAAATGTGGAGCTATTAAGCCGGCCACTGCAATTGAATATCATCGAAAATGTTTGGGAATAGTTTCCACGTCAAGTACATAATATGGATCAGGACAATAAACAGAGCGCGTTTTAACGCCGCGTTTCACCGTCGCGTTCCACCGCCGCGTTGTAATATACTGCAATACACATCCCCTGTGTGAAACGGTGAAACGCTCTCTTGTGAAAATTTACAGATTATTTCTCTGATGCGGAGCGATAAGAGTAATTGTTGAAGTGTCAAATGGAAATATTAATAGAATTTGAAAGAAATTAGCCATGTCTTTACGATATGGTTGATGAAATGTAAAAAAAAAACATTGCTTTAAAGGGTAATATGGGAGATAATTGCAATGGAATTAAATGAGAACCGTATTCTCCGACTTCTTCTGTCTTTTTATTTATGTCGTGTTCGCACACCCACATTAATTTTTTTGGAATATCGTAGCACGGCAAATAAAATTAATAATTCGTAATCCGAGCTGTTTGACATTTTGAGAGAATATAGCTATCTGTTTGACGTCGTCTAACCCTGCGTTGAGAACGTCGCGTCAAAATAATAATTAATAACGCGTTCTGTTTGACGAAACCTTAACCCATCGAATTAGCTAGGGGCTCGATTTCGCTAATTATTTGGCAAATTTGCATGCATCCTTTTCAAACCGTATGTATCAAGTTTGGAGTAGAAAAGCTTGTTTTAAATCTAAAATACTTCAATTACCTTATAATTTCAATAACTTTTGTGTTTCTCATTTCTCATTCTTGAGAAAGTGGCATAAAATTAGTACCCCACAATTTGACGGTTTTTTTTGCTAAAAATGTTTTGTTAACACTAAAATGTTTAGCAATCAATCTACCTTTTGGTGAAATTACAACTTAATTTAAGAAAAAGTAAGTGTCTAGCATGGTTGGTTTGGGAGCAGTGGGCGAGGCGATAGAAGACAGATGAAGAGTGTATTTTTGGCTAGATTCGGAAACGTCAAATAAATGCACATTGATATCGCATGCCTATATCAGTTTAGGCACGTTGTTAATGCATAATCGCGTATATTTTCGTGATTATTTTCGTCGCAATGAATTTGTTTAGTTACATAATTATAATGTTATTCATTGGAAGAAGTTAATGCCGGATAAGACTAAAGCGATTCATCTTTAATTAACTATTATTATTAATAATAGCGCTAACAGAACA
This sequence comes from Cheilosia soror, assembly GCA_949372485.1. Classification (NCBI taxonomy): domain Eukaryota; kingdom Metazoa; phylum Arthropoda; class Insecta; order Diptera; family Syrphidae; genus Cheilosia; species Cheilosia soror. Next base: position 138,137,271 of record OX443561.1, on the reverse strand, counting down.
CGATATTTTATATAATTGATCAATTAGGCAACGCCAGGTGCACCTAATTTGGTTCTAATTTTGTCATTTTAGACATTCTACTGAGTGAAATTTATAAGCTATTTAAAAAGCATATACCTACGTTAAATTTGGGCATGCTATCTGACGTTTGCTAGCTAACTAACTTGTCCAAAAGTTTTTTTCTTTAATACGGAGTATGTGTTTATTATAATACAAAATAGGTCGATGAATGAAATTATAAAATGCTATCAGTAGAATTATTGTTTTTATAACTTTTCTATTAACCTATTACATGCAAGGCTCTCAAGATTACAATCTAATGTTTCATCTCGACCGAAAACATAAAAAAAAAGGTTCAGATTAATAAGCAACATGGTTTTTTTTCAAGGTCTCTGTGAACACAAACCAAAAGTGGCAATGAGTCATTACCGTGATGTTGATTGACAACGTTAGGTATTTATACTCGGTTAAGTATAATAAACCTACGAATGCTGGCAATTACGTTTATATTACAGCAATCATTAGTCACTTTGTATATATTTTTAAAACTTGGGAAATTCTATGTATATGAAGGCGGATTTTAATTCGCCTCAATTAACTAGACAGAGCCAATTTATCAGTAAATTGCGATGTTAATTGTCTCACAGATAAGCAAGAATAAATAATCAAAAGCTACAGAATTTGAAACTATTTTTGTTTGTCAAATAAAAAGTTCTCTTGAGGTCAATCATAGCATAATTTAGATTTTTTTTTTTTTGTTTTAATTAGCCTAGTGGCCTAAATATTAATCTATGATCTATGATTTGTATAGGTGCAATGGTTAAACGCGCCGCAGTAGTAATAAATTATGTTTCATGTGAAATATGGGAGTAATATTGACGCTGGGTAGAAATAGCTTCCCAGTTAATAATTGGCCTTTTACCTTTTTTGGCGGAAATTAAGTTATGTCAGTGACGGTTTCAAACCATGGTAATCATAAACCATGACTGTGTGTATTAGTTATATAATTTTTTTAATTATTCTCTCTTGCGATCTATTCAAAACAATGGCCAATTCTAAAATACCTTTCCATACATCCATCGACAATGGGGTATACGCTCGGATCTCTAGTTTGCCCAGTTTTATATTTATGACATATGGATTGTTTTGATCAGCCTAGATTACGATTACGTGACGAATTTTTCAGTAAGTTCTATGGAGCTGACAAATCTACTATATTCATTATGAAAAGTCTCAAAATGTTTCAACAAATCAAATCAGTTGTAGATACAAGTTTAAATTAAAAACATTGTGGCAGTTAAAATCTTAAGTAAAAAAAAAAAAAAAGTTATTGGAAAAAGGTTACACGTAAGTAAGTAACTATTTGTATTGTCTTAATTCCAAAATCCAGTTTAGGATAAAAAACTAACAATTATTATGATCGGGTTAGTTAATAGAAAATGTTCGCTTCTACAAAATATAAAACATATTATAATTGGTCCCTAAAATCCACATCATCTGTTTATCAAGCAAAGTCGTTTATACGAGCATGATAAAGTATTTTAGTTAGGTATAGCATTTGTTACCAAAGATACTACCAGACCTGACCAGACCTACACAACTGTGAGATTATAAGAGCAAAAAAAAAAGAATCGAAATTAAAAACGTATGTAGGTACCTTCAATATGATCAAAGTAGATTTGAACGTAAACCGACAGGCGGTATACGAGTACTAAAGCCGTATTTTAATGTTATAAAGAAATTGCTGCTGAAATTTGGTTTTCTGTTTTGAACGCGTTCTAAACCCTATTAATTTTTTTTAAAAATAAGCGGCCATTGAAATCTTGGATTTAATAATACATACAAAGGAAATCAATGGCAATTGTCCAAATAAACTTCTGACTGGTGAGATTTGAGAAAAACACGCCTTTTATATGTGCACATATCGATCTTTTCGAGTTGTCAGTAATTTTTAAAAAAAATATGTTAAATAACAATTTTATATTCCACCCGAATTCGTTAAATGAATTTCTCCAAAAAATTTTTAAAGTACGGGGTATGTCTCTTACCACAGATATGATAAGACGGCTTTCTTGAAAACGATATCGTCCAATCGATACGGCAATACTGCAGTTTTATTTTACGTGATCTTGCCCCTGATTTCCCACTTTCTTAACAATATTTCTACAAAAATATTTTTCAAATATTGTTACTTTATTAAAAGAATAATTATAGAATCCAATTTCATTCCAATAACTGATTCGACTTGCTTCGCGGTACATATTTCATCTTCACAACCCAATTTTAGCTCTACAAACATTTTGCTTTGTTGCTTAAATAGTTAGGTACATATCTACTTAATTGTCGATATTTAAGAAATTAATTTATTTTTAATTTTTTTAATTTATTTTTATTATTTATTTTATTATATTATTTATGTGTGCTAACTAATTGTCAAGTGTCAATTGCACTATATTCGGATAATATTCTGGGATATGTAGGTAACGCATTCTAAAAAGTGTCCCAACAAGAGCCCCGGATTTAAATTTGCCGCCATTTTTTACGAATTGTACGGTGATTTTTCTTTTTTTAAGTTGTCAGATACAGACCACGCTGTTTAAGAATAATGGAGATACATTAAAAAGAACAACGTTTAATTATTGTAAAACACATTACAAAAATGTTGAAAGTTTTGCGAAAGCAGTTTGCCAATTACGTCGCAAATGAATCGACAGTTAAGCGTTAATTTACAAAAGTTGAGACCAAATTTACGCTGATGACTCAGAAGACTATTGCTCGTCGTCGTACTTGTCAGTCACTAGAAAATATAGCCACAGTAAGGGAATCTGTGGCTGAGAACCCAGGAACTTCTATTAAGTATCGCCGTCAAGAATTAAAAATTTCCAGAAGCACTATGCAAACAATTTTGGTAAAGGATCTGCATTTGCACGCGTACAAGGTTCAATTGGTGCAAGAAATCAAGCCAAGGGACCATGCGCAGATCATGCGATCTAACAAAGAGGATATACGGCGCGTTGTTGGGGAAATACAGCCACATTTATCCGAAAACGTTATTCCAAATTTCGACAAAAGAATAACACTGTGCCAGAGGTTTCGTGGTGACCATTTGCCTGATGTTGTTCTTCACGTTAAATCGGAACTATTTTTCTTTACGTTGAAATAAAAATATTTGCTAGTTCAAAATTAAAATTAAATGCGGCGCTCTTGTTGGGACAACCTTTATATACATTCTCACTATTTCATCCTTTCCATTAGAAAAATTTGTTCGGATGAATTTCCTTCCGGAAAAAAAATTCAGTCAATTTGTTTAGAGCCGAGTTTGCCAAAGTGTGCTCCGCGGAGCACTTGGTGTGTATTGATTACACAGTACAAAAATGCTAAAAATAAATCATGTACTCTAGAACTTCAGAGCTATCAAAATGGAAAAGACTCAATTGCGTTGATAGCGAAAAGATTTAGTTGTTCTACGAAGCTTGTTTTCGGGAAAATACAAGTTTTAGAAGTTTTGAGAACCGCAAAAGAAAGGAGATTAGACGCAAAACTATTCCAAAGAAAGATTTGGTGGACAAGTAGAGCCAATCCATTTTTGATGTCCATAAAAATTAGGGAGATTGTTGCACCTAAACTTCATAAAAAAAACTCACGAGCCTGTTAGGCGTTGTCTTGTAGAATAAAATCCTTGTGGACAAAAAAAAAACACATTATGTCAACAAAAACCTAAGGAGGAGCCTGAATTTTGAAAGACTCCGCCTTAAAAAACTTGCAATTTTGGTAAAAAGTTTTTTGGAGTGTCAAATCCAAGTTTAATTTATTTGGATCCGATGGAAACGTGTGTGTAAGGTGTCCTCCAAACAAAGAATTGCAGTCAAAGTACACCCTTCGGACCATAAAGCATGGAGGAGAGAAAGTAATGGTCTGCGGTGCATTCTCTTTGTTCCGTGTTGGTCCATTAGTTGTATAAGGGTCGACCCTTGATCAAGAGGCTTATAAAAGCATATTAGAGAAAATTCTTTTTTTTTTTCATACATGCCACTCCGCGGAGAGTGATGCTACAGGTAAAATATTTATGTTTCGAAAGAGCATTAAAAGCCCAAAAATCAAGAAATGCTGAAGAGCTTTTCGAAAATATTAAAGAGGTCTGGAACTATAAGACCATAATTAGGATGCCGGATGGGCGCAGTATTGGCTCAATGGTCAGTGTGCTGGACTACAGTGCGAACCCCGAAATACTACTGCGCTAGCTGACGACGCCATCAACTTCTGACAAACATCAGAGGATCTAACTGTCCTGAAAAAGCTTTTCAAATCAGCCATACGAACTCAGCATAAAATTGTATGTCCCTTCCATTTGTCCCAAAATAAAAACTCACAAAACAAATGGTTGTGAGAAGCTAGTCCTAGGCACTGAACCTGTTGCACCAAATATTTATTTATTTATAAGATGCCGGATTTTAGTTGAAAGTCTTGAGGAAATATTGACTTCCGTTTTACAAAAATAAAGGCTATTTCATTAAATATTGGTAATTTTTATAAGTTTTGGAAACTGAAATTTTAAAGTTTTTGTTATTCTGCGGAAAACTCGAAAATGAGTTAAAAATGTTTTTGAATTATTTTTTTTTTTAAATATCTATTAGATTTAAATATTTTATAAAATGCTAAAGGTCGCATCACATGTTACTTAATTGAAGTATTAAAAAAAATCGGAAAATAGTATTGCGTTTTCCATAACTACGAAAAATGGAATACGAACGGACAACGAAGTGTTCCGCGAGGAATTTCTCTCCAGAAAAGTGCTCTGCGACCAAAAAAGATTGGGAACCGAGGGTAGAGGGTAGGTAGAGATAGAGGGTACTTTTCCTAAAATGTTTAATTTTTTTACTATTTTGGGTTCTTACGATAAGCTTTACTGATAAATATAACTAGTGTTCAAACACACCAAAATAATGTCATAATATTGACCGAGGATAGGTAATTATTTAGCGCAATTGACACTCGACCCAAGTTCGCTTGTTTAATTGTGTGCTGTTTCTTTTTTTTTTTTTTTTTTCTTTACTTTTATTGATTTGATTGGTTCATTTATTATTAAAATTATTTGTGACAGTAATTTGTAATTTTTTGATACTTTGCAAAAATTAAATTTATTACACAAGTTCCTATACCAATCTATACATATAATAAAACTGTAGGAATTTTCGTTGACAGCTAAAAACTAGAAAACTACTGGACAGATTTTAATGAAACTTTTTTTAAAATGTTCCTTAAGACTCTGAAACTGCTATAGGCTATGTCGTTTATAGCCTTAGGCACAGTTTTTAGCCAAAATGTATTTTTTGAAGTGAAAATATATACATACACATATACCTTGCTACAAATGGATGCTAATAGTTTATACTTTTGCGATCGTGCGATCAGGACAAACAAAAACAAAACAACGCTAGCATATGTATATGTACCTCTCTTTCGAAAAGGGATGATTTGTTTTCGCGGTGAGTGCTATGGTCAGTTGTATGTAGTTATGTATATTATGATCGTATGCCCGATCAAGGATGAGGATGAGGTGCGTGCTGCAGTATGACATAATCTTCATCTTCGTAAGAGAAGAGACGTATTATACAAAGAATTTCATTCTGATACATGATATGTGGTATGGTAACAGTGTAGATTTGGGGTAGATAGTTGCTTGGATTCCATAGGAAAAGGGAAACAAAGGAAAGGAAATGTAGTATTACAAATAAGTAGCAAGATCTAGGAGAGAGAGGAATTTTCTTTTTTTCCTAAAAACGCGAAAACTACTGGACAGGTCTCAATGAAGCACTCAAATTGTAATTTTAAATGAATCAAATATAATTTTGTGCGAGCGGGCAAGGCGAGTTGCATGTGTCCAGCTAGTTTGATATAAATCCGCTAATAACAAAGAAGTAACAATTTCAACGCATATTACATTTAATTACATCTCCACACATGCAAACAATTTAATTTTAAATTTTCCTTTCAAAATATGTTTATTATGTAGCTAGGTACACTTTTAAATATTTATAAACTAAACTTACGTATACGCTTTGGTGCATTAACAGTATACTTCAAATTAGAGAAGGTAATATCCACCGAACGAACTTTCTTCTCCATTTTGGTGATAAATTTGTGCGTAGTTGGTGTAGGTATCTTTATATCTTTAGTTATTGAACTACACTAAGCTCATTTCTCTTCAAAATGTCACTGCGATTGTTTGATATTCTGAAATTAAATGGAAAATTGCAGTTAGTAATATGTCATCAATATCTTAAAAAAAAAACTCGTATTTATCTACTCCATTTATATCTTATCAGCTACATTATAACAATACATAAAAAAAATCGCTGATCTAAAAACGAATGCGCAACAGAAAATTTCATTTTTCTTTGCAAGCCAAACCACAGTAGGTAATCGAAGGAAAATAAATTAAGTTCATTCATTCAACGTCTTCCGGAATGGAAAAGGAAAGTTTTTCCGTTTCCCACCTCAGCCGAGTGGTAAAAGAAAAACCAACCACACGTAACACTTAAGTAACTTAACTATCTTTGTACTGCAACTATGCATGAGTACGATATTATATCTCCCGCGTTGTGGCAACACTGCGAGTACTGGAGTAAAATGTTTTTGCTGTATTCAATTTTTGGATTTCCACTGTGAATCATCTTAAATAATTACTAAATTGTATCTTTTGTAATTAAGAATTACTCGTACGTAAATTTTTATTAAGCCGGTAACTTCCGATGCATTATTCAGACCTTTGTTACTGGCTGCGACATACTCGTAATAATAATAAAATTTGATTTATCATTTGTTTGCGCTGACAATTAAGTGGGTAATTTTAGTAATAAAAATCAACAAAAGCAATGTTGAAATACAACGAATTTGTACAACGATGACATCTTACTTTTTATTTAAATGTCCTACAGTAATTATTATTAATGTCACTAGGTTCTGGTATACCGGCGCACTAAACGATCTCTATAACTATAACTCACTTGTACAAAAAAGTTGTTGGGTACCAATACAATTTGAAGAAACCATTTCTTTAATATGAGTACCTACGAGTTTTTAGATAGATGACTGGTGTGTGTCTACAAAAAAAGACAACAACAGGGGAAATAAATAATAACAACTTTTCTGTTTATAAGCAGGCGAACCGGACAAGACCTGGTTGGAAGTGGAAGAAGTATCATCATGTCATGAGGAACCTTGGAAGTTCAAGGTGACTATGTGCATACATGTGTGCTGTTAGCAGATTCTGCCCATTATGCTGCGTAGTTCCTTCAGCAGCAACCCTGCGCTTGACCTTCTCTTTCGAATCATTCATCCAAATCGTCAGATGGTGAATGTAATCCTCTGCAATTTTATTATGGAATGCCTACAGGGCAGGTTTTTGTATATACCGGCAAAGATGGTGCGCTAAATAATAAAACTGGTAGGTATTTATACATTTTATTTGTTGTTGTTGTTATCGCATTTCGTAAACGGACAACGCATTTATTGTCATCATAATATGTATACAGTATACTTATATCAATACAGTAGGTTGGTAAGGAACATCTACGAGATAACCCCACTACGGCAACTCATGTACAGTAAAAATACCTACTATCTGGTCTGGAATAATACTTTTCAATACAAGTTTATAAATCACGATTGTCAGATCTTACAATATTGTCAGACCTGTCAGTCGAAAATATGTCCCAAATGTCTTACAACCGTCTAGACTTACAATTTTGTCTGACAATATTGTCAGCCCTCCATCTACCAATGCCAGTCAAATTGTCAGGTTACTAACAATCGGCCGAACACACAATTTGTATTATTGTCAAACAATTAGGGCATTGTGAATATATGAAAGCTGACAATAGCTTACAATTTCTTCATTGTCAGACAATAGAACAGTGGTATATGGCGAAATCGAAGTTTGCACGAAGGAAAATAATTAAAAAGATATTGATGCGAACAACAACTGCTGTCAATTGGAAAAGTCGCCAACATCAAAGAAGCATTCTGAAATTGATCCAGGAAATCGAGACGCGTCCCAGTCTGTGAGATGCTAACTGCCCAAAAAAGCTCTGATGTGGTGGCAAGAGGTCGACGACGACGACGCGATTTACATGACCTAACAGACCTAGTTGAAAATCGCGATATTTCGGGAGCGGGACGTTAATTTTTGTTTCATAATTATGTATGTATTAGCAACATTCTGCAAATCTCTCAAAAATGCTGTACCTATGATTAAAATTCGGGTTTTTTTTTTCAAAATTCTGGAAATGCAAAATTCTGTAAATTAATGCAAAATTTTTTATTCAATTCGTTTAAATTTTTGTAATTAGTAATGTATAAAACAGTTTCCAAAAATAACGATTTTCTTTATTTATAAATTTGAAAATTGGCTTTTTCTCGAAAACGGTATGTACAAACGATTTTAACAAAAACTAATTTTTAAATTTATCAGTTTTTCTCTAAAAAGACTGCGTCGTTTGGTATCCACCCAAGTCCATAATAATAGTACTTTAAAAAACTACTCATATATCTCAAAAACGTCATTTTCGATTATGATAAAAATGTAACTGGCAGGTAATGCTATTGCTCAGTTTTCAGTTAAACAGTGGTTTTTGAACCATGAACGCGTTCTTCGATTTTCACCCCAATCGCTAAAAATGGTACTTTTAAAACTGCTCATATCTCGAAAACGTCTTTTTCGATTTGGATGAAAATGTAACTGAAAATGTTACCTAGATGTTTATTGTTTGTATTCTGAAGAATACGTCGTATTCAGTTTCCAGCTAAACAGTTTAAGAACAGTGCTTTTCGAACCAAAAGTTGTACCATTTGTTTGCATAATTTTACAAAAAAAAAAACGCTATAACGATTTTGAACAAATTACAGATTTAAGATAACATAAGCATTTTAAACATGATGACGTATTTAGTTTTTCTCAAAAAAACTCAAATATAGCCGTTTTATAAATATTTCTCAAAATGACTACCCAAATCCCGACCAATGAGACCACTTTCTTAAATAATCAAAAATGGGAATTCGAAATTATCACCTACTTGCCACCTTTTCTAAGAAATTTAAAGTATCAGTTCGGGGTGAAATTTGAAAGTAAGTAATAAAGTGTTGTAGTTAATACGTATGCTTATGTAGTACCCGCCCGGCTTTGTCCGTTCACAGAAATTGTATTGCTTAGATCTTAGATAATAATGTTCTTTCGTAAGATTGTCTGTAAATTTCAGCTCAATCAGTTCAGCGGTTTTTGAGATGGGTTGGGGTTGAAATACTGTATGGTCAAAATTCTGTTTTCAAAATACTGTATTTCAAAATACTGTATTTCAAAATTCTGTATGAACAAAATTCTGTATGAACAAAACTCTGTATTTCAAAATTCTGTATGAACAAAATTCTGTATGAACAGAACTCTGTATTTCAAAATTCTGTATATCAAAATTCTGTATTTAAAAAAAATGGTTTTGATAATGTAAAAAAGTGCGCACTTTTTTACATTATCAAAACCATTTTTTTTAAATACAGAATTCTAACATACCACTTCTTTTATTTTTATATTTTACTGTCTCCTTGCATATCTACATAGATTTATAAAAACAAAGTGCGAAGAATACCTGAAGAATTTTGCTACTGCAATATAACCTTCTCTTCAGGTCCGTATGATCAAGAGTATGGCTTTTGTTCCTGCCGAGGAGGTCAATCAATACTACGCTTCTTTGCGTAGTACATTTGAAGATGATGATATTTTGAAATTGGCATCCTGGTTTGAGAAAAACTATATACTGGGAAGACATAAACCGATGTTTTGGTCTGTTTTTGAAAGTTCAAAAACAAGAACGGAAGTGTTTCCGAGGACCCAAAACAGCGTTGAGGCATGGCATCGCCGATTAAAAGTCTTGGTTGGGAGGAAAAAGCCGGGCCTGTATAAACTTATCAGCGACCTGAAAAAGGAGCTAATTTTTACTAAAGCACAGGTGGAAAGGGTTAGGAATGGGAAGCACATTAAAAAAACAAAAAAACAATACTTAAAAACAAGAGAATTCGACGTATTATGCGAAAGAGGCCCGATTTAAGCAACGTTGCTTATTTAAGGCGAATAGCAAAAAGTTTGCTTTTGTTTTAAATAATTCTGTTATGCTAATTTGTTATTTTTATGTTTATTGTTTATTAAATTTCTTTGAAGTATTAAGTTTACTGTTATGTTTTTGTTAAATTATGTTCCTAAATGATTTCCAATTTTTGTTTTTTTTTCCAATAAATTTAAAAAGTTATATTACAGCTTGCTTTTTCTTATGCAAACACTTTTTCAAAAAATAGAATTGGGTATAAGCAGCTATTCGGAAAACAGAATTTTGCACATACAGTATTTTGAATATACAGCATTTTGGATATACAGCATTTTGAATACACAGCATTTTGGATATACAGCATTTTGAAATACAGAATTCTGAAATACAGAATTTTGTTCATACAGTATTTTCAAAAAAAAAAAATACGGAATTTTGTCGATACAGTATTTTGAAATCCAGAATTATGGCCCATTCCCTTTTGAGATATAAGATTTTAAATGATTTTTTTTATGGGCGGTGCCACGCCCCTTTGTCTAATTTTCACCAATTTTTACAGGAACGCTCCCGGGTCAATACCTAAAATTGTCTGTAAGTTTCAACTCAATCGATTGGGCGGTTCTCTATAGATATAAGATTTTGAATGTTTTTTTTTTGTATGGGCGGTACCACGCCCTTTGTCCAATTTTCACCAATCTTTACGCGAACGCTCCCGGGCCAATACCTAAGATTGCCTGTAAGTTTCAACTCAATCGATTCGGCGGTTTTCGAGATACATATAAGATTTTGAATGTTTTTTTTTTTTTTGATGGGCGGTGCCACGCCCTTTGTCCATTGTGAAGGCCTACCTTTTCTAAAAAGACCATACCAATCGGGTTTTATTATATTTATAGATCAGTATGTATTACGTTTTTAATTAACAAGGGTTCAGTTTACTAAACCTGAGTACATCTTAAGTGGGTATGATTTTAAACTTAAAATTTGCTGAATTGACTCTTAGATTCTGTGAGATTCGCAATAAACGAGAAAGTTTCGTGCGACCCAGTCAAATATGCCAGGCTTTCATACTATTTTGTGTCCTTGGGAATATTCGGACGAATAATTTGGCTGTGTAAAAAATACTTTTATTTATGGTCAGAAACATAAATAAAAGTATTTTTAAAAAAAGTTGCAATGAATGTCGAGTCGATGTCATTATCAATATAACTCCACATTCTGGCCTAGTTATCTATCACACATTTGCAACAATTGCCTTCTGCATTAAAAAAAAGATGATTTTGAAATTGTTCACTGAGTAAAATAGACTAATAGAGTACCGTTGTTATTATACACCCCTAATTTTCAATTGTGTACTTTCCTTTGAAAATCTATAACTATTCTAATAATTTAATTTATTAATTCTGTAAAAAATGAAAAAAAAAATTACAAATTCGGTAATGCCATTATATTAGCACAAAACATGATTTATTTGAATAACATTGAACAACGGTAAAGGTGGATATAGTGACCAAACATCAAAACGATAATAAAAATTTACAAAAAAAAATGCCAAAAATGCTGTTGGTATTTATAGACCTAGCGGTAAATGAAAACTTTGTTCAAATTTAACCTCAACATGCAAATTGCAATTAAAAACTGACGCGAAAAAAGCAGTTTATCGATGATTATATTATTGGTTAGCGCATAAATCAAACATTGATTTGAATAATTAAATATTCTTGAGTCAACTGTCATTAACATTCCACTTCCTTCCGGGGTATCCCAAGGAAAGGGCTTGCGTAAAGTCAAACAAAACTCGAGAGCTGCAAGGTCAATCCAAACTAAAACCCGAGCAATGCCAACTATATTTAATGGGTATTTCAATAACTTCCAAATTACCTATGTATGTGTTTTATTTTTAAGAAGGAAATTATTAAATTTATTCGTAAATAAAAAAAGTTGGGAGTCACTCAAACTAATGTGTTCATAACCTATGTACTTTGAAACATTTTCTGTCATGGATGGTTTATTTCAACTCAATTCAAGTTTGCTTACAGGAACCAATGTCATCTCTGACAAATAAAGTTTTAAGTGGAAAGATGGAAAATTGTCCGTACAATCAACCCCTCACCAGTGTTGGGATGTCGAGGTAAATTTACCTTTTCGAGGGAAAAACCATGAAAGGAAAATGCATAAAGGGAAAAAGGGAAAAAAATTGTTCGGTAGTGCAATTTTGAGGGAAATTCCGTTAAATTGAAAAATAGAAATGATGAATGATATTTATTTAGGCCCTGAATGCACTGAGTTCATGACTACAAATCTTAATGAAAATGAAAAAGAAGAAATTATTGGCCAGTGTATAAAATTTTATTGCAAGGCAATCGACTTCCGATAAGTAATAGTATAGGTCTATAGGAAATAAGCTAGAATTTTTGGATCCACTTTTAGCTGCAGCCTTTTTGATTTGTCTGAAAAATTGTGACAAATTTGAGGTGGAAGTTGAATGGCGCGAGCTAGCTGCATCGATTCCAAGTGAAAAGAAATCATCACTTAAGCTTTTTCCAAATTTAATAAAAGCAGTCAATTATGCTTTGTCATTACCTCACTCAAATGCAGAATCTGAACGCATTTTTTCAATAGTAACAGATATAAAAACTAAAAAAAGGAAATGACTGCCTAAATGCTATTTGCGTTACCAGATCCTCATTTCAGAGTGATGGCATGAATTGTTGTGACTTCGTTCAAGCCCAATCAAAATCATCTAGACTTGATTAATCAGAATATTTATGTATAACGTTGAGCTTGTTTTTAACTTTTTTACTATGTGATTAATATTAAACAAAAATGTGATTGATAGTAAGCTAAATGTCCAACCAGATCAAACGCGTTGGTTGGATAAAATTGAGGGCATCGTACATTAGAGTTGAATGCGTTGAATTCGAAATTGATGAGTTGGGCACTAAGTGGACGGGCAGCATAAGAAATATAAATTATTTTGTTACTTTTTATTGATGAATTTATGTTTATTTCTTTATATAAATAGAGAATGTTTATTTGTTTGTTTTTTGTCAATTTTTTTTATTATTTTGGTATGTAAAATAATATTTCTTTCAAAAAAGACTTGAGGGAAAATAAAAGGTAATTTCGGCAAGGTACGGAGGGAAAAAAAGGGAAAAACGACACTTGTTTGAGGTAAAAACCATCCCAGGGACATCCCAACACTGCCCCTCACTTTTCTGTTAACTTTTAAGCTTTAAAATGCAACTATGCTTTCTCTTTTCTTTTGTGTGAAATCCAATTGTATTGCAGATGTTTTCTCATTAGCCAATATGTAATGATAGACAACAGAGTAAGGTGCAAATGCCATCACGCCTATCTTTTTAACTCTTACATGTCTTTTTTGACGCGCCGGCCGTCTTCGTTTCGCATCGTTAATCAGACAACCTCCAGTGATCCCAACCCAGTTTTACGTATAATAAAAACACACACTGCTACTACTAGTATCATCTCGATCTCAGTGACCGCGGCTTAGCGTTCCATAACCATGCCCACATTATGTACTCGTATGTAGATAGCGCATAGCTTCTTTATGATTCACACTGCAGCAAATGGTGCGGAAGCATGCATCCATAAATATAATTTTCAAGAAAATTCCTTATCAAGACCTTGAAGTCTGTTATTAAGCTACAAGAAGTCCACAAGAGCAACAAAAACAAAAATGCATTTCTTTATTTTCTTTAGCATTCTGTTTCATTTCATTTTCAAGATCAACCCACCGGTCAACGATCTTTAACTCATTTCATCGTGATGATGAAACCGGAATCGTCTTTGTGAACTGGTATCTGAACCAGTCTTTTAAACATTGTAGATTGGACACATACGTCTCTCTTCAGTCAAAGCAACCTATGAATTTGAGGAATCCAAAACGGGCTTCTAATGCGGCGCGCCATTGCATGTCTTTTTTTTGTTTTTGGTATACATCGCAACAAATGTACAGGGTCAGAAAAAGAGTTTTTTTTTTTTTAATCTCTAAAAACTTCATATAAGTAGGTATGTAAGGTATACAACTCGTTCATGTCTCCACACCTTAAAATTTAGTATTCTTACAACGTCTAATGTCATTCGTATCCGAAGTTGATAGCAATTGCACTCTAGGTCAATGTCAAGTAGAGCTTGTTTATTTTGTGACATATAACGATGACATAACAGTAAAAACATATTATTGCCATGTAGTACCTACATTTTACATGCTTGTTTGTATAAAGAAGAAGCTGACTTTGAGAATATTGTTGACACCTTTGAATTGACTTAATTTCTAGAATAGAAAATGACACATTTGCCTAAGAATCAAACGGTAAATGTTCGCCTAAATAACACATAGGTATTCAACAGATAAATTTTGTAATTCAGATGTCGATGAACGCGCAGAGCAAAGGGAATATTTTTGTTTTGAATATTGTCTTCATTGACAAGACCTACGTAATTCACAATCTAATGGAGTGTCTTTATTCTTACGAGAGTTGAACATAAAATGCCATTTGATTCAGCATCTTTAAACTTACCGAACAATTTTTGTACAGTAAAACAAAAAAAAAATTCTAGTCTATCCATCCATCCATACTACTTATAAAATGCAACGTCCGTCTGTTCGTTTCTCCATAACTCGAGAACCATTCGTCCGATTTTCATGATTTTTTTTCTGATTTATAGATGTGTGGCCAACTTAGTCCGTAGGGTGTGTGAGAATTTCTCAGGAGTAAAGGGGTCGCGGGGAGTAAGGGGGGTCTCAAGAACCTTTAGCCGTATGAACTTGGTAGTTCGTCTGCTGATAGATAGGTCAAAATTATTACATGCCTCTTTCATCGTTTTTCAAAATTCTTCATTTAAGAGTTGAAAAAAGGGGGTGCAAACATTTCTATTTCGACCTTACCTGGCTTAACTTGCCATTTTACTCATAAATTTGTGTATGTCAATTCAAGATATGCTTTTAACTGTTAGGCAATACTTCAGCGAGTATTTTAAGCCAACATTCATCTTTCTGGTCCATCTACAGGGTGATATATAATAAATTGAAAATAAATCTTATTTGGCCAAGTGAGAAAAAAATTGATTCATCGATTGCAGTTGTGCTTAGGGGTAGTTATATATTGCGTTCTAAAAATAGAATGATAACTCCCACGACGGGCTTTCAGAATGCACATTGTAAATGCTCATGAATGGCGTAGTTGAGTTTTATGTAGGGAATGGATATTGGATATACATAAAACAAACTACATATGTACATATATATGTACGTATACGTAGTACATACAAAAATTGTGATGCGTAAGTGGATATTAGGTACACAATCGTAGATGCATACATATATTTGAGATCTGCAGCTATGGAAAGTGTTACGTATACGATATGATCGCGTAGTATAAATAAATTAGATCATACTTATGACGAGTATTTATTGATGTGAAATCTTATGTCTATTGACTTAGGACTTTCGGATCAGTACAGGTTACGTAAGGAGTATAAGTTGGAGACGGGAGAGGGGTAAAGGGGGTATGGTAGGGACTAACTCTGGAACAACATAACTATTTGACCCATTTTAAAAATTCGTTCAACATTGTACCGGCTATATCCTCCAGATCAGTATAGGTTAGGGTAACTGATGGGGCAAGGGGAAACAGGGGTATAGGGGCGGGCTATCTTCGGAAGTAGGTACTCGGCCATTGTCGGAGTTGACCTCCGACAGTCACGTTTTTCACATGAACATCTATATATTGCATATTCGCGTGTGAGCTGTAGGCGTAATTTGTTTATAGCTATTCGCGCCCATAAAATAAATATGTAACATGTAGGTAACGTTTATAAGAAGGCATTGCGATAAAATATTTTGTAAACTTAAAAAAGAAGACAAAATATAAACCAACGTGCATTTATATGATAACTGAAATAAATTTGAATTCAATTTAAAAGAAAAGAAACCGGCGGGCGGAGCCGCGGGCATTGCTAGTTATAGATAATACGTACTGTACTGACGTGACAAACAAACATCGTTGGCGGTTAATTACAAAATACAGACCTACCTACATGCTATTAAACTGTTTGCATCTTGCATGCAAGTAATTGTAATTGTATATCTACCTAACTACCATATAAAGACGCGCATGATTCTCAACACCCATTATCCTGAGAATTAATGAATGTATTATTTCAGTTAGATATAGAATTGGTTTATTCATCAGAAAACACTAATTCATTCATTAATTCAAAATTGCATAATTGCATTCAAGCATGGCAAGTTCGTTGTCCAGCAAACAACAGTCTTTATGTCAGTTGAGTAAGTATAATTAATTACATTTGTCAGATATGTAATTTATGAAATTGTGTTTGCTCTATCATTAGTCAGTAAGAGTTTTTATGATAGTATGTAATTGTAAAAGGTCAACTTGAGGAAGATGTTTTTTGAACCTTTAAATGGATGCTTTTCTGCTCTATTTTAACGCCGTTAGAACGCCGTTCGTGCACTTTAAAATTTGTCAGCCTTTCTGTTTATAACTCAATTCTCCTGTTTAATACGAAGATAAGACTGTTGTGACAAATCATCCGATCCAATATAAAATGAGAGGATTCTATTAGTTTCACTTGGCATCCCTCGTTGCCTCCTTTTCCAAAATCCCTCATTTTTAACTTTCTCGTATACGTAGTAAGAGAAAGATATTGTTTTCGTACAAAATTTCGAACTCGAGATTTTGATCAATTCTGATATTACGATGATGGGGGAACTCAAAAAAGTGGGTCTCGCAATTCTGTCCGTCCGTATGTCTGTCTGTCCCACCCCTGGGGAATCTAACGCTTGGAGGGATTTGCTTCAAACTTCGTATTTAGAGTTTGTAGGCTTCCCGCTCGGGACGTTTTTTTTTTTATTCTAGCCCTAATATTAACGGTACCTCCCATATAAACATTTTACGAAATATGACGAAATATGCCTAAATTTGGATTTTTTCGAAAACGGCTCTAACGATTTGAACCAAAATTGATAGTTGAGTTAATGTAAGCATGCTTAACATGACTGCATACCTAGTTTTTCGCTAAAAAGTCCAGCAATGGCAGTTTTGAAAATTGGCTTTTTCTCGAAAACGGTAAAAACGAATTTTAAAAACATTATTTTTAAGGTACTATTGTCATTCTTAACTTAATAGCAAACTCAGTTTTTCCTTAAAAAGACTGCGTCCTTTGATATCCACCCAAATCCCTAATAAAAGTACTTTAAAAAAAATGCTCATATCTCAAAAACGCCATTTTCGATTATAATAAAACAGTTACTTTCAGGTAATTCTTAAATCCATAGTAATACCACTGGCTCAGTTTTGAGCTAAACAGTTGAAAAACAGTGTTTTTTGAACCATGAATGCGTCCTTCCCAATCGCTAAAACCGGTACTTTAAAAACTGCTCATATCTCGAAAACGACATTTTCGATTTGGATGAAAATATATCTGCTAGGTAATGTTTATATCCTGAAGGATATATCGTACTCAGTTTTCAGCTAAACAGTTTAATAACAGTGCTTTTCGAATCCAAATTGTAACATTTGTCAGCATAATTTTATAAAAAACCGCTTTAACGATTTTAATCAAAATACATATTTAAGACAACATACGCATTCTTAACATGATCACGTACTTAGTTTTTCTCAGAAAACTCTAATATTGGCGTTTTATAAATATTTCTCAAAAATGACTACCCAAATCCCGATCTGTATTCACACACGGTATATTTTTGTAAAGTCCAAAACTTCAGTACATAGCAATATAATTTGAAATTCATCGCCTACTTGCCTCCTTCAAGTGTCAGTTCGGGGTGAAATTTGAAAGTAATAAAGTGTTCTAGTTAATACGTAGGTTTATGTTTATGTAGTATCACAAACCAGTAAGAAATAGACCGTCGACTCCTCCCACATAACGGACTTTGCCTACAAGCTGTTGGCACCATAGGATTTATTTATGTGTTGGGCCTGTATAAATCAAAGGGAAGAAATTACGGCACACGCATACGTAGTAAAATCCTATGGCAGTTGCACCTGGCAGTGGTTTATGGCAGTAGGGCTGTGTTCTGAAGGTTTCTTCTTTTTTTCCAGTTACACTTCGTTCACATCACAGTTTAGTTTTAGGAAATATTAAATTGTTCAAACTGTTGATATCAATTAAAATTGGCGATGTAAAGGAATATTCACATGATAATGAACAAACGAATTGATAATAATATGCGAACGAACCACTTTTGATGCATTCATATAACAAAAATTTGCTCATTTTACTATTGCAAGAGTACATAGAATAATAAATTAATGCATCAAAATATGGGAAAAACAAGTTTGAAAAGAGTTTAAACAACGAAATTACGAACTAAAAATGCTTGCCTCGAAGGAAAACACCCTTGGTGCGAATTTTCACAAGTTTATTCAAAATTCACGACATTAAAACCCGCTCCACAAACTATCAAATACAAAATTCGTTCGAACTTTATGTAAACTTTAATCAAAGATTGTTAAGTAGTAGAAATTGATGTTTGAACTTGGCGAACTGTTGCGAAAATAAAAGTGTTCATGTGAATGGACTGTCAAAACATGTGATAATATTCTTTTCACTTATACCTACCATGTTTCCACCAACGTGATTTAGCTAAATTCATTTGATTTAGCTAAAATCATGTTATTAATTTCGTGATCTATTACTATTATATATTTTCATAACTGCAAAAAAACAAAATTGGTCCGGAAAAGACTTGCTCCTGGAACTTTGGAATGAAGCTTCAGGAATTGACAGTCAAAACAAAGTGTCAAAATGAAACTCTTTTCGTGATTTATTTTTTACTTTAGTTTATTCACGTGGTTATCCTTTATTTGTTATTTTGATTTTGTTATTAGACCTGTTTTATTGCACATCTATCTCAGTGAAGTAAAGAAAAGTAGAAATTTTAACACGCAATTACAACAACTACACACTGCTTGACACGTATTCATGCAACGTCGTAAGTTTACCATTCGCGTAAAGAGAAAATTGCACATTTTACTATTCCTAGTATAGAATAATTAGTTATTCTATCAAATTGTATTAAGAAAACAAGTTTTAAAAGGGTTTACATAACGAAATTTCCAATTCCAAACTTTTTGCCGTGAACGAAAACATACTTTGTTTGGAATTGAAAATTTCGTTATTTAAACTCTTTTAAAACTTGTTTTCTTAATACAATTTGATGGATTAATAATTTATCCTACACTTGGAATAGTAAAATGTGCAACTTCTATTTATAAAAACATCAAAAGTATTATAAATGCATGCAAAGTATTTTTTTCCTGATTTCGCGCCTTTATTTCAAGCGTAACATTGTGGAATTTTCTGTTTATAAATGCATAAAAAGTGGTTTATTCGCATTTCATCAATTCGTTCGTTCGCTCCCATGTGAATGGTCCTTTAGTTGGTAGCAATTTTAACAAATTCGCTGGAACGTAAAATAAATCGCCAGCGATTTTTTTTTCATTCACTAATCCCTAGGTACCTCTTTTTTATTCGCGGGTGATTTGTTGTTGCGATGAGTTTCTTGTGAATTGAAAAAAGTATTAGTTTTCGAACGAGCGAACAAAATATTATCAACGATATAGATTATATTTTCGCTCAAAATTAAGTTTAAATCATTCCAACCAGCCGTCTAGCTACTTGCAATATGATTTTATCTAAAATGTAAACAGTACCTAAACTTAGTTCCCAACATTTCTTAACACATCCCAATAAATGGCCGCTCTTATGTTTTATTTACATTCCCGCCATTAATTTTGACATTTACACGTATTCACAGACAGGGTAATTTTTTCCGGGGAGAATCGGGTAGGTGTACGGAAAGTCGGCGGTCTAGTTCTCTGTGGTTTGTGTGTAGTATGTATTTACGGTATTAATTACACCTTGAGTGGGTATGATTTTAAACGTAAAATTTTTCTAAAATGACTCTGAGATTCTGCGAGATTCGCAATAAACGAGAAAGTTACGTGCGACCCAGTCGTGAACAATTTTTATCTTTTTTTCCAAAATCTCCAGGGACGAAACCCCCTATGACAAAATCTCCCACATACATACTCATTAAATCCCTCGCTAAAATTCATAACATAGTATAAACTATGCAAATACCCAACCATTAACCTTCTCCAAATCCTACAGTGATCACAAGCAGGAGGGTTGCAGGGGTTGCAACATGCCCATGGAGGGCATCTCACTTCCGTCACGCGACAGAATTAATAACACCAAATCTAAAAATGGGAGATTTTGTCCCGTGGGGATTTTCTCTCAGAGTCTTTTGGTGTAAGGAATTCTAGTACAGGTGATTATGAAACAGGGTATTTTGGAAAAGAGATTTTGGAAAAGGATATACCTACCTACATATCATCACCAACCCGTTTCACTTTTCGTATTTCTATTAAGGTCTTTTAAATGTAATTGAGTGAAAATTTAAATAAGGGCAAGGCGAAAACATTTCGTTAAGCAAAGCTTTAATATAAAAAAAAGTAATAAACATTTTCACATTACTTAAAAATTATAATTTTATTTTAATTTTTACCAAACGGGGTTTTCCCCAGGAAAAACACAAATTTACAACTTCAGGGTTTTGCCACTACACCACCTCTCGTGAACGTCTGACAAACATCTGAGAGTGTAACTGTCCTGGAAAAGCTTCTCAATTCAGCCCTTCGAACTTGGCATAAAATTATGGGTCCCTTCCATTCGCCCCAAAAATTAAAAACCTAATAAAAACGAAAGGTTTTGATGTGAGAAGCTATTATTTATTTATATATGTACATTGCCTATATTAGCACATTACATAATATAGATCCGCGTTAAAAAAAAGTTGTGACTACTCTTTAACTGTAGTCGTAGTGTGAGAATTAAATGAAATTGGTATAGGACCTAATTGTGAGAAACTCATGGGCGCTAAGATTTTTGTTTAAAGTCCAACATACTAAAGAGCAAACTACTGATGATTTGACTGTCTTTCCATCTTTTGGAATTAAATAAACGCCCGGAACTCTGCCTTTTTATAACATTCTGGTATTCACAATAAATTGTCAAACTGTAGGTGCGCACGGATATGGTATTTATCCGATAGTCCAAAAGTCCAATAGCGTTAAGTCGCAAGATCTGCATGGCCAATTCTGATCGCAAAAACGGCCGATTACACGATTAGGAAATGACTCATGCAGTAATTGAATTGTTTCTCTGGCTGATGCATAGCAATTGTGGCACTTTCTTGTTGAAACAACATGTTGGTCACATCCATATCTTGTAATTTAGGCACTAAAAACTGTCCCGATAACGACCACCATTGATTGTTACTGCCTGATGACCAGCCGCATTTTCGAAGACATGCCAAATGCAACAATTTTGACGATTAACTAAGCCATAAAGATGAAAATGAGCTTCATCACTGAAGATGATTTTTGCGGACTGTAGGTCTGCAGCTGACAAGTCTTCATTATTTTTAAAATATTGCTCAACAATGAAAATGCATTGTTCTTTCGTATAGCGCTCCATTTTTACTAACCCCGAACTTTCAGCTGTCACATTGTTATCTTTTTTACGTTGGCATCACTGTTCTATTAAATGGCGTAAAATTCAAATTTTGCGTGAATTATGGGACACCCTTTATAAAACAGACCGTGCGTCGACTCCTCCCACATAACAGACTTTGCCTACAACAAGCTGCCTGCGGGTCCAGGATTTTTCATGTATTGGTGCTGTACAAAATCAAAGGAGCGCCATTAACGCACGCATACTTGAATGGTATAGCATGGAAAATCATTGCCGCCATTTATTTTGACATTTCACACGTATTCACAGACAGGGGAATTAATTTCGGGGAGAAACGGGTAGGTGCATGGAAGTCGGCGGTTTAGTTCTATGTGGTTTGTGGTCCTGACTGCTTGCCGTCAGACCTAGGAAGCTGATATTTTGTAACAAAATTGTCTTTTTATGGCCAAAGTGAGCACTTAGAAGCGATTTGGGAAAATTCAAACTCCTAAGGGGGGGGGGGGGGGGCAAAGTTTGTATGGCAAATATAATTATTGTTCCGATCGACTGAAAGCGCACTTGTTACTAGTTTACACCATTTTATTAGAATACTTATAGTTCTTTGGTTTTAAACAAGTTACTGTCTTATTAAGCATTTTAATTTATTTTGATTTGATGAGATAACATTTAAATAAAACAAAACTACAGTTCTCCCCAATAGAAATTTGTATTTACAAGTACAAAAATTGTCATTTTCGGTTTTACGTTTACCAAAGTTATGATAATTTCGAGGAAAAAAGGTAGGTACCTACTTGTAAATACACATTTCTATGTTCATGAAATAGACTTCTGTTAGGTTACAATTAAAATAGATACAAAATGTTGGCATTCCGAGTTCGTAAAATTGTATCATTATTAGTGTTGTGCTATGAGTGCATCTAAACAATTTCATTGTCCCATACCCATTAGTTGGAAGGTAGGTATAGTGAGCGGTAAACGTGAGTAATATAGGTATACCCTATTCACACAAAGCCGAAAACTTCATCGAAAACAGAAGTTTTACCATACATATTGCAGTTTTCAAAACGAGTTGTTTGAGGTCGTTTGCCATGAAAACGCCACGAAAACTGAGTGAGAGCCTCCGTGCTGTCGTTTCTTCTAGTTTTTTTGTTTACAAATGTAGAATCTCTTATACAGTTTTTCTATAACTTTACAACGGCAGCACTACCTGAAACAACTAAATGGTATTTTCATATGTTTTGATTTTGATTGTTGCTTATGCTAATTATTTTATGCATTTAACCATAAGTTAACGATTATCAAGTAGCTTAAATAATTTTGTTTCTATATTATGTCAATACGAGTGAAGTTTAGTAACTAAAATAAAAGTCTAGTAGCCACAGACATTTCATAGCTAGTTTCACAGCTAATTGAAACGTCAAACGAAAACGAGTTGGTGTTCGGTTTCGGTGTGAATGCATTCACAAGTTTTCTAAACTTTTTTGACGAAAACTCAGTTTTCGGCTTGGTGTGAATAGGGTATAAACGCGAATGATGTTTTCATTGTTTTGTCCTTGGAGTTTGGAAATTTATTTTTTTAAATATCTATAAAGTATTTTATCCCTTCGAAATAAAATACCTTCGTTTTGTTATTGATATTTTATCAGACTTCTTACAGATTGTTGGTAGGTATTTAAGAACTTTTCAGGACCCTATAAAGAATATTAGATATAATTTTATTGGTATTTACTCACTTTTGACACTCGCTGTAGGTATCTAAAAAAAAAAAAGCGTTGCTATTGTTCCTGGATAAAGTGTATCCCCCGACCACCTTAAATAGCAAGTAATTCTTTTGTCCCCTATATAAATCTATAAAAATGAAAGACGAACGCAGGTAGGTTCAATTCAACTGGCGTTTTCAATTTTCCATTGTTCGGCGGACGTCACAAAATTTACTGAGCATGCATGCCGACATGCATATTCAGCATTTAAAAATACGACGAGTATTACTCACAGTTCACTGAATACATTTTAGGTCAATGCATCCCAACTTTCAATACAAGACAAATAACACGTACCCCATTTTTAATTAAAATCGCATTACTCGTCATTCTTAATATTGCTGGATTGTGAAACGCATGGCGTTCTATAGGCCATAGCAAGCTTTCATAAAAGTAAATGCAATCCAATATTACCAGAAGAAAAATAAACAAATCGACTTAAATATAAAATGACACATTGAATGCAAATTAGCAGGCGAATGAAATTCACAAATGAGAATGCAACAAAGTGCACAAATGGGCGATAGTTTTATTTTGTCACTTTTTATAGCAAATATTTCAACAAGTTGAATAAACTTTGAGCATGTCATTCACGTGAAAATATAATAGAAGCACTTACACACTTTAGCCTTGAAAATTATTCTGAACTTGTTCTAGATAGTGGGTACACGATACACCCACGTCACCTACTTCCGATGATGACATGACATTAGATACAAAAAGTAAAACAAAAAACAGCTGTTGCAAATTAATTTTACAATTATGTTGTAAGTACCTGTTGCAAATCACAGGCGTGTCTGTACACGGGAAAGTTAATTTTCGCACTTGAACCTATCTACCTGTTTTAGATTTAGTGACTTTCTAAATAATTTGTTAATACGTTTCTTAAATTTAATAAATTTTTTAAATGAAATCACTCACATTATAGAGAGCAACCGAGCTCGGTACCAAATGTCAACAACTAGGAAAATGCAGCAGCTGCAATTGACAAGCGACATAGTACTGTACTAGTACAGATAGTCAAATAGTCGATTTTACCCGTGGGATTAAATTAACTATTGAACACAGCAACTAGTCAGGTGGTAAATGACATTCATATTTGAATATGCTTTTTTAATGAAACCTTTTTAAAGTCGCACTGAGGATTTCGCAAGCAAAAAAATAACAGCCGGTTTTAGATACGTAGGCAAATTTTCGGAAGCATAAATATTATATTCGTTGAACATTTCAAGTTGATTGCTTGGGTCTATTGAAGACCCTGCGATTACGATTCGAAATTTATACCCACATTTAAATTGAACTATGGAATGTAAGCTTTATAGGTGCTTCTCTTTTTTTCGCTTGGTTTGCTATGTATGTAGATAAATATATTCCCAGACAATAGTTAACAATTGTTTCTATGGGAAATTAATAACCCAAAATCGGCTTTAGCAAATGCGTTTAATGAGAAAAAATAAGAAATTTTTAAAATTGTGGCATTTCACAATGGCTGTTGCATAATTTTTTTTTTTATTTGAGTAGGGCCACCAAATTCAATGGAACTGAAAACCGGATATAACCTTGAATAGCGATTCCGAATAATTAGGCTTAATTTAGCTAAAGATTTTATTTTGTATAATACTTACTATCAGAAAAATACGTTCAAAATATTGAATTTAATATAACTCGGTGACATATTGCCGATTTAATTCATTCAGACTAATGACATACACTACGCATATAGCAGCTTCGATTAGCAATTATTTTGGCATCCCGCTAAGCCGGCTAGTGCAAGTGCGCTTAATGTATTGAATTGTGTTTTGTAATATTTGCATAAGCAATAAACAAGATTTATTTGAAATATTTATTATTTACTGTCTTGGGTATATGTATATGAGAAAACACAACACTTAGTTAATGCCTCTGCAAGCTGCGTTCAACGAATAATATTTGCATTTTAAAAATGGTGGTGAGCTAGTCAAATATCTTATAAATTTTTTTAAATGTCATGTGTTTCATACTCAAATTCAATTCCATTCAAATCCGTTTTGCTTCAAGTTTTGCATTTTTCTCATTTTACCCCTACACATATATTAGAGATCTGTAAGCGATGCCAACTCAAAAACGTGATTCAGAGCTAGATATGCGATTTCCGAGCTAGTTTAGGCCTAGAAGATAAGACTTTTTTGACGTTCAAAATATTAAAACTAATTTTTAATTTTAAAATTAACTAAATTCTTATAAAAAAATAGTTTTATAGGAATAACTAAAAAATTAAAATAAAACAAAGTTATAAAAAAAGTTATCGAATGAGAATGTGCTAGAATTTAACAATTTGACTAGGTTTGGCATCGCTTAAGAAACCATTCACAAGCACAAAACGAATAAAACTTAAATTCAGTGAGTATTTTTTTCTGCAATAATGTTAAACTACCATTGAGAGTTTAGATAAAATACTAAAAGTGTATAGTGGAGAAAATATTGACATCTTTAGCACCCACTGTTTGATTTATTTGTGATGATTGCTGCATAGAAGTCGCAAAGAAAAATGCATGCGTTACCCAACTACATATACCTACGATAAACTCAGTAAATTTATTATTCATAGGTTTAGACAAAATTGTAAAAAGCCTTTAGAATGTTCACTATCACAGATTTTACCTACATGATATAAGTCCCGAGACTATGATTTCGCTTCACTTAAACGAATGGCTTGTGTCACAAATTATAGCAGACGTAAATTTGGTGCAATTTAGTCAAACTCCGTTCCCAAACGAAATAGGGAGAAGGTAGCCACAGACAGAGAGAAAAGCATATTTATATGTAGGTACCATTGACATATTATATATGGACTGCTAGCAGATGTCTTCGCGTTGGTTCCAACATAACCACTAGCCCTCTTGGTTTGGAGCGGAATAATTTGGAAATTTACACTTTTTTGAAGTGGCATCTATTGTTAACAATGACGTAACAACTTGAATTTCAACTGTATTACTTGCCAATTTCACTAGGTGTCTCTAGCATTCTATGGAGAAATCCAAGATGGTTCAATATTTTGTTTCAGTTATTTTTCGCTCCGAACCAAGAGCGCTAGTTTATGTTGGCGTCATTTTTCTGGGAAAAATTTGTATGAACTGACATTTCACTAGCAGTCCATATATAATAAGTCAATGGTGGGTACATATTTATGTAGGTATAGGCCATAGGGAGTGATGCAATTTCTTATTTTTAAATTGCAGTACAGTGCAATGAGTACCTATTCATTGTTTTTAATATTTTTCGAGGCATTGCATTGGAATGTGAAATGTGTGTTGCAGTGTCAGTGTATGGAAAGTGGATTGGTCGTTTAAGAACCTAATGAATAATGTTCGTGTTTGTTGACAAAAACTTTCAAGTTCGAAATACCCCAACAGCATTTCGTCGGCATTTCAAATTCTCTTTAAAAAAATCGTTCGAAGAGACGACGGATTTGGGATGCGAACATGTAGTGACATCAAAGAATTCGTATGATAAGTATTGGTTTGTTAAGCATTTTTATACCCTCCACAGGTAGGTATATCTATAAACTTTGTCATTACATTTCTAACGACAAGAATGAATCACCGGAGTCCCCATAAAGTATATATATTCTAAATCATGATCACATTTTGAATCGATTTAACCATGTCCGTCCGTCTGTCTGTTGACAACACGATAGCGTCCAAACGAATCGACCTAGGCGAATGAAATTTTATGAGAGGACTTATTTTTAACGTCGTCAGGTTGGTATTAAAATTGGTCCATGTCGGTAAAGAAGTTCTGGTACCTCAGATACAAAACCATAAATACTAATTCACACGACAAATATTTTGCATGCTTCTTAAGCAGTGGAGGGTATTAAAGCATCGGCCAGGCCGATGATAACACTTTTACTTGTTTTATTTAGGCCCTAGTTATAGCTTTCATTGAAATGCATCATTGGAACAAATCAGTGGAATGATGGTTTCATTTTTTTGACAAGTCGGTTATACTCGTAGCAATCATTGAAAAATTCCTGTCAGTGAAAGAACCTGTCAGTGACTTTTCAACAAACCAGTCTAGGCTTTGAGGTTAGAGTTGACCATTGAAAGCAAAACTGACAGCTGAGAATAGGAAGAGAATCGAACACATCAGTGAAACGATTGGGTTCCAAATTGGAGAAACGAGAATCAGCTGTTCATTGAAATCGATTTCGATCAGTGAAATAATAAAATTGATTTTAAAGAAGAGTTTTAGTCAGAATTAAGTACATAATTTCCTTTGTACAAAAATTCCACAATTGATTACCTTTATTTTGATACCAACTATTGGCTTTATTTGGTATCAAAATAAAGGTATTGTTTGATTAATCGTTTTAAAATCGGAGAACAAAATTTTTAATGATGCATTTCAATGATAGCTATAACTAGGGCCTTAGCTTCATACATTTTTGCATTTTTTTTTTTTGACAACTTAAGCTCAACTAAAATTCAATCTACAACTTATAGGTGACCATTTTATGTTCCTTTGGGTTTTTCGATGTTATTGACTTTTTCTCTTTAATGGCGGTAGACTCTTTTAAATGTGTCACGCAAACAGCAAAACAATTCCTTGCAATTTGTATTTGAGTCATAGTACGAGTACCTACAATAGATACACAAAGAACTTTGTAGTAGAAAGATCGATAAACATAAATTGTGCATCTGCGACCGACACGACGCACAGTTGCAATGGCATACATGGATATTATGCGTCGGTTGTAGATATTCACAAGGAAGTCGTAGATATAGGTTTTGTAAAAATATTACTATGAATAGTTTACTTAATAGAATAGTTTACATAGATGCCATCATTTGATCACAAAAATTGTTTTAATTGATTCATTATTGAACTCTCGTACACTGCAGGTCTGCAGCAAATGCTACTAAGTGTGATGTATTAATTCTGTTAAGAAAAACACGCTTTAATAGCCGTCATCTAATGAACTTTAAGGTGATGAATGGGTAGTTTGTTATAATTCGAGTTATTAACGGCCTTAATTCCGTTAGGCGACAATTAGTGCTACCAAGTTCAGAGAAAAATATATTGGCCTTACTATGTACTAGTAATAATCATTTTTAATAGGCACCTTAAATAGTGGCTTTGCAAAATTTAAAGTAAAAATAAGACTGTCACTAAACCATTATCTATATATGTACATAAAATGAAATGGGCTTAAGCTTATGTCAAACAAATAGTTGTGAGAAGCAAGATCCTAGCCCTAGGGTCCTAGGCATTTGTATATAAAATTTACGCGTAGTCTATTTAGCTAATGTACTTCTGTCCACAAGCACTATTATATAATTATTCAATATTTTCTTGAAAAGCATTAAAATGACAGAGGTTGGTATTTAAATCCAAACTGGCGACAAATGAAAAGCGCCGCAACTTGAGTTCTCGTTTCAAGTGCTCGCTTACCAGGAAATATGACATGTTGCTAACTGAACTAAAAAGATGTAAATTAAATGCGTTGGAGTTGGAGACTGACCTTCAAGTAGATGGAGACATGTTAAGTAATACTTGTCAGCAATAAATTTTTAAATATACCCCGGTATCGGAAGACTTAACCATTAAATTATAATTTATAATTTGCTGGTAATTACGAAAAACCGTTTAAAGTGTTTACACTTAAAAATAAAAATACCTACCGATTTGATTTATTGCAATGTTACATACGACTAGCTCAATCTCCAAATCTACATAATTACTATACATATTGAAACAAGTTTTCGATGACTCAGTTTGGAAGAAAGATGAACTACAGATTAAATGTGAATTAATTTACATTTATTATTGCTATCGCTGAGACAGACAACAACTTAGAATTTTATAAAAATGTTGGTAAATTCTTTCAAGATTTGACTGGCGTCACGGCATAATCCCATAATGACATATTTTCTTTTGATAGGTGAATAATAAAAACACATTTGTCAAAGGTGAATAAATTTAATAGTACATATCTGCTTAATTAATAAGATTTCTAGGGACATTTTTCAAAAAATACATAAGTCAACAAGTCCTTACATACTTGTAGTTATGTACGTTTATTCAATTCAATTCAATTCAATTTGAATACGTTTATAACGAAGACATTATTGTAAACGGTGTCCCATAATTCATAATTCAATTTTGCGCCATTTAATAGTATAGTGATGCCAACAGATAAAAAAGATAACAATGTCACATTGACAGTTCTGACGGTTCGGGGTTAGTAATCGGCCGTTTCTGCGATCAGAATTGGCCGTCTTTGGGTTTTTTTTAAACCAAAGGGGTCAATCTGTAAAAATCTGTATTTTTTTATCAAAATTGCAGAAATTATTTTATTTTTCTATAGCGGTTGTTCGTCGCATTAGTTACTACCAGGGGCATGTCCTGCCCATTACTTAGGGGACAAATTCTAGCATTTGGCATTATAAGCAAACATTTGACTTTATGCCACTTTGCCGATTTGGCCTTATAACGCTTTATCAAATTGTCATAATGTCAAATGCTAGAATTTGGCCTTCTGTGATTTTCACAAAGCGTCATAAAGCAAAATTTGGAGGTTTGGCATTATGACGCTTGGCTTTATGTCACGACACCATTAAGAAGTATGAGAGCTTCAAACAAAACTTTTTTTTAACCTGTATAGCAATTTTTTTTTATAATTTTTTTTTGGCAAAGTAAACATTTATAAATTGTATCTCACATAGCCGAAAAGTAATGTTGACTCATAATCAGGGAATACCAATTCAGAAAGTCATTTGTAAAGATCAACCAGTAGCAATGACACCAAAGTCTATGAATAATAATTTGAACAAAGAAATGCGCCTCTTGTCATATTTATAGCTCGATTATAGGAGAGGGAAATGCACAATATAAAACGTACGGCAGAATAAGCAGGTTTAATAGTTTGTAGTGGCATTCGCTTTTGGCAATTGTACATATAGGTATGTTTAGCATGAGCATTTGGCAGGGCATGCAAATAGCATAACTGGGTTTTGTTGTTGACTGTTTATATTATTGTGAACACTACAAGGTTTTTGTTTGTGTGCCTCAAGAGGTCGAATAAGATTGTAACATCAATGATTATCAGATATATCTACGTATAGATTAAATCGGAGTCAATAAAGGTATACCAAGTGCATTTGGATGCGTATTTGCCGTTATAGGAAGACTTAGGCAAGAAGTCTTGGGCTTCCATAATATAAGCCCCCAGATTCATCAGGGGCAAATTTGAAAACATCACGCTGATCTGTGCAAACGCTGG
Source organism: Cheilosia soror (assembly GCA_949372485.1). Taxonomy (NCBI): domain Eukaryota; kingdom Metazoa; phylum Arthropoda; class Insecta; order Diptera; family Syrphidae; genus Cheilosia; species Cheilosia soror. The sequence goes on along the minus strand of OX443561.1, from coordinate 138,106,606 downwards.
CCCAGATGAGAAGGCAGACGTAGCGCTGCCAAAGAGGCGTCCAGCGATCGTACAACTTACAAAATCGAAAGGCATATCTAGGCGACCACAACGAAACCCCTGGTTCGAAATGGACTCCCCACGTACGTTGATCTAGCCAATAACCTTAAAAAGCTATAGCTGAGGAGGCTATGTCATTTGTGGAGCGTTTGAAAAACAATGCACTAGGAGTTTTTAGGTCCAATCCACAGGCTCAGGGGCGAGAAAGACCCCACTTTAGATTGCGCGCACAATATAGCGCGATCTTAACCAACTTGGTGTATGGTACTAAAGGAGCCAGCTAAGAACCACTTCATTTCAGAAGAAGCAGTAAATTGCCTTATTCACAAAATCACAAGTGACACAATAACAAACGAGAAAATGAGGCCAGGCATTTTTAATAATTCTAAAAATCTGACATCACATATCATAATAATGACACAATTACATTTTCCCTCTCATCTCTAGATTTAAAAAAAAAAAACAGCGCGCTGACTTATAGCGCTTATGTCAATATAGGAGGCATATCAAGGAGTGTTGAGTGTTGTAAAATTTATTTAACAAATCCACTCGCCAATACCCACAGAAAGCGTTATATGTAATTTCATTGGTTTTAGTAGCGAATGTCAAACTTAGCGCCATCTATAAACCACAATACAAAATAACACCCCACAACCATAAAATTCAAAATTGAAAATATTTTCCACTCAAATAACTTTATTACAGTAATAAATATTGTTCTTATCACCAGATTATTAAATAATAGTAATTATATATATAAATAGTCTAACGGAATTTGTAAGTTTAGCATTTTATTATCTGGAATAACAAATCACTGCAATTTTCCATAATTTAAATCAGTAAAGCGAATAGAATATAGGTATCTCATTTTAACAAAAATATTTAAAATTCATATTTACAAGTCAAATTATAAACCTCGCGTGGTGAGGAAAAACATAGTTAGTTGCAAATGCCACTGAATTTGATGACAGTCATTTATGGACAGTAATTAAATGTTTTTTTTTTTTATATATCAATTTATGTAGTGATTAACACCTTGCTTCTAATTACAAAAAAACAAGCATTACACTTTGACATGCAAAAAATTTATTTCATGCAATAAATCTCACTCATTTACTAGTCAGATTACTAGACAATAATTACAATTGAACCAAACTTTATAATTATAATATTGTCATAGTGATGGATATAGCTAATGGCGTGTTCAATTACTGCTAAATTAACTATGATTAATTGTGTTCCGATATTCTTTGTAATTGAATACAATTTCACTGGTTAGTTGAACCGATCACTATGCAGGAAGTGCTCACCCAACCCATGTGGTTGCTTCATTTCATGTAAAACAATTAAAAAACGCTGCGGTTTTAAGGTTAACATGGTCATATTCATGACATAATTTGACAGAGGAGTTGTTATCTCCAATTGAATGACAGATCTGGTGACATTTTTTATTTTACAATAGGAGTCGTTCAATAAATTATATTTTCAATTGCATGTATCGAAAAGTCGGTAAACGAAATTAAATTAATATTTGATAGGTCCTTTTAGGACCCTTGGCCTTGCTTACCCTTGGGAAGGGACTGTATACGACGACTTTATTCCGAGTCCAAGTGGCTAAATTGAGAAATTATACTTTTTTACTTTTATACTTTTGGATGTTTTGGAAACTAACGGTATAATTTGTGTTTTTCCGGGGGTTGAACTTGAAAGCTTGCAGCCCTTTGGTCCGCAATTCAGCGCACTAAACCAGATTTAAAAATTCTTACTTAAACAAAATTTGCATTTTTACTATATAAACAAATTCTACTACATTTTGAACTTAAAAAATGTACTCAATAAATAACTACAGTCAAAAAGCGATCTACAACTTACCGTGCCGAATAAACAAACACGACTAATTGAAAAAAAAAATGTTTAACTGGAGTTCCAGTCTTTTTTCTTTGTCATACATTTATCTTATAGGCTAAGCTATGCATACAGGTATTTAAAGAAAAAAAAAGTAAAATATTTAGTTTCAAAGTAACGGCTATGGTCTTAAAACGCATTTTATTTACGAACAAAAAACTACACAACCTCCAAAACCGAAATACTCGAATACAGAAGTCAACTAAGAACAATTATAGACTCCAGGGCAAAGCCATTTAAGTCGTAAAAAAAATAAAAGTATGTATTCCATTTGAAATAAAGTTAACGACAACTATAATTACGGATAGAACAATTTATTATAATGTTGATATTCTTGCCTATTTCTAACTATAGTCTTATCTAAACAGCCTTTCCATTTTGATGTAATTCCATAATCTCATTCTGTGCAAGTACATTTGGGTAGGTACAATCTCACTTTTGTGGAGACCGCCAGAAGTATTATTATGTTTTTGTAGGTTATGACCTGGCTGCTAGAAAACTAGACCATAAAATTCATTTAACAATAATTTTTAGCAATTAAAGTATTTTTTCAGTGTAGATGGCCCGCGTGTGGCTATACTAACAATTTATATTTAATTGCTTTTAAAAAAGTATTTTCTATGTTTTGTTTGAATAATTGCGAATCTACATGCAAGAATGTGTGAAATAAAGCAAAGCATTTAACTTGAAACAACTTGTTTTAAAATTGAGTTTTTTTTTTCTTTTCCTATAATTAGGTATATCTTCAGTCTTCACTTGGTCTTCATTCGAAATACTAGTCTACATTACAGATGGCTGACATGATTTGTCTATGGTTGAATTGGCCTAGATTGATCACATGAATAGTGTTACAGTTGACTTATAAGCTGCGGTATAACATTTTTTATTTAAGAATTCTAGTACTTATTCGATTTTTAAATGTTTTAAGCAATATGATATGTCAGTTTCTGTAAACGTGAACAAATTTTTGCAAAGTGAATACCTAGGTAATTATGTTGACAGTTTCCTCACCACAAGAATGTCAGAGAATTATGCAATTGACACGCGATCTTAGTTCCGACTTTTAATATAGTTTTTGAAGAAAGGTGCAAATTATTTATTTGGATAATAATCTATAGATATACAGCCGTATTTATTAGATTTCCTTAAAATGCCTCTGAGAGCTTGTTTAGTTAAACATAGCGTAAGAATTTACGCAACCTCTACGCTACTTTGCTGAAATTGTTATTTATAAACATTTTTCCACTGTTGATTTACTAAACAGGGTTGGTGTCCAGATAATGAGAAAACTATTACAGAAAATACAGAAAACTAGTACTTTCTTCTATTGAAATCGACATCAGCTGTTTTCTGACAGATTTGTTGCGTACCTAACCTACATAAAAATATTTTAATGCAAATTTGGCTTAGAGAATCCGTGCCTGCAAGTAACTCAGCGCTATGTTGTTAATTCCGGCCTTATGAGGATAAAATAGAAGAAAACAAATAGGTATCAATATACCGGATGACCATTTATTTGGTATTTTGTAAAAATTATTACATGGCACAGCACACACACAAAACTAGATTATTTCTTAAAATTTTGTATCACCACAGACGAGGAATTTTTCGCGCGAATTTTTAACTTTTATTTTCTCTAATTTTCTAATTAAAAGTTATTTCAAAAATGTTCTCAAATTTGTTAAAGCTTAAAGACGAAGGTAGGTACCTTTTCCAAATACTCGACATATATAACGAGAAGTTGGTTAAAACATCCCTTCGGAACAAGGGATAAATCATAAATCATAATGAAATATTTCCCCAATTATTGGGGATTTTTTCATATATTTTTGGGGCCTTTTTTCACTGGGGCCTAATTTCATGGAGCCTAAAATAAGTTGTAAGTAGGTATTGTGTTTGTCGCCAATGTCCTCTAATGCGTGAACCGATTTTGATTCAATACCCATGAACGGTGACGTTAATACCATGGTTTATAAGTGTATACGGTCTTTGTAAAAAATTTATATTTATTTATATTAAAAATCGTATATCTCGAAAACTACAGAATCTATTGAGATCAAACTTACAGATAATCTTAGGTATTTGCACAGCAATATAGATTGGTCAAAATGGACAAAGGGGAGTGGCCCCGCCCAAGAAAAAAACATTCAAAATCCTGTGTCCCGAATCGATAGAGTTAAAATTTACAGACAATCCTAGGTATTGACCCAAGAGTAATCCTGTAAAGATTTATCAAAACTGGACAGAGCTTTTGCGTGGCACGTTTGCACTACCTACGAAGTGTGCAGGGGGTTCGCTAGTATTCTTATTAAAAGTGTGAGTTAAGGTACACTCATCCCTCTCTTTGGGCGCGATTTAATGGAATGAACGTTGCATTAAAAAGTACCTACTCGAGCGTCCTTCATCTACAGCAATTTTCTAAGATTCTTCCACCAGTTTTTCGTCCAAAGTAGTTTTCTCATGGCATAATGTTCGCGAACTTAACGTTGAGTAGTCCAAAGCTTGCGAAACTAGGTACTGGAAAATATACACGATATTTAGTTTTCATTTTATAAAATTGAGTAAGTTTCTTCGCACTTTCATCATCAATACGTTTACTTGGACATTCGAAATCTGGATAATAGCCCGCAACTTCTCTATCTCTATGCATACGAGTATATGTATTCCACCGCTAACCATAGCCTAAGCCTAGCCTACTTTAAATAGCGCTAACATTCCGTAGTGGACCGCATCTTTTACCAACAATTTCAGACATTTCCGTCCCTAGCTATCTGCCCCTAGTTATTCTGGAGTCGTTCTCCAATTGTATTTTCTTGAGGAATTTAAAATGGCAACCATAAAAGGATTAAGCGGACTTAAGTTAGTGCCAAAAATTAAGTTTGCTCAAATGGTGAAAATGGTTCACGACATACACTTTCAATGTATTTACACTACTACAACTCCAATGCATAATGTTTCTCCTAAAATGGCTTTTCTATTATTCACTAACTTTAATCCGGATTAAAGTTTGCACCCGGGTTTAATTGAATTTTACCCAAAAAATGAACCCAAGTCCATAATATTCATTCGTTAAACCTGACAAGAAACCCGCTTTTTTAACATTGTCAGCGTTTAATCCGAATGATTTTAAACTGCACTCTGTAGACCAATTTAAGTACTTTAACCCGTGTTAAAACTCAATTTTATATTATTGACTATTTTTTTTTATGTCACATTTCTGACATTTCTTCGCTAACTGAAAATAAGTGAATATAATAAAAAGCAAGAAGATAAGAAAAATGGATTCTATTACTTTTGGCAACGGTTATGGCACCACATGTCAATTTTGGAATTAACTTTATAGTATCTAAAATTTATCTTTTGTTCTGTTAAATAAATGGAAACAACAATTACGACCATATTATTCACTCCGGGCGTAAATCAGGTTTAAGTTTATTTTACAACCGATCATTAATCCACATTTTTTATACCCGACAATTTAAACCTATATTCACAACAATCACTCAAAAGCATGCATTAAACCCACCGAATTAATAACAGTTCAAAGCGATTTTTAATCCCATTTTAACCCGTTTTAAACCTATGTAATACCATATTTCACATAAAATTACATTTGGTTTTTAATGTTTCTCACTAATTGGAAATTGATTTGATTTGTTGTGACATCAACATTTTTGGTCAATTTCTCAGTTCCCAATCTATTTGTTAAAAATATACAACTCGTTAAATTATACTTATTATGGAGTAATCCAGCTTAAGATATTGTATAGTGCTCATGACCATAATAGCTGGTTCACTTTAAGCATTTGATCAAAGTTATCTTTTTGACAGTTTATACTCAATGAACTACTATGTATTTTTTATTAGACAGGAGTGAGTAAATTGCAGAAATAAATTTAATATAATTGTTTTATTTGGAATAGTAATTTTTCGCTTGGGCGCAGTAGCGCAGTGGTTAGTGTGTTGGACTACTGTGCGAGGGATCCCAGGTTCGATCCCCGGAAAAACCCAAATTACATCTTAAAGTTTTTTCTACTGCGCCACCTCTCGCGAACGTCTGACAAACATCCGAGAGTATGACTGTCATGAAAAAGCTTCTCAATTGAGCCGTTCGGACTCGGCATAAAATTGTAGGTCCCTTCCATTCGTCCCAAAAATAGAAACTCACACAAAACGAATGGTTGCGAGAAGCTAGGCCTTGGGTGTCACCCGCCTGTTGCGCCACCTATTTATTTATTTTTTTTTTTTAATTTTTCGCTTACAATTAAAATTCTTAAACATGTGTTTGTAGGTTTATCAGCCATGGATAAACAAATAAATTCGCATTGATATCAAAAACGCAAAAATAACCTTCAAATGGTATAAAATTTACCAACGCCTTGATTTCGTGACATTTAGATAGGTAGGTAGGTACATATATTTTAAGCACGCATATAAATTGCAAACATTTATATTTGTATTAATTTAAATTCAATTCATTCAGAATGGATTCTTTGAACGAACAAATTATTTGGCAGACTAATCAAATCAAACAAAGTGGAAATCCTTGAAATTAAGTAGAAATATTTAACACACCCAATACCAATAAATAAATGTAAATCGGTAAAAAAAAATGCAATTGTATATTTTTTTCATTAATTTTGAGCAAAATATTTATACATTTCAACATCTAAAACACAAATAATGTGTGAAGCAAGAGTTTATGTTCTAGGTCCTAGAAAGGGTAGTGAACCAAACAAGTATTGTTATGAATGTAGAAAAATTAAATAAATATTGAGCAACCTATTAAAAAGTATTCATACAATGCATCCTACATCCGCGGCACTTGTAACGGATAGACGCGGGACTTTTAAAAGTGGTTATGAATATGCGCTGTAACACGATCGTAATATGGCAATTTTTCTTACTGCAGATAAGAAAGACTGGGACTTTCCGGTCTGTTAAAAGTTGACATTCTTGTTTACTACATTTTATATTATAACAATTTGATCTGTGACATTTTATAGATAACTCGTTAAAACTGCAACATATTGCTGATACAGAAAGTCAAATGAGGAACGCATGGTTTGGGACCTTGTTTTGAAGCCATTTGTGAACATTTTTTATTATTTTTTTTGTAAAATTACTTTATAGAGTTGCCATTCCATGCCATGTCTATTCTGTAGAAAGATGAACAACCGCATAAAGATAACAATGTCATAAAGCAGCTGAGAGGAGAGTCTGGTTATTTGATATATGTACCTATTACAGTTTTAATATAATAATTACATTTATATGACGTTTTTTAAAAATAGTTCCACCATCAACTTTTAATCGTAAGATCAAGGTTGAAAGAACATATTATTATTATTATAGCCAAGTGGTCCTTGAATGGAGTTGTAAACAAACTTATCGCATTTGAAGAAAATTACTGAAAAATTTTATGAAGGATTTCCTATACAATCACCACCATAGTTCATCAATTCAACACCAATTTTTGTTTTAAATTTGTAGAGCTAAAAAGAAACGTACAAAAGATGAAGACGACCTCCGAACAAGAAAACATGGTAACAAAGTTAATGTAGATAATACAGTATTCAATTCAATTATTTATTATGTGAAATTACAGTTAATCGCTATGAAGGGCGTTTTTTTTTTTTTGCTGTTATTTCATCAATAATTATAATCCTCGTGTATTATGCAATTTTAATTGTAAAACGTGGAATGTGAGTGATTGCTTATTTGCCAGTTAGGCAATCGATAACAAAGTGTAGTTTTCATGAAACCGTTGAACGGAAGAAAATGATCTGATTAAAAGCTGTCACATAACTAAGACTCACAATGAACTCATCAAATTGAATGATTAAGTAGAACTAGACGTTGTACTAGAAATTCAATGCGTATTTAGTTTATAGACCAGGAAGGCATTACTTTGATCGCGTACTGCAATTGAGCTCAATGATTAGGTACTAAGGGCATTATCAGTTGAATGATTTTACAATATAGCGGTTAAAGTTAGCCGGCACGATATGCAATTAAATTTATTTGGTAGAAAGAAAGCTGGAGTGTTATTTATACTGACTAACAAAACGTTTGTAAACATAAGTATATGTACCTAATTGTGTTAACACTTTTAAAACCTCTGGATCGTTGGGAGAGAACAAGTGCAGTTTTTCCACGCATTTCCTACACATCCAATACAAATATTTGAAGCCGTGTGTCAATTAAGCTAAATAATTATCCTCGGATAATTTTCTGACACTTATGAAAGTGTTGAAAGATAAGTTCACCAAACTCTAATCTTAACAGATATTAATCGAATTTTACGCTATTAATTAATTGAAATTCAGTGTTTTATTTACTCTTCCAGCAAAACTGGAGCAAAAGAAAACGTCAAAAAATTAGCCAACTGTAGGATAATTTATTATCTTGCTCCCGGAGCAGGATAATTTGTTGACAGCTGAAAAATCTTTTTCCATCACGATAGTATCAAAAAATTATCCGAGGTGAATTATTTAGCCCAATTGACACACGCCATTAACATGCAATAATAAAGTCAACTGTCATCTGGTAACACCTTGTACTCAGCACTTTTCATTTCAGCCATTCTGTGACTGGGACAACAAAAGGTTCTTTCTCAATTGTGTATCTTTCTTTAAATTTCCATTTTCACTGTCAACACAGTAAAATATAGCCACCCTTTTTTACTCTTCCTGTGAATTCTATGTCGGTAATTAACAAGCAGTTTTTCGTTGTTTCCACTTGCCAATTTTCTAATTGACATAAAAATACATATATCAATTGTCAATTTCAAAGCGGCAAGTGGAAACCTAGCTAAGATTATAGTATGCTCGAGAGTGTTAAAGACTCTATATTACAAATACATTTTCACACTCCCGCACAGTAGCAAGAGTATTCAAAAATCGTAATATGTATTCAAAATCCGCCCATAAAACGGCTATTCCTCTGAGAAAAAAAAACTTCAATTCCAGAAAGAATTTTTGTTATGTTGGTTTGTTATTTATAAATGTAATAATTACTTTTCAAAATATTTAAATTTTTTTTAGATATAGATTATAGATCGATTTACTATAGCTGACAGAACAAGATGTCAAGGGTATGTACAGACACTTCAAATAAAGATGCTTTTAGGCAGACACGACTAATCCTGATTGATTAGGACCACAGGTTCGTCGCTTACAGTCTTAAATACGAATATGATCATTGGAAACAATTTAGAACTTATTTGAATTTTGTATTAACCTTTCCAGCTCATAAAAGTGGAATTTATTACCTCATAACAAATCAAAAATTACTGTTAGTGAGTGCTGCGCATTTATTCCAAATAATATTAAATTATTCTAAATACCACAAAATATTATCTATGCTGAATTGCATTCCTATACCCATACTCATGCCATACACTAACAGCGGACATTAACCCAACGCTATTCAGTTTTTACAGCTGATAATGCTGACAATGCGTTTGGTCATTCGTATTCACTATAATCAGCATTATTGCACAATACAGTGCAAAGTTCTATATCATAAATTTGTGAAATCGCGTGCTATGTCCATATGCACTTCCTGTGATGTGCAAACTCAGTATTCAGTACTCCTACTCAGATATCATTGACACTGGAAATGTGTAAGTTTGCAATTTAAATTATTTAAATAAGCCCTATCCAAATTTGATCCGATTTTGTAAACAGCTTCTTTATATTTGCGTCCACCAACAGCAACTATATGCCAGATCGCCATGTAAGTAAAGGTATGGCAACAGAATCCCAAATAGAAATAAATTCACTAAGAGTATGTCTATACGATCACCCAGATATTTGGTTGCAAAATGTCAACATCTCCGCCATGCGATATCTTTAACAAACAACCCTGAACGAATTGTAAGCCAATATCAAAGTGTTTCAAACGTTTGTTCAACTATGCTCAGCTCACATAATGCGGCCAACGACATTGACACAAAAATTGTAAGAACGCAACAGTGTTTAACGTCATCATGTATCAGTGTTATACCTTTTTGCTTTGGTTGCAGCTGCGCCTCTGACGGACGAAATTGCCAATTGGACTGTTTTAGCAATTAATTCCATTTCAGGTACAGATGCTTATTTTTGAGCGATTTCATGGTAGAACAACAAATTTGTAAAATTATTATCCAAAAAGGGACAATTCCTTTAGAAGTAGGTATTTATTTTTCGAGTTTTTTTGTAGAACTTAAAACTGAGTACTAAATATTTTTTTAAGATTAAAGCCTAGTATCCTGCTCGCGCTAAATTTTAGCGAGCACTTTTCTCTCCACGCATTTATCTGTGCTGTGGAGAGAAAAGTGCTCGCTAAAATTTAGCGCGAGCAGGATACTGGGCTACAGCACAGATAAATGCTCTCTAAATTCGTTGTACAGGATATAGAGAGGACACACACCCATATTTTATTGCCACATGTATTTTGATTTTTGTTATTTTTTTCACTTTTTTCCTACTCACTTACATCGATTATAAAGTATTCCATGAAATATTCAATTAAAAAATTGTTTTGTTTGGAAAATGTCAAAATTTATCGCCGATTTAATGTACCAGGCAATTCTTTCGCGAGCTAAATCAGTGGAGACATTTTCTTGGCCGAATATAACAAAATTGTACGTAGTACGTATAACACACAATATTGTTATATCGGACTGACATTAAGTGTGTCCCATCTATATGAAAGTAAGAATTTAGCGTGCGGAACAGGATACTGCTTTGCTAAACTGCCTCGCTAAATTTTATCTCTGTAGACATTTTTGTATGGGAGATAAAATTTAGCGCGAGCAGGATACTGGGCTTTAGGTACTATTGGAATATCTTAAATTCGTTTTTTGATGTTACCAAAACGTCTTACAGTAGTAGATACACGTTAAGTTGGCTTGGTCCGAATATTCGACCTATATGACAAGAAACGTTTCAAATGCCTTACCAAGTTAAAGTAATATAACCCAAAATACACTGTCAGCATTTAGATTGAGCAGTACCTTTACACCGCACCTAAATTCATCATTTCGGCTAAATTCAGCATTTCAGGCCAAATGTTCAGCCTTTCGCCATATATTTTCCAACATTTCGAAATGTTGGATTTCAGCGAAATGTTGAATTTCATCGCTGCATTTGTAAGTTTGTCAAATCGAACAAACCTAAGTCTGTTTACTTTTGAGCTCACTGACGAAAAAAAACCGCTGTAAAACTATATTGTAAAAGCTAAAAAAGTAGGAAAAATATGCCTGAATAGTGAATTATCACTTGTATTCATGTTTAGATTAATATAACTAACAAATTAATTCTTTATGTACAAACAACTTTTGATTTCGAAACACAAAACACATCTGCAGGAAATCAATTCTGATACTAGCTGTCATTTGAAATGCTGAAGTTTCAGTGGGAACGCAAAATTGGATTTCGAAATTTTGTCTGCTGAAATGTTGAATTTAGGTGCGGTGTAAATGTACAATTAGAAATATTGCTATAACCATCTTTAAATTTTACTATAAAATTAATTTTTCTATTGGCGTATCTGTAACACCTCCAAATAATGCAACTTTTACTTAAAATTATTAACAATATGTTAAACAAAATTAAATCGCGTATGAGTTCTGCTTATGCAAATATGAATGTATATAGAACACGAGTTATTCCAACAATGGGAAGAATAGGAAAAATAAAAAAAAGCCTAATATTAAAACAAATCCCATGACAAGGGAAAGTAAAGTAAATAAATTCACCACTCTAAATACGATATACTTTGTCAAATTGTTTGTGTTTACATTCAATTTTAAAATTCACTATAGCATATTATTCAAATTGCGTTAATAGTCTTCGGATAATATGCTGACATTTGACCGAAAAACTTTAGAAGTTCGAAAATTAAAATTCGAAGTTGATCGGAAAACAAAAGCCCGGAAATGCGAATTTTTAAAATGTTAATAAAAGAATACTTGAATACCAAAAATCGATTTAAAAAAAAATATGTTTGGTCCCATTCGTACAGAACGATTTCTGAAAATTAAATACTGAAGTTTTATCGGTAGCGGGGAGAAAAACCAACCACAAAATTATACAATTTCGATCTTTCATTTTGTTAAATTTTATTTCCCGGCTTTATTGTATTCTGAACTTATGAAAACGCGAACAAGTCACTTACAGCCCTTTTTTGAAATCTCAAGTATTCGGTAAGAAAACTATAGCCGACACAAATTTATTTAACACAAAATAGTCAATTGCATTAAAAATCTACCTAATAATTTTCTGAAGTTTTTGTAAGTTTTGAAACGCAAGAATCATCAACCTCCAATTTGAGAAGCCGATTTCTTTCTCTTTTTTAGAAAAAGTGTCAGACAATTTGTTATCGGAAGTGACAGACCTGCAATAGACGTAAATAAAACATTATTTATCTCGACTTTATATTACAACACCAGCTCATAACTGCGAAATTTGTGTAACTCGGTGGAACTAATAATGGTCATTATTTAGATCCATTGAATTTCAATTGATTTAATGTCTAGAATTTGAAATTTGTGTTCGTTTTTCCAAGAATTTTATAAATGCCAACCAATTTAGCGATGACGAATATTAAACGCAATTGAAACATGATTTAAATCACTCAAATTATACAGATCCGTCCGCAAGCTTTACGTTTACAATTCCGTATGAATGTAACAAACCTTTTTGTCACCCAGTTGCAGTTTTACGGATGCATAATTGTACTAGTATCTATGTCATCTATCCCACTGCGTCACCTCTCGTGAGCGTCTGATAAACATTCTTGATCCTAGAGTATAACTATTCTGAAAAAGCTTCTCAATTTAGCCGTTCGGACTCGATAAAAAAATCATCCCGAAAATAGAAACTCATAAAAGCGAATGAACTCAAACCACCCCCTATTAGTAGGTTCACAACACGAATCGTCCCTATAAATACCCCGCATTATATTTAGTTAGTCTAATTTTGTAGTTCACATTAGACAAGGCTTATCAATTCATTTTCTGTTGTTCACTTAAATATTTCTGTATAGACATTCAAATTAAAAAAAAAGAACACACACACATTTCCAATACTAACCTTTCTATGAATACAATATTAGTTTTAGTTGTAGACTGGCGCTTTCGCAAACCGCGTTGTCAAGTCAAGGCTTGTTCAATTTTAAATCAGACGACTTCCTATAAAAATTCACACGCGATGTACGAGTATGACATGACTGTCAATATTGGCTCTGTTTAATATTCAGATTTATTTTCGAAACAAATTGACTTTGAATTCTGATGTAAACACAACACTTCAATTAACACTCGTTACTGTCAAAAGAATGTAATAGAAATGGGACTTAATTGTGAAGAAAACTAGCACACCACACGATTTTATTTTTATAACTATCGGCGTATTTAAGAAAAATGGACGCGATGCCGCGCAACTCCATTCACAAGCGATTCACCTCTAAGACTGATTGTGGTGGCGAACATGAACATCAGCTCGACTTGAACTTAAGTTATCGCGTTAAGTAGGGAAGCGTCATCGACGATCGACGTCGACGCAGTAGGCAAGCTCTGCTTAGAAAAAAAATGGAATTGTTGTTGTCTCAACGGTTAAATGCATTTTCCCCCCGCTAATTAGAGGCTCGTTATTAGCTAGGATTCTATGCGAGGCTGTAAATAAATCTGATTGACTTATTGAATGGCTTATTGTTAGAGAATCGAATTTGGTTTCAAGATGTTTTGTGGTGTGTACCTACTTTTTGCGTGGCGATTGTTGAGGAACCAAAACCAATTTATTTTCATTTGATTCGAAATTGGCTAAAACGTTTTGTGAAGTTGACCTTTGATATTGAATTTTAATGAAATCTTTTCTGAATTTAAGGTTAGACATGACAAGACACATGATTCAAGTCAAGTCAAGAGAACGCAGAGGAGAGGAAAGCAGCAAAATGAATAAATGTTATTGCTAGAAATGTGACGTCATTCAAAAGTGATATTTTCGCTTGGACTTGAATCAAAGTCAAAACTATATCAGGCTATTTTAGTCATGTAATGAACGCGTATATAACTCGGCTAAAAATCATCCGATTTGTATGGGGATTCAAATTTATTGGATTCGTATTGCACCACAATACGGAAAATTGGAAATTTAAGGGGCGTGGCACCAACAAAAATATTCCAACCGCTTTCCTTGGCACTTCGAAAAGTAGTCGCACGATTGAGCTGAAACTTACGCAAGGTGGTATAAAATAAAACTCAAAAGTACACTTTTTTCGACAGATAAGGCTGAAAATCGAAATCTCAAAATTGCATCTTGACATTTATGAAAGTTTTAGCCTTGAAATTTGGTAAATAGACATTAATTGCTCTTAATTTAAATTGCGCAAAAATTTAAATTTCAACCATTTAATTGGCAATTTTACTCACGGGCAATAGGTATCTCTAGCATTCAATAGAGAAATTTCTGCTTTGAGCCACGAGCGCTAGTTAGGCGTAGGTTGAGAGAGATTGTATGGATCTGACATTTCACTGACAGTCTTTATACAGTATGTCAATGATAGTAGGTACATAATATTTAATCATATTGAAAGTAGGTATTTTATTCTGTATGGTATAGGTATATTAATGTGGACATCCATTTTCAAGCATTTCCTTAAAGAAATTAACTTCTTGGCAACTAGAGACCGTTAATTTAGAAGCAAAGTATTGTATACACAACCCTAAACTCATGTCATATGTAGGTAATCTCATGTATGATTATGATTTCGACAGAAAAGGAAATGATTGTCCTTTTAGCCAATGCAATGCAAACGTCATTTTCGCAAACCACCTCGTATAAAGAAAAAGAAAAATCACACAGGAATCTATAAACGACACAATAATCGTAAATATTTACTTTGACGTGGGCTGGTATTAGCCAGCGAAGAAATGTCAAAATAAAATTTATTATTATTCTTTGGGACATTTAATACGTAGGTATTACTCATCCCTACTCGCTACTTGTCCATTGTTATTTGTTGATAATATTTTGTACTCAGAATATCCTCCATTCTCCAATTGCAAAAAAAAAATTACAAAATCACAATAATAAACACATTGCCTACCTATGTACGTGTGAATATTTAAACTGTTGTTGTTGAAATGCTGAGCTAATAGCTAGGATCAATATTGCTGTAGCAGAGATACAAAGTGTTGGTTAAATGGACAAATATATTGATGCGCCATAAAAATGAATCAAACAAACGTTGATTCGCCAAATGGTGGAATAGAATTGTAAAAAGATAAGTGAAATTGAAAATAATTTTCAAGGTACGAGACGCAGAGTAGCGAACAAAGGATCAACGTTAACCCAATTTGTTTTGTCGTTGAGCCTTAAGCCTAGTATCCTGCTTGCGCTTAATTTTAGCGAGCGCTTTTCTCTCCACAGCACAGAGAAATGCTCGCTAAATTCGTTGTACAGGATATAGATAGGACACACACCCAAATTTGATTGCCACATGTATTTTGATTTTTGTTATTTTTTCACTTTTTTCCTACTCACTTATATCGATTATCAAGTATTCAAAGAAATATTCAATTAAAAAATTGTTTTGTTTCGAAAGTGTCAAAATTTATCGCCGATTTAATGTACCAGGCAATTCTTTCGCGAGCTAAATCAGTGGAGACATTTTCTTGGCCGAGTATAACAAAATTGTACGTAGTACGTATAACACACAATATTGTTATATCGGACTGACATTAAGGGCCGGTTTGTTCACAGCGGGTTAAATCTGTGGTTAGGTTATCATAGATTTAGTTTAACCCATGATTAAATAACTGTTATAACCAAAAAGCGTTTGTTCACTTATTTTTCACTTTGGTCACCAAACCACAGATTTGCGACAAATCGTTCCAGTTTTCAGTTTAGTTGTCAATTCAGTTGTTAGATTTAATCAATAGTTAAATTTATCACAACCGCAGCAATGCATGCAATTTTTTTCACACTGTCTTGCATTGTATTCATCTGCCAGTTGTTGAAAATGCGTCCACATATCAGATACGAATGCAACACACTATTTTGCTATTATTATTTATTAAATTAATTTTTATTTTTGAAAGAAAGTTGTTTTGTTTTTGACTGGTACGTCAAAGCTTAAACAAGCAAAATTCCAGAATTTCCTTGGTTAATGTCGTTAATCGACCAAAATCGCCTGGTTATCGATTTGTGTGATTAACTAACCAAATCATGGATTCTCTGGTTAAAATTTGACTGAACAAACAGATTCTATGATTATCAGCTGGAATAACCATTGATTAGAGTTAACCAAAGATGAACAAACCGGCCCTAAGTGTGTCCCATCTATATGAAAGTAAGAATTTAGCGTGAGGAACAGGATACTGCTTTGCTAAACTGCCTCGCTAAATTTTATCTCTGTAGACATTTTTGTATGGGAGATAAAATTTAGCGCGAGCAGGATACTGGGCTTTACATACTGGAGTGGAGGTTGATATTTGCTATATTTTGCATACCTACAAATTTAGCAATTGTGAGTTTCCGTAAATTTAAAGTTAAGCCTAGTATCCTGCTCGCGCTTAATTTTAGCGAGCTCTTTTCTCTCCACAGCACAGATAAATGCTCGCTAAATTCGTTGTACAGGATATAGATAGGACACACACCCAAATTTTATTGCCACATGTATTTTGATTTTTGTTATTTTTTCACTTTTTTCCTACTCACTTACATCGATTATCAAGTATTCAAAGAAATATTCAATTAAAAAATTGTTTTGTTTCGAAAATGTCAAAATTTATCGCCGATTTAATGTGCCAGGCAATTCTTTCGCGAGCTAAATCAGTGGAGACATTTTCTTGCCCGAGTATAACAAAATTGTACGTAGTACGTATAACACTCAATATTGTTATACCGGACTGACATTGGGCGTGTCCCATCTATATGAAAGTAAGAATTTAGCGTGCGGAACAGGATACTGCTTTGCTAAACTGCCTCGCTAAATTTTATCTCTGTAGACATTTTTGTATGGAAGATAAAATTTAGCGCGAGCAGGATACTGGGCTTTATACAATTAGTTATTAGTAAGTACCTTTTCTTTTATATGTATGCAAATTCAGCTTGCTTACTACATAAATGTGTGTGTGCAAAATTCGAAAATTACCGAACCGATTGAGCTCAAATTTCGAGACAATTTTAGGTATTGGCAACGGTGTTTTTGTATGAAGTCTGGTCAAAATTGGACAAAAGGGCGTTGCACCTCCCATAATAAAAAAACACTGCAAACACCATTGATTGGCACTTATGGGAGCTGACAGCTGAAGTTGTACTTGGTTGCTTATATTTTCTATCACTTCAACTTTAAGTGGATATTCTTATTAGAACTTTTAGCACCACTTAAATATAATTTGTAATCTTTATTTTCCTTATCATGACACTAGATATGTACTAGAAATTATTCCGGCTTTTGCGGAATTCAAATTAATAATAGCCGGCCAAGGAATTTTTTAACGGCAAAACCGAACAATTTCCTTTTCCGCATTATTGCGGTTTAGCTCTTGCAGTTTATTAACTGTTGCCTTTTAATGTGAAGCCGTTTCTGATTCTCTTTTAACTTCTCTCTTGACATGACATTTTCTGTGTCAACCTGTATTTCTACACTATATCTAGATTTATGAACGCAGTCATGGCGTGGCTGGGTAATGCAGGGATGGTTGGCCACATAGTTTTACTTTGACTTGACAGACAGATCATTCAAAACAATTCGGATCGTTTGTTTTCGCGAATATTGCATTGTATTTATTTGAACAATTATGTTGATTCGTCGTGCTTAATTTTTCGTTGGATCGCCCACTAGCTTCGTTTTGCAACAAATGTCACGCTATCGAGTTTGAATAATGTCAAATAACTATAGGGAGAACTACTTTATACTTACCGGCTTCCGATACCTATATGCACGTTTTGGTCAAGATATATGTTCTGAGTTTTCTAATGCCAATATTGTTGATATACAAAATAATATACCTACGCAAATAATTAAGCAGTTCAAACGTCTACTCTATATGTACCTATCCAGATACATAATATGTATTAAAGTCTTATTCAAGGTAGTAGTAGGTCACCCACCTGAGTTGACATTGACCATTAAATCAATTGATGGTACTAGACCTACCAACCGTTTTCCCTAAAAAACAACACAATTAAATAAATTGACACTGAACTAAATCGTTAACATAATCTAACACTTACATTATAACGTGTTTTATTAACGTATCTATTTACACCTATATACGTAGGTAACCAAAATTAAAACAAACTTAACACATTTGTTTGTTTGTTTTTTTTTTTTCTATCGTGCTACAGCTACATGCTACGCCATCTAATCTACACCCCTAAATCGAATCGAATTTAATTACGTAGAATGAATAGCTAAACTGTATAAAAACTATTTAGACATTCAATTCACTTACAGATAGCACAGAATACTTGTTCATTCGCCTAAAAGCCATGGAAATTTCATATGCCCGCTATTCACACTGTAAATTACAAAATTTTGATATTATTTTTTTTAATTGCGTAGTGACTGACGTTCGTTGGTGATTGTCGAAAAAGATCACAGCTCTGTTTGATAGACAAGTCATTTAAATTCAAAGCGGGTGCCTAACTTCATATAAATTGATTTAAGTCTAGTGGTGTTATTTTTGGTTAAGTGTTCCGTCCATACCAACAGTTTGTAGTGTTCTGTAATTGGTAAAGCAACGCCTATGGGCACAATTAAAATATGTGTACCGACTTTTGCGTTGAATTGTGTGCCGATATTCAGATCATCTCACTGTGGGGTATTAAAAGATCATAAACCGTCATAAGGTCTTGTATATTATCTGCTTGGGTCTACTTTTTTGAAGTGTGCCTTTTTAGCCCGAAAAAACAGCTTTTAGCAATCATTGATAATATTTTGCGAGATTATTATAGAGCCTAGATATCAGTCTTTAACTACTTCAAAATTATATTTATCCATTGTGACATTTTGTCAGATTAGCCTATGTTGAGAGCACGATTACCGATGGGTGACAATAATGTATCCATTTGGCGACTTTTCCACTGGCACATTTCTAAAATAGTCGCCAGTACATATTTAAGACCCACTTTTATTATAAGTAATTTATTTGCCAAACAGTTGTACTTGCTAATCTGCTTCCTGCTTAAAATATTTTGTTGAAAAATCCAATGTGATTGTGATACTGGTACTAAGGGTGTTTTTTTGAGGTAGATATGGATCTTTGAAATGGAATAAAGAGATGATGAATTTTTTTTTTCGTTGACTTTTTCCTACACTTGTGGCCGTATATCGACAATAACGTAGAGAATGTTGTCCTCCAAGTGGTCAATCGTTTCGGGCTTATCGGCGTAGACTAGCGACTTCACATAATCCCACAGAAAATATTCAAGCGGCGTTAAATCGCACGATCTTGGAGGCCAATTCACTGGTCCGCAACGTGAAACTATATGCGATTAGCAAACGTTGTATTCAATAAATCAATTGTGGCACGAGCTGTGTGATATGTTGCGCCGTCTTGTTGAAACCGCAGCTCCTGCACTTCATAGTTGTTCAATTGACGAACAAGTCAGTAATCATGGCTCTATAGTGGTCACCATTGACTGTAACGTTCTGGCCAGCATTGTTTTTGAAGAAGTACGGACCAATTATTCCACCAACTCATAAAGCACACAAAACAGTCAGTTTTTGTGGATGTAACGGGGTCTCAAAATACACTTTTCAGTTTTGTTTATTGACGTATCCATTCAACCAAAAGTGAGCTTCATCGCTAAATAAAATTCGCTTCTGAACGGCAATCTTGTTTTGGGCCCATTCACCGAATCTACGTCTTGCAAGATGATCCTGCACGAGTTGAAATTTGTAAGCCCGCAAACCAAGATCTTTCCGCAAAATCTTCCATAAAGTGAATGGAAACATATCCAATTCATGTGCACGATTGTGGATAGACTGATTCGGGTCTTCCTCTCCGCTACGCTCGTATTATCATTTAGAGTAAACGTGGTGCGAAAACGTTCCATAGTTAATCGAATTAATTGCTCTGATGGACGATTATGTTGACTGTAAAATGGACGTAGTGCGCGATAAGTATTTCGAATAGAACAATGATTTTCAAAACAAATTTGCACAATTTGGAAACGTTGTTCAGGCGTCAGTCTATGTCTATTCATGTTGAAATTAGTGTTGGGTAACTCATACATGAGGTGGTACAAATGTCCCATACAACAGCTCAAAATGTCCCAACACCTCAAAAATAATATTTGTACCACCTCTTAAATGTATCACGCGAAGAACACAAGACCAAATGTCATGGCAATGATACAATTAATACAAGCACAACAGGACCACACATTTACATTATTCGCTGCCTACCTTCAATATAGATTTGCGTTATGTACCTACTTTACTTCTTTCTATAACTTGAGTTTAAGAGAAAAGAAACCAAATAAAATGTAAACACATACATGTGAAAAATGATATTCAATTCCAATCCATATTTCCATTTCATACACAACACATATCAATTCAACAGAAAGAGAGTACAGATCTGACGTCTCTTTGTCTTTCCATTCATTTGAGGGAGTGAGTATAAGTCAACCTCAACACTTCATTGTGGATTTGAGGTGCTGTGAAAGTAATAGAAATACATCATTATGTCTCATTCCCTACCCTCATATTTTGTATGTATAGTATACCTCATTCAATGACTCTCTCCCTCATACCATACCTCAGCCTCATAAGCAGAGTATATCCATTATAATGAGTAGGGACACTCTCGACAATTTCCTTATCAGCAAGTATTACTGTGTCACACAGACATGAGAAATAGACGGATATATAAAGTGGGTAGTGAGAGGGAGAGAAAAGAGGAGGAATATTTTTTCGGAAAATGGCACAGGGTGCTCCGTTAAAAAAAGGGAAATTTTTAACTTGTCATACATTTTTATTAAATACAAAATTATAATTACATGTGTGTTACGCTAAGATATTTATACTTGTTGTTGGTTTTTTTTTTTTTTGATTATTCTATTACATTTTTTGATAAAGTCATGCTCTCAAACACGTGCCTACATATCATTTTATAAGAAATTATTTGTTTTGATTTTTACAGCCAGTAATCAATCACATTTATTTTTTAATATGTATACATAGGTAATACATTTTCATTTCAAGATTATTTTTTTTTATTTTGCTATAAACTTTCTAATGCATCTAAAAATTCTTTAGGCGAGCGTGTTAAATGCGCACTTTCATCTTCCTTAAAAATCTGTAAATATGGAGGAAACACTATGTTGCTGACTTAGTTGCAACTCACAATTGCGTTTTTGACGTTTTTTTTTAATATAGCATACAAAAAATGGCGTATTTTTTTGGGAAGTGAGTATAACAAAAACAAAAGTGAGTATAATAATTTTGTATGTAAAACCAAAAGTGAGTACCTATAACAAATTTAAAAGTGAGTATAAAACTTTTGTATGTAAAAGTAAAAGTGAGCTAGCTATAGATTCTCAAAAAAAATACGCCTATAATAAAACGCATTTTCACTACCGAAATCAGCAGTTTTATAGTCAGATTCAGTTTTGAAAGCGTTTATTTCAACGCCGGAAAGCTCTAAATTTTCAGTTGGCTATTTTCTCCATGTAGCTACTTTGCTTAAAAAGATCTTTTAAATTCACAAATGAATTGAAATGAAGTCAGCAACTTATTATTTCTTCCTCGTGTTAAACTACAAATAATAATCACTGCTATTTATTGTTATTCTTTAATATAACACTGTCTCGATCGCGAACTCGGGAAGATGCCCTTATGGGTGAAATGCATAAAGAGAACTGAACTCAATATCATTGCCCCATCCACCGAGCTGCAATATGCAGTCCTACACTAACACTAGCTAATAGGCAGGAGGGATTTCCCTGTCTATATTCATTGCATTGGTATTTGTATAATGCCGCTTTACATTCGGCCATCCGACAATACACTGTCCTCAGTGCTGCTTCATAATATACCTAACAATTTGTTTTAAATGAGTAAGCACTTAGCTTCATATTATTTTTGTTGTATTTACAATACAATGCACTACACAACTATAGACTAAATTATCTGAACCCTAGATATACCAATTATTGCCGTCTGATCCAAGATACAAATATTTACCTCGCTGCTATATGCACATATGCCTGTCACATAGTTATACCAGTTATAATTGTTCACACAGCTGGGAAAAGATATAACAGTCGTTGTTATTCACTCAGCTTACGCTATTCACACAGCTTTTAGTTGCAACTTCACACAGTTTGAACAGTTATTTTGTTCACACAGCTACAAACTGCGCTACACACAGATAATATACCATCTATAAGTTTTTCACATAGTTTTAGTTGACGCCTCAATACAGATACAACAGCTGTACGTCATCCACATAGCTTTTTTCTAGTACCTTCAACTTCACACAGTTCGGACATACACATACTAATGTATTAACATCATCTAACGTACCTAAATCCTTATAAAACAAAGAAATGATACGTTTTCACGCTTGTGAAAACTACGCTTAAATTGATGTTGATCTGGTATTAGATTTCTCAGTGAAATCCATCTTACCTTAAACCACGATAAGATCCTAAACAAAGAATCAAATAATGCTGTTTTAAATAAAAGATTATGTTTTTATGTTTGTGAATGTAAATAAATGTTAAAATGAATTAAACTTCAAGAGGTTTCATCGTCGTCAGTATCGTCTAAAGTGGTCTGCTGAATGGACGGAATTATAAGGTTTCTGAGAATTTTGTAGTTCCGCTGAATCTCCAACGACGTATCGATGGTTCTGGTTCAATTGCCGCCATTTGTCTCCTAACTGGAGCTTGATTCAGTTTCGGACAATTTCGAGCAAAATGTCCCGAACGTCGACAGTTGTAACATACTCGGCCCATCCCATCACGCCGAACGTCGTAGGGAGCATCTGAGCGAATGGGAGTGGTTCTAGCAGTATTTGAGTGCGTTCTTCCCGTGAGTTATTCAAAAACTTACCCCTCGAGTTTTCCTGCTCGTTTATCCCTTCGTATGCCTTTACCTTGGTAAGGAGTTGTTTTACTGTTGAGCACTCCGACGCGGTGAGAATGTTTATTAAACGACGATCACTCAATCCCGAAATTATATATTTGGTTGTGGTAAAATCGTTTACCTTACCTTTTGCCATCGCACATACACTATATACATAGTTTTCAATGGATTCGTTTTCCATTTTGTGACGCGACATTAACTGCACATGAATTTTCGATTCATCGCTTTCGTCAGGAAAAGCTTCTTTTATACCTTCTTTAAACGCACACCACGACGCGAACTGCGACTCGTTACCAATAAACCAATTTCGGGCTGCTTCCTCTAGGCGGAGGGAAGCATAAAAAAGAGTATTACGGTCATCCCATCCGTAAATGTTCTTAATATTTTCAACCGAGTTTAGCCACTGATTCACACCTAAACCAGTGCCACGCTTAGACGGGTCTAGGGCAGGAATTAGTTTGTTGACCTCATCTGCACCTAGTCGCATAGGGGGTGAAGATAAAGGCAGACGGCTTATTTGAGACGAACGTTCACTGCACTCGCTTTCACGCAGCATGAGCTCTTTTTCCCGACGCAGTAGCTCATTTTCCTTTTTTAAAAGTTCTATTTGCGACAATAGATTATTTTCATTTTTTTTACCACGACTTTCCATTGCAAACGCACTGATTTAAAAACACAACTTTCTTCACTAAATCCAATGATGCTAACTCTGAGGAGTATGTTCTATAACTGTGCCACAAAAACCTTTTCCATGGAAAAAGCTGGCTAACAAACACAACACGAGATGCAGTCCAGACGACCAGACTAACGGCAGAATACTTTACCGCTTCTGAAACACTCAAGGACACATATTGTCGCTTCTCCATGAGGAACAGGATCAGACATGCACGGAACGAATTTGAAATTGTACCCACACACAGACCGATCGACAGTAACCATAAGTAGGGGTAGGCATTTAAGAAGGATGCAGCAACACAGTCAACCACAAAGCTCATACATTCAAAGATAAGAAAGACCACCCGTACAATAAACAACACGCATACATGTCATGCACATGCTGCGCCAACGCACACAGCACACAGAACACAGAACACAACACACAGCACAGAACACAACACACAGCACACAGCACAAAGCACACAGCACACAGCATACAACACACACACACAGAGCACACAGCCAGCCCCTCCAACAAAGTGGGTGAAATATCTGTCGTCTCGTCATACACACAGATCGACTCAACTCAAGCTCGTTTCATTAAATTTATATATGTCCAAGGATACCAGTGAAAAAATAAGGGGATGAAAATCACATCTGAATAATATATTAGTATGTATGGGTTGGGTATGCCCATACATATTGCACACTGTATCTACCGATACTGCTCCAACATGATCAACTGCGTTGGGCGAGTTGTCTGCAGCTGCGCGACATTCATTTAATTTACCTATTATAAATATATTTTTTTTTTTTTTTACCAATACCAACTGGTTTCTTACCCCGCGACGCCTTGGCGCCGCTGTTGTCATCAAACGTGTCCTTTGACTTCAATTGCATAGCTTTTTAATTTTTTTTTTTTATTTTGTATCATTATTATTGTAACACAAACACTTGTAGGACTTTAGATTTGGCGCACGTATCTCACTTCTGATATGTTAAACTACAAATAATAATCACTGCTATTTATTGTTATTCTTTAATATAACACTGTCTCGATCGCGAACTCGGGAAGATGCCCTTATGGGTGAAATGCATAAAGAGAACTGAACTCAATATCATTGCCCCATCCACCGAGCTGCAATATGCAGTCCTACACTAACACTAGCTAATAGGCAGGAGGGATTTCCCTGTCTATATTCATTGCATTGGTATTTGTATAATGCCGCTTTACACTCGGTTGCTTTAAAATGGCAATTAAGTCAATTGAAATACCAATAAGACTATTTATATTCTGTTGCCATCCTTTTAGTTATATCAGGCGTATTTTTTTGAAAATCTATAGCTAGCTCACTTTTACTTTTACATGCAAAACTTGTATACTCACTTTTGGTTTTGTTATACTCACTTCCCAAAAAAATACACCTATTGGAAGACTTATCGAAAAAGGCAATAGTTAAAAAATGCATTTCATAAGAAATTGATTTGCTCTTCATTTTCCAAAAATTGTCTTCTGAATTTGTTGGGGTCTTTAAATTTATATGAATTAAAGATTAATATAACTTAGGACACAATTTCGACCACAAGCAATACTATTCATTTTAAAACCAAAAGGCGTATATATGTATTTTACATGTGTTCAAGCAAAACAAAAGCAAAATAAACAGCGCGTAAAAAGATTTTAATGAAAAATTACACCTCCAAAAAAGGAGTCAGAAAAGGGATAGTTTCAGGAGTTATCACTAAAAAACCAAAAAAGTTAAACTTAATGCCCTCCATTATCGGCACATAAAAATATTTTACAGTTGCATTTTCTTTTTGTTCCCGACCGCGCAGGCTAAACACTTGAAAATATGTTTTCCCATTTTTTATTTAATCCAAAAACAATTGCACTGTAGTTTGTTCGCACCGTAAACTATCACGGGTCACCCTGTATTGTGTTTATTTCACTTCTTTCGCACAACTGATAAGCACTCGAGTTTACCGCCTTTAAAAACGCATTATGAAAAAACCTACCCCATTGTCACTGCAGAACCAGTGTGACCAGTTATTATAAAAACTAGCAATTATGGAATGAAATCATTTGTATTGCTACTGCGCCCAATATCGAATTGCAATATTTTTAGCGAAGTCAGAACAGAGAAGAAACATTTATTTTCATATTTTAGATTGAAATATTAATGGTAAGAGTTCAGAATTAGTTGTAATTCCTAAAAAAAATAAACATAAAAACGAAGCATGAAACCATTTTCCAAAAAGCAAAGCAGGTCACACTGCATAAAGTGAATAAGTACACAAACGAAATCCGAGTTTACCGCCTTCAAAAATGCATTATGAAAAAACCCACAATCGTTCGTCATACACAGCAAACCGTATGTAGTGGTACAGGTAAAATGTGTTGTTTACCCTTTTCTTCTCAGGCATTCGTCGTATTCAGGTAAAAAGTATTCTTTCGACCTGCTTCCACTTATTGTACGATTTTTTCTGCATTTTGCTTTGTGGTAGTAGGAAATGCATATGTAGAGAGAGTGTCCCTACTCATTAATGGATATACTCTGCATTGTACCACCTCATATTCTGAAATGAGCACCTCATACAAACTCATAAAAAATACGTGTCCTGCCCAACGCTAGTTGAAATGCCAAACCAAACTAAAAATAAATTACTTAACAGCTGACAAAACGGCCGCCAGTTTAAATAGTGATGCCAACATAAAGTTCTATACCTCTAAAAAAATACCCTTTATTTCAAGCAAATCCTAATTTTCTGGGTAACCCAGTTTAGAGATTTCATTTCATTTTAAGTAATTGTCTGTCGAAATGGGGTAGCTCCTATTTAGAGGTATACCGTATACCGTATACCTATAACCATTTTAAATGGTATAACTTCTGAGCTACAGCTTACAGCTTCAAAAACGGTTATGTAGGTACATTTTGGAAAGAGAATTCAGTAGCGTGTAAAAATTAAGAAACCTTTTTGTAGTTTTATGCAGCCACAAAAAAACTGGGAAAAATTATGAGAATGCTAAATTTATTCTCAAAACTTTTACCAAATAAAATATGTACCTACTTCTAAAAAGTTTGTTTAAAAAATGTTTCACCAGAAGTTGTAGTAAAATCATTTTTCATCAATCATCAGACAGACACCAATTGCAGTTGGCACATCCGGGTAACGATTTGTCTCCGGGAAGACTAAAGGCGACCGAAACATTCTACACCTGCCTAAGCCTTTGACAGAATAGTGCGAAGCAGAAAAGGGTAATCAAAACAGTCTGGCCTACTGCTTACACCAAACATTGATTATGGTTCGTTTCGGGGTGTACTTTGTGGCTATTCATTAGGGCGCTGCGTATCTTGTTTTTCGATCTCAATGAAGCCAAGTCAGTTCGACTTTGTAACGAATTGACTGATACAGCATACAGCAAATGTCCTATGTAACTTTACCGAGACTATATGGAATCACAATCACAAAGTGACTGTGAACCATAACCTAATACGAGTCTTTGTTCAAAGATTTAATCATATAGGATTATTTGCCCGTAGCCTGGCATAGTTAATACCAAAAATGTTTCAAGTCAAGAAATGAATAAAGTTTGTGGAGTAAGCATTAGTTTTTGTTGAGGCCACTTAAATGTTTAATAATATTTAATACTTACTCCACAAACTTTATTCATTTGTTGAATTTATTTTTGACTTGAAACATTTTTGGTAGTACCTATAACCTATAACTATAATCCATCATTCATCGCACCATCGTTGGTGAAACAACATTATGCAGTAGCATAATGCGACTAACAATAAGATATTGGCAACATACTAAATTTATAAATGTGATTTATACGGGTACCGTACTGAACTCTCCACACTATAATATAACCATCAGAGCCAACAAAAATGTTGACAATGCATTTTGTTTGTTGCCTTGAAAGCCATTATACAAAACTTTGACATGAGTGCAATGACATTCAATTCGAAAAGTAGAATGTCATTAAA
This sequence comes from Cheilosia soror, assembly GCA_949372485.1. NCBI lineage: Eukaryota > Metazoa > Arthropoda > Insecta > Diptera > Syrphidae > Cheilosia > Cheilosia soror. Next base: position 138,078,917 of record OX443561.1, on the reverse strand, counting down.
ATGTAATCAAGGCTTAATTACGAAATTAGCTGTGTTATCGATAATAGAATATCAACAACTGCGAACTGTCATAATGACCACAAAAGTCAACGTAGGTATTGTATGAATTGAAAGATTAGGTGGGGATAATGTTAATATTCATTTTCGAATTAAATTGTAAAAGGTAGGTAAGTAGATAGTAGGTAGGTATTAAGTAGTAAGTTAAGTACCAAATTTAATCAAAGGAGTGTTGTCTTGAACATTATGTATCTCATCTAAACTGAAGTATAATCTTTAGCACGCAATTACAACGACTACATAGAGTTTCGAAAGTGTCAAGCAGAATGTAGTTGTTGTTGTAACTTTACTTTACTTTGCTAAGATACATGTTCAATAAAACACGCCTGACAACAAAATATATCTCTGTCGATGAAGGCTTTTACAAAACGCTGACGATCAAATAAATCTTCTTAAATTATTTAGGGCCGTTTGCTAATGCGACTCATAACGACTTAAGGTATATTTAATTGCTTATGGACTACTCTCTGTAAGGCCCAAACTGTCATATAAGAGCGTTACACTCCGAAAGTGCGCATTTGATAGGACACAAATAATGAACAAAACACAATCGTTTATTCCCAAACGCTTTTACAATATATGAAACATGGACCGACAGGACTATATCACTTTAAAGAATAAAGTGTGGTTAATAATTTAAACATGTGTTATATTATATGTATACAAAGGTAACATTAAAATAAAACTTCAAATTCAAGTGGAGCTCTGAAGGAAACCATCAGAACTCCACAAAATCGAATAGAATAAGTTAGTCAAGGCACGTGAACAACATATGACTTGATACTCGTAAATGAACAAACAAAGTTCGATCGTACTCGTAAATTTCTGGCTGGAGTCATAGATTTATTCAAAAACCATATCAACGTGCGTTCAATTCCATGTGCGTCACTCCAGAAGGGTGTTCATGATCTGGAATAATAATGAAGCGTATCAGCTTATCCATCTCTGTTTTGTTTTTGTATACCATTACCTCTATCACTGCCCGTTTTAATAAAGGGGACAATTTTTACACGATCGCTTCGGCTTTTATGTTTTTTTTTGTTTTTGGGCTCAGTACCAATGTCGCATACAAAAGTAGGTCGAATTAATTCACTGAAGAATTACTGACACTTCGAAAAATAAGAACGAAAATAGAATCATAATCGTCGTGATCTATTACATTCATATCCGTGTCTTTTCAAATCTGTCGAAGATGTCAGGAGTTTAAAGGTTTAAAGAATAAATTGTATTGTATAATATCCTAGAACCTAGTAGCTCAAATATATATAATATTCTAGTATAGATCAATTATTTATACTGCTTTCAGACGATGGGATTTTTGATCTTTGGCAATAACGCCCAGGAAAATATCGCCCAAAAAAATTCAAAACCCCAAAAATAAATAGCAAGATGGAAATAAAGCCAATTTATTAGGTCACATACCCCCCAAAAACCCTCATGCTTGAAGTCACTGTTGACATTACGCGCGAAATCGTGATATTGATTGGCCAAGTTTGTGTGAATTTTACAGAAAAAATTGCCAAGCATTGTTTTGGTCTGTATGACATTTAATTTTGGCGTTATGTTTGGGCCTAACGCCATTAAAAGGTTATATAGAAATTCATAATACATAGCAGCTATGATCAGCTAATGTAAAAGTCACTTAAAATGCCAATCATAATCGCATCATATGGGCCTAACCTTGGGCCCTATTTGCTATTTCGTTCCGAAAGTCAATCCTTTTCGAAATTGCTTTTCGTTTCGCTTTTGAATTCGTACTCTGTAACGCTTTCAATTTTCCGTATATCAATGCTTCTGACATTTGGAGATTTCATTCCGCTTTGCGAAATAGAGAATACCTACCAAATATTCGGTTTTGGAAATTAACATACTTATGTTTAATCCATAGGCTATAATAGTCTGATACATTTTCCACAGATTTTTTGAAAACTGCAATTTTGTTTTCCCCCTTAATTTGTAGTCAGTGTGCGCTATTCGGAATCCATGTAAGGTTATCAGAGTCAGTCAAAATATATGATGTTTCGTGACATTTGTCAATGTAAATTTCCAAGTCCAGCAATAGGAGAAATTTTATGAGAAAAAATCTTTGGGACTAATTTTGAGATATTTGCCCGTTTCATTGACCGCTAGATGACTAGTGGAATGTTAAACTCCATATAAAAAAAAATCTTACATTTTAGCATTTGCGCTAGAGTTCTAGCACATATTACCTATTGTGAAATATCCTTTTCAGATAAATTTTTCATTCCAGAGCAAAATTAACTGCTAGATTGAAAAAAGAATAGCCATTCATTCATTCATTCATTCATTTTCAATGGTCCGCTTGCCCATTAAGTGGGTCGCGGGTGTAGGTTGCTCAAGTGGACCCTCCATAGCTCTCGATCCTCCGCCATCGACTCTAAATCATCAAGGGCAATCCCCATACGGGTATAGGAGAGATTATGGACTTGATCTAACCATCTCATCCTTGGTCTACCTAGAGGACGCCTACCCGATGGTACGGATTCCATAGCACGTCGTGGAATCCTAGTCGGGGACATGCGTTTAACATGACCAAACCACCGAAGCATGGATCGCTCCGTCCGTAGAAGTAGCTGCTCGACATTGAGTTCCTCACGTATTCTGGTATTTCTGATGCGATCTCTACGGGTCACACCAGCAATACTACGGAGAAATCTCATTTCGGCAGTTTAAGAATAGCCATCTGCCAAAAAAAATGTATCAGAAGTGTAAAATGGATATTATAAAAAAAAAACAAGTAAAGTGTTATCATCGGCCTGCCCGATGTTTTGATATAGCCTCCAGTGCCTGCAACACGGACACACAGACGGACATGACTAAATCGATTCACAATTTGATCCTGATTTAAAATATAAAGGTGCCCGTGCCTGTCTTTCGCTAGTAAACTCTCGAGAGTTACTCTCGGGTGGCTGTCCGTTTAATAGTACCTACAAAATATTTTCGAGATTTTAATATCGAGAACGCTTTGATAGAACTTTTTAAATTTTAAACCTAAATATTGGTAAATTAAAATGAAACAAACCTTTTTAACTGCAGGTCTTTATTTAGCAACAAAAAAAAACACAAACACACACTGTCAAAAATGAATTTCATGAAAATAAACAAATTTTTTTTTATTTTCAACTCGCTTGTCTGAGCTTGTGATAATTTTATTATGTGCACAAAATAAAAAAGTGATCCTATTCAGAGGCAGTAAAAAAAAATTGGTCCAAAAAAAAGTCAAATTCTTCCTCTTGTTACTTTGGAAAGAAAAGTTTCAAGAATAAACAGAAATGTCAAAATAAAACACGTAAAGTTCGGTGGAAACGGCTTTCGTGATTTATAAATCACTTCGGCTTAATCACGTTGGTGGAAACATGGTATTACGAGCGAAAGGTTGCAGCTGCTTCAATTATTAGCATTGTTCTTAAAAAATAAAAAATGCTGGATTAAACCACGGGTAGATCGTCGCCGTCAACTCGGTGAAATCTGCGCTATTACAAGAAAGCTTCAAATTGAAGATGCTCAGGAGTTCAGGGATTTTTACCGTTTGACAAAGAGTGATTTATTTCATCCGATATCCACTGTTTTACTCTCTACAGCTACTCGCAAAATACGAACCATGTTTGAATCTCGAGAGCTAATCTTCGATTGTGATAAGAACATAATGTCCCAATCCCAAAATACATTTTTGATGTCCATCATAAGGAACAAGTTATAAAAATTCAAACTATTATGTTCTAGACGTTCAGCTATCAACGAAACGCGACCATTGACAGTAACAGTTTATTATTCCCTGAATAGCTTTCCTACTGCACACGAGTGCTTGATAATCGTTTTTATTATAAAAGTTAAAATGCATTAAAAATATATATGTATGTTATAGGTACCTATATTTATGTTAGACTGAGAAAACAAATCATTTTTAATGGGAATGTTAAATATATCATGATTGTTCCAACACTGCGAATTAGATTAAAAACATTTATTATTATTTTATATCCGGTGAACTTTGGTTGTTACTGCCATCCATATACAATTCACACAAATTTTAATGATGCGACTTTATAGCAATATATTCTATGCAAACTTCGACATAGTGTACCTCATTAAATTTCAACTGAAGGCCAAAAATAAAAAGCACTTTGACTTAAAATTAACGAATATAAGAGTACAGATAAGCTAACTTTTAAGTTTATGAGTCGTTTACCCATTACGATTAATTCAGAACCTTATTGCGTTGTTTAGTTTTCAAATCAGGTTTTTGAAACGGAAAATGTTAATGCAAGTTCTAATCCGGTTCTAATACTACTTCTAAGAATTACATGAACACTATAAAAATTATAATGTGGCTGCGTAGGTGTACATATATTATAATTGTCACAGCGCAATGAAGAATTACTTTTTATTAAACTATTACCGAACTAATATTTCTTTGTAATGCAGTAGCAGTCGCTAATTAATAATCGGAGATAAAGCTGAGAGAAATTCTTGGAAAGAAAAAAAAAACAAAAATTCTATCTATGCATGTATAGGTACGTCAGTAGATACTGCACCTTTAATACATTTTGGTCATATATTATTTATTGTCCTCTAGGTAGACCAAGGATGAGATGGTTAGATCAAGTCCATAATCTCTCCTATACCCGTATGGGGATTGCCCTTGATGATATAGAGTCGATGGCGGAGGATCGAGAGCTATGGAGGGTCCACTTGAGCAACCTACACCCGCGACCCACTTAATGGACAAGCGGACCATTGAAAATGAATGAATGAATTATTTATAATCATTTAGTTCAGCTGTTCAAATTTCATAGGAAATTTATCAAAAAATAATACATAAAAATAATTCGTTCGTTGCCAAGGCGGAAAATCATTTAAATCGGTCTGGGCAAGAATTATTGACAACTAAACTGCTGTCACAAGAAAATACCACAAATATTTTATTGTCACACATGATAATCACCTTTCGCAGACCAAATTTGTTGACTGTGACTATCACTTATCGCATATAGATGAAACTGTAGCCGGTTCCACCCCTAATTGGTAGGGACTTATCAGTACGGTTTTATGCAGTGCTGGCTTTAGGGGTGGGCGACTGGGGCGGTCGCCCGGGTGCGCCGGTACTTGAAAGGCGCTAAAGCGTACGCGCGCCAGCTTAACTTCACTGAATTTGAAAACCTATCTCTAGCGATATAAAAACTAAATTCAGCGTATTAAATTTAAACTTCTCTTGAAGGAGTGAGTATATGTGTACCTATACTCAGCATTTATTTACCACGGCCTGTTATTGTGTTGCTTGTATTGTCGTATTCCTCCCTTACGTAGGACGAAAAAGAGACGCACAATCAGCGACCATATAGCCCACTTAGTCTAGTTTAAATCGATTCGATGGAATCAAGTAGTGGGGGGGGAGATGGGTCACATTGATACATGGGGCACATAGATACAGTCGACATTATTTGAAAATTGATCTCATTAGGCCTCTCAACCACGAACACAACGCAACTTGTCTATCAACGCATGTTGACATGTCTGTCTGACATGTCTGTTCAGCCATCGTATTTCGCCCAACGAGAACAAATCTGTTTTCTCAGTCATTATGTAATTTTTTTTACTTTCTTTCGAGTGAGTTTTTGTAAAGAATATTTTGTGTTATCAATTTCGTATTAAGTTATATTGTGAGAATATATCAGTAATAATGTGATATATACCTAAAAAGTTGTTTTTAAACGTTGATACAACCCACCTCGGGGTAGTTTGATACGTATCAATGTAAGTATATAGATGTTTGTCAATAATAAAAAAAAAGCATTAAAAATGCTAATCAAAGTTATTTGAAGACTTATCGTAACAATCTGAAGACTGTTTTATTTTTATTTAAAGCCTAAGAAAGCATTTATTTTATTACTTATTAAAACTTATTTTGACATGAATTACCAAACATTTAAATACTGGTTTGATTAATATATGTTATAAAACTATTTAAAACTTGTTTTATTAACAAAAAGTTTTCAATAAATACTGATTTTTGGCAATGAATCAAAGTGCCCCTGATATGTATCAATGTACCCCGTGAGTGGGGCAGTTTGATACAAATTTAATTTTTTAGTAAATAGCTTTTATTTTTTAGTTGATTTTAAGAGTACATTTGTCTTAAATAAGATAGTTAGAACGACATTGAACACAATCAATACTTTACTTTGTTATTATTGTCAATACAATGCCTTTTTTAGTTCAAATGGAAATCGTATCAATGTGCCCCATCTACCCCTATGTATTCCTCGAATTCAAAACTTTCACTCGAATGAACTTCTTGCATTGTTAGTTTCGGGGAAAAAATCCTGTTTTATTCTATATGTTTTATGTACATTTTGTGATAAAAGTAAGCAACATATCTTTCGATTTATGCAAAAGCAATAAAACAAATATTTTTAAATGGAGCTTGCGACCACAAATTTTCGCTCGAATAAAATTTGACATTTATCTCGATAAAACAGAAACTGAAAATGTGGAAGAAATTAACAAAATGCACATCTCTATCGAAATCGAAAATTGGATGTCAGTTAACTGAAATCGAATCACTTTCGATTCGATTCGAATTTTAGAAATAGAGTGACTAAATTTTATCAAAAATAACAATCTTCAAGAGTTATATCTCAACACCTGGATATCGCTCCATATACTTTTAACAATGCCATCGACCGTTGCAAAGTTGATAAAACGGACTTACGGTCTACAATGTCCCAAACAAGATTAACTAGTTTGCTTGCAGAAAACCTCTAGCCTTTAGGTTTTCTGACAAAAAAGCTAGAAAAACAAGATTATAGTTGTTTTTTGAAGACTCGTATGATATTAACATACAGGCGCATTGTATTTATCGATTTCCTGCGATTCTTGTGAAATCTACATTACTTGTTCAACGTACAACGAAAAGAGAGTCACCGGAGACCCCATAAAGTACATAATGTTCTAAAACAGGATCAAATTCTGAATCAATTTAGTAGTTATGTCCGTCTGCCTGTCTATCTGTCTGTCTTTGGGAGAGGACTTGTTTTTACCGTCGTCATGTTGGGGTATACGTATATCGGTAAAGTAGTTATGGTACCTCCGAAACAAAACCAAAATTAGAACTATGGTGTTGTGTACGTACTCAAATGCCTCACATTTTGCATGACTTGTAAGCAATGGGGCTGGGGGGTATCAAAGCATCGACCAGGAAGATGATAATACTTTTACTCGTTTTTCTCTTGTATTTGTACCATATTAAAAATATCAACGACGACAGGAAGAAGTAAAAAAAAAGGAATGCATTTTTTTATTGAAGAAAAAGATATGTCATAAATAAAGCGACTTAATCTTATTCTCAGCCGCCATTTGAAATTTGGTTCCGATAGCAATGACAAGGGCGACGACGACAACAGCTGATGTGGCGTTGTTCGTTGCGAATTAGGCTTGCGTTTGCGTCCAGACGTTGATGGCTTCTGCATTTCCGGCACACCCAAGTCATTCAAAATTGACTTGTCACTAACCGCGGATGGCTAAAAAATGCAAAAAAAAAAACATGTCCGGAGCGTTCAAAATTTATCGAAACTTCAAAAGGGATATTAAACTGTAGGGTTGGGGATTGAGGTGGAGCGTGTTTTGCGAGATGCTGTTGTTGAAAAATCCAAATTGGGGTGACAGCCGATGGTAAAAATGCTTTTGCGTTGTTCGAAACTCTTTCGCTTTCACAAGTAGAATTTTCTAGGGGAAGACAAAGTTCTTTTGCAGTAACGAGCAGTACAAAAGGAAAAAGAAAACGCAAGATATTACCTTTACCCAACTTGTTTTAGTGTCTGAGCAGAACTAACAATTCAAAAAGTAAATCACTAAAGCAGTGGCCGCTTTAGTCACTGTGGTGAAAAACTAATTAAGTACGTAATCTAGAATTACTGTATTTTAGAATGAGTAACTAAAATGTGGGCGCAGTAGCGGAGTGGTAAGTGTGCTGGACTACTGTGCGAGGGATCCCAGGTTTGATCCCCGGAAGAAAACAAATTACATCTGAAGGTTTTTTTCTACTGCGCCACCTTTCGCGAACGTCTGACAAACATCCGATAGTAGCTTCTCAATTCAGCCGTTCGGACTCGGCATAAAATTGTAGGTCCCTTTTATTCGTCCCAAAAATAGAAACTAACACAAACGAATGGTTGCGAGAAGCTAGGCCTTGGGTGTCAGCCGCCTGTTGCGCCACCTATTTATTTTTATTTTTTTAACTAAAATGAGTATAATATTTAGTCATTGTGATGCCTAAAAGTATACAATAAATTTTGGCTTTATAATTGCTAAACATAAATATAAACATAAATACTGCATATTATTTAGTGCATTGGATAATGACGCGAACAACACGATATGTTTAGTTCGTCAACATACATTATACCTACTGACTAGCCAAAAAATGTGTCAACAAACACATTTCAGCACACATTGTGACAGAAATTTGGCTATTACACGATATGTTGCGATTCGGACACAATTTTCAGCATATACGTGTGCTGATTCAACATATCGTCTAATACTAGCTTAACTGACACACATTTCTATTAATTCAATAATAAATATGGTACAAAGTTCAAAACAAGTTTTTTATACCCTACATAGGAAGGTATATTCTCCTTACCATTACATTTGTAACGCCAAGAAAAAGTCACCGAAGGGCGAAGACCCCATAAATAGAGTAAACAGTATGAGCGAATATCACAACCGCCAAGATATTCACCCTAGTTTTATAAAACACAAAGGGCAATGATCGGTTATATTAAATCCAAGGCTATTCAAATATACCTAAAGCTTAGAATTTGTAAAATATCTTATCATGAAAGTCGAATCCAATTTTATAGACGAACCACGCATGAGAGAGTGTCACGCAATCTCTCTCGAATAGATGTCATTGCCAATATGCATCTTAAGTTGTGCGGCACTAATCGTAGTTTTGTGATCATTCCGTTTATACCACGTTTATACTACCTATTCATGCAGTAATACATCTAGTATGACGGCCTTGAACTTGATTGACCTCATAACGCAGTAGGTACCTACTAGTACTTTATAAGTCATAGGTAAAGTTAAAGTCCACCCCATTTAAAATAAAAGGTCTTATAACTTACTCGTATTTTCAATGATTTTGAAAATGTGAACCTGACGCTAGCAATATCTAGTTAATTAGGTACATTTTCCATCTTTATCTCATATAAAATCGGAATCATTGTCAGTGTGACAGCTATGTTTTTTTTCTTCTCTTTTTGTTACGACTAATTAAACAAGATAACAACTGCGCGAGTTTTATGAACTAAATATATGCGCTTAGCTTTAACATCGTGTTGTCGAAAATGAAATGAGCTTATGATTTAGGTAGGTACTTTTAAAGTTTAATAATAAATTATGAATAGCAAAACTGTAACTCCTAAAAAAGCGATAACATTGAGCATTTGCTTCCAATATTTATTTCCGTGCGAATCCGGCGCTAAATAGCAATATCTTTTTTAAAATACATATCTTCTGTATTTTCTTTTACCCAATTTTCCAAAATTGTAGCACTTCTGCTCATTTGATGAGATTCTTGGAACGGATTTTTGTAGATTATAAATAATATACACAAGTACTTATTTACTATGAGGAGCAATTAAACAAAAAGATTCTAACAGCCGTATTTATTAGATTTCGAAAATAATAAAGTTCGAAAATATAATATGTAGCTCTGTAATTTTGACAATTCTCTAACATAAAGGTCATCCAACTTGTGATTTGTCCATTGTTCAGTTTGAGTTTTGTCAGTTTAAATTACGGAACGTTTTAATCACCAAACATAATTTATTTAAAAAAAAAAATGTCATCAAAATCGGATCATAAAATCAGAAAATGCTAAATTAATGTTAACCACTTTTTTTGTACTGACATTTCTTACTTACTTTCAGAAGCGCGGACTTTTGAAATAAAAAAAATTGGGGTTGTCTTACGAAAAACCTTTACCTTCGATGGCCGCTACCTTGAAAAACTACTAGATCAGCTAAATTTTGGAGAGAATTTTGTATGGGAGCTTAAATTTAGCTTCAAGCTTATTACGCTGCTTGAGCTAAATTTTAGCTCCCATTCAAAATTCTTTCCAAAATTGAACTGAGCTAAATTTAAGCGAATCCATTTAGCCGAGCGGTACGCTGCTTTAGCTAAAAAATCAAATTTTAATTTCAGACTATACTGCATGTATCTGCAACAATAATTTAGCCCGCCTATTAATAACACAAACATAGAATAGACCGACAGTTACAACTTAGCGCGCCCATTAATGGCCGCGTTCCATTGACCGCTAGATGACTAGCGGCATGCCAAACTCCATATAAAAAAAACTGACATTTCAGCATTTGCGCTAGAGCTCTAGCACATTTTGTGAAATATCCTTTTCTGGGAAATTTTTCAATCTAGCACAAAATGAACTGCTAGATTGAAAAAAATAACGAACTGTCAGAACAAAAGTGAAAGTGCAGAAGCCAAATATTTCCAATTTGATGTAAAATGGGAATTCAAGCTTCTATGTAATTAATATACATTGTATTTGTTTATTTAAATTATAATGTATTAATAAATATGCGGCATGATGGCACAAAATACATTTTTGACTCTCATGAAGATGAAATAATACGAATTCAAATTGGTTCTAATGTCACTTTGCCGCTGCCGCTAGATCTCTAGCGCCTGCGTTCCTCCATCAGGGATATTATGTGCTAGATGACTAGCGGTCAAAGGAACGCGGCCAATGGTTCGGCACATTTTCTCAAGCTAGATTTTGACAGATCATGGTGGTGGTATTCTGTGTTGCGGAAAAGAAAACAAGAAAAGGTTTTTCAATAAATACCTCGATGAGGAATTCTTTAAAAGTTATAAATTTGAGATTAAGGAATAGCAGACAAGGAATAAAGAAAGTACAACGAAAATATAACACTTTTTTACGTCGATGAATTTTTGAAGGAAGTTATTTTCAACGAACAGCTGTTTTCTGTGACACTTATATCCACAGCGCACTCTATGTCAACATTTAGCTCGGATTTTAGCTAATGTTTGGAGAGAAAAAGTGGACAGCAGCTAAAATGTAGGTTCGCTCGAACAGCGTAGGTACTAAGCTTCAAAGATTTCTTCATCAAAGTTCCCATACCTATTCACTTCTAGCGCCACCTCTACGCTCAACATATAAAGTTCACAATTTTTTTATTCCTACTGTACTTATTGCAAATTTGTACTGCTTTATTGGCTAACCTGTTATTTTGACAGTTTAACTTTGAGTTTGTCAGCATTGGTGCTTGAAAAGGAACAGTCAGGAAAAAATTTATCTAAATTTTCATTAGCATTTTATTTAACCTTTTTGTGTGATATTTATTAAAATAATGGAAGCATTAATTCCGGTTATTAATAAACTACAAGATGTCTTTAATACAGTTGGATCAGATTCCATTCAACTTCCACAAATCGTTGTTCTCGGCAGTCAGGTAAGTTTGGAATTGCATCAGTGTACCAAGAAAAAATTCCGTCAGAGAAAGACCCAAATTGATTTGTCATTTTCGACGTTAGCAAAAAATGATATTTTCGCCAATTTGAATTATATAACCTGATTTGCCGGCAATGCGTTAAAATGCATTTCTAGAGAATAGTAATTTTATGATCATTATAGTTTGTTCGTAAATTAATTCGTACAAAATACGGAAAATACTGATTGTAAGGTTGCTCTATCCATTGTTATTGATTCTACCCGTTTAGTTTAGTTTATTTTTATTATTTTCTCGTATGAGTAATTGTGTCAGAGCTTTGTTATTTTTTGCTTTCTAATTGGTGAGCGGAACTCCTTTTTTGTGAGGAACAATAAATTAATTGGTGGTATGTTGAATTCTCCATTTGTCAAGTCAAGTAGTGGTGTGTGCTATAAATAGGAGCCGGAGTATAAAGCGTTACACAACACTCATGCATAGTATATAATAGTAATGTTAAAATTAAATAGTAACAGAGAAAATCTATTTTGTTTAGGTACCTAGTTGTTTTGTTTACTTTTCTTGTGAAAAAGAAAAACATTTTTTCCCCAAAAATATGCCCAAAGTTTATCGTTGCATTCATGCCAAGAAATTATTTATTTAGGTGTACATACATGGGGTAGGTTTAGATTTGTATGGGTATCAAATCAGCCCACTTTTCATTAGAAAATCTAGTGGCGCTTTTTTGTAACACATATCGCTATAAGACGTCATTAGAAATAAACAAAAAGAAAGTAAAACTATTGTGGATGACTATTAGTTTCCTATTTATTCAATCTGAAAAGAACATTGTACCTAGGTACATTATGATGCTATACTCATCATTTTCAATGTCCCATCTATCGATGTTCAATTCGACCCTCCAACTGTCGATCTTTCTCCCGCCAATCGCTGATCAGAAGCAATCATTCTGTGTGCAACAAAAAACAAATCCAATTTTGCAATTGTTTTCTAGAATTCATAATTTGGACATTATCCCGGTTGGGGCTTTTACATTTGAGACAAGTGGGTTAAGTGTATACATTTAAAACAAAGTGTAGGCTGCTCTCGGCTCTATCACATTGGTACGAATAGAGAAGGTAGTGCCTACTCAGATGACTTCTTTCGTCAATCTGAGAAGTGCTGTCGTAAGTGCACTTGTCACTTCATATTTCTACACTCCAAGTTGATGGACATCCTCAATATAGGCGCACAATTTTTCAGTTTTCAGTTAATAGGGAAGTGGGGGTAGATTAGGTCCTTTAAAGTTAAAGCTACGTAATCTATTTCGACGTTCTGTCCGATTCATTGTTAAAGTCGGCCGATGTCGTTATACAGCTTGCATAGTTCATCTTACTAAACTGTACCAAGCAAATCGTTGTATGGTCTTTCGGAAAACTTTTAAAACTCGTCTGTTCCTCTCGAAATAATAACGCACGTAAGTTGAGTTCAATTCATGTCCAAGCCTTTCGTAAGTCTTTGTAGTTGTATTTTTTGTCATCTGATTTTTAGTTATATTCTAACTGTACACGCTTTCTTCTTAGTTTTTCAAGTATTATAATCATCCCTATTCCCATTGGCGTCTAAATATTTCATTTCATAGAAATAAAATCGTTAACAAGAGTTCGAAAAAATTCGAGTCGAGTCGTAAACGACAAACGCCAATGGAAATAAGGATGACTAATTTTTCTTTGTCCCTGTAGTTTGATCTTTCTTTTCTTTATTTATTACTAAAGTAAACATCTCATTGGTTCTTTCTAGAGCTCTGGCAAAAGTTCGGTAATCGAAAGTTTGGTTGGACGGTCATTTCTGCCACGTGGAACAGGCATAGTTACACGACGTCCGCTTATATTACAACTGATATATTCCCCCATCGATGATAAAGAGCATCGCTCAGCGGAAAATGGTATGTCAAACAGTATTACTGGAATTTTCCGTAATCCCTTTGTTGCTCGCACAGGCACAGTTAATTCTGAAGAATGGGGAAAGTTCCTGCATACGAAGAAAGCGTTTACGGACTTCAATGAGATACGCCAGGAAATCGAAAATGAAACAGATCGTGCTGCGGGCAGCAACAAAGGAATATGCCCGGAACCAATCAATTTAAAAATCTATTCAACACGTGTGGTAAATCTGACACTGGTCGACTTGCCGGGCATAACAAAAGTGCCCGTTGGCGATCAGCCCGAAGATATCGAAGCGCAAATCAAAGATTTGGTTGTGAAATACATTGAGAATCCGAATTCGATTATCCTGGCGGTAACCGCTGCAAACACAGACATGGCTACAAGTGAAGCCTTAAAGTTGGCTAAGAACGTTGATCCGGATGGTCGACGTACGCTGGCTGTTGTAACCAAACTAGATCTCATGGATGCTGGCACTGATGCGATTGATATCCTCTGTGGTCGTGTTATTCCAGTTAAATTGGGCATTATCGGTGTAATGAATCGATCTCAACAGGATATCATAGATAAAAAGCACATTGAGGACCAACTAAAGGATGAAGCTGCCTTTTTACAGAGGAAATATCCAACTCTGGCCACTAGAAATGGTACACCATACTTAGCAAAGACTCTGAATCGTCTATTAATGCACCACATTAGGGATTGTCTGCCTGATCTCAAGGTGAGCGCATTGAAAATGTTTCCGATTCTTAAGCTTAATCGTGTGTTTTTCTCGTTTATAGACACGTGTTAACGTAATGTCATCGCAGTTCCAATCACTACTGCACTCATACGGAGAGGACGTCACTGACAAGAGTCAAACTCTTCTGCAAATCATAACGAAATTCGCAAGTGCCTATTGCAGTACCATCGAGGGCACAGCCAGAAATATTGAGACAACCGAACTTTGCGGTGGTGCACGCATTTGCTATATTTTCCATGAGACATTTGGGCGAACCCTCGACTCTATTCACCCTCTGTCGGGTTTGACAAAAATGGATATACTAACAGCGATTCGGAATGCGACCGGCCCCAGGCCTGCCTTATTTGTGCCTGAAGTTTCATTTGAGTTGCTAGTGAAGCGTCAAATTCGTCGCTTAGAAGAGCCTTCATTGCGTTGTGTCGAATTGATTCATGAGGAGATGCAGCGAATTATTCAGCACTGCGGCAATGAAGTCCAACAGGAAATGCTGCGGCAAGTGAACCACTTCACCCCATTTTGTATTAATTACAATATTCCTTTTTATTTTAGTTTCCCGAAATTGCATGAAAAAATCGTCGACGTTGTAACGCAATTGCTTCGGCGGCGTCTGCCAACAACTAACGTCATGGTGGAGAATCTAGTTGCCATCGAATTGGCCTACATTAACACAAAACATCCAGACTTTCACAAGGATGCCGCATTAGTTCCCAGTCTACTGAAGACCGACACCATAACTGAACCTTTTGCGCAGATGCAATTGAACCTTCAACGTCGTGCGAATATGCCAAGGACTACTAACTCTTCGCCACAAGTATCGGTACAACAACAAGATCAAGCTCAGGAGCGACAGGAAAATCATCAGGTTGGTGGATTTTTTTTTGTATATTACCCTAGCGCTATTACACAGGTTGCGCGGTAGATCAAAGATTAATGATCGTGCATTTGTTGAAAGATACGCATCACAATTTGATAAGAATTTGTACAAATGTTTTTGCTACAGACTCGTTATCGTTTTTTAGGTTCGCATGTTACCTCACATTTATTTAATTAATCAATTCAAGCATATCGATCTCTTGAGTATAAAAATATGTCAAAAGTAATCTGTTTATAAGCATCACGTCTTCTGTCATACAAATCGAGTTGGACTGAATTATGCAAAAACAATTTGGAGCTGCAAATAGTTCTATAAAAGGCTCGCAGCAACAAGCTAAAAGTTTATTATACCCATTCTTCGATGTGTGTCCCTCGACTGCGTTGCCGCCCGGGTTAGATTCAAACCCCGGCATTTATATTAATCCGCTCTATGTGTCCTAACCAACTTAGACGACTGATGTGTCATTTTTCGACTAGGTCTATGTGGCTGAAAAGCTTCTCAGCACAAAAAAAAACAGCGATTGGCAAGAGTTACTTCTTTTGATGAATTTCTGCTGAGATTTTATTATCAGAATTTATAGCCGAGACGGGCTGGACAAAGTTCATTATTACCAAAGTAAAAGTTTTGGCTTCTTTCTTTCGGAGGATGCTGATAAGCCTTAATGCCATCATTTGAACAAATCATGAAAATGAGTAGACGCATGCTCTCTACCAAGTCATCCCCAGCTGCTCTAAAAAGCTTGCCAAAAAAGCCGCCAGGCTAAAATTTGCGTTTTAGCTTGGATATTTCTATCTTTACTGCGTTTTGATCATATGTTTATAAGTTCCTCCTGTCTCTAACTCGCGAGCAGCTCTACTCTTTTACAGCGCCGCTTTATACCCCTCTTTTGCTGCGTTTTTTGGTAGACATTTTTCATCAAACCAGGGGTTTTGTGGTGGTATAATCGCGAGTCTTCGAAATACGCGATCGGTGAATACTGGAGCCGTGCCTTCCATCGATCGCTATGTAATCAATTATTAATGCAGAGGCGAAAAACGAATTTGCAAAAACACTGGCATATAAGAAGCTAGGCCAAGGGTGCCTATATGGACTTGTTGCGTCAACTATTATTTGCTTGGATATTTATAAATTCATCATCATTTTTGTGTAAAAATGAAAATCCACTGGACTTGGTTATTTAAGGTGTTGAAAAGGTATTACTCCCCTCTCTCGGTAAAATCAAACCAAAAACGCCTTAATACAATGCACCGGAGTGTGGCAGTGGATGACTCACCCCCCAGAAATTTAAACAGAATTAATAACCATGATTGCCTTATTTAGGTTCAGTTTCAACTGGGGCTACATACCACAATCCTGGCGGGAGGTAAGCGTGGTACCAGACAAACCAAGCGAACAACCTAAAACGTACCGTCCAATAAGCTTGACATCGTTTTTCCTGAAAACATTAGAGAATGCTTAAAAGAGAGCACACCTCTACGCCCTTGTCAATATGCCTACCAGAAAGGCAAATTCACTTAAGGCGCTCTTTTGAACATAACTCAAATAAAACGCGCATATCAGAGCAAAGAAGTCGCGCTACCCGCCTTCCTAGACATAGAGGGTGCTTTTGACAATACTGGATATGATTCGATATCAAATGCTTTGACTCACAGAAACATAGATCACCATACTATTAAGTGGATCAAAGCGATGCTTGAAAGTCAGAAAATAAATGCTTCGTCAGCACTTACTTCAGTATCAGTAACAGCCGTAAAAGGCTCTCCTCAGGGAGGAGTACTCTCACCCTTACTATGTTCCCTGGTTATCGATAACCTACTTCAAGACCGTTATAACGCAGACTTCAACATAGTTGGATACGCCGATGACCTAGTCATCATCATTAGGGGCAAGGAACCAAACGACGTTATAGACTGAGAGCTACTGAACGTTTTGCTAACCTCATCGTTAAATGGGAAATTTATAAATATTATTGTTAATTGGAGTCTTGCGTTCGCAGAAATCGCCGTCTGGCACCCTGGAGCTGGGGCATTTGCAAGGGGCAGTTCCCCAAACATGTAAAAAAAAAGTGCCCAATTACGTCATCGTTTCACGGCTAATTTTTTGTCAGGGAATGGTACTCGTACCCAGAAAACATTTTCATATAATGCCAGACGTTTTTGACGGTTCCTTAAGGCTGCCAGACGCTCATCAAAGTGCAGAAAAAATCGCCTCATTTACGTCATCGTTTCATGGAAATAATTTTTTTTATTTAATTATACAAGTGTCCCTGAGTCCTAATATATAGTTGCCAGACGAAAATTCCGGTTCTTTCGTCCTGCCAGACGCAGGGGAAAAACGCATTATCAACATTTATTCCTCTAAAGTGCTAAAAATAATACTTTAAAATCTTAAGATTTAAATAACTTTCGACCATGAATTTTGGAGCTTTTTTAGGTAATTGGTTAAAGAAATTATTTACAGTTTCAAATTAACTATCAGAACCTCTTATCCGCTTTAAAAAGGAAAGAAAGCGATCCTTTTTAATATTATTTCCAAATATTTACTTTCTGCTATTTTTTAGGGAATTATTATACACTTATTAAAGCTAACTTTCTGATAAAATGTTAGCCCAATGTTATCCACTGCGATACAATACTATACGGCGCACAGTGGGAAAAAATTGTCGATTTGGCGATCAAAAATCAATTTTTTGTGTTGCGAAAATTCTTAAGCCAATTTTTTTAAATGTCAAGACTACGATGTATTTATGGTGCACAGTGTTGCACAAGTTTAAGTTCTGGAAACAATGCTATGTAAAGTTATCGCACATTTCATTAATTAATCTACACCTTTTTATGTTAGTATGCCCAAACTAAAAATATAAGGGGAATAGTATCTGCATAGGATTAAGACCAATATAACTAAATACGTAGGTACATACAAAATGTTTCAATTACAAAGATGAATTCAACTTTTTTTCAATGTAAGAAATTGATTTTGTACAATTATTATGACAATAATGAGTGTTTCAGTGTTTAACGATAAAGATGAAATAGGATGCAAAGTATGGCTATAAACCAAGCAATTTATAGCAATAACAAAGTTAACAATAATTGAAATAAATAAACAAAAATTACTAATTAACTAACTAGTTAGCAAAAAAAAAATAAAATATGAACCTCGAACTAAATAAATAAGAGATGAACAGTACCGTTTGAATTTCTAAGGCCAATTGATCTCTCAGCAAATGCACACCATTTCACAACTCTTTTATTACAGAATTAAATTTTCAAGAATGGGGACATATGAAGATTTAGTTCGAATGATGCTGATATCATCATAGATCATACTCATACCCCTTAATATACATTGAGAAAATTACAAAAAAAAAATTTAAAGTAAATGGCTGAAGAGTGAAGACATTCAAAAAATTTTTGAATAACAATAGTGCTATGCTTTTTTTAAATGTGTAATAATTTTGTTTTGTTTTTTATTAATTTTTTTAATAAAAATACGTACTATACTTCGTATAGTGTGATGTGAACCTCGAAAATGTGAACTATTAAAAAATGTGAACCGGAAAATCGGAAAAGTTAGCATAGTTAGTACCTAGTATTTAAAAAATTAATAAGTTTAAAAACTAAAAAATATGCCAAATCGATAATATTTTCCCACTGTGAGCCGTATAGTATTGTATCGCAGTGGATAACATTGGGCTAACATTTTATCAGAAAGTTAGCTTTAATAAGTGTATAATAATTCCCTAAAAAATAGCAGCTAAAAGCGAAAAGCAGAAAGTAATTAATAAATATTTGGAAATAATATTAAAAAGGATCGCTTTCTTTCCTTTTTAAAGCGGATAAGAGGTTCTGATAGTTAATTTGAAACTGTAAATAATTTCTTTAACCAATTACCTAAAAAAGCTCCAAAATTCATGGTCGAAAGTTATTTAAATCTTAAGATTTTAAAGTATTATTTTTAGCACTTTAGAGGAATAAATGTTGATAATGCGTTTTTCCCCTGCGTCTGGCAGGACGAAAGAACCGGAATTTTCGTCTGGCAACTATATATTAGGACTCAGGGACACTTGTATAATTAAATAAAAAAAATTATTTCCATGAAACGATGACGTAAATGAGGCGATTTTTTCTGCACTTTGATGAGCGTCTGGCAGCCTTAAGGAACCGTCAAAAACGTCTGGCATTATATGAAAATGTTTTCTGGGTACGAGTACCATTCCCTGACAAAAAATTAGCCGTGAAACGATGACGTAATTGGGCACTTTTTTTTTACATGTTTGGGGCACTGCCCCTTGCAAATGCCCCAGCTCCAGGGTGCCAGACGGCGATTTCTGCGAACGCAAGACTCCAATTAACAATAATATTTATAAATTTCCCATTTAACGATGAGGTTAGCAAAACGTTCAGTAGCTCTTAGACTATTACAACGCGTATGCAAAACGCCCTTAAGATAGTCCTAGACTGGTGTAGGAAAGAAAATCTTTCTATCGACCCCAGCAAAGCTGACGTAGCTCCTTTCACGAAAAGAAGAAATTTAAATTCAAACCAAATTTCGATCAAAGACATTCACCCCTATTCCCGTTGGCGTTTGTCGTATAAGACTCATGTTTCGTCTCGTTGTAAAACGATGTTCAGACTTTTTTTTTAACTTTTGTTAACAACTTCATTTTCTTTTCTATGTGTTCACCATTATTTCAATTCATTTGTCTCAAAAAAGTTAAAAACACCGACAAAAAACGAAGAGAAATGCGAGTCGTTTACGACAAACGCCAACGGGAATAGGGGTGATTGTCATTGAGTACTCACATGAAGTCAGATATCTTGGAGTGATCCTGGATAAAAGACTAAGCTGAAACAAAATTCAAAAAGCAAAAAAAGCTTTCTGGGCCTGCCGCAGCATGAATGGTAGAACCTGGGGTATCTCTTCAAAAATCACACACTGGATCTACACAGTGATGGTCAGACCCATAATAACATACGCCTCGATAGTATGGTAAAATAAAGCCAACCAAAAAAGCTTAATAAGGTACAACGGCTCGCGTGTCTGGGCGCTTCCGGAGCCATGCGTACCTGTCCCACTGCGGGATTGGGAGCTGGTATTAATGGACCGAATCGAAATGTCTCAATACTTATGGGAAAAATTCCCAGTGTATTTCAGGCAGAGCTCAGCCATTAAAGAATGCGCAAACCTCATATACAACTCAGGTATAAAAGGCGCAAACATCCATATGTTCATGGACAGTCAATCAGCTATAAAACCCTTAGCGCACCCACTATTGACTCCAAATCAGTACTACACTGCTTCAATTCCCTCCAAACACTTAGTACCAGGAACAAAACCAATTTATGGTGGGTACCCGGCAACAAGGGGATTGAAGGAAATGAAAAAGCTGATGAATTAGCCAGAAAAGGCTCGGAAACCCTTTCATAGGACCTGAACCCTTCACAATTTCGGCTATAAAAAGCTGCGAATGAAACAAGAGCATTTCTTATTGGGAAAACATCCCAGGTCTAAGACAGGCCAAAAAAGCTATACAGCCTTTGAAAAACGATGCCAAAAAGCTACTAAATCTAAGCAGGCACGATATCAAAAATCTAGTAGGCTACCTAACAGGTCACCACGGTCTGCGATATCACCTAAATAAATTGCATTTAATCAACTCACCGGAGTGCCGAGTATGTATTGAGGAAGACGAAACAGCTGAGCATATCATATGCGAATGCCCGGCCTTCTATGGTATTAGAAGGAACTCATTTACTCAGGGAAGTAATAAGTACCGAAGATTAAGGAAATCCTCTGCTGAATGTATCATCAGCTATATTAGGAAACTAGAAGCGCTACTAAACTAAACATAAACCTGACAATTTTAAGCACAATAGATCTTATAGGTCAACGTGCAGTGTGGCAGTGGAATGATGCCCAAGTATCAGGTGAAATCGCTAAAGCTTTATGTAAACAAATTAAGCGGAGTGGAGGCGGCATTGTGCCAGTCGGGTGCCGTCTCGAACGAGTTTAATTTTCGAGTGGCAAGCGGTTAGCGGCGACATGAATTTGTAGAGGTATATCTTCCATCGGCACACCACTCCTATGCCACCTTTCACTTGGTCACCACTCTACTGCCACTCCAATGCCATACCACTCCTGTGCGCGCCTTGTCTAACAGAACCACGAAATGATTGCATAAAAATGTTAGTTTGTTTGTCAGAAAAAATGTATTTATGACTCTCTGTTAAATGGCACAATTTGAGAAAAAAATCGTTCGGAAGTAGTAGCATAGTAGCCATTGTAGGGAGAAGCTCGGTATAGTTTGTCCAAGGGTTACTGGTAAACGAAGAAAGTTGTACTTTAAGTCCAGAATTGAGTTCAGTGCATATATTCTCCGTAATATCCTCTACCTGTATATATTCTGCAGCCCATCTTCTCTTATATACTTACTTGAAAATAATAATAATGCATTTAAATATAACCAGCAGCAACAAAATGGCGAACATTCAACACCTAGCAACTGGCTGTCGCACATGCTTCCACCGGCACAAATGCGTGGCGACAGCATCGAAAATTCAGCGAGCAACACACCAATCCACAATAACATCGCAAGTCCAGTCAAGGCGGTTAACCTGCTTCCCGATGTTCCAAATCAAAGTTCTCAAAGAAGACTCACCGATAAGGAGAAAAACGATTGTGATGTCATTGGTTAGTACTAAACCTCGCCCATAAATATTCAAATATTTAACACAACATCCCTCTTATCCCAAAACAGAGCGACTCATAAAGTCATATTTCTACATTATTCGCAAGTCGATTCAAGACTCTGTACCAAAGGCTATTATGCATTTTTTAGTTAATTATGTTAAGGACAATCTCCAAAGCGAGCTTGTTACGCATCTTTATAAGTCAGAGAGGGCCGAGACGCTCCTCAATGAATCAGATCACATCGCTGTGCGAAGGAAAGAGGCTGCCGACATGTTGAAGGTAATACTGTCATTGGATTTGTTTTATTCCATCAGAAAATCGAATTGTTCAATTTTGTTTTCTATTTCTAGGCTCTTACTCGTGCAAATCACATCATTAGTGAAATACGAGAGACTCACATGTGGTAAATCTATAGAAAAAGACCAGAACGTATTTATTTGCTAGTTTAACTGGGTGGCTGTCTCGAACGTGTATTATTCAGTACGCGCACGGGCTGATAGAGTAACAAGTGGCAAGCAACCTGTTAAATATTTTGTTTTTTTTTTTTTTATACATACAATATTATTTAGATTATAGAAATGAAAGCATAACATTATTATAACTTTGGAGATTGATGTTATAGCCAACAAAGAAGAGAAAATTATTTTCAATTTTTGCATTCATCGTCTTATCTATGTTTGTTGAGTGAAAACAACGTTTAAAGAATGCACTTGTTATAGCTATTGTAATTCTAGTTAATAATTTTGTTCCCATAAAAGTCTACAGTCCTCGACCCTCGTATATACCTACATTGTATGTTCTCCTTAAACAACAAAAGTTAGAATATTTAGGCCAAGAGAAATGTCATAAATGTTAGTCAAACTACCAGTTCAATGTGGAACACATAACCCTTACATTACATCGGAAAACTTTTAGGATTAAGTCATCATTCCCGAAAAAAAAAAAAACAATTCAATAAAATATCAGAGATTGTGACATCAAAGTTTATGCAATTATTTCCATCTATCGACAAAGCTGAAGCTGGCTAGTCTGGCATTGTCGTTTGCTTTTGGTAGGGAGACGATTTGAGATTACAAATAAACAAATATGGGAATACATGTTTTGAATTTGCATAAGTGTCTAGTACAAAGCTTTGAGATGCATGGTCTATCATCATATAAGAATTATTACTCGATAAAGTATTTACGAACTTTTCTAAAAATGCATTCTTCAAGAAAAGGTATAAAATCGGCCCGTTGGTATCCGTTCCGAAAGAAAAATTCTCCGATTTTGTACGAATCGGAGAACTTTGCTTCATGGTAATCCTTCCGATCAGGTGTTCGGGGAGCTTATTCCCAAATGCGCGGCAGATCGCTTTTCATGGCGGATTGGTATTTTTATATTTCCAAAAGCGATTCGATCCATTTTAAAGCGATAGCTATTGTGAGGATTGCTGGCAATAAATCCGTCACCTTAATAGCTATCGCTTTTGACAGCTTTTGGAAATACAAAAATACCAATCCGCCATGAAAAGCGATCCGCCGCGCATTTGGGAATAAGCCCCCGGAACATTTCTCCGACAAAACGTAACGCACTCCGGCAGTCCACGTTTCATTGCGATAGGTTGCGTTTTTTGAATTTGTTTTTGACAGCCACATGTCAATTTCTCTTCGATGGTCTCCGACACAAACCAAAGAATAGACCGTCGACTCCTCCCACATAACGGACTTTGCCTACAAGCTGCCGGCGAGACCAGGATTTTTCATGTATTGGTGCTGTACAAAATCAAAGGGGCGCCATTAACGCACGCATACTTGAAAAATCCTGGTCGCATGGTATTGCATAGAAAAACATTGCCGCCATTAATTTTGACATTTACACGTATTCACAGACAGGGAAATTCTTTCCGGGGGGAATCGGGTAGGTGGGGAAGTCGGCGGTCTATTCTTACCTTATTTCCACCACAAACGGCGTCTTAAAACGACTCGCGCAATACGAAAAAGCCGAAAAATAAAATCAACATTTTTGACATTTCAGACGACAATAGGCCTGTTTTATTGGCATATCGAAAACATACGAATTTGTACTAAATTTGCACTGCAGTGTTAAAATATGCCCAGAACACACTATTGTCCGGAATGGCATACCATTTTATTCAATAAAATGCCTGCCATTATACCTACTTGCATTGGTAACATTTTCAATTTTAAGTGGCAACGCTGAAAAATCGATGGGTCTTGGCATCACTCGTAGCAAATGACGTATGCATACATTTGTTTTTTGTTATAATACAGCAAGTGGTTTTTGTCTTCGTAAAGAATTTTATTTTGTTAATTATGAGAAGAAAAAAGGAAAAACGAAACTTTTGGCTTAACAGCGAAATTGGTTGTATGCTAAACCTTGTTCGTCAAATGCACAACAGGCAGGGAACAACAACAACCACGCACTATACATTCGTGGAGATTGCAAATCAAATGAAAACATTTGGCTTTCCTAACAAAAGTCCAACTCAAATCCGAAGAAAATGGTTCCAAATGAAATCCGCATACCTGTGCTACAAGCGAGGGAACAAAGATCGAATTCTACTTATTCCTGAAAAATTTCGCCAAGTAATTGCGAGTTTTGTAGACGCCGAGTACCATGGCGTCAAGAGTCCACCGCCTGAGCAGCAGGATATGGACTTGGAATCCAAAATTATCAGCCCAGTGAAGAAAGTTCAAGCACCTATAGAGGTGCCAAAGTCCGTAACTACACAGAGACTAATTGAACAGAAACCGAAAATCTCTGAACTGCCTAAGGTCGATAAACAGAAGCGGAAAAAAAAGCCAGACGATAGTAATTCAGTGAAATTTCTTAGCTCAAAAAGTCAAATAACAATTTATCTTTGCAGATCAAGGAAATAATGAACAAAAGTTTGCAAAACTCACAAGTCGCCTTAAAAGTGTGCAGAAATGCCTGCAAAGGGAGTTCTCTAGCCGACAGAAGGCATTGATGGAATACGAGCACTCATTACAGCAGGAGCGAGACAAGGCTCTTATGGAGTACTTTACGAAGTCGACTGAACAAATATTGTCGGCGTCATTTAGCATACTGGGACAGTTTGCAACGGTGAACGGCAAATAGTTTTTAAGAAAATTTTTAGCAAATAAAGTATCTATATGATTGGTATTGGTATACAAAGATATTTATTAGTCTTCAGCTTTTTCTGGAGGCGGTCCGCATGGTTGGAGCATCCTTTCCATTATATTGAAACGTATACGAGCCTTGGATTCATTCTCAGCGATAGCGAAATAGTTCAGCATGTCGTAGTGTCCCAGGTAACTTGCCAGTGAGTCTCTGTGCTGGTTGGTTAACCATTCGTATTTTGTTGTGTCTGCATGACCGGTTCCGATGTATTTACTCTGTAAATGTTCAAGCTGACTGTGAATGTTATACCGATCACCCATTGTGAGAAATTATAATTCTGATGAATCTGATTTAACTTTTAAGTTTTGTTTAACTCTTTTTGATAGTAGTCGCCGAAGGACAGTGAATTTTTTTATCTGTCAGTTGTTGTCACGAAATGTATTGCACAGTTCAGGCGACCATTTTTTTAGAGGGCGTTTCATCAGCTACATTTAGAACCCAGTCATGCCAATAAAATTTATTTGTTAAAAAAAAATATTTGTATTGCCATGAAAATGGAAGTGATACTACGCGTCAATTAATAAAATAAGTACACCCGCATACGCGGCACAATCCATTACCGAAAAATCAAAAATTTTCAAATAATTTTGATGAGGATGAAAATGCATAATGAAAGAAAGTCTGACAATTATGCAAAAAGACCGACAACTGCAATCACCCAAAAAGCAGAATGCAAAAAGAGGCCAACATTGTGCCTTTTTCTCTACAAATTTAATTATTTCACTTTAGCAAACACTTTTAACAAACACTAAATTTTAATTCTGGAATGTTTTTAATATGTATATATTTCTCACTTTATTACCTATTAACTTTTCACAGAAAAACTAGATACATCCTATCTCCCGCCATATAAAGTTTCGTTTGTTTTGTGTTTTCCTACAAGTTTTTTTGACGTTTCAGTGAAAGGGAAAGCGCACTTCTGAAAGTTGACTATTTCAAGGAATACTTGAAAATCGATGTAAGTGAGTAGGACAAAAAGTGTAAAAACAACAAAAATCAAAATTTATGTGGCAGTAACATATGGGTGCGTGTCGTAACTATATACTGTACTACAAATTTAGTGAGCATTTATCTGTAGGCCTGTTTTATTGGCAATCTATCTCAGTGAAGTAAAGTAAAGCAGAATATTTAACACGCAATTACAACAACTACACACTGTTTGACACTTTCGAGGCTCTATATAGTTGTTGTAATTGCGTGTTAAATATTCTACTTTACTTTACTTCACTGAGATAGATTGCCAATAAAACAGGCCTTGTTCTGTGAAAGAAGTGCGATTTTTGAGCTCGCGCTGAACACAGCTTTTCGCTGAAACTCCAAACGCTAACTACACTACCAGTTGGTGTTATCGACCAGTTATCACTTAGCAAGAATTTCAGCCAACAAAACAAACAAACCCCTCCAGCCTTAATTCTCCGGTCTCCCTAGCTGGAGCTGCTGGCAGGCGGCCACCAGCACCACCAGCACCAGCTACGCACACTAAGTTATGTTGGTTAAGCTCGAATCGTACATGCCACACTGCCACCATTGTCCAGCTGGTGCGCCGCTGCCCTCTGCCCATAACCCATCACGTATCCTAGCAAGAGCTAGCATACAACAGAACCGGGATGATTAAGGTCTTGTACAATATTTCCTTCATTGTATGAAATAACCATTCACATTCGCATTTGTACTCTTTCTGTTTCTGCCAATAATATGTAAAATTAAATCTATTCACGGCAATAACGTTCCTAAATTCTTTCGACAAAGGTTCTGCGAATATTACAGCAGTGGCATTAAAAACCAAATCTGGCACTAGTTACACGATTATCTCGTATAGCCTATCCTACTAAATGCGTAGATGCTCTGTTTGTAATTCGACATTGTAGGCAATGTCTTCGGTAAAGGAATAGATCACTTTAAATAGTTGTTTCCTTTGCTTCCTAATTAAGCCATTAGCGTACTCTGTATCTTTGCTTAAAATCCGTATCGTTTAGGAGCTACCTTTTGTTGAACAATCTTATATGAAGTGGCTCCTTTTAGGCACATCTCATACAGAATAACTATAGATCATACATTTTGTGTCTGTGGTATAACATAAAACTGAGAATTTGTATGAATTCGGTATATTTAACTCATTAAACTAACACAGGGTCACTAATATTTATTGCGACTTTTTAGGATCCCAAGCTTCGACCTTTGGGCGTGTGGTACTATACGGCATATATTGTCCTACAAATTTAAAGAAATATGTTATCTTCAAATCACGCACATAACTCCCAGGCATACCTTTTGTTCCAGATAGATTTTCAGAGTGGTCCGCCATCCATTTGTGTTTTGGTCGGCTTCCGTCACGAATCGGAGGAAGATCGGTCTACGAAAAACCAATGAAATGCGTATGGACTTTCATTATAAGCACTTTACCTTGTAATGCATCCATCCAAACCACTCGGCAGGAATCTGCGAACCATCGTATTCCATATTTACATGGTCAGCAAATTCTACCCAACGATTTCTGCCGTAGAAGTAGTAGGGGTTCTCGAAATATTTGTTACCATATTTGTCAGTTCCTACCAGTGATCCTAGTTTAAGTTCATCGTTTCTATTAAAGACAAGAAAATTAATTTGTAAAAATAAACACATCTAGCCTAGGGTAAAAAATCAAATTATATAAGAACCTGTAAAGTTTCAGATAGGTTTTTCCAATACCGCCGTTTTGCTGAATGATTTGGAATAATTTTGCCAGGCGATTGATACCTAGGTATTTGGCCATTTTGGTAAGCTATTAATGAATAAAATGTTTCCAAATTTTAAGCACAAAATAAGATAATAATTGTAAGTAAAAGTGTTAAAGAAATTTACCAAAATCGATGATCAAAATTAATGTCACTTTGATAATTGTCACTTTGACATATGTCATACAAATTGGTTGGGTTAAGGTATGGTGCGCATTGAATGTAAATATTGCAGAGGGTGTCCCTAAAATCGATTTGCCCAACAGGAAAACAAAACAAACGTTTCAGTCACATTTTTGATTGTTTGATAGTTCGTAGCTATATTCTTTCAAAATATCTCAGCCTCTTCTTACGTGTTAAGCTACGATTACACGGCCATTTTTTTCGAGTCATTTAAATAGCGCTCTGACGCAAAAATCCCGTCGCAAAGAAGTCATTTAAATGTCGCTCTGTGTACCTAATTGCCATTTTTGGCAGCGTCATTTAAATGGCTAGGAAAATGGCGCACCAAAAATGACATGAATTAAGTGCCATTTAAATAGCGGTAAAAAATGGCCGTGTGATCGCTTTTTAATGACGCCTAGGACAATGGCATCCCAACGGAAAATTCTAAATGACTCGCAGTGTCCGTCATTTGATTTTGGAACACAAATGACGATTATAGTCATTTCGTGTGATCGCCATTTTTTCAATTACGAATCGTAGCTTAAATGTCGCTCTAGTGCGACTTTGGCGGTTAGTCTTCAGAAACAGACAGAGGGTGACCGAAACAGTCTAACCCCCCGCTAGTAGCCTCTGACAGTCCGTTAATAAGGAGGGTGGCTGATACAAATCAGATAAGAGAGACTGCGGTAGGGGAGAGCGACGAAGGGTGACCGAAAACAGTCTAACCCCCCGCCTGTCTCCTCTGACGGAGTCTGAAGATTCGACGTGTGAAGGTGGAAATTTACTGACATGGTCAGCACTTCCCATTGGCGGTTTAGTTTTCAGAAACACACGAAAATGGGTGAGATGTGTGTTGCTAATCAATGAAGCCAATTCGACTTTGTAACAAACTTGCTGATGCCGCAAATATCGGTACGGGACAAATCGCTCAGGTCCTCAAAGAAGTAAGCCCCTAAGGTAGCCATGCGTAAGGTGGCTAGAGCTGGGCAGGAGCAGAGGAGGTGAATGGTGGTCTCCTCTTCCTCCTCGTCCATGCAGCTTCTGCAGAAATCGTTGTAGGGTGCTCCCATTCTACGAGCGTGTCTACCTATCAGACAGTGTCCTGTTATTATTCCTACGACGGAGCTAATTTTGCTTCTATTGATACAAAGGAGTTGTTTAGTTCTTCTGACATCTAATTTTGGCCAGATTTGTCTGGATGTTATACAGGTGTTAATACTGTTCCATCTATTGTTGGTGATTTTTAATGCTTCCTCGAGGAGCAGGGTTTTTACTGATTGCAGTGGAGCGTGCGGTTCTTCGCTGTTATCAGTTATATGGAGGCCGCTGCCTTGTCTGGCTAATTCATCCGCCTTGCAGTTGCCAGGAATGTCACTGTGACCTGGAACCCAGCACAGGGTGACTGAACATCTATCCGCAATCTCGTTAAGAGATTCCCGGCATTGTTTTACCAACTTTGATCTGGTTGTTGGTGTATTCAAGGCTTTTATGGCTGCCTGACTGTCTATATAAAAAGTGATAGCTTTCCCGTCTATCTCATATAAGGCAAGTCGGCGTGCTGCTTCGCGAATGGCCATAATTTCCGCTTGAAAGACGCTACAGTGGTCGGGGAGGCGTAAGGCGAGGTTGAGAGCAGGTGATCGGGAGAAGACTCCCACACCCGTGCCTTCCGTCATTTTGGATCCGTCTGTATAGATTTCGATTGCGGAGTTGCTGCTTATATTGCCGTTCTCCCATTCGGATCGATTTGGGATTTTTGTGCTGTACTTTATATTAAAATCTTCAAAAGGAATTATATAGTCCGTTTTGCTCGGAATTGTATTGGGTAGGATGCCCATATGACCAACCGGAGAGTTAGTCCATTTTTGAGACTCTCTGAGTCTTAGAGCCGCTGTAGACGCAACTAATTTCCCGTAGATGTCGACGGGAAGAAGATGCAATATTGTGTCTAAAGCGGCCGTGGGGGTGGACCTAAGGGCCCCTGTAATGCATGTAAGCATTTTAGTTAAAATGAAAAATATAGTGAACTTAATAAAATAGGTATTGTGTATTGTTTGTTGGTAGACGCCGAATGAGGAACAGAGTGCCGAGTGGTAATTACGACGAAATTAAAGAAATAGAACAACTTTTGTCCTTAGGATGCGGCAGGATTGATTAAGTATTTCTACTTCCAGATTCGGAATATTATGAACAGCAGAAGTATATTAAATGATGCGCAAACCTATTTTATTTTTGTTATATTGAGATGGCAACATTCAGCGGAGTTACACACATACACTCGCATAATTAAAAAGGCTGACACAAAATGTCATATTGACGTATATTACGTCTTGTTTTTCTCTTCTCTCTGTTTCTAAAGTAGCCCAAGAAGGACGTATTTTTCCAATAGAAAATAAAGATCTCGTTTAAGTTTTAATTAAATTTGTCTTTCGTTTTTACCAGCGTCGGATATAATCGGCGCTTCAATATAAAGGATTATTTTAAGCAAATTACCTTTTTTCACAGTTTGTGGGTAATGCGAGGGGTAATGTGAATGAGTTTCACTGCATCGTTAAAAACGTTCAAATCAAATTTTTCCCGAACAAAATTACATCTCTTACCCGCATCAAAATCATTGCGAATTTCATAGGTTTTCTTGCTTGCTTCATGTCGTGAGATTTTTTTTTAAAGAAAATGTACATATTAAAAAGCTGCTTTTAAGCGGAATATTTTTAGGAAATCTGTACAATATTGAATTTTATTAAAATCACAAAATAATTAGTCTAAAACAGATTTCATTCGGAGGTTCCATGAAATCATTCACTGCTCCTCTTAACCTGTCTCGTATTCTTCTACCGATCATTTCGTTCTTCCTCTTATGCTTCCAAAAATGCGCTGTCGTATACATTACTACAGATATTAAAAATTTTACTATTTATTTAAATCACTTTTAAAACAAAATATCCATATACCTCCGACGATTGCAGGTACCCAGATTTGTATTGACAAATAAAAGGCAGCCGTTTGACAGTGAAACTATACTTTCCTTTTATTAATGGGTTGGTATTAAAAATAATTTTGTTTATAGGTAACTACATTCCTCTAGTGTCTAGTGTAAGTGTGTCCCAACTTTTGTCATTCCTTAAGTCTCTTTGGAACGCACCCACCCTGACAGTAGTAATTGTCACACTGACAGGGAAAAGTACGAAATCTCTTATCAATTTTGACAATTTGCATTTCTGTGAATCACTTTTAATTTTCATTACCTATTTTCGTATTTTTTGTACCGAATTTGCTCAGTAATTAATACAGTTTTGCAGCAAAGCTTAACATGGCTAAAAACACTTCCAGTTATGCATTCCGTAAAATCGATGTCGACCAGTACAACGAAGATAATTTTAAAGAGGATGAAGCCGACTCCGCGGTGTCAATGGGGCCGGATGAGAACGAAATTACTAGCCTGCTGACCCAAGGGAAACATATAGAAGCGTTAGTTAGCGTCCTGCAAAGTGCACCACTGCGATGCAAGCAACAACATGTTAAAGTATGACAATAATAAGTTATCATTAATATAAATAACTACATTTTTCTTTCTGTTTCAGGACCACGCCTTAAACGTAACACTCAGGGTTCTATTGTCCATTAAAGCCTCCCAGATGGACTCGGCTATTGATACATTAGATCAAAATGATTTATTAGACATACTTATGAAGTACATATATCGTGGTTTCGAAATACCATCGGAAGGTTCCAGTGGACATCTGTTGCAGTGGCATGAGAAAGCATTTGCCAAAGGTGGAGTTGGTTGCATAGTTCGGGTTTTGTCGGATACTAACAGAGCTTAATTAGATTGGGAGCGTTAGTGAATTTAAGAACGATCATGTCCGCAAAAATAATGGCATTAGGATGTTAAGTATTTTTTTTTTCTTTTTTTATATTTTAATAAAAAGCTCGTTGAGCTTATTTTAACAGAAGCTTAAACGTCAACTTGGAATTAAAAAATAAGGAGTCTGTAAAATACATATTTTATTTGATTTAAAATGTGCAAGCAATAGTCTGAAATTAAATTCCACTAAAATTGTATTAAAATGCAGTTCAAGATAAACCTTGCTCTGTTCATTGCATAATATGTCGGTGTATTCGTTCGACCGAGACGATAAAATAAAAGAAAAACAGCAAAATATGCATACTGATAATAAGCTATTGTGTTTGGGCTGATCATTTATACACACAATTATTTCGTTAGCAAGAACAAACGTTGCCAAACAGAGGTGGAAGCTCGAACACAGAAGTTTCAAAACCTTCGTTGGGTTGTTGAAGCAAACACCTTTGGATTAAGATATCTTTCACTCAGTGCTCTTTTTACTCTTCGGTCCAAGCTCTTTTGCTTACAAATGTTGAATCTTTTTTTGGATTGCATAAAAAAAAATATTTAGTATTTCTTGAATTTTAGAACGCCAACACTGGGCAGCACAAGCTGTGCTCGGTTTTCAATGCGGTCTTAATCTAAATTGTTCGATTCATCAATTTGATGTAGCCGCTGTTAAGTAAAACATTTCTTTCCGTTCCTATAAATTCGAATTATACCAATGAACCGCCGTTGATTGTTGTAGCCCAACACAGCCAGGAACAGCACATCCAATCTGTATAACTGAAACGACATTTGGATTGTCGGCTGGTTGACTTAAAACTTTCCATATCCGACTTTAGTTATATGATACAGTTGGCTGACTTAAAGCCATTGACATTGCATTGGTTCCAACATAGCCACTAGCTCTCGTGGTTCGGAGCGGAATATATTGGAAACTTTCACTTTTTGAGGTGACATCTATTGTAAACCTAGCCATTTGAATTTCAACCGTTTTACTTGATTCGAAGCACGAGCGCTGGTTTATGTTGGCGCATTTTCTGGGCAAAATTTACCTGTATATTTATGTCAATGCTTAAAACGTTCATGTAATGACTTTAGTTATACGACACATTTAATGAAAATAGGACTCAACTCAACAGGTAAAAATTATACCAACAAAATTTAGGACCAATCAATTTTGCTGATATTCTGCCGATTTATATCAAGACATTGTTTCTTGTTGTTTACAATATATTTTTATTATTTATACTTATAGTTTTGTTTTATATAAAATCACTTTTGGGGCTGTATTTAATTTGTTTCATTGTTCACGTGGAAATTGTCGCCAATTGCATTAAAGCTGGTTTATACTAGTAACTAACGTTTATTTTGTGGTCTTCAATCCATTCCCGAATCCGGCTCCGATCCTTCATCCGAGTCTAGTTCGAACTCAGATTGTGTATCTGTCTCAGAGTCTAAACCAGAATCTGGATCTGAATTCCAGTCCCCATCTGACTCCGAGTCCCAGTCTGAGTCTATGTCTTGTTCGTCATCATAATATTCTTCTTCTGAATCGGTGTCGAATTCGGCTTCTAGGGCTGGTACCGGATCAAATTCTATTTCTTGCTGTCGCCTGAATAAGCTAACCTTGTAGCTAGCATCCACATACTCCTCTTTAACTTTAGCAAGTGTTTCTAGTGCTGTATCCATTAGTATTTTATAGTTTTCCTGAAGTCTTGAAATTCGACTAAGCCGCTGTTTGAGAGCTGGACTTGCATGCAGAGCCAAAATATGTTCATTTTGCAGATCACCTTCAATATCTACAAGATGAATAAAGAATCGTTTGGGTGGTTCTACTTCAGGCGTTCGGTGCTCGATCAGTATCTCGAAGAAAACGCCATCAAACGTCCTGTGTACCCTTTCGTATAAGGCGTTTACATTTTCATACAATGCTTTGTTTCTTTCTCTCTGCTCCATTGCTAAATTTGGATTCGCCATAAATTTAACTTGACTAAGATGTTAACAACTCCGTGTATAATTTAGACTGTGCATCTTAATTAAAAGTACACAGAATTTATAGAAAGGAACGAGTACAGAAAATTAGACTAAAAGGACAGGTACCTGACTATGAGGAATATAATAAATCGTAAATATTCATTTCGCTACGATATTAATTCCTAGAAAATATTAGGTGACATACCTTAGCAATAAACCAATTACCACATTTAGCTACCTGCTGGTAAACGTTAGCTAATATTTTTAGGGACTTGATTCTACCCATTGAAGACGAATGGCTTTTAAATTACCATTTACAGGGAATTTTCGTCGCTTTCGCGGCAAAGTGATATAAGTCGAAAATGTATGATTTTGAGCAGAGAGGTATGAACTTTTGAGATACCTAAACTTAGAACAAATGAAGTATGTA
This sequence comes from Cheilosia soror, assembly GCA_949372485.1. Taxonomy (NCBI): domain Eukaryota; kingdom Metazoa; phylum Arthropoda; class Insecta; order Diptera; family Syrphidae; genus Cheilosia; species Cheilosia soror. The sequence goes on along the minus strand of OX443561.1, from coordinate 138,044,812 downwards.
TTTTGTTCCCCTTTTAGATGGTACAAAACATGAATTAAAAAAAAAACTTTGTAGGTACCTACTTGAGTATAATGTCCAAAAAATTAAATTAAGATACAAAAAATTACGAGAACTTTAGTGAAAATTGGAAGACTTTTCACATCTTGGACCTATGACAATTAGGCAGAACAAATTAATTTTATACTTAAATCAAAAATGATAAATTTTGACATGAAAACGACGAAATGCGCTTCCTTTACCACTAATTAATAAATTGTTTTTTTTTTTTTTTTTAACACACAGCAGTTGGATTGTATAAATAAACAAAATCTTATTTTTTTGCAAAAACAAAGATTTGTTTTCGGGTATTTTCCGCCAAAATTGTTTACCCACATTAGCAAATAAATAGGTACCGATAAGGTTTTATGAGGTACAATAAAACTTTCCTGAGGATTAACCTGAAGCAAGGTTCAGTTTCCTGGAAAACAAAAAGGGATGCTGTATCACGTGTGGTAACAGTCAATTTGGAAACTGACTTAAAATAAAATATGTTCATATCCGAAGGTATAAACCCAAGAGTTTTGAGTATATGTTTATTACTGATAGAATATATTACAGGGTGTTTGCTCAGAATTGTTTTATGCAGTCCAGTCCAGCCCATATGTGTACAGTACATTATGTACATAGACATACATTATATGGAAATGCTACTTCAAAAAGAAAAACATAACTTTCTAAAATCACATCGATTAGCAAAACTCCCTTAAAATAAATAAAAGTTCTGCCCGTTTTGAGTGGACATCGCACTTTAACATATTAGAATTTATAATTTTTGCTTTGCACCTTATTTTAATTGAATTTCTGGATGTTTCCCTTTGTTTTCATTATAATCACTTGTTTTTTTTTTTTTAATCCTTATTGACGTTTTGACTTTCGACAATCGAAATATTACACCTCTTTCATACTTCCACCAAAATTGCCCCCATTGTAGGTAGTACAGTGTACTATTGGTCTTATCTTTAGTTTTCTTCTCATCAGATGCTTCAAATTAAATTCAAAAATTACAACATCTTATCAAATACGCTCTGCATACTTTTAAACATCCTGTAACCAAACCAAAAAGTATTCAAAGCAAATAATGAATAAGGCAATAAGCACAAGCCAGAGAGAATAGACCGCCAGCTTCGGCCAAAAAAGAGAGTTTCATAGTTTGTGATTTAAAGGCTTGTCCACACCAAACAAACATCTAGGAAACAGAAGGAAAACATTTTTCCCAAACGTTTTAAAAACGTTATCGCTATTTTTTGAGGCAGTTGAATGTTTTCTATTTGTTCCGAAGTTGTAGAGCTTAGGAAAATGTCTTCAAACGAGAATCTCATTTTTTTTATCGTAATGAAAAGTATTTTATGAAATTCTGTAAAGAAAACAGTTTTGTATTATACGTCTCTTCACTTATGACGATTATTAATATACCCCATGCCATACTGCAGCACGCACCCCATCCGGCATCAGGCATACGTTCATAATATAACCTACATAAACATATACAACCTACGAAAACAAATCAACCCTTTTCGAATGCGAGGTATACGTATGCTAGTGTGGTTTTGTTTTTGTTTGTGGTGTCGCACGATCTCAAAAGTATAAACATCCATTTGGTATATGTGTATTTTTTTTGCACTATAAAAAATAAACTTTGGCTAAAAACTGTTCCTAAGGATGTGGCTATAAACGACATAGCCTATAGCAGTCTCACAGTCTTAAGGAACATATTAAAAAACGTTTCATCGAAATCTGTCCAGTAGTTTTCAAGTTTTTAACAGCCAAAGAAAATGCCTACAGTTTTATTATATGTATAGATTGCACATTTTTTTCTTGCACCCCACTTGTTTTTCTATTTTGAAGCAAAATTAATCATCCACACACAAAAAACAAAAAACGTTTTGAAAACATTTCGCTAAAATGCTTCTTAAACGTTTCTAAAAGTTTTTCAACGTTAAACATTTTTAAACGTTCGTTTGGTGTGGACAAGTCTTAAGACTACATACGTCCATACGTGACGTGTTTAGGTAGACGTTTTCGAATTACATAGTTTTATACTAATTACTTCTAAGAAACCTCTACCAGATTGCTTTCTTTTAATAGCATCTATTAGTATTGCTTGGTAAAACCTATATATACCATTTCAAGGTATATCAGCAACCCATTTCGTCCCAAGCTACTAACCGTGTAGCAACATATCGGTATCAACACTCTCAATGGGAAGTTTAAATAATTTTGTCAATTCTCCGGCACTTGTGCAATATACTAATGTCATAAAAATCCTCAGTTCGGTCGAAAGGATGTATGAAGGAATTACCTTTGAAATTCTATGTGAACCGCGCGAGCCTGGCGCAGGTATGACCTATCGATATATTATTGGTGAGGAAATTCATAGTCAAAATAATATCGGTAGAAATGAGAGTTTTCATCACAACGGATCACTCAATCAAAGAATAATGCGGGCCAGGAATATTCAGAGACGATACGAACTGTTATGGAAAAAATCAACTAGTGTGCTAAACAAAATAAAGGACCATTATAAGGGAAAAAATTACAAATTAAGCCTGATTAAGACGAAAAAAAGATCAGAACCGGAAGACTATCCAACTCCACCGCAAAGACTTCCTCCTAACATGCATCCTAGGGTTGAATGCCAATGCAATGAATATTTGTCGACTATTCCCGATTTTAATAGCAGTGCTGATGAGGATGACAACTTGGATGACGAATCTCTGGTAGATTCAGATGGGGAACAACACGAAGCGCTTAATCGAACAAATGGAGTCCTCAACGAGAATATTGATCCGGAACCGCATGAAGTAATAAACGTGAATTCACATGAGTACTCAACGTGTGGGGTAAATCCAACCAACCGCCATTGTGGAGAAATTTTGGTGAACATTTACATCGTCCTCTAACAAATAAAAGAATCTTATGTATATTATCATTATTTGTGTTTATTTTCTAAATTCTAGTATCCTTTCCGAGCAGTTAATTTTATTTTAAATGCTGGTAGAACCTTTTTGAAAGTGTTTTGTTTGAATCGCACTAGTGATCCCACTTCACGCGTTTAACATTTTGTAATGCCGTTTTCGGTTAGTCGTCCAGAACCGTCCGGAAGAACTCTCCGCGATTCTGAATTCAAATCCAGAAGCAAATTTTTTTTCTTTTCAGAAGAAGAACTGTCAGTTCGGATTGCTTTCAGACAGTTCTGGACGACCAATCGAAAACGATAAAGGAAAGTCTGTGGTCTGGAACTCAAAAGTCAAAACAAATAACATATCCCGTCTATTTCGCTAGGTATAGAATATGACAGTCGACTTCCATGCAGTTCACCTACCACCTACCCGATTCTCCACGGAAAAAAAACTGTTTAATTACCCTGACACTGGCCGCGTTCCATTGACCGCTAGATGACTAGCGCGCATGCCAAACTCCATATACAAAAATTGACATTTCATCATTTGCGCTAGAACTCTAGCACATATTGGGAAATGTCAGTTTTTTTTATATGGAGTTTGGCATGACAAGGCAATTTTTCTTGCCACAGATCGCTTGTTGCGTTGTTAGCCGAAAAAGTTAGTCTAGTGAAAAACCATATTAAAATAAATAATTTAAACCAAAATTTGGATAAATATGAAACAGATTTAATAAATCACGAAATGCGTTTCCACCCATTATTGTTTTGACATTTCATGCAACTCCTGAAGCTTTTCATTCCAAATTTGCAGGAGCAAGTCTTTTTCGGACCAATTTAAACTTTTCTTTTTCCTGCTTCTGATGAGATGGCAAAAAAAGTCACCAATTGTGGCCTAATTATTGAACATAATGACTTCGAATAAGGAATAGGTTTTTAAACAACTTAAATCATTTGTATCTTATGAAGCAATTTTTTATTAATATCTATACATATATTCACATAATCGTCTACACTTAATTAATCCTAAAAAATAAATTTCCGCTGAGCATTGAATCTGGCATCTGCACATTTTGAATCGATTGCATTGCGAACCTCTTTTTGACTAACATTATATTTAAAGCAAATTAGCGAAATAATGTCATTTATTATTTTGGGATTTAACTGATTTGCTCCAGCTGCCCATCGATTAAATCTTCCATTGAGAGTATGTGTGGCTAGAATATCTTCACAAAAAATCAACTCCAGCAATGCTCCTGTAGTCCCAACAGCACTTTTCCACGGAATAGCCTCATAGAGACATTTCGAAATTCTTGTTGCGTTTGGCCCAAGGATTAACATTTCACCATTAGGGCAGTCAATTTTCGGGTATTCATAGCTTTCCTCCAGATCAGATTCATCTGCGTCCTCGTCGGAATCATTGAAAGTAGCTCTGCTCGTTGAAACCTCTTCATCCGTGTCCGTGTCTGAGTTTAGTCCAAAAAATGGCGAGGGTTGGCGCTCATGTTCTGGTGCAAATGCATGTTCTGCTATAAAAGGTGGCTCTATATCCCACTCGGGTTCAATTTCTATGTCAGATTCTAGTTCGGTTTGCAGTCCTGAATCGGATACCCAAGTTGAATCATATTCTGATTCCTCGGATGAATCCTGTAATTCCAATTCAAGTCCCGAGTCGGACTCCCATTCCGGTTCCCATTCTTGTTCAAGTTCTTCTTCAGATTCAATTTCTTCCTCTGATAATGTTTCCTCGGACTCGGATTCTATTTCGGCTTCGTTCGGCTGTTCTTCTGGATGTTGGAGTATTCTTAGGAAAGTAACTTGATATATTTCCTTATACTCTTCTCTGATTACATCAATAGCCTGAAGTGCTGAATCCAATAGGCTTTTATAGTCTTGAAGTCTTTCGATTTCACTGAATAATTCATCGAGTGTAAGATGTCTATCATCATTATCGGCCTGTTCAAACTCCGGTAAACAATGTCGAAAGTCAATGGTATGCCGTTCTGACTGCTCCTCCGACTCTGGGTCAATTGGATCTAGTTGAATCTCAAAGAGAACTCCTTTCCACATCAGTTTGGCTTGTTCATATAAGCTCTTCACGTTGTTGTACAATGCGCTTGGTCTTTCTTCTGCATCTTCTCGTTCGTTTAGATTTGCCATTGTACTCGTATAATGTCGGTCTTGATGGCTTGAAAGTATTATTTTAACTGTGCCGACTAAACAGTTATTGCAGGATTTTATTCAAATTGTAACTGAAATAAAATTCGACTACAGGTAGAACTTAACCCAGTTGGAGAACCTTCAAATTTTGCTAAATTTTATTACAGGGTTAACTTAATCAGCGGTAAAGGTACACACTGGGTACCTGGAAATTAAAAGGCTTCCAAGAGATAGTTAATTACACCTTTTCTTTTACACTTTCAACTTATTTTTGTATAATAAAAATCAATTTTAGTGTCCAGCCAATATAGGTACAATTAGATAGTAAACCCTTCGATCAGGTATTCAAATTGCTATTTAGTTTATTAGGATTTATAAAGATCCATCTCTACCTAGGATAAAAGGATTCGCAATTTAACAGGTACTCGTAAGCACGGCATATATGATGCAAATTCTTGCATATAAGAACAAGCTGGGAGCGAGTTTGTTGTACAGTTGAATTATTAATACCAAGCTATAAGGAGTTAAATAAAAAATGTCCAATCCCAACAGTAATGGATTGCAAGGAGATAACAGCGTTCAGCCGTTATACGAGAAAGCAACCCTTATGTGGAAAGGAGTTGTCTTCGAGATCTTACTCGAGCCTCTTGATCCGCAATTAGACGAAATATCAGAGCGACAGATAATCGACTTTCCCATCAGTTCTAAGCATGATATTCATGAAGGGATGAAAATCGGCGGACTTCTTCCATTCAATGAGCTGTTCAGTGAAGTTGGCAAGCTTCCAGATTATAACAAGCTTTTAGAAGCAGCACATCAAGCCATAGACCTCATCAAGGAGGAGTATAAGGATAGATACAAAGTCACGCTTCTAAGAGTACTACGTCAACAAGCCAGATACGAAGAAGAGTCCAATTCTGAATGTGAATCCGAAGAAGATAGTCATTCCCAGCCTGAATCGAAACCGGAATCCGAAGCTGATTCAACAGATTCAGAAATAGAAGCCGATGATTCAGAATCGGAATCGGAATGGGAATCAGAATGGGAGTCAGATTCAGGACGAGAGACGGAATGGGATGAAAATACACCATCGCATCATGAATCAGAGGTCGAATATGAATTAGACTGGGAACTCGACTCCGGACGAGAAAGCGATTCAGAATCTGAATCTAAGTATGGACTAGACTCTGAGACCGAAACAGATGTGGAAGAAGAACCAATGCTGCATCACTCTGAAGTTGAATCAGGGGCATCATCATCAAGTGATGATGAAGATTCTGTCTGCATCGGTGATGTTTGTAGATGCGGTTGTTTTCACGATTTTTTGGAAGTGGAAGAAGACTATGAGGAATACCCGCAACTAGTATTTCCTTATGAGGATATACTAATATTGGGCCCAAATGCAACAAGAATTTCAAGATGGGATTTTGAAGCAATTTTATGGAACAACCCAGTCGAAGCGACTAGAGGGTTGTTGTCGTTACTCTTTGGTGAGTACATTCTTGCAACAAATACGCTTAGTGGAGAAGTATTACCGGAATTCCCAAAACTGGCAAGAGAAGAGCGTCGATTAAATCCACAATACATAGCAGACGTTGTGGGTCTAATTTCCTCACATTACAAAATAAGCCAACAAGAGGTGCGCTCGATAATACAAACTAAATGTGCAGAAGCTCGAAATGTATATCATGAGAATGTAATAAATATTGCTCCTTAGAGAATTTAATTGACAAGTCAACGGATTTTTATTTTGAAATAGCTTTATTAATAAATCATTTCAGGTGGGAACTCTTAATTCTATACATGCGAATTTCTTTTGAGAAAAGGGCTGTGTATCTTACCTCGTTAAGAGGTTCTGAAATGAAATGACGGAGACTGAAACCTTCAACTGAATTGGTTATGGCATGGCATGACATGGTTAAATAAGCGGACAATTGTCTACCGAGTCAATTGTGCTGGGTAGAACTGAGGGTTTAAGTTAGTAAATTCGTCCCTCCTCATTTAATGTTATTCTCCAGCTTACATTTTACGAACCTACAAATAAATATTACTACTGTGACCTACAATATAGGTAATAATAGTGTTCAGTTTAAATTTTATGAACAATGGCGCAAATTTCCATAAAAAATTATGCAGTGTGACCATCAAAATATTTAAATTGTTAGTTCTTAATTATTTAGCATGTATCTGCGGTATCTTAAAAAGAAAAAAATTCTTTTCAAAATATCAAATTTAAGAAACTGTGGTAAAAATCATACAGTCCATTATTCTGCTGCTAATCCATTCCTCCAAAATATAATTCATAGCACTCATTTAGGGATTCTCCCAATGAATATTTATGACCCTCATATAATCTACCTGTTCAGTTAGTACAAATACCTGGACAGTGGACAAATTAACATAGTTCTTCATATACTATCCAAAGAGTTAGAACCTTTGTAATTATTATGCCTGAAGTGAGCCCTCTCGCAAGCACTTGGACTACGTCCCTAGAAAAAAGAAGACGATCTGCGAAAACTAAAACAATATACAACAACGTTATGAAAATACTCGATTCTGTCGAAAAAATGTGTGATCCTGATTTTTATGAAATTATTGTTGAACCGCAAGCCACAGGTGAGACAGTACGATATATCATTGATCAGATAACTCAGCCTCAGGAAAATATCCCAAATGTTAGTCAAAAAGCGAATTCTATAGAAGTGGAATTAATTAAAGAACGAATGAAACGAATAAAAACGCTGCAAGCAAATTGTCAATTGTTGTCGAAGGAAGCTTCCGAAGGTCTCAAAACAGTCAAAAATTGGTATAAAGGCAAACATTGTAAAATTACTCTTAATAAAAAGCGAAGAAAATTATAAAATGTACCTTTTTTGTTTTTTATACGTTTTGAATATGAAATGATCTACGATGATCTATGATAAAAAAAAAAGTTTAAATATGAATGAGTTCAAATCAAAGGCTAAAACTACTATTTTTCTGTTCTCGTCTATGGAGTTCAGAATCTCTAAATAAACCAAATGTATGCAGACAAAATCTGCCACCCAGATATTGGGATTTTAAAAGTCTGCGGCTGTAATGAAAATCTGCACTTATGGCAACGCTGACCAGACTTCATTAGATTCGAATTGAGCTAAGCTACTGATGTGGTTGCCAAAACATCCTTTACTGACACAACAGAAGGGTTCAGAATCTCTAAATAAACCAAATATATGCAGACAAAATCTACCACCCAGATATTGGTATTTTAAAAGTCTGCGGCTGTAATGAAAATCCGCACTTATGGCAACGCTGACCTGGAAACAAAACACTGTGAGTTGGAATCCAGTGTAGGATGACTAGGGTTTTCTTTGCAAGTTCGTAGATGGCCCTGTAAGTTTCCAGGAGCAGCTTCGATTTTATGACAGATGAGTCCAGAACTTTAAATGCCGCTTGGCTGTCTGAGAAGATAGCAACGTCATTTTTACGTCAGCGAATGGCGCCAATGGGCACATGCCGTGTACAACATCTCTTTTTGTGCACTCTCTGTTGACGTGTGGCTTGCGTACTAGCACTTTAAGAACTTAAATGTATTCTAGCGCAATGGTTAATGGCAAGGACTTCAGCATGGAATATGGACGAGTGTATAGCCTGACTGAGTAGTTTCTCTCCCTTTGAGGGATGATGATAGAGAAGTTTTTATGGAAGCCATATTTCGGTAACATGTCATCTAGAAACATGCTGAATGCTCTTTCATTCTCCATAACGTCAATCAACAGCATATGTAATCGCTTGTCTTACCACAAACAAATAATAGAGCCGGGGTCTTAGACCCCAATTGACTCGACGTCAGTTCCAAAGAGGCTCTTTTAACGATACGTTCTATTTTTTGCACCGAAAGAAAAACGTTGGTAAAATCAAGCATGAACCTTATTTGATTTTGCGTCAACCAATGGGCATTGTCATTTCAACAAATGCGACATTGTCAATTTTTTATAAAAAAACATAACGGGTATTTTTGCATAAATCTATCACGCCATTGTCAATTTCGTGTTTAAATAACCACGCATTAGGTTATTCGTATTAAAGCAAGCACGGTAAGCGATTGATTAAGCACGATCATTGTCGATTAACAAATTCAAAATTGTACAATGGTCGTGTTTCTTTTAACACGTCCATGCTTACTTTATCACAGGGAAACGATTGATCAAGCATGATCATTGTTAATCAACAACGAAAACATTGTACATGTACATTTTTCGTGATTCTTTTACAATGCTCATGCACTGGATAGTGTTTGATAATGCATGACCATTGTTCATCAGCAATGGAAACATTGTAATGTTTTTGTGCTTCTTTTAAAACGTCCATACTTACTTTACCATTTTATTTCTACTCGCACCCAGCTGAAAATACTATTAAAAACTGAAAACTAATATTAATCTACGCAAAATTACATTAGGTACATTTATTTACATTAGTATTTATTGAACTTTCATATAACAGTTTGACTTAAGGCTAGTTAACAAAATGGTGATACATAATTAATATTTTAATATGTTGGCTCAACGACAGGGGCCCAACGAAGTACAATTACTATTTTATAAATAATTATATTTACCTACATAAATTGTGAGTGTTGTCTCGTACCGTATGCGCCGTTGACTGGTGTTGACTTCAGGGTATTAAAATCCGGGTGTCGAATCTAAGGAAATTTTCAAAATTATGAGTGGTAAACGTTTACGAGAAAAGAACTTACTTTAGATGGCGCTCACAATCCGGGGTAGACCACGGCCTCAACCAACAAGCGCACTAAAAAACAAAACAAAAAACGTCACTATACACTACACAGAAAAATACACTGTTGACACCCGCTCGTAACGTAATGTACCTAGTACTTGCACTTCTGAGTTCTGACTGAATACTGAAGATTTTTTCAAGAAAAAAGATAACCGACGCCAACGAGGCAAGCTGACAAGACAAATTCCGTTAAGCATGTCGCGACTGCGATATTTGTGGTTGGTTTAACAAGAAAACATGTAAATTAACTACATTCGTGATAGTTCTGCAATGTTTGTGTTTCTTTAGCAATGTTTATGCTTGGCTGCATTATTATTTCAACATTTTCGTGATACATTTAACTGAAGTGTGATACTTTAACAACGTTTCTGATTGTTACACGTGACCGCTTTACAACACGTCTTGGCAAGAATGTAGGCTGTGATAATGAGAAATATTTTTATAAAAACATGTCCGTAGATACTTTTAACATGTTCATGATACTTTAATAATAGTCAATGAAATTTTACCTTGAAAATGTTTGTGTTTAATTGCACTGTAATCGTTGTACTCCAACTACGAATGTGTTTAATTTATAAGAAATATGGTTGATTTTAAATTTATTGACCACGTTTGTGTTTAATCAAAAACACTTATGGTCAAATTAATTGTAAAGTCCCTAAGTTGTAATTTCATCCTGTTTATTGTTGTTTAACAAAGAAATCAACAATTAAATTGTAGGCTAACAATGTTACCATTTTTGAAACAACTACAAAAATGTTCAAACTAAACATATCTGTGATACTTACGAGCATTTTAATCAACAACGCTAAAGTAGTTGTTTCAAACATGCAGCGTTGTTTGATTTAATCACATACGTATTTGATTTGACAATTTTAAGCACATTGTTAGCTAACAACGAAACATTTTTGATTCAACCAATGTTTTTTCTTTCGGTGTGGTTCCATTATAGTTTACTGGTCAAGGATAGATCCCCAGGTATTTGGCTTTCCGTTAAAATTTAATGGTTTCGCCATACATAGTGGCTCCGTTTTGTAAAAGGGACGATAGTCGTTTTTGTTTTTGATTTACAGAAAGTTCTTCTTTGTTTCAAAATGTTTGTACTGCAGATGCATTTTATCTTTGTACCTAGGACGAGTACCTGGTGGAACGTCTTGAAATTTGACCAAACCAATAAATAATGGACCGCTCAATCGGAAAAGTAGCTTCTCGGAATTGATTACCCTAAAGTTTTTTAATATTCTGCAAACGATAACTTTGGAACCGATTGAGCCAAAAACTTCAAACTTAAAACATTAATCAAACTCACTAAAAAGGTCCACCGCACTCAAAATTTCATCTCTATAGCATTAGTGGTTCCCAAAATACAGGACTTCAAAAATCGCAAAAACCGTAACTGACTCCTCACTCACTTAGATGATCATCACAATTATGAAGCACTTCCCGCTTTCTTAGAATCGTGAAATTTGGCAGAATGCTACATCCTTCTTAAACTAAGAACTTGGCGTACAGTTAGATCTCATTACTTTTCGTGGCTGACTAGTTACCCACCTAATTTTTGCTGTTATAGAACTTGGGTCTTTTTTTTACATTTATGTTTTTGGTGTGATAAAATTAACAATAACAAAGATTCCTCTGCTGACATAGCTTCATACTCACCCACATAAGACTCTGACTGGAGTTTGCAGTTGCAATCTCCTTACGCCAATTTCATTTATACTTGTTGTTGTTGTATACCCTTCGGAATCGTGAACCCCTCTGTCATTGAAGCATATAATATACATATGTATAGGTATATTCTCGTACAAAGAAATTCTTATTAGGAAAAGGTACACATTTCATGTATTTAACAATTGGTCTCATTTAACAAAAAATAATGTATAGGTTAGGTAGGTACATTACATAGAGCTTATTTTTTCTTTTTTTCTGGAAATGGCAGGCGACCTTAAACTGACTCGACAACATTTGCTTTGTCCTAAGTCTAAATTGTCATGTTTTTGGAAATATAACACAAAACAACAAGTTATTGTACAAGTGTAGCAACACGTCAATTTGCTTCTGTTTTACAATCAACAATGATTGTTTTGGTACATAGGAAGCGAGTTATTCTCATGAAGTAGGTATCCTCTCATTCCCCATCTGAAATGAACTGTCAACATATTGTAATCTTATTTGTAAACAATTATTGCCCGATTCGTTATATACCAAAGGAAATATACAAAGCCTACCGATCTTTGTTTTCCAATAACAGACTTTGTTGGGATCGATTTGAAAGAACGCGCCAAAATGCATTTACATAATACTGTGTTCACAGGCCATCACTGGCTTTATATGTCTCCATAGATTTTGCAATGTAATACTATATACTATGTACAATAGAAACCAACTTAAGAACCGTTTGTCCTTTTTTAAATTGACGTACCTACCTACATTCCAGTAAGAAACCCAGACCCAGCGTCAGTTTAATATTTTACCTCGTCGGGAACAGTTCCTATTGCGGATACAAAATATTAAAATTTGTAAATTTGTTTGTTTGAAAAGAAAGTGTTTTGAATCGTTAATAGAAAGGGTCGTGATATTATTTTGTACCTAGTTATCAGTGTAAAAAAAAAACCTTTGATCAAACTAAAGTGATTTTCGTGTGTATAACAAAAGAACATGGAGCAAAATCAAGTGAGTAGACAAATAAAAGATATTACACTTATCATATTAGAAAAAGGATATTAAATACCATAGTTCTCGTTAAATAAAACATTTGGAATAGTGGGCGAAGTTTAGCCAAATTGCAGAGTTGCAAATTGCAAAAATTAATAAACTGTTCAGCATCAGAAACACGTAGCCGGCAGTTAAATGACAGATTATTTACAGACGAGAACATTCAATAGTCATTTGCAATAAAAAAGGTGTAGATATCCCAGTCATTCTTTTAAAATTAATCTAACAAAATTTAAATATTGTGATTTTGTTCTCCCCATTTAAAATTTAAGTTCTTCTAAGTGTAATACCTATTTAAATTATGTGTCGTTTTCCATAGAGCGAAAAGAATAGTCCAAAAGTGTCCGGAATGAACAAACACGAAAATAAAAGAGGATTTTGCTTCTCGATTTTAAGTCAGAGTCGACTTAAGGAGCACTTACACAAGTGCGATTTATGTATTCTATACTAGCAAATCAGCAGCCACAGATTTTTTACATTTCACCAATCCGCGAGAGGATGAATGAGGAGTCGATCACAATTATACTCGTTTTTTTATTGGATTATAATTATTCAAAACCAGTGCAGTGAATCCCCTAGTGAAACGTCATTATTGTCATTAGAATGCACTTCACCAATACCAAATTGTGTGTTTCACTAGTAAGTGTCGGGCATTTTTTTTTAATATGTAGGTACTAAAGGACCATTCACATGGGAGCGAACGAACGAATTGATGAAATGCGAATAAACCACTTTTTATGCATTTATAAACAGAAAATTCCAAATTTTATTATTCCAAGATATCCTCCTCTTGGAATAAGGTTAAGTTCGAACGAATTTTTTATTCGCTACTTTGTGGAACGCGATTTAAATGATGTGGATTGTGAATTGACTAACAATTCGCGCCAGGGTGTTTTCGTTCGCGGCAAAAAATTTTGATTTCGAAATTTCGTTATTAAGACTATTTTTAAACTTGGTTTCTTAGTATATTTTGATGGAACAATTAATTATACTCCTCTTGGAATAGTAAAATGTGAAATTTTCTGTTCATAAATGCATGAAAAATGGTTTGTTCGCATTTTAGTAATTCGTTCGGAGCGAACGAACGAATTGATGAAATGTGAATAAACCACTTTTTATGCATTTATAAACAAAAAATTCCACATTTTATTATTCCAAGATATCTTTCTCTTGGAATAAGGTTAAGTTCGAACGAATTTTTTATTCGCTACTTTGTGGAACGCGATTTAAATGATGTGGATTGTGAACACAAACAAGAGAGAATAGACCACCAGCTTCGGCCAAAAATGAGAGTTTCATAGAGCCAGTTTCAAAAAGTTACTGCGTGGTTAAGTATGCGTGCAATGTTAAAGTAAACGGAGGGTGAATTTGGTCACGCATACACTGGCACATAGTAACATTTACAGTTATTCGGTGGTAACTTTGAAAAAATTCAAATAATTCACATAAATTGGCCGTTATCGGGACGTGTTAAGCAAATTGTGTGTTCGGTGTGGGGAAATTATTACCAACTTATATTTTTTTAAAAAGCGTACAAATATAAATGGGTTTAAACTGCAAAACTAAAATGGATGATAAAAAAAAACATCAAACATGATTTTTTAGTTTTGTTGATATAAATGTAGACCTTTTTCAGTATATGTTTTAACGAAAATTTATTTATTTTCTTTGATTGTTTGTTTTATTAAAGTGTACCTACTGAGTTTTGGAATAAATAATTTAAAAAAAAAGGAGGGAGGACATTTTGTTTTGTCAGACTACAAGAAAAATGTGATGAATTGATTTTAACCAACAAATAAATTGGTCATGGAATTTAAGAAGATTTGCATTCTAAAAATGAAATACGTTTTTTGCACCGAAGTGGCTATTCGCACGTTCATTTTGACAGATTTTGTACTGAACTGACGTTTACCGATTTTCGGGACACGACTACGTAATCAACGTAACGTAATCCTATTTTCATTAAAATATCTTTATAAATAGAAAAGTTGGATCCAAAACGTACGGCATAATGTCCGAAAATGATTATACTGGAGTTTAGAGTCCTTGCCGCGAGCGTAGCGAGCCACATACCCCAACTTGACGCAATATAAACTTTGACATTTCGTTACGTAGTCGTGTCCCGAACAACGTGCGAATAGCAACAGCCTTTTTGCACACCAAATCGTAAGTGCGCATTGTTATATCGGCTTATAACACAAGGAATCTGCATGAGGTGTAAATAAGAATTTATTAACATATATGTACACGTACATACCTATTACGCTTTGGCTAGGGCAAATATGCGAATTTCAGGAAATAGCTATTTGTAATACAATTCAATTTTTCCACTATATTTGAATGTCAAAACTACGTAGAATCAAAATAGTAAAAAACGCGAATGTTACGTTATGTTATTCAAAACAAAAGAATACCTACACAAAAAGCAAAAGTATGATAACATAACAAAACAAATAAGATAATTACGTGTTTTAAATTAAAATATTACGTACCTACACCTTTCAGTACAGTTCACTTTTCGCTTTAGTTTA